>JAAEAF010000009.1:0-631860 GCA_011037195.1 Triatoma infestans
ACAAGCCAAGTGTTGAATATCCTCAAGCAGCAGTCTAGCGGATCTTATCTCAATGCGACGCCACCACACTACAGCCGCATACAACAACCTAGGTTTAATAACCATAACATAAATCCAAAACATCATCTTAGGAGTAATCCCCCAATTTTTACCTACGATTCTTCGACATTGCCAAAAGCAAATAATTGCCTTTTGATGCTGTGCCTTAACATGATCCGACCAATTTAATTTACTGTCAAGAACCACCCCAAGAAACTTCACCGATTTGCAAATCTGCACAGAAGTTCTTAATAACCTAGGAGGATTTAACCCTACGATCTTCCTCCTATTAGTAAATAAAATCACCTGGGTCTTACTGGGATTAATTGAAAGACCCTTATCCTGAGTCTAGTCATATACAATGTTGAGGGCACTTTGCATTAAGTCTGAGATAGTAGTCAGACATCGCCCCATCAATAAAATAACACCATCATCGGCATATGCCTGTACATAGAATCCCGATGAATTCATCCTGGTTAACAGTTCATCCATGACAGCACACCATAGCTTTGGTGAAAGACCCCCTCCCAAAACCACAGTGCGCATACCTATAGAAGCCTGTATAACTCTACTCCTTAAATAAATACCTATCCAGTTAATTAAAACTGGTTGTATACCTTTTCGACCTAGGGAATCTTCAAGAGCATCAAACGATACTCTGTCAAATGCCCCTTCAACATCAAAGAAACACCCTAAAGCATATTCCTTTGTCTCTAGAGCAGATTCTATCCTCCCAACCAGACAATGCAAAGCAGTCTCTGTCGATTTTCCTACTGTATAAGCATGTTGGTTTGGATGGAGTGGGATCCTTCAAAGGACCATCAGTAATATACCTATCCACCAACCTTTCCAAAGTTTTTACAAGGAATGACATAATGCCTTAAGGTCAGAGTAGTCACTTTTTCCTGCTTTAGGAATAAAGACCACCCTAACTTCCCTCCATAATGTTGGCACATAATCAAACATTAAACAACCTTAAACTATCCTTATCAACACCTTCATCAGTACATCCTCACCATTTTGTAGCTGACAGGGAGAAACTCCATCAGATTCAGGTGATGAAATGGTGAGAAACTCTGCACTGCCCGAACCACTCTGTCTATCACGTCCACGGTAGCCAGGTTACTAGGTTCCAGCTTCCTCCCACCAACCGAGACGAAGCAGTGCTGTTTATGTTTATGTTATCCGGGAAATGGGTATTAAGCTGTAATGTCTCCATTTCTCCTCGTATAAAGGAACCGTCAGGATATCTTAAAGTACTCAACTGGCAGGCCTTATCCTTACCAAGAATCCGTACAAGCCTAGATGTCTCTTGTCTCCAAGAGTTTCTCTTAGCTTTTTAGGCTATTACAACAATCCCATGATTCCGAAGAATCGGTTAGGACAGCCTTCCTTAAGAGCCCCTAACTTGTCTTCTTAGCTTTACTAACGAAGATGACCACCAGGGGTTTCTACTACCACTAACCAACTTGGGAGGACAGGTCTCTTCGAATGAAGACTTAATGAGTTCATGTGGAGTACCAGCCTCTCTAAATGATCACTTTACTGAATGGTTTTTATTATTATCTTGCTTTTTTCACAAAATTGGCTCCGACGATTTCCTTCAAACTTACCATATCAACTATACATACAAAAATCTACAACTTTTATTTAAAACATTTCTCTGGGAAAATTCATTTAAGGGCATTTTGGGGGAGGGGTGGGATTAGATTTTGCTCTAAAGTGCTATTTCAGTTTATTACACAATTCTGTCATTTAAATAATATTAATTAGAATTAAATGTGTTGTTGAAATTCCGAGTTTGAAAAAATGGGATGACCGGATGGGCGTTTTTTACCGAAATGTATTTTTCAGTTTTCTGATATTTTCTCGAAAACGGCTCCAACGATTTTTTTGAAACCAGGAATGTAAATTACACATATAAAGAGCTACAACTTTTTTTTTTAAACATATCTCCTGGTAAAGTCTTTTAAGGGGGCTTTGGGAGAGAGGTGGGGTTATGTTTAGAGTAAAACATAAAGTGGTATCATAGTTGATTATAAAAATTCTACCACCCAAACAAAATTAATTAGAAATAAATAGATGGCCGAAATTCCGAGTTTCAAGAAAATTAGTAAACCGGAAGTGCGATTTTGTCGAAACAGTTTTTTCAGTTTTCGACGTACTGCAGTGAATTTATTAAATTTGGTATACTACTATAAAATTTGTCAGTTACAATTTTGAAAACTCCATTAAGAGAAAGTTGTGTGAGTGTTTCACACTAGTTTTAATTTTTTTTATTTTTTGCGTGTGACATAAAATAAAGTTTCGAAATTCTCAGAAGATTTTCCAAATATGAAATAGTTGACGAGATTTCAGTTAGGAAATCAGTAAAATTAATAATAAATAATGAAATTATAAATTATTTCTGTGAACCTTCTCTAAGGCCCCCCTATTACCTCAAAATTTGCAAGTAATTTTGAAAAAAATAATTGAATAAGATTTTACACAATTTTAATGAATTTGTGCTGAAATTTGATGTGAAGACAAATTGATTTATATCTCTTAAAAGTTATTTTAATCGGTACTGTAATAAATTCAATAATAAATTATTTATTAACAAGCTGATTTTATTTTTTTACACATTAAATATTACTATGTATATATTTAATAGTTTATGATAATACAAAAATAAACATAAAAAAGTAAGTAGTAATATTTAAAGGAAGCCAAGGTTTAGTATTTGTTTAAAACAGGTTAAATAATTTGTTTAGATGGCCGTCGTACCGATAAACTGACAGACACACTTTGTAAACGAACTATATTATGTATATGATGTTCTACATACATAGACCTCAATTACAGCTGATTTAAAGTTATTAACCTGTATTATTTGTTCTATTTTTACTTTGCTCTATCATCCGTTAGAAGAAATATGGCGATTGTGTCTTGAAGTTTTTTCAAAATTTTAAGTTTTCATTTATGTTTTACATGTTTTGTTTGAATGTGTCCAACATAATTCAAAGAAGAAAGGTTGTAGGAAGAATCACATTGGATATGCAAAGTTTGAAAAACCCCAAAATGAACTTGACCAAATTGGGTCACTCAGAGAAGTACCGACTTACAGAAAATAGTATGTCTTGTTTTTCGATTAAGGTTAAGAAACGCTCTTACAGTTATAGACATTTAAACTCATCTTTCACTTTTATATGAAACATTTCTAGGAGAAAATTTATTTAATAGAGAGGGGAGTTTGGGGGAGTTGTTTTGGAAAACTTCTTTCTATAACATGGTACCTATGATTGGTACCCATGGTCCTTCTTTATAACATGGTGCCTATAATTTAGTTGACTATAAATTTAACTAAGAATAATCGAAACGTGATTTGAAAAATTCCCAAATTTAAAGAAAAATTAGTCTTTTGGAACTTGAGATTTTAAAAAAGAAATATTTAATTAATAAAGTACTTGCAAAATATTATAATTTTTCATGTATTACTCATCAAGAATAATTAAAGAATGGGTAATTCCCGCTAGATAAAGGATGTAAGTTCTTTGGACGGATATAATGATCAAGGGATGGCTAAAAGGGAATTCCTAGATAGTTTGATTTAGGTTTTACTTCATAAGTTTTATAATGGACAATATTTTGACTTTTGGTCCAGTAATATTGGTCACATATAAACAAACCCCTAATAGTTTGAATGACGCATAAGTGGGAAGGGAATGAGGTTATCACCACTGAATATTTCTTTCTAATAATTTTGCTATGATTCATTGAACGCTTTAGGATTCCTTCTCTGTTTTATTGTTCTACCATTAGATTCACACAAAATTAATATATTAAATTTAAAAATAAAGAAATATAATTATAGTACTAAACAATAATTTGAAAAAAATAAATAAATAAACAGCAAATATCATGTGCAATATCAAATATGGCCAAGATTTTTTAAACTGGACTTTAATTCATAGATAAATTTCTAAAGTAAAATTTCGCTAATCATCTCGTTTTTTGCAATTGTTGAATTCTTTTTTTTTTGGAAGATAGACTTGAAATTATTGTCATTTGGCGTTTTATGTCGTATTGTATCCGTTCTCAACGTGAACTGTCTTAAGGAAATCGGAAAAAGTTTTTTTTGACTCATACAGATCACAACACAGATCTGAGAAATAACAATAATAAGAACTGACAAAATAACAGTTGGCAGTTTTTTCTCTTTAAGTAGAGGATGTTTAATTTAATAAATGATTAATTCCCTTATCTTCTCACCAGGTGGTGGTGATGTCTTAATTGTACACTGAGACACTATAGGCGGTAGCCTAACAACACGTCTCAGCTCTAACACAATTCTCCTAGACAAATATTTCAACTAAAAGTAGTATATTTTATATGTCTGTGTACTATATACCAAGTTTACAAAAACCATTATCGAGAAAAATCGGGAAAAAATAAAAACCTTATTTTTGGAAAATCCCATTTATGGTTAAATTATTTTTTGTGTGTTCACACCTGGTATTCTTTCGATATTTCGTTTTTGGTTATTAGTTCACACAGAGAGACCATTCGCTATAACATTATTTTCATGGTTGTTGTGGTGGAAGCCACACGTAAAAACTCACAATTTTTTTCAAAAAACTGGGCATTAAGACATCCTTTAGAACAAACAACAAATTAGGCAACAAAATCCGCACTCGTACCGAGTTCACTGACGTGTATGACAGCAGTGGGGTTTACGAGTTGAAATGCCCGGACTGTGACAACATTTACGTTGGGCAGACCGGCAGAAAAATCAAGGAACGATTTAACGAACATATCAGATCATACAAGTACAACAAAGTTGACTCAAATTATGCCAATCACCTAAACACTAACAAACACAAACCCGATGACGTCACGACCACGATGAAGCTAATACATTGTGGCCACAAAGGACGACGACTTGACATAATAGAACAACTCGAAATATATAAATACAAGACACAAAACTTAATAAACGAACCGACAAAATTTGCCAGTGAACCATTATTCAAAACACTCTTCCCACAATAGCAATAGAAACGCAATTACCAGTGCAAACATTATGCATGCACCAAATAGTTCTTAAACAGATTTTAGTTTTAAATCTCCTAGTTTTATATATATAAGTATGCGTGCGTATTTGGATGATGCATGATGTATGTGAATGTTGTGTAAAACGTTGATATTTTGAGTGGAATGCATAATAAAAAACTTAATTATAAAAAACCATATTTAGGTATACATGCTTGCGTGGATGGCGTACGTGAATGTTTTGTGTGAAAGGGTGAAATAAGAGTGGAATGCATAATTATAAAAACTTATTTATAAAATAACCATATACATGCGCGCGTGGATGGCTTATGTGAATGCATATTGTGTGAAATATTCAGTGGAATGCATAATTAAAAAAAACAAACTTAATTTTAAAAAAACATATTTAGGTATACAAGCGTGCGTGGATGCCGTATGTGAATGTTGTGTGAAAAGTGAAATATTGACTGGAATGCATAATCATAAAAAACTTAATTATAAAACTCGCTTAATTTTAAATTATGTTAGTTTAAATCGTTATTTAATTTAATTTTTAATTTATTTTATATATTTTATATTTTATTTTGACTAGTTAATTGTAAAGTAAATCTCCCTCCAACATTAGAGTTTAAAAATTAGACCCCCACGTGTAATTTCCATTGTAAGGAAAATTTGCCCTTTAACAACCCAAACACGTGTTTCCCACCCAGCTGACCATACCCCTTGACCTAGTTTAAGAGTTTAGTTTTAAATACAGTTAAACCAGTCAGTGTGAAAACAAAGTTTGCTCTGTACAAGTCTGTGTTGTCACACTGTCTGAAAAAACGCATCCTGAAGATGGGCGAACGCCCGAAACCGGTCGATGACCACAAAATGAAGCAGGCTACCACGGAAAATGTCTCTGATTATTTTCATGTTCATGGGGAAAAAACTGTTATGAAGGCACTTATATGAATGATTGTATGTATTTATCTTTCTCTATTTATATTGTTCTCACTCGGAATGCGTACCTTTTTCCATTAATATTGGTTTCATTGGTGGTGAAAACATATTATTTTGTAGTCATAGCCTGGTTTCGGGCGTTCGCCCATCAGGATGTTTTGATAAAACACAGTGCGAGAGTCTCTATCAGTCTTGCTCAGAGCAAAATCAGTTTATACACTATTATCTAAAAATCCTTAATATAAAAACATCCTGATGATGATGGGTGAACGCCCAAAACCGGTCGATGAACACAGAATGAATCAGGCTGTCACGGAATATTAATTAATTTTTCTACATATTTCCCATTATTGACATAATTTCCGATATATTTTTGATAATTTTTCGTTTACGTATAATATGAAATATTTCCAAATTTTTCTTACCCCGGTGCCTACTGATAATATTTGAGATTCTAAAAAACTCTTGAGGTGTCTTAATATTTGTAACTTTATTACCACCAGTATGTGTTTAAGTCTATTCGCTCATTAGATACATTTTTTTTTATTTTTTTTTCATGCTTTTGTCATTTATTTATTTATTTAATTATTTAGATATTTCGTTGTCGCAAGATATTAGAAAATATAGCTTTAACATACTTTTTTTTTTCCTCTCTGGGAAGGTGTATATGTATTAGTCACGGAAATTATTTCTCAGTTCCCACGATAATTTCTTATCTTTAAATACTAAAATGATAAAACACATAAATACACATTTCCTCTATACCATTTACCGATAGATATAATATCATGAACACTATCGTTCGTGTATATATATATATATATTATTGTATATATTCCCATTAAGACAATTCTTAATTTGTATCGGGATCATATTAAACTCATTTAAATTACTTTTTCCTTCTTGTCATTATTATAATTACTTGATAACCCTGAATGAGATAACAATGAGAGGTTAGTTTTAATTATTTTTATGCCAATTAACTGAATGTTAGACCTATTTTGCGTTAGTAATTTCTTTCTTTTAAGTTTTGTAAGAATTGTACTTTTTCTGCCGTTAATTATTTTAGCTTATCTTATGAAGAAAGGGCGATTGATACTATTACTAAATAACTTTAAAATAATGAAATATTGAATAGAATACAATTCCCTGGAAAATAAATTCGTAAAATTGACATTAAATATAAAAAAATCTGCTGTGAAACACTCACACAACTTTCTCTTACTCCAGTTTTCAAAATTGAAATTGACAAATTTTATGGTCAATGTACGTACCACATATAATGAAATTCGTCGTAGTTCGTCGAAAACTAAAAAACTGTTCAGTAAAAGCGCACTTCCGGTTTACTAATTTTCTTGAATCTCGGAAGATATTTATTTCCAAATAATTTTTTTGGATGGTAGAATTGTATAATCAACTATGATAGCACTTTAGAGAAAAACTCCTCCTCCCCCAAAAGTGCCCTTAAATGATATTATCAGGAGAAATGTTTCAAATAAAAGTTGTAGTTCTATATATGTATAGTACACATTCCTACTTTAAACAAAATCGCTCGAGCCGTTTTCAAAAAAATACCAATAAAATGAAAAATACATTTCAGTAAAAACGCACTTCCGGTCATCCGATTTTTTTCCAAACTCGGAATTTCAACCACATATTTAATTGTAATTAATATTATTTAGATGACAGTATTGTATGGTAAACTGAGATTGCACTTTAGAGGCAAACCTAACCCCACCTCTCCCCCATAACTGCCCTGAAATGAATTTTTTTGGAGAAATGTTTTAAATAAAAGTTGTAAGCTCTTTGTATGTGTATTTGTTATACTAAGTTTCAAGAAAATCGTCGCAGCTATTTTTGAGAAATACGCAAAAATATAAAAAACCCAACTAGTAAAGTCGTACTTCCGGTCGCGAAATTTTGACAGGTGACCCATAGTGATACCTAAATGGAATATCAAGTTTGAACTTTCTATGATTTTTGGATTTTTGAGCTATGCTGTTCACATACACACACGCACACTAACCATTTTATAAATACCACTTTTTTGGACTCAGGGTACCTCAAAACGGATACTTCTGGTGAAAAATCGTTATCGAAAATTTGCCACGATTACAATATTTCCTCTTACTCCTAGGAGTAAAAAAGGTAGAATAAAAGTTTCTTTACCATTAAGGTTATTTTAATCTATATTTCGCTGGATGTATATTTATATATAATAAATAAAATTAACTTAACTTCGCTTAGTATGAAGAAAGTAATAATTTTAGTGAGTGAGTGAGTGACGGATCTAATCCATGAATGAAGTTTATATTAAAATAAAACAAATTAGCAGATTAATTAAAAAAATAAATAAATATTTTTACTCTCTTTTATTTCCTAGTAAAGCGGAAGTATTGCGATCGTGCTAGATATTCGAAATTGAGTTTCCACCGGAAATATTATGTTTTTGGGGTTTTTGAAACAAATGTTTTTAACAAATGGTGTGTATATTTGTGTATGTATGGTCAGTAAAATCGCAGAAAATGTCAAACTTGATATTTAGTATAAGTTCCATCAAAGGACCGGACAATAAGATTTTGTCGAGAGACATTTTCCATGATAGCCTACTTCTTTTTGTGGTCATCGACCGGTTTCGGGTGTTCGCCCATCATCAGGATGTTTTGGTTAAACAGGATAATAATATAGACTTGCATCGAGCAAATACAGTTGATAGATTGGATTTTAAAAATCTTTGTTATGACCTAACAAAAATATCATCCTGATGATGGGCGAACGCCCGATGACCACAAAAAGAAAAAATGTTTCTGATGCTTTCCAGCTCTGTGGAACCAACCAATACTTTACAGAATGTTTTTTTTTCTTTTCAGTTTTGTGTAAATTTTCTTCTAAACAGCTCCAACGATTTTCTTTAAACATTTAAAAAAAAAACCAACTACACATACGTACAGAGTGCTACAACTTCTATTTCATACATTTTCCCAGGAAAATTCATTGGTGAATTGGGGTTTTTGGTGAAGGAGGGTTATGCCTTCTACTGAAGTGCTTTGTTTATTTTTAATGTACGATTCTATCATCCATATAATATTAATTAGAATTAAATATTTCATTAAAAAATTTCGAGTTTGAAGAAAATCGGTTTGATTAGAAGTTCGTTTTTATTGAATAGTTTTTTTTTTTTTAACTTTCTGCGATTTTTTCCATATATAAACCCAAACAAATTTCATGAAATTTGTTATACTAACTAAGAATACAAGAGACTTACCACTTTTTGAAGAGAAGTAAATATTTAATATTATAAGTTTGGAGAAAATTTGTGACTTATAACTGTGTAAACAATGGTAAGAGAATGTCGGGTGAGTGTTTCACACCAGATTTTTTTTTTTTTGCTATAAGAAAAAAGTTTTATGATCGTATCATATTTTTGAATTTCAATTTTCCACCCGAAATATTTACTTTTGAAGTCCACTTAGTCCAAAAAACTGATTTTTTGGAAACAGATCTTTCTCTCTCTCTCTCTCTACTCAAAAACGAAAAATTGCTAGAAGATTAAACTTGACTTTCCGTTTTTTAATCATCAGATGACCCCCCATTTCGGTCAAAATCTCTCAAATGGAATAAATAATCGATTGATTTTTTAGAATTTTTTTTTTTTTCTTTTTACTTCGATAATAACTTCAACGATTTTCTTTATATTTTCCGTATATATTACATGAAGTAAAGTAAAGTAAAGTAAAGTAATGCAATGCCTATTTATTCAGGCGGGCTTAACGTCCAACTACCAAATTAGGTGTCTTGGACGGGGGCGGAAGCATATACTTTATACCATTAACATTTTTTAAACAAATATAAAATTAAGCAGCAGCTATGCTGGACATGAACTGGGGTCCTCCGATTTACAAGTCCATGCTCTTAACCACTACACCAACACCCGCCCCATTATTATTATTATTATTCACAAAAGGGGAGGGCAAACCCTACGCTATCCAAAGCCTCCCAAGGCCCATATAGCTACCCCTAAAGAATAACAACCACTGGGTCTAGAACGAAAATCCAGGCCCAGGTTTTAACCATCTAAGTTTCACCACAGACCGGACAAATCGGACCAAAACCTTAAAAGGACACAGCTTAAGATCCTCTACCGATATCCTATTCCGGCCGAAGGTCCTAAACCTAATCTCCTCACAACCCAAACAATTCGTCATCAGATGCATGGGTGTTTCCTCCTCAGTTTCACAAACTCTATAAAAGGGGTCAGGCACAAGTCCCATTATATAGAGATGTCTCCTTAAACCACAATGCCCAGTGAGGAATCCAACCAGATACCTGAGGGAGGTCCGTGAAAGACAGCGGACCCCACTACTCAAAGCTCCGTCCGGGCCCCCAATGAGCATTTTAGACTGCCGACAACCCACTGCACTCATCCATAAGGATGAGTGCTGTGAGGTCATCCACGTCTGAAAGCCCGACAAACATGTGTCAGAAGACACACCAACAGCAGGCTCTGGACCAATGAAAGGGAAAGAGGCACCTAATTTGGCAAACCTATCCACCTCCCATATGACCTGGAACCCAGACCAGAAGCACATCCTTTAATGAAGAAAGATCTTCCAGTCTTCTAGAACATTCCAACACCAATCTGGAAGTGAAGACACATGAATTAAGCGCCTTCAACGCAGCCTGGCTGTCCGAGCAGATATAAACACCTTTTAAATTAGTGTTACGCACCCTCTCATCCAAAATACAGCAAAGAATTGCATAAACCTCAGCCTGGAAACGGTGGCCCACTCACCAAGAGGCGCTACCAAATGATCTCCCGTCTCAAAATAGACGGCAGCCCCAGACCTACCATCCATCCTGGAACCGTCCGTGTAACATCGGATATAATTCTCAGGAATCACACCAGACGGACCCAGGGTTAACCAATCTTCCCTAGAAGGCAACCTAACCCTGTAGGAATGACCAGAGACAAAAGTCATCAAATTCCTATCAGAAGGGAAACCTGTAATGAGAATCCTTAAAAGCATCTCGAGAAAAATGGTAGAATGACCATATCGCTTACCCGCCCCATATGACATGAAGTTCTAAGGCTATTATTTGAAAACGCTTTTTTTACTTCCTCTTACTCCTAGTAAGAGGAAGTATTCTGTAATCGTGTCAAATTTTCGATATGGAGTTTTTCACCGGAAATATCCGTTTTGAGGGGTCCCTGAGTCCCAAAAGTGGTTTTTAGCTGTGTGGTCTGTGTGTTGTGTGTTTGTGTGGTTTGTGTTGTGTATGGTATGTAATGTATGTATGTATGTGAATAGCATAGCTCAAAAACGAAAAACCGTGGAAAGTTGAAACATGATATTACGTTTAGGTATCACCATGATATCTGACAGTACGTTATCTGTCAAAATTCCTCAACCGGAAGTACCACTTTACTAGTTGGATTTTTTACTTTTTTCCATTTTTCTCAAAAATGGCTTGGAACATCAACCACACATACAAAGAGCTACAACTTTTGTTTGAAATATTTCTCCAGGAAAATACATTTAAGGGCACTTTTGGCGGTAGGGGGTGGGGTTAGGTTTCCATCTAAAGTGCTATTTCAGTTTATTAGACAATTCTGTCATCTAAATAATGTTAATTAGAATTAAATATGTTGTTTATATTCCACATTGGAAAAAATCGGTTAACCAGAAGTGCGTTTACTTTACCACTTTATTAAATGATTTATTCTTTTTTTCGCAATTTCCTCAAAAATGGCTTCGGCGATTTTCTTGAAACTTCGTATATAAACTAAACATGCAAAGATCTACAACTTTTATTTATAACATTTCTCTGGGAAAATTCATTTACTGGCACTTTTAGGGGAGAGGTGGGGTTATGTTTTTCTCTAAAGTGGCTGTCACAGTTGATTATACAATTCTATCATCCAAACAAAATTAATTAGAAATAAATAGATGGTCAAAATTCCGAGTTTTAAGAAATTTAGTAAACCGGAAGTGTGCTTTTAGTGAATAGTTTTTTCAGTTTTCCACGAATTTCGTTAAATTTGGTGCACAAACTATGAAATAATTTTGAGAACAGGAGTAAGAAAAAGTAGTGTGAGTGTTTCACACCAGATTTTTTTTTTTTTGAGGAAAATGATTTTCACCGGTTTCTGGTGATGGAGTGACGATAGACTTTCTTAATGAAGTTGTCATTTCAATGAATTGTGCGACGTACTGCTGCTACCCATATTATATTAATGAACATTATACGTATAGTTGCTAAAATTCCAAGTTTCAAGAAAATCCGTTGACCAAAATGCATTTTCTCGTTGGTATTTTTAGTTTTCCGCATTTTTCTTGATAACAACACCTGTTGGTTTCTTTAAACTACCTCTCAGGAGGCCTATCTACTACAATAACACTCATTATGTATATATTTCCCCTGAAGGCAACTAATTATTTAGTAAATATTATAAGGTTGAAGCAAATTTGTTTAATTAGATCAGTGGTAGCTGCAGTAAGAGAAAGTTGTGATTTCCACCAGATTTCCTCTCAGTGTTCTGTGAGGAAATAATGTTATCGTATCGTATTTTCAACATTGTGTTAAAGAACAGCATTGTTTCAAAAAATATAATAAAAAATTGGAAAATTTCAATTTGAAGTTGCACCTTTCGTTTTGGATTTTTTTTTTTTTAACTAGGAATTCTAGCAATACATTTATTTAATGGAACCCTAATATATTTTTATTGGTAGTAGAAACCGAGCATTTCAAAGAGAAGCTTAACTATGTAGGTTTTTTTGAGAATGTTCCAAAAATCAGCAGGTAGACTGGAGAGGAAAGTGTTTCAAGTAAATATGATAGGCATATGGGTACGTTTAGTTTAGTATGTGAAGAAGTTTAAAGAAAAGTATTGGAGATGGCAAAAAACTGAAATAAAAAAAGTAATATAACTTCCGTTGTCGGATTCAGACCGAAACGTTCTTGGCGGATCCCCACATGATTGTTATCAAAATGGAATTTCGAGCTTGAACTTCCTTCGATTTTTCTTTTTTCTTTTTAGAGATATTTTGTTTTCACATATACGAACATAAAATTTTCGGTATAACATTTCTTTTTTTGCTGTAAGGAACCGCAGACCATGAATACTCAATTCAGGTAATTGACATAATTTTAGTATTTCATTTTACTGGAGTAAGGAGAGTGTGATAGTTCCTCCAAGATCGATGACATCATGTCTAATGGTTTAAAGTCTACAATAATCAATCTTGCAGGAATTGCTGGAGTGGGGAGTGTATATAATTGACCAAACAATTAACTTCTCCTGTAGGAAGAACGGCTACAAACTTTGGTAGGGAAATCACCGTCTTGGATTCTTGGACTCTTAGTCTAGTACTATCTTTTTTTGCGACTCGTTAGCTTACAATAAGTATAATTTTTGGATTGAAGCTGAGAGCCTTGTCAGGGAAAAGTAACCAGATAAGTGCTACAATAGTAATCAAGTTCATCTTTACCATGTATATTAAAATGAATGTATAAATAACTTCAAAATTAATAACATGGCACCGAGGTAGGTGATAAACTGACTAAAGAAGGGTGCTCAAAATGGCACCCGTCTTCTTTGGCATGAAAGAGCTTCTTAAATATCACATTATATCAATTCACTGCAAGCGGACCTAAACTTTTAAGTTGCAAGAGGTAAACTTTAAACAGGAAATCTCGAGAGTAACTCTTGACAGAAAAAGCAGGGCAGATATCCTTGAATGCGCCGCGAGGAGAGTCGGTGGGGCACACCTACACGTATTTAGAAATAGTCTAATGAATTTCCCCAAATGCTCGCAGTGTTTACCAGAAGAGAGGACCATTTGCATTCTTGCGCAGAGCTCAAGATTTATAATTAATTTAAAATCATTTTCTTAATCAATTTGCTTTTCACTCATCTTACTCATTCTGAACTCATATATTGTATATCATACATATAAAAAAGTATATATTACAAAAGTTATTCAAATTAAAATAACGTGGGAACTTAAGAAGTGCTAATTGTCTCGATTTGAGGTTTTTGTAAACTGTTTTACATATTATTATAAATAAAGGAGATAAATACCCTCATTATTGTAATAGATAAATAAATTGAAGAGGATACTGTTTGTATAGTGTTTAATTACTGTTTATATCTATGGAATTTTTTAATAAACATCCCTTAAAGGGAATCATTATTTCATGCCTGTTTTTTTTATTATTATTATTGCTGTCCTGTTCATGAGCTGGCAACATGGCAAGGAGTTTTTTACTAGCTAACCAACCAGCTGCAGGGCTATGCCTCCTGGGCCCCCTTTTTGAAGTTTCATTTTAATATATATGTATATTTTCTAAATCGTTGATCATTAGACATAGTTTCAGAGACATTTTCCGTGGTAGCCTGCTTCATTTTGTGGTCATCGACCGGTTTCGGACAGTGTTAGGATGCGTTTTTCAGACAGTGTGACAGTGTGTAAACTAAATTTTCTCTGTGCAAGTCTGTGTTGTCACACTGTCTGAAAAACGCATCCTGAAGATGGGCGAACGCCCGAAACCAGTCGATGACCACAAAATGAAGCAGGCTACCACGGAAAATGTCTCTGATGCTTTCCAGCATGCGGAACCAACCACCACAACAATTAGACATAGTTATTTATCTAACATGAGTAAAATAATGCTTATTTTACACTCGAGTTCAGATATTGAGTGAATTTAACGAGAGTGTAAAAATACTTTACTCACTTGTTGAATATTAATTTTTTTCTCCAGTCGTATTTAAATTGGTTCTTAATTTATATAAATATAAAATATGAGAAAATGCAAATACTGAGAATGTAATTAATTTAAGTCGAATTCTCTGTTCCTCTGTAACCTGCTCTCTTTAATGTAACCTCAAATCCGTTGGTATAAATTTTTTTTAAATACATTCTTGTTTTGATGTATTGCCGCTAGATGTCAGGCAGTTAGAGTTGAATAACTTTACTAGTGAAGAAAAGTAATGGCTGTTTTTAGTTTTAGTCACTTGTGATAAAGAAGTATAACTTCACTAACACTACTTTGGATGTAATAATTGTCACATTATTGTACAGCTGCAGAAAAAGTAATATTTTTATTTGTTGCCTGGACTGCATTGGTGATTCGTAGCATTCAAGTAATGTTAGCTCATCGTTTCTCCTCCCAGCCTCTAGAAAAAACAGAAAATTCTAGAAAGAAACAGAAACACTCAGACCGTTCTCTATAACACTCAGGCGGTTTTATAGAGAACCGTTTTTGCATTTCTGGAAACCAGCTTACTTCTTGGCTGTCAGTTCAACCCAAAATAACACCTATTTGCCTGGATCACTCTTTTGTTTAATCTCCTGGGCATACTTATGTTTTTTCTAAATTATACCAGCCAATTGTTATTTTATCGCTCGCAACAGGAACTCCTCCAACATGCAAATATTTGTCTTACTTTCGTTTACAAATAGCCCCACTTTCTCGGCTCCCCTGACGGCACAAAGGAGTGCTAGTTTCATATCCTCAAATGTCGTTCCAACAATATCCACGTCATTTGTATAGGCCAAAACTTGTACAGATTTATTTGAATATCGTACTTAGCTCGATATTTGCCTCGCTCATTACCTTCTCCAAGACTAAGTTGATGAGAGAGAGTGCGTCTCTCTCTGTCTCAGACCGTTATTTGTCCAAACTCGGCGGATGCTCCCCAAATTGATATTAAGCCACTTGAATCGTGCTTACTAGTTTTGGAAAGATCCTTAGTTGCAGCATTGTTTGTATTTGAATTGATTTTTTCTTTAGATACTAGCATAGGCTGATTTATAATCTACGAACAGGTGATGTGTTTGAAGATACTTCTCATTACGCCAGAATTAGCTTTTTTAAGTTAAAATTTGTTTTTATTAGAAAAAAAGAAAAAAAAAAAAGAAGATTAAGTAAATTTTTTGAAGATTATTTTGTTGTGTAAATAAAGCTTTGATCTATCTCTCTATTTCTCCTCATTATGTCCTTGCAATATAAGTCTTGGCACTACCTAAAATGGTGAAAATTTCAGCCTGAAAGACTGATAGGGTTTTGCCAAGAGATATGTAGATTCCAGCCCCAGCACCAACACTTATACTTATCCTAGAGCCACATGTGTTGGCCATGATTTCATTTTTCTTTTTGGGCCTATTGGTGTAATAATTAAGATCCATATACGTTGATGTCACTTAGTAGTTGTCAAAGTGATAAGTCGGGTTTTTAGTGCATTATTCAGGGAACTTACGCTATTCCCCGACTATTCTCATTTGCCCCTCAGACTTGTCATGAGTTGCATACTGTGAATGCTGGTCAGTCTGTAGGCTGCTTTAGTGGCAGTTTCACTTTAACCAACAAGTGCAAGACCGGAATCCCATGAGCACCTCCAAGACCGCTGTGTAAGTGGTGCTTATGGTCCCAATAATGCCCAGACTCGCAAACCTTTGTATCTTACCCAGTATAATTGGGTGTGAGAAGGAGAGAATTGAGTTTGATAGGTAAATAAACTGGAAATAATGCTGAACCCTGTATAATGAAGAATAACACAAACTGCCAGAACTTTACACGAATATAGAAATTGGTAGTGAGAGATTTAAAAGTGAGTAAAGGGCAAGATTGCTGTCGCGTTGTAACTGTTGTATAAAACTATTGAAAGACTGTCCCCTGTAGGGCTGTCGCAGCTATATAGCAACGTGAGACTTTCAAGTTTGTGTCACTGTCTCTCTGCTTTACACCCAACATCTTTCGAACATCACCCAACATCTTTTGAACATCACCTACACTTATTGTAAATTTTGATACAATAGACGTCGCAAAACTGTGCCATAATTTGGTATCTATTTAAAGTTATGGTGCCAACATCTTGTGCACGGTTGCAATAGATGAGTTTTTGCGAATCATCATGCCTTCAATTACCTAGTAGTTTCTGACCTCGCTAAAAGTATACCCAGTTGTCATTTTTCAGTGGCATCTATATTTATCTTGATAGATAACCTCTCAATTATTACTTCCTGTTTAGTCCGTAACTTGCCATATTTGGCTTTGGTAAATATTAATTTACAATATGAATTACATTGTATTTATTTAAAAAAGTTGATGAACTTTTATAACGTTAGGTTCATCAACGTTGCATTTAGCCATCTTTTAATACATAATTTAAAACAAATAAAAATTACACAAACATCGTGCTGAGTTAAAGAGAGAGTGTGAGAGAGAGAGAGAGAGAGAGAGAGAAGCAGTTGGTTAAGAGAATATCTAGGTATAACCAACCACCTGTCCAAATAAAAAAATTGAATACAAAATTCACCTATTGCTAAACAGAACATGCTAACATCATCAGTGTATATATATATATATATTCATATATCGTCCTAATATCACTCTTATTAATAAATAGTCAACATTTTTGTTCTATATACATAATCTGTATATAAAAATTTCATCACAAAAAAAATATGTTTGTTGGAAATTACTGTAAATAAAAAAAACATTTTTTTTTTTCTTATTTACATATTCAGTAATGTATGTACACACATCGTACCACTAATAATGTAATATATAAGCTGTATACTGTTACAATTTATTTACCTAAGGAAATGCATATCGTTTACATGGATTCTATTATGCCCCGAATAAGTTTTGGTTAAATAACAATAAAAATTAAATAAAATAAATAAAAAATCTGTTTATGAAACACTCACACAACTTTCTCTTACTCCTGTCCTCAAAATTATAATTGACAAATGTTATAGTTTGTGTACCAACTATAACGAAATTCGTCGTGAAAACTAAAACAAAAAAAAAAACAGGTCAATAAAAGCGCACTTCCGGTTTACTAATTTTTCTTAATACTTGGTATTTTGGCCATCTATTTATTTCTAATTAATTTTGTTTGGATGATTGAATTAAATGATCAACTATGATACCACTTTAGAGGAAGCTGTAAAGCCACCCCAACCCTAAAAGTGCCCTTAAATGAATTTTCCCAGAGAAATGTTTTAAATAAAAGATGAAGATCTTTGATGATTAGTTTATATACGAAGTTTCAAAAAAATCGCGAAAAAGTGAAAAAAATCATTTAGTAAATGTTAAGTTGAAACAAACGCAATTCCGGTTATCCGATTTTTTTCAAACTTGGAATTTCAACAACATATTTAATTCTAATTAACATTATTTAGATGACAGAATTGTCTAATAAACTCAAATACCAGTAAAGATGAAAACCTAACCCCACCCCTCCCACAGAAGTACCCTTAAATGAATTTTCCGGAGAAATGTTTCAATAAAAGTTGTAGCTCTTTGTAGGTGTAGTTGATATACCAAGTTTAAAGAAAGAGAAAATCGCAAAAACGTAAAAAAAAAAAAAAAAAACTATTAAAGTGATACTTCTGGTTGAGGAATTTTGACAGATAACGCACCGTCAGATTCCATGGTGATACTTAAACGTAAAATTACGTTTCAACTTTCTATGGTTTTTCGTTTTTGAGTTATGCTGTTCACACATACACACACACGGACCATTTGCTAAAACCACTTTTTTGTACTCCGGGGGACGTCAAAACCGATATTTCCGGTGAAAACTCGATATCGAAAATTTGAAACAATTACAATACTTCCTTCATATAAAACAGTGTACACAGGTGCCATCTAAAATCAGTTTCACTAGAGAAATGTTTCAAATCAAAGTGATAGACTATGACAGAAAAACTTCGAGAAAATTCCCGAAAAACTTAGAACTTATTACTTCAGTTAACCGATTTTCCACACAATTTGAATACTAGCTAATGGCAAAACAGATAATACAAGAATAGTATATTTTTACTTTCTCTTACTCCTAGTAAGAGGAAGTATTGTAATCGTGTCAAATTTTCGATATCGAGTTTTCACCGAAATATCCGTTTTGAGGTCACCTGAGTCCAAAAAAGTGGTTTTTAGCAAATGGTCTATGTGTGTGTGTGTGTGTGTGTGTTGTGTGTGTGTGGTCTGTATATATTGAACATCACAGCTCAAAAACGAAAACCGGAGAAAGTTTTGAAACTTGATATTTCCGTTTACGATCACTATGGGATCTGACACTACGTTATCTGTCAAACATGTCCTCACCGGAAGTACCACTCCGAGTTGGATTTTTACTTCTTTTGCGATTTTCTCAAAAATGGCTCCGACGATTTTCTTTAAACTTGCAAACATCAACCACACATATAAAGAGCTACAACTTTTATTTGAAACATTCCTCCGGGAAAATGCATTGAAGGGCACTTTTAGGGGAGGGGTGGGGTTAGGTTTCCATCTAAAGTGCTATTTCAGTTTATTAGTTTATTAGACAATTCTGTCATCTAAATAATGTTAATTAGAATTAAATATGTTGTTGAAATTCCGAGTTTCAAAAAAATCGGATAACCGGAAGTGTGTTTACTTTACCACTTTACTAAAGATTTATTCACTTTTCGCAATTTTCTGAAAAATGGCTCCGACGATTTTTTTGAAACTTCGTATATAAACTAAACATGCAAAGATCTACAACTTTTATCTAAATCATTTCTCTGGGAAAGTTCTTTTAAGGACACTTTTAGGGGAGGGGTGGGGTTAGATTTTTTTATCAAAGTGCTATCCTTGATAATTATACAATTCTATCATCCAAACATAATTAATTAGAAATAAATGGGTTGCCAAAATTCCGAGTTTCAAGAAAATTAGTAAACCGGAAGTGCGCTTTTACTGTGTAGTTTTTTCAGTTTTCGACGAATTTCATTAAATTTGGTACACAAACTATAAAAGCTGTCAATTATAATTTGGAGAACTGGAGTAAGAGAAAGTTGTGTGAGTGTTTCACACCAGATTTTTTATATAATAAATATCTGGTAATTTGTGCAAAACATGATTGAAGTACCTTATTTAAATGAGTGTAATTAATGAATTATTATTATTATTACCATCAATCTACGCGATTTAATAAAGTATTAACGATCATCTTTGGCACAGGACTTTTAAGTTTAAAAAGGAAAAAAAACAAAATCTGTTGTGAAATACTCACACCATCATTCTCTTACTGCGAAATGGTAAATTTTCTTCACAAACGTACAATTCTTATTTATTGTTTAAAACCGTCGCCATTTTTATGGAGAAAATCACAAAAAAAAACTGAAAAACCTATTCAGTAAAGTCGCACTTCCGCTCAATCGATTTTTTTTTTCAAACTGAGAATTTTGGCAACTGATATAATTCTAATTAATATTATTTAGCTGACAGAATTGTATAATATCATATTGTTAACTAAAATAGCTAGCACTTTAGAGGAAACCATAATAAATCCACCCGTTCCCTAAAAGTGTGCCCTTAAATGCATTTTCTCCGGAGAAATGTTTCAAATAAAAGTTGTAGCTCTTTGTATGTGTGTAGTTGATATATTAAGTTTAAAGAAAATCGCTATACAGTAAAGTGGCACTTCCGGGCGGATGGATTGTGCGCGAAACCTTCTTGTCTGATGAGCTGGTAGTACCTAAACTGAAATACCAAGTTTCCTCTGCAACTTTTCGTTGTTGAGGTGTTCTTTTCACATACAAACACACACACAAACACCACATACATGAAGACCATTTTCTAAAAACCACTTATTTTGGATTCAGGGACCCTCAAAACGTGTATTTTCCGATGAAAACTCAATTTTGAATATCTGGTACGATCGCAATACTTCCTCTAACAGCAGTTACAGAAAGAAAGTAAAAATATGTTGCTCAAACGCACGCGCACACGCACATGCACATATACTCCCGCGCAAAGGTTCAGGTGTTTAATGAACGCTGAAGGAAAGTCAGCCAAGCCATTGGGCAAATCCTCCTTTTAACTCACAGTAAAGTAAGACATTAAAGATTCGAAGCCGTCTTTTAACACCTACGAAAGAAAGACTTAGACTGGAAGGAGGAGTTGATGGAGAAAAGAATGAGAAATACAAAGAGGCTATGGGGTCGGAGAAAATTAACAATGTTCAAGTTAGATACAAGGAGAAAGCCAAAGGGAGCAGAAAGGAAAAGAGCAAAAGAGAGCAAGGAGAAAAGAGAGGATAGTGGGTGGCAAATGATTGGGAAGAAGATGAGACCTACGGGAAGGGGGGCAGTTGGAGGCCAGCCAGTAAGGCAGAGCCACTATTTAAGACGCAGGAAAGGAAATTGTAGACTGGTGGGCAGGAGAAGAAGGCTGTGGGTTCTAATCCACAGCATGTAAGTAAGATGCAAGAATCCGGGGGAGGGGGTGAAGTCATTGGGGGAGGGCCAGATTATCTTTTTAAGTTTCACCATGTAACAGAACTTTTTTTGATAAAAAAACCTACTATTAAATATAGCGATCATCTCAAATTTTCGATATCGAATTTTCGTTCGGATTCTACACGCTTTGAAGTCTACTGAGTCCGAAAAAGTGGATTTTAGAAAATGGTACTTGTGTATGTGTGTATGTGTGTATGTGTGTATGTGTGTATGTGAACAACAGAGCTCAAAAACGAAAAACCGCAGAAAATTCAAACTTAACATTCCATTTTGGTATCACAGTGGGATCCGGGAGACAGGTGGATAGTTATCTTGTCATAATTCCTCAACCAGAATAACCAAAGTACTGAGTGTATTTCTCACTTTTTTGCAATTTTCTAGCAAATGGCTCCAATGATTTTCTGAAAACTTTATTATCATCTACACATATTAAATTGTACCGGGAAAATTCATTGAAGTGAACTTTTGGGGGATTGGTGTGGCTTTGTTTTCCTCTAAATTGCTATTTCAGATTATTACACGATTCCTTCATCTAAGTAATGTTTATTAGATTACATATATTACCAAAATTCTGAGTTTGAAACAAAAACGACTGACCGGATGTAGGTTTTTCTGAACAGCTTTTTCTGTTTTCTGCGTGAAGTCATCAAGAGGGTTTCGATATATATGTACATACAGAGAGTGAGAGACCAATCACTTTGATTTGAAAATTTTTTCAAAAAAAAGTAGATTTTTTGATAGTTGTACGGAATTTATGGTTTAAATTTCCCAATCTTATATGCAGGATAGGTACAGTGTGGTTGGTGCGTTTTTTTTTTCCGTGATAGGCTGCTTCATTTTGTGATCATCGACCTGTTTTCGAGTGTTCATCCATCTTAGGGGGAGTCTTGATTAATACCATTATATGACATACAAGGATGGAAAGATCAGCTTACGTTACTCTTAGAGTATGTAGATGGAAGATTGTTTTAGGGGATTATTGCACTGCGACCTGAAAGATCTATTGTGCCCCCGGAGCCATCTCCAGTGCACAACCGGCCTCCAAGCAGTGTTCTCTGGCTACAGACAACACTGCCCATCATCGGACAGTGAGTTGTAGAGGCTCCTAGGAAGAGAAAATCTAAGAGCAGCATGCTGGATTCGAACCCGGGGAGCTCCGCGTTGCTAGCCCAGCGTGCTACCACTTAGCTAATCCCTTCCTTCTCCCTTGGCTTTCGCCAATTAACTAGAGACGGAGACCCTAGTTTGTGTACTGTGTTTGTCCTTGTCTGCAAAGTGTAGAGTGTACGTTGTTTAAGTGCATTGTGTACTGTTCTGATGAAGTGCTGTGGTAACTCGTGGGTTCGCTATTCCCCAAGTAAGTGCATACGACAGATACCCCTTGCGGGCCTTAAAGTTTGTACCTTGCAAATCGTATGATATATTACATTGTTGTGAAGATAACCTGAAGATTGATGGGGGGGGAGTGAACAACTGAAACCTGTCTATAATCACAAAATGAAGCTGGATATCAGGGAAAAGTATCTCTAATTTGTCTTGCCACCTTGTGGGTAAGCTGAATCCTAAATCTATGCACAGATATAATAACTGACCTCTTGGCGGTGTCTTAATATATTCTGTGAATGTTAGATTTGTCAGTATGATTGTTCACATTGTTTTAGATCGGAATCCCTCCTCCCCGGCCCCAGGGATACCAAGTTTCCTGAATTAACTAATCTATCCTGCCGCCTCCCTCCAAATATTATTTCTAGTTGACTAAAATCTTGCGAAAAATTTTTTTCTCGGATGACATCTGATAAATTGTATTATTTTTCCACATTTCGTGTTTTGTTTTTTTTCTTAAACTTTTGTCAGGTTGACAGAACAAAAAAATATTGTATATCTGACAGACGAACAGTAGGTCTAGTTATGCATGCAAGGTAGGTGATATTTAGACAAAATAAACTAGCCACGTCATTTGCCTTCAATCGCCATGTCAAAGGTGAAACTCATTATAACACAATAAGAATTCTTGCAGAACTATTTTTTTTTTTCACTTTATTTCTTTATTTTCAATTATAATAATAGTGCACTTTCTCTCTACATCTCTCCCCCCTCCCCTCTCTCTCCCTCTCTCTCTCTAATATTTATCATTAATTTTTGTCGTTAAATAGCCACCATACTGACAATTTTTCCCCCTGTTAATGGTTTTCCCTTGTTAATTAGGAAGTTTTATTTGTTAGAAATTTTTTTCTTATTATTATTATTATTATTATTATTTTTAACTACTTAGTTACTTCCGGTGTTGATCCAATTAATGCCTTTTTTCTTGGACTATATTTACGATATTTTACCTCTTATCTTAATGTTTTAAAATATCAGAGACCAACCACCACAACAACAGTTTTAAAATATGTTAGAATAATAATAACAGTAATGAACTAAAAGTGGAACACATTAACTATTCGTAGTTTTCACTGCTATACAAAATTTGGCCATATTTATGCTTTGAATCTATATGTTTCATTAAATCAGTAAGTAGTAACCAATTTAATGTAAATCTGCATTAATTTGGTGTTATAGCATTCAGACGGCTTCCACTTATTGTAGTTTCCATGGTTATAATAATTGGCTGATTCTCTTGAAACTTGGAATTTTTACTAAATGCTTAGTTATACTAAATACTATTATATAACTAGAAAACCAAAACAGTAATAAATATTATACTTTTAAGAAAAACCAAGGTCTTCTAACTGTTAAAAACCAACTAAAATGAATTTTCATAGAAAGATGTTTAAAATAAAAGTGATAATCACATTTTAATGTAAGTTTATACAAATTGGAAAGAAAATCTTTGAAAGTATTCGAAAATATCGGGAAAACAAAAAAAAAAAAAATTAACGAAAGAAATACTTTCAATTGATCAAGTTTCATCAAAACTTTAAATTAGGGTTCCCTGGTAGCACTTAAATGAACTATCAAGTTTAAACTTTCTCCATTCTTGAGTTATGATGATCCTCCAGAGAGAGAGTGAGAGAGAGAGAGAGAATCTAGGAAGTTGGGTATTCAGCCTACGCCACCGCGACCTCTGTCGGTCTATTGAGGCATCCACAAATTACAATACCCGAACCGGTCATTCATGTTTGTTTAATTAAACTCAGGAGTTTAATTCCTATTCCACAAAGAGGGGAAATCTCAGCCTCATGTGCAACCAAGAGAGCAGAGAAAGAGAAACAAAATACCAGGCACTGGAATGGGAGAAACCATTTATAAATACAGCGACGGAACATAGAGAAAATATAGTTCAAATTGGTTCAGAAGATAGTTCACCAGTCACAACATGTCATTACCCCTTCCACTCCTAAATCTACCATCTTAAGTCCAGGTAGTCAGTGAAGCTCATAAATTATATTAGAGTGTTAACCAAGTCTTGTTAACTTATCAAACCAAGCCAATTCTCTTCATCCATTATACTCACAAGCCTTCTCACACTCGCACATAAGGACAGTAGCTGTTTCCTCCTCTTCCGGACAAAACCCTTCACAGACTGTCCATTGTCAAGCCCCTGCGATTCGTGTGCTTTTTAAGTCTATAGTGGCCTACAGTAATCCGTACGGCCTTATTTAGTAATTCTGTAGTAAGCAAATAACGTGTAGCTATTAACAAATATTTGTTGTAGTTGGTTCCGCAGACCATCAGAGATATTTTCCGTGATAGCCTGCTTCTTTTTTGTGGTAGTCGACCGGTTTCGGGGCGTTCGCCCATCATCAGGATGCGTATGTCAAACAGTGTGATAACATAGATTGACATTTTTTTCGAGAAACCAGTCTTTCAAGGAAAGACCAGTCACTGTAACAACTAAATTTGCTTTGTGCAAATCTTTGTTATCACCGGAGAAAGGCTCTCTCAGGTCTAATGGACGGTCGTGGTGAGGCACCCACCTTTGAAGCTAAATTATATCCACTGAGACGTCAAATTCCCTGAAGAAGTAATGGGTTGTTGGTTGTAAATTTGTTAGTTATTTAGTATAAAATTTAAAATACTATTTGACATATGCATCCTGATGATGGGCGAACGGCTCGAGACCGGTCGGTGATCACAAAAAAAGAAGCAGGCTATCACGGAAAATATCTCTGATATTAATAAATACTTTTGTCTGTTTCTTCTAGCCTGGTGTTACGTTTAGGCGCCACACTTTTGGAATCGCTTGCCAGCATAGTGCTCATATTCTCCAAACAGATGAAAAGATGTTTTTTCCTACTGGTCACATTTTATACTACAAAGTAGATAGCGATTTTTTTCCTAAATTAAGTATGTTGCGTTTCCTTGTAAGCCATTTCTCAATAGCATCCACAGGCGGTTTTTGTACTAGGTACCGGAGAAAGGCTCTCTCCGGTCTAATGGACGGTCGTGGTGAGGCACCCTCCTTTGAAGCTAAATTTATATCCACTGAGACGTCAAATTCCCTGAAGAAGTGATGGGTTGTTGGTTGTAAATTTGTTAGTTATTTAGTATAAAGTTTAAAGAAGATTGCAAAAGCTTGGAAAATCTATTCAGTGGTGTTGGTAATCCTAGTTAATGGGTATTGACCGAAAACTTCGTATAAGATACCAAAATGGAATATTAAGTTTTGATATCGAGCTTTCATATTTGATATTGAGGCAGAGAGAGAGACTGAGAGATTGCTGAAAAAGTTTATTTTCAGTTTCAGATGATCTCAAAAATTAATTTCCTGCTGATGATTCAATTGTTGAATTGTTTCATACTCACAATAGCCCCTCTCTTTATAGCTTAAACTGAAAAATAAAAAAGATTTTAAATAATAAAAAAAAAAATGAATTGAATTTTATAAATATAAGACGTGACTATAGGGTAGTTGTTGTTGCTAGAGGCGCATACTACCTATTGATAAGGTGTCTCATTACCTGTACAAAGATAATGTTTAGTGTAGTTCTTGATGTGAACACCACCATTACTCGACACCGGTATGTATGTATGTATGTAGTCTGTTCTTGTTAGACATTACACACTAACAGAATAAGAGATAAGCTGCTATCTAACAACAAGCCTTGGTTACTTGGCTATACTTGTGGTCAACAAAACCCCTAAAGCGTCACATTCTGTCCATATTTCATATTGTATAACTTTTAATATTTCTTCAATTTTGTTTTTAATCAAATTTTACGTCTGATTAATCATTTATAAATTAGCTCATCTTAGAATTTTCTAATTTTTAACATATAACTACCACGTTTGATAAAGATAACTAATAACTAATAGGTGAAGTGTAATAATACAAAGACTGGCACAAACCAATCATACAAAATTCATGGTGTTAAAAATTAAATCAATTATGCCTATAACAAGATAATTCTATTTTTTTTTTTTAACAGAAGAACATTTCAATTAATAAATTAGACTTTTTTTTTTCTATTTACCATTGAATTTATTGTTCTTATTGTTAAGACTTGTTAAGAACTGCAAGTTCCATGCTTTCGCTAATTAAACGTTTTAGGTAACATCTGACAAAATTTAATAATCAAACTTAATTGCTCTTAAATTAAATATTTATGATATGGCTCACTGCTGAAATTGCATTCATGTTGACAATTTCCTCCGATGGTATTTCAAATTCAAAATTTCACTAATACAGCACCTTTTTTTCAAAAACTAGCATTTATTACGTATACAAAATTGAATCTTAGAACAGTGTACTACTATAGCGAGAGATAAACTTAATACATTAAAATTAATTATCAATTCCATTAAACTCTTCCCAAACTTATCATGTCAGGTTCAAATTATCATAGTGCAGTTTTTGATGATAATTAAAACAAGCTGTTGATTGTAATTTTTGCTTATCTACATCCTTATTACTAGTCTGCCAAATAGGAATAATTAGACTCATTAAGAATTTTCATTTTAACACATAAAAAATAAATATTGTTATTTCTTTTAAAAGTTATTTGTTCGTAGTAAATTCATTCATTGGATGAAAAACAAATTAAACTGTTTACTGCGGAAGGAAATAGCTAAGTGGTTAACTGCAATAGGATCCGAAGAGAGGGATCTAAAGCAGAGAGAGAGAGACACACAAAAATTCAGAGTCTCACTCGTTACTTAGGCCAGACTAGAGTGGGAGACTCTGTATATACAGCTGCACTAGCCCTACAAGGGACAGTCTTTAGAACAGTTTATACAGCAGTTACAGCACGTCATCGACCAACTACTACCATTCTCTATACTCAGTCTAAATCTCTCGCTACCATTTTCTACATTCGTGTAAAGTCCTGGCAGTGTGTGCTACTTTTTCGTTATACAGTGTTCAGCATTGTTTCCAGTTTATCTCTCTTCTCCCAATTCTCTCCTTCTCATATCCATTATATCAGCCACTTAGGCTTCCGCATGGAGGTCCTGGGTTCGAGTCCAGTTGTGCTGCCCTTAGAGTTTTTTTTTTTTTAGGAGCTTCTATAGCTCACTGTCTGTTGGTGGACAGTGTTGTTTGTAACGAGAGACACTGTCCGAACGCCGGCAGGCGTACACTGAAAAGGCTCCGGGAGCGTCTGTGGCCATAGATGTTGACGCGCCTTAAATTAAAAAAAAAAAGAAAAAAAAAGAAAGTTATTTAGAATTCTTATAAATTATTAATTTTCTATAGGATTTGTACGAATATTCATAATACATTCGTTTTCTTTCCAGGGCTTAAGGTCGAATGTTAATAATAAAGAAGCCAATGATTGGAATGATGCATTTCTATCTGCAGAGAACGTTATCGGTAAGATCTTTCATTTTTTTTCTTTTCTTTCATTTTTTAATAATGCATTTATAATTTTTTCGCTTTTATTAATTTTGTTACGCACATATATTAAACATGCTATTATAATGAAACTAAAGCGACTATCTATCAAATGAAGTTATTAATAAATAATATAAATATATGTTCTGAGATCTCAAACACATGTATTTCTGGATAAAATGTCAACAACAACAAAAAAAAACAATTCGGTAGTAAGCGTTAATTTGAAATTCCGATGGGGTCCAACACGAAGGTTTTCTGTCAAAAATATGTTAAACGAAATTGCTATTTTACAGGCTGTTTTTTTTCTTCCGAAAACTGTTTCAACGATTTTCTGGAAATTTCGTATACAAACTATAATACATATAGGCCTATCACTTTTATTTGTGACCTTTTTTTTTAAAAAAAAAAAAAAATATTTTTGAAACGTTCTGGACGAGTTGTAATGCTAAACTTTTCTATAGCAAGTATAATTAATGGTTTCACCACCTACATAAATATTAAGGATAATTGAATATGTTAATAGAATGTTAAATTAAGAAGAAAATCGATTCAATCAGAAATGCGTCCTTATTAAATTAATTAGATTTTCTGATATTTAAACGACTCAAATGATTTTCTTTTAACTTTGAATACTGATTATACAAGGGGCGGGTGTTGGTGTATTGGTTATGAGCATGGACTTGTAAGTGGGAGGACCCCAGTTCGAGTCCAGCGTATAACTAAATTTTATATTTGTTTAAAAAATGTTAATAGTAAAGTAGGTGCTTCCGCCCCCGTCCACGACACCTAATTTGGTAGTTGGACGTTAATCCGGCCTGAAAAAATAGGCATTACTTTACTTTACTGATTATATAACTCTAAACCCTTCACTTATATTTAAAATAGTATTTTCGGAAAGAAAAGTATTTGTGGGGACGGGGGATAGGTGCGCTGCTTCTTTCTCTGCAAGGTAGTCAAATTCAGATAGCAATTGTTATCCAGTATTTGACCAGTCAACAGGAGGCAATGTACGTGGTTTTTTGCATGTATTGGAATCGAAAGTTTGCAAGCAGCCCGTGATAATACGCGGCCCCACGCTGTCCACATTGTAAGGGATTTGAGCTGGGAAGTGGTTCTGCCTGTTTATTCTCCTGGTAACTTGGTACCCAATGATACCCAGAATTGAAACCATTACTACTACTGCGCAGGACACAATTTAAAAAAGTACCCTTCGGTAAATGGAAAATCAACACACAATAAAACTTTTTTAAAAGAAAGAAAAATGGTAGCCATTAGAAAGTACCTTAAGGTATTGTAACATTTCTTTAGCTATGTTTACAAAAAAATTATAAAAACAAATCCTTAGGCTTTTATTTTATGCAGCGAAATGAATGCATATATTCAATTGATGTAATACGAACTACAGTAAAATATCCTGAATTAAGCTGCTCTAAAACTAAATGCTTCTGTTTCTTAACATAACAAGATATTATTATTTATTTTTATTTTATTTTTTTTGTAATTTAAGGCGCTTCGATTATTATTATTATTATTATTTTAATTTTTGTCAGTTTCTTTTGTACTTTTTTTTTTTAATTTAAGGCGCGTCAACATCTATGGTCATTGGCTCCCGCCTTCTCAGTGCACTGCCGGCCTCCGGACAGTGTTCTCTCGTTACAGACAACAATGCCCATCACCGGACAGTGAGCTGTAGAGTCTCTCTCTTCAGAACACATTAATCTTTCGCCTTTCTTTTCTACTTTACTTGTTAATTAGTCGGAGCGCGAGGCACTTGAGCCGGCCTTGCATACCTATAAGTAATAAAACAAACCAAAAAATCCGAAATCATTAAAAACCATTGATACTACTTAATCATGTTTAAAAAGCAAATCATTAAAAAAAAAAAAAAATCGTTATTTTTCGCTTTTATATGGCGCCCTCTTTTCCTCTTAAACTCCAGAAGAATTAGTTTTGCTTCTTCAGGAATTTATTTTCTTAATTTCAATCATATCCTACATGATTCTCAAATCTAAGCTTTACTATGTGAGCATGTATTTATACATGTACAGTCTATTAATGTGTATATAGTAACTAACAAAACATTGAAATTCTTTAATTTTCAATTGTTATTTTATAATTCTGATTTAATTTAGAGCTGGGGCCCTTCACAGGAAAGAGGTCGTATTTAGAAAACCGACCTAAGCCCACCATTCTCTCCCATCCCACCCCGATTAAGTCTCACATCAAGTCTGTTTCATTTAAAAAGGTCAGAGGTGAGATGAGAGATTTCTTCGATCCCCCTTCGGGCAACAAGTTGCAGATGCCAAACTTCAGGAATCACTTCCCAGTTACACATTCTCGGCACTCCTATGTTTCATCCTGCTGACTATATTTCTTCTTACAGAATGAATTCACACAAGACACGTGCTGTGTATCTTTAAAAGGTAGTCCTCTCCTTAGCTTACCCTTCGTTTTGCCAAGGAGATTTACGTATTGTACGACTCTTTAATGGTCCCCCCCCCCGCCATTATATCTAATTCATTAGTTAATATTATGAAGTGTAATTGGTTGGATTTGATCGCCCATTGATATGCTCCGCCTTACAGTGTAACTGTTAAATTTGGTTGAAGTAAGAAAATTTTGTATGGTAAATAGGAACTACCATCCTTGGATTATTTTATAAGGAGATTGTTTGCATTTATAAATTGTCCACCGTTCTTTTGAAATATGTTCCCATTTGATTACAGAAACCATGAATATTCTTGCTTGAATATTCTTTAGCAGGACTTTCAAACCAGTTTGTATTACCTCCTCTTACTCCTACAAAAAGGAAATATTGCGACGTCAAATTTTCGAAATTGTTTTCACAATTTTTTTTTTATAAATTCTACTACTTACATATGTTTTGAAGTCCCCCTGAGAAAGAAAAAAATGATGCATTGGACCTTACGATCTATTGTGCTATGTCTCCTGAGTGCCGCAGGCTATCCACAGCACCCATGCAGATGTCCCAAATGAACATTGTTTCTACAGAACCCCATCAGAATCCTAATAACCTGGCAGGCTCTAGGGAGGGTATATCCCCCTCCTCCACCTGATAACTACCCAGGTTCTTAAATCTTCTCTGAATGCCAGCCTCGCAGTCCGTTAGGAGATGTAATGGAGTTTCTCCCACAGAATCTGCATGTGCTGCCACTTTCCAAACTCAGCATCGTCAGGTGTCCTCTGAGTCGACAATGCCCCTCAGGAAACCCTTGAGAATGCGTAGTTTGTTCTTAAGTCAGGCCGATGCAGGCCTCCGATCTCCGTTGGTTATAGTTTCCCAGGCACATCTTGGCCTGCCGCAAACCAGGGAGGGAGTTCAGAGTTGAGACTTCTTTGCCACCTCCTCCTTCTGAATTCTTCCAAGAGAAACTGGTCGCTGACCCCACAAAAAGGTTCCGGCCTTAGAAGCGTGGTCGAAGCACCTATCTTTGCCAGGGCGTCGGCCATCTCATTCCCTTCAATGCTAACATGCCCTGGCACCAAAGGGTAACTTTATTCCTTCTGCCTAGGTTATTAAGTTTACCCAGGCATTTCCAGACCATTTTAGAACTGTGACAGAAGCAGTCAATGCTCTAAGGCTGCTTGGCTATCGGAAAGAATTACTCTTCCGATTCCTAATATACCTATCGAGGTTGAAATGAACGCATCTTCCGATCATCCAACATCTCCATTTGGAAAATGTTGGGAAACTTACCCATGGGTTCCGAGTGCTTGATCTTTGGGCCAACCACTCCCGCCCCAGTCCCCTCGAGGGTCGAGGCGATCATGATAAAAATCTTTGATATTTTCCAGCCACTGCGGACCCACCCGCAATTACTTTACTTTTAATCTCTCTGTTATCATTTGTAAAATATTAGGGAATTTTAGGCCCAAAGGTGGAGATGTCAAAAGCTTTCAACAGAAAGTAAACTGTAACTGATTGATGAGTAATGGAATGATTTTTTTTTAGTTTTTCGCGATTTTTCCAGGAAACAGTCTCAACGATATTTTTTAAACTTTGAAACTAAATACACTTATATAAGTCTCTCACTTTTACTTGTTACATTTTTTCCCAGGAAACCGTATTGGTGTTCTGGAGAAGAGGAGTTTCTCGAAATCGGCTCCATGATTTTCTTTTGAACTGGGTAGACCAACAGCACTTCTATTTAAAACATTTTTTAGGAAAAATGTAAAGCAGCGTTTATGCTTTCGTATAAAATACCACTTCAAAGCAATGTATGGTTTTACCACCTACATAAATTAATATATATGTATATATATTAGAAGCATTGATAGAATTCCAAAGTTCAAGAAAATCGGTTAGTCGGAAGTACGACTTTACAGAATAGGTTCTTGAATTTTTTGGAATTTTTCTCGAAAACGACTGACTTTGAACTTGGAATGCTCACTGCACAGATTTTTTTTTTTTTTTTTTATGGGGGGGGGCCAACGCACTGCGACCTTCACTGCACAGATAAAAATGTATCACTTTTATTTTTGAACATTTTTCCGAAAATATTATTTTAGCGGGGTGATTGGTAGTAGTCTTTTTAATTAGGTTTAAATTTAAACAGCGGCAGCTTTGTTGGTTTTTTTTTTACAAAGAGCGCTTCACATAGGTCCGCTCAACTATACAAGTATAAGCCCTACCACCGTTTTTGTAAAAGTTGCAATTTTAAAGAAAATTTTGTTAATTGGAGTTAGAGAAAGTAATGTGTGTTTTCACACAATTTGGTGCGGGGGGGGGGGCAAAGCAAGACATAGTTGTTGCGCCATAACTGTTTAATACACAAAAATGTTTATAAATTTAAGAGATAATGATAATTTAGATAAAAATGATGATTGGAAAGTGTAGTATTATGTTGAGGTGATTGTGCAGGTTCTCCAATTTGATGTAAATATATTATAATCCTAATTTACTTATTTTATTTGCCAATGATATGGACTTAATTGTAGCTAACTAAAAGGTTATATGAATACTTTAGTTCTAACTTAAGTGAATTTATGTATTTCTTCGGTTCTCGGCATGAAATATTTTCTAATAAAAATGTTGTAATAAAAAAAGTGAAGAATGCCATATTAAAACAGTAATAATACTCGAATGAGCGATTATTCCATAGACAAGGTTTTGTCCTTGGTAGTTACAATAAAAATGTTTATATTGATAACCGCAATTGAACAGCTAAAGCATTTACATTTAGCAATAGTAAATATATATATATATTCTTAAACTATATGTACAATCAGGCGTGTTTAATTATTTAATATTCCATAAAATTTTTTTTACAGATCCAGCGACAGTTCCATTATCTTCATGGAGTAATGAAGAATTGCAACAACAATCGAATATCGAAGAAAAATCAATTTCGTCAAATAAAGACAATACGGTGAGTATTATTAATTTTTTCCCCTATTTTTTATTTTTGTTTTCATGTAGGAAATTAAGAAGATATATAAATGTTAACTATATTACAGACTGATACTGACGTAGCTTCCATACTTCCTAGAGGATTAGCAAATTTTTTCACTCATCATGTTACTTCAAATTCAACTGGTGGTAATTTTTTTTTTAATTGCTCTATTGAAAATTCTTAGGAAATAGCCTTTCAAGAAAGCTTTTTTTTTGTGTGCATATAAAAACTAAAATATATTTACTTCAACTTCTTAATTTATCAGGAATTGTAAATTGAGAGTTATACTTGTAGACTATTGTACTCACAAAAATATTTTTTTAAGGTGTTTCCCATAAAAAAATACATATTTATTAAAATTTATTAAATAATAGATTTATTACGCAGAAGCAATAAATCCATTATTGAAAAATTATTTAACGCTTTGTTTTTTATTACGATTTATAGCATTTTTTCCAGAGCTAAAATAAATTAAATACATAATCTTTTTATCATAGCTTAGTTTTTAGATCATTTTTATTGGTTTCTTTTGTTATTATTATTATTATTGTTAAAATGGGATATTGCTTATATAGTTGAGAAATATGAAAGAGGTGTACAAACTGAGGGCGAACTTCAAACACAAATTAGGGCACTTACTGAAGCTAATAGAAGGCTTGTTCAGCAAAATGTAAGTATTTTGTTTTTTCTATTATTTTAGATTCTTAAGTAAGAAATATATTTTTATTTTAAAATGTTTTATTTTATTTTAGGCAAGTCTAACATCTGAAGTTGCTTCATTAAGTAGAGTGGTTGAAGATTTAGAATCCCAAGTTGCCGTCAGTCAAGATGAGAACGCCAACTTGTCTACCGGTCTTGAAGAGCTAGATATACAGCATCAACAAGCTATAGGTATATAATACATACATGACTCTTTGCATGTGTAATACTGAAAATTGAAAATTAGCCATTATTATGTAACTATGGAAAATATTTATGATAATTTAGAAATTTCATTTTACAAAAAAATAAAAACGCGAAGGTTATGATAAGCATTTGGTTACGATTCATACATTTTTATAAAAGCTTCTTTCAAGATTGTTTTGATGCTAATATTTACTCCATTATGGTGTTAAGTTTATTCTATAAGCATTTCGTTTTAAATATTTATCTCATATTCCTTTAAGAAAAAGTATTGCCTAGTATAAGATTTTCGAAATTGTGATGGAAGTAAAATAGAGTTTTCGAAAAGTTTAAAGATTCTTATGAACAGCCCAAATTCGAAAACAAAAATTGCAATAAGTTAAAACTTGATACTCCATTTGGGTCTCTTCGAGAGGATGGTTCGCTTGAAGATTACAGTTAGATTCATTCAAATGAAAATACGTATACTTTACTCATTTTTTTTTTTTATCATTGATCTTCTCTGAAGTGGGTTGGACCCCCGACCAGTACTGGAAAACATTATGGATTTTTTTCGTGATAATTGTTTTATTTTATGTAGCCATCGTCATGTTTTAGGCCATCTTAGGATTTTCTATTTTTAGAACAAGTATTATTATTGGTTAAAGATGAAATACAAACGCTAGAGCGCTAAACGTTCGATGGCCACAAAAATAATGCATGCTATCACGGAAAAAAATTCTGATGATTTTCTCAATCAAACGATTTTCTTGATTCATATTTATAAGGCGTAATCACTTTCATGTCAACTATTTTATAGAGAAAGTAATTTAGGGAATTTCAGATATTCTTCTGAAATTAAAGGCTATTTAATTTATTGAACTATTTCACTATCTAAAAAATTAGTCAACCGGGAGAAGCAGTAGGAAGAGAAAGTGGTCTTTCCATTCAGATTTTTATTTTTTGAGTTCCATCCTCTCATGCTAATAAAATATTAATTTTCGGGAATTTGTTTCAACATAAGTGATAGCTGTAAAAATATTAAAAGTAGAGCTTGTATTATAACATTATGAATCTATATTTTTTCCTTTTAATATCGAAATTCTGTTTGAAATTATTATGTTTCTTATTTTTTGGTTTTAGAACAAGTATTAGTGGTTAAAGATGAAACACAAAAACAGTACGAAGTATTACAAACAAGATACAGTGAACTTGAAAATAATTTTGAAAAAGAATTAAAACAAAGATTGGAAGCAAAACAACGAGAGAAGAAAGATAGTGAGACAATGTACGATATTGAACTAAATGATGTAGGAACCGAATGTGAGCAAGAAACTGAAGGAATTGACAGTTTTGATTTTATGAAAGAACTCGAGGAAAGGGATAATGAATTGGAACTGGTAAACAATTCTTTTCTCGTTCTGAAAAATTGATATTGCAATTGGAAAAGTAGCTTCTCTTTAGAGCAAAAGTAAAAACGAAATAATAAATTGTTTTCTTTATTAATAAAAAAATGTATCTTTATAGGTTCTTTGTGAAAACGCACGACTAAGAGAAGTTGTAAAGGAAATGAAAGAAGAATTAGAAAGGCAAGCAGATAGCCTACCTGCAATACCAGAAAACAACATTGAGGAAGTAGAAGCTCTTGAACTTAGAGTTTCTGTCTTAGAAAACGAAATATCAATTTTACGTGAGGTAAGGTTTTAACAATAATTTATTAAATACACATATTGTATGTACTGTTTATTCTTGGACAGGATGTTGATAAATGTAGAAAATAGATTTAAAATCTTGAAGCTAATTAGTTCTTAATTACATCTATTTTTTCCAAAACGCCCCTAATTATCTCTCCGTTTATCACGAGATCTCCATGATCACTTCTTGTAGACAGGTATACTGATTTCTTGAAATTGACCTCCAAACCCCAATCATTATACGCATGCACCACTTTTCTGGACCTACATTCTCTATCGTCCGGGTCCTGTGCGATTACTACTTGGTCATCTGCAAACAGTAAACTGGGCAGATGAACATTTTCCGCTTATGCATACCCATAGGCTTGCATTTCCTATCCCTCTCTTGCAATGCAATTTGTAAGTATACCTTAAAAAGTGTAGACGACATTGAACAGCCTCGCAATAGCCCTTTACTTGTTTTAAAGGGTCTGGACAATGTAAATCCGTTTTTCACTTGGCACTTATTTCTTCCATAAATACGTTTATTGAGCTGAATCACCGGATCATGCCTGCCATATGCAGTGCCTGAAACAATACAATCCTTGGTACACTGTCATAGGCTTGTTTAAGGTCAATAAAAACAATATCTAAGTCTTTCAGCCGTGCCGAGCTATTCTCTAATAACTGTCTCATAGAAAGTGTATGGACCATCAAGATCTTCCTGCAGTAAAACGCACTGCTCTGTTGAAGGGCGAAAATCTTCCTCGAGGCGATTCCTTATAATTCTTGCCAGTACTTTCGCAAATGGATTCATTACACATATTCCTCTGTAGAGAGAGCAAATCCTTTCTTTCACGTTTTTTGAACATGGAATATATATACCCGACAGACATTTCTTCTGGGATTGTTTCTCCTCTGAGGATAGCATTCATAAATTTAGTTAAAAGTTAAACTAATTTCTCTCCTCTAAACTTTAATAATTCCAAATTAACACCCCAGGGCCTGGTACTTTGCCGTTTTCCCCCTTTCCAATTCACCCTTAACTTCCTCCTCCGACACCCGAATTCCTGAATCAAGATCTTCCAAATTATCATTATCCTTCATAAAACCTTCTCTTCCTTCCGTAAAAAGTTTTGAATAATATTCACCCATTCACGCAAATTAGCTTTGGATTTCTCCTCTTTCCAGTACTGAACAAACTTCTTTGGACCGTGGGTACCCTAATTTGGCGGTGATATTGGAGCAAGTTTTTTCCCATCCTTCAGTTTTTGCAGATCTGATTAATTTGGTTACGCAGCTTTTCAGCTTCCCGTAAGCTATTTCATCTTCTCCTTTCTTTTTATTTAACCATTTCTCATATGCTAGCCCTTTCTCTTGAATTTTCTCGTTAATTTCCTCCGTGCAAGTCCAGTTCTGAGAAATCACTTTCACTTTCCATTCCTCAATTACCAAGCACTTTACTTTCTGATAAAATAAATACTTACCTTCCGAAAAACTATAACTATATAGACTTTGTTAAAAACGAAAACTTCCGGGTATATAAAGAATTTTAACTTTATTGAAAACATAGATGAGGTAGGTATAAATGAATTCCGCTTTATTTTATGAAAAAAACAGCTCATGTTAATATAAAATAGAATATCATTTACTCCTTTATGATTTGTTTATTTTTAACGTTTGTTTTGGCTAATAGTGTCAAACTAAAGCAAAAAAATAAAATAAAAATATATTACTAAATATTATATTAAAAATTACTTTTATTATTTCAAATAAATATAAAGTTTAGTAACATGTAAAATACAACTATTGTAAACAATTCCAACATTTTATTAATTTTTTTTACACATACGAGAGTCATTCAATAAGTAACGAGACAAATCGCTGTAGCTCAGAAACGGTTTGTTTAATCAATACAATAGTTTCAGTGCTCAAGTTAGCATTCTTGTTCTTAGTTTCTCATCAGCTGTTCGGGAGTATTTGGTGAGCATAACCTCAAATGCATTTAGTTAACAATGGCGAGTTCGTTCGAGCAGTGCACCTCGGAAACAACAACGCTTAGTGATTAGATTTTTAGTTGCAGAGGATATCAAAGTAGTGAAATCGGCGGTAGAATGTTGAAAGTGTACGGGCGTAATTGTTTGAACCGTTCGAACGTTTACCAATGGGTAGAACAGTTTAGAAGTTTAGAACGTGTAAATGTTTGTGACGAGCAACGAAGTCAACGACCGGTTGAAGTTGCAACTTCCTCCCTCGAATTTCCTATTAACGCGTTAATTCAGGACAACAGGCGTATGACTGTTGAACTGATAGTTCTGATAGTTGAAGAAGTGCACGCGAGTGTAGGAACTGTCCATAACTTTATGGACCTGGATTCTAGTCAGAATAAGCTGCAGTACAAGCAAACTTGTGCGGGATGGGTTCCAAGACAACTTACGGACGCCCACAAAGAAACCAGCTTTCAAATCAGTCAACAGTTGAAAGAACGATGTTTAATTGAAAAAGGATTTTTTCAGTAGAATTGTAGCATTTGATAAAATATGGATACACCATTTTGAGCCGGAGTCTAAGCGTCAAAGCCTTGAGTGGAAGCATACGGGTTCTCCTACTCGAAAGAAATTCAAGACCCAGCCGTCTGCAGATAAAGTCATGCTTACACTAGTCTGGGATTCGCAGGGGCCTATTTATTGTGAGTATCTCGAAGATCAACAAACCATCAACAGCCAGTATTACAGTGATATGCTCACAAACAAAGTAAGGCCTGCCATTCGAACGAAGCGTCGAGGTTTCTTGACTAAAGGCGTGATTTTGCTTCATGACAACGCGCGCCCACACACGGCACAGTCAACTCAAGAAACACTTCAAAAAGTGGGGTGGGAGATCCTTCCACAGTTCCGACCTCGCCCCATCACACTTCCATTTGGTTGGACTCTTTAAAGAGGCAACCTTTGCAGTCCAATGAAGAAGTTAAAAATCAGGTGCAAAAGCTGCTTCGAGAACTACCCAACGAAGAGGGTGGGTCACGTTCCGAGGCACTGCAGCCAATTGGCTTATTGTAGCAACCCTGTAGGTCTAGTATGAGAAATATCCACTCTTCATGAGGTTAAGGGCTTTCCCAACCACGCTCTTTTTGCCCTATTATCTCCTCCGGTCAGTGTGCCAAAGATCTCATAGCGCAATCTAACGATTGCAACACAATCGAACAGCAAGTGAGAGGCCGTTTCCTACTTTTCCTGGCATAGTCTACACAAACTTCTAAGCAAATAATCACTTGTGTAGGTGTTTTTTGAACTTTGCGTGCCCCGTGAAAAGGCGTGTTGCCAGATAAATTTGGTTCCTTCCCAAGCAAAGGGTCTCTTTAGTTCTATACTTCTATACATCTCTGAGAAAGGCCCGAACTTATCCCTAGGGTACGTTCTATGTCACAGAACGGAGTATTCGCCCTATTCTTAGCCAGTGGTCGGCTGCGTCATTACCCCTCTAATCCCCACATGCCCCGGCCTCCATTCCAGCTGAACTTTATTATGTCGGGAAAGTTGCGTAAGGAATCCTCTATAATCCTCTAAGTGGGTGGTTCTGAAAGCAGCAAGAGCCCTCAATGCAGCATCCTGGCTGTCCAAGAAGACGAGAATCTCACGATTTCTAAGGGCCATTCGTAAGTTTCCTCAGCGCAGATCTGATTGCAAAAATTTTGACCTGGAATACTGTGGAGCAACTCACCAACGGAACCCAAGGAATACCAAGAGGCCCGGCTTCATCCCTGTATATGGGGATGGATCCTGGAGCCATCGGTAAACCACTGTCAGTCTGACAGCATCTGCCTAGCCTTTGTTCTATTCTGATCTTGATTTTATTAGGCTCACCTGAAATTGAATGTCAAAGCTGTATTTTGGACAAATGCTGACCCCAGTATTATGGATTTATATCAGGGCCTGGGTGGACCTTTATGTATTGTGTTTGGCCAAGGAACTAGTATACTTCCAAAGTCCATTGATCATGAGTCTGTATGCGCAGGCCCTTGCCTCAGCTTATGTTATAAACTTCAGTGGAGGCAGTACCAGCAGTACTTCTAACGCCGTAGTAGGATCGCTCTTAAAGGCCTTCGTAATTAGCAGTCAAGCAAGCCTCTTCACATCGCTGTCTTCTTAGCTGTCTGTTGCCCTTTTGGAGAGTAGTCATATGGAAGATAGGTCCATGCCAGGACCATTTTTCAGGCACCTTCCTCCATGCTTATTTTCAACTTTACGGCCGTTCAGTCCCTAAAACAAAATTCTAACAGCAATAAACCCGTAACATCTTCCCTGGCAAAAATTCATTTCCTGGGATTGTCCAGGTTACGCCATATTAATAACTTACTTTGTTTCGCCTAGTTCTGCAACACGTCCCCGGACAGCCAGGTTTCCTGAATTAGGGCTATGGTGATATTTTTACTATTAATATAGTAAAAATATCACCATATACAGATGCCCCTCTACTGCGATGGAGCTTCACCTGAAGTAGCCCCCATCTGTTCGGAGGGGTCCATGTTCTCCATGCGCACCCCTTGCGAAATTTGGACTCGCGACTATCCTGAATTTGACTTTGTACACATAAGTCAGGTTATTTTTCAAAAAAGTAACATAATCTCACTAGTGTGTAGAAAAAATTAATAAAATGTTGCAGTTGACAAGTTGTAGTAAACTAAGTATAGATCTACTGAAGATGATTTGAGTCCCCAGCCAAAAACTTTGGAAAATGAAACTAATAGTATCCAAAGAGAGTATTCGTAGCAGAGAGACAAAATGACGGGACCACTCTCTCGGACTGGAGTGGGAGAAACCACATAAATACAGCGACGGGAGACAGATAAAAGAACATTCATACTACTGAGTTCATCACTACAATTCTTACCCCTTTTCCACTCTACGTTACTCTATCATTTTAAATGTAAAGTCCAGGAGTTAGTGTCACTTATTAGGTTATAGAGTGTTAATCATATTTAGTTAATTCATTTAAACCAGACCATTTCTCACCTTCATCAACCCCATTATAAAACTAAAGATTGCTGGCGTTGCTAGACTCTCACGCGGTGATCCCAGGTTCGAATCCAGCAGTGTGCTCTTAGATTTTCTCTTCCTAGGAGCCTCTAAAGCTCAATTCGGTGATGGGCGTGTTGTCTATAAGAGGGAACACTGTTCGGAGGCTAGTAGCGCACTGAGAAGTCTCCGGGCACCAATGATCATATGTGTAGATGCGCCTTAAAATAAATAAATAAAAAACTAAAGACTGATAAGTTTCAAGATTTCAAACTTTATTCTTTTCAAATACTCGCAGTTCAACTTCCTTTTTATTTTTGTTAATTCTAAAATAATCATCCTGAAATTTTCTAATATTTATTATAAATTCTCTTTTGAATAGAAATAAATGAATTCTTACAGGTCCGCACAAATTTAGAAACAGAAGTGGCAAGTTCAAGAACTACAATAGAAGATCTTACACGTCGATTACAAATATCTGATGCAATGATTCGTAATCAGGACAATTCGCAATGTGATGAAGAGAAAGTTGCAGCAGCTGTAAGAGAACAATGTGAACAAGAACTACAAACTATACGCAATCATTGTGAAAAAGTAGAAGCATCTTTACGTTCACTTGAACTGCAGTCGGGTGATGCTTTGGCAAAACTTCGTCGAGAAGTAGAAGATAAAGATAGAAGGCGAGAAGAACTCGAGAGGGAATTAGAAAAATTACAGAATGAAGTAGCTGAAGAACGCAGGCAATACTCATTGAACGTAGATGTTGAAAATGCTTCATACAAGAAAAAAATTTCCCAGTTACAGTGCCAGCTACAAGATATGGACACCCAATTGGATAAATTACAAAAAGAAATTGAAGTAAAAGATAAAAAAATGTGTGCAATAATATTTGAATCAAATTCACTTAAAGAGGAATTTGATTTTTATAAAAATGAAATGGAAGTCAATTATAAAACATTAAGTGAAGATTATGAAAATTTACAAGCAGTAGTTAAATCTACTAAAACAGAAGTTTGTGAAGAGTTTACACAAAGCAATGAATCAGAACTTGCGTCTAGTTCACCAAGAATGATTGCTAGTTTAGAAAATGAAATTAAGCATCAGCAAGAAATGCACACAAAGACAGAAAGTGAACTTAGATTAATTATAAAAGAACAAGAGTTAGAAATACAATCTAGAAAAGTTTCAGAAAATAAAAAAAAACAAGAAATTGAAGATAAAACAGTTTTATGTCAGGATTTGCAGATGCAAATCACCCAATTACAATTACAAATCGATAACTTAGAATTTAGAAACAGTCAAATACAAGCTGATTATAAATTAGAAAAAGAACTTTTATTGAAAGAGCTTGATTCATTGAAAACTATTTCAAATGAATTTGATGTATCAAAAGATATATTCAAACAGAAAGAATTAGAATTTAAAAATCAATTACAACTGAAAGACGAAGAATTAACAAAACTGAAATCAAAAATGAAAGAACATGAAGTATCTTTAGAAGAAAAATTTGCTCAGATAAAAATGAGTTTAGAAGAAGAAGTTAATAAAAAGGATAAAGAGATAGAAAAGGCTAAAGAAATGGAAACAGAAAGCAAGAAAGAAGCTGAAAATTTGATAATAGAATTGCAAACTAAATTGGAAAGATTAGAAAAAGAATTGGACGAAATGCACTGTAGAATGGAACGAACTGTAGAAGAGAATATTTCATTGAAACAATTCACTAATGAATTGCAAAAGAAATACGATAGCTTAGTTAAAATTACTGAGATGTCAAGTGCAGAAGCGGAAAATAAGATAATCTCTTTACTTGAAGAAGTAAATGGATTAAAGTCAATCTTAGAGAAATCTGAAACTCAATTAAAACAAGCTGAAGATAATGCAAATTATAACGCTGAAATGTATGAAAGTATAAAAGAAGAATTTTTGAAGAAATTAGAACATGAAAGATTAGCGCATCAAAAAGAAATAGAAATGATTAATCAAGAAAAATTATCATTAGAAGAAAATATTACAAAACAAAGTCAGGATTATCAAGAGCAAATCAAACGGATACAAACTGAAATTTCTGAACTCTCAAAGAATTATCAGGTTTGAATAATATTAGTATTTTGTTTTAGGTAATTGTTCTTATTATATTTGTTAGCTTAAATCTACCGTTTCTTCTTATGTAGATGAAACTTGCGGAAATTCGGAACAATCAAAATGAAATAGAAAGATTAAATGCTGTTTTAGTTGCGGAGAAAACTAAATATGAGAAAATGTTAGTAGAGAAACAGCAAGAAATAGCAACAGAAAAGCTAGCTGCGGTAAATTTGGAGGTAAAAAAGAGTTTTTTCCTAATGAAACACCAAGATCAACAAAATATTGCTCTTCATTATTGTTTTATCATTTTATCATGTGCATTGATTAAATTCTATGCAGTTGGATGAAACTTGAGTTTGTATGAATTGTTTAAAAAAAGTGAAGAGATAATTATATTTCATTAACTCCCCATATCTTAAAACATCGTAAACCATGTATATTCAACTATGAGAATACCAATATTATCTCATGTAATGTAGCTCTTCAAGATACCAAATCAAATGAAATGTATTACAAAGTTAAGCGTACTACTCTTCAGAAAATTGTAAGGCTTTGCTTTAAAGTAGAAAAAGTTTGCTTTAAGAAAAGGGATAAACATAATAATTTCAGTGAAGTTACTTAAGTGACTTAGTCGAAGTAGCATAAAATGTTGTTTAGACATATTCAACTTTCTATATAACTACCATTCCATTGTTAACATAATTTGGGTAACTTTTTTTTTCAAAAAACCTACCTATTAGGGTATTGATCCTTTTTATCCACTTAGTTGTTGCGTAAGTCCTATCTTGGAACCTTATAGATATCTCTGAACCTGTTATTTAACTGGATGATCTGCTTTATCCTTAAATTCGCCATAAAAGCTAATCAGAATCAAATCGGTTATTTTGTGACTTTCAAGAAATTGCTATTTGCATAAATATGCGCTCTTTTTAATTTTATAAATATGTACAGGAAAAATTGGCACAAATGGAAGATATGTTAAAGGATAAAAATAAGGAAACATCAGTTTTATCACAAGAAGTTGTCAGTTTGAAAAATCAATTGGAATATGCATCACAGCTTCTAAGTGTCGTAGATCGACAAGAAGCCGAAGGCCAACCTTCTGCAGATGCAAATTTAAGTGGTAGTCAGGTAGATCAAATAACTTGTAATGTTATAAAATAGTACTCTTAATGTTTATATATACATATTTTTTGTTGTTGAAAAAGAACCAGCTTTGTCCAAATGGTTGTAAGGAGACACAAGAAGAACTAAATAGACTTACTGCAGCACTGTTGAAAGAACAGACAGAAAATAAACTCCTTAAAAATCAGGTAACATATTTCAACTTTTCTGGTTTATATCGGGCTGAAGAAGTAAATGAGCAACTAAGTTGCAATTCTTTTTAACTTGAGTACATATTGAATAATTGTGAGTGAAAATTCTCAGGATCTTCTACTATGTTCTTCCTCATTTGAAATAAAATATTATTTAATAGATAGAGATCGTTTCATTTTCCGTAAATACGTTTAAGTTCCAAAATTAATATTTATGTTACAGTAGACGTTTTACTAACTTTGTATATTTTAGGTAGAAGAACTAACAGAAAAAGTGACAAAAGCTACAAACCAACTTAGCAGATTACAGTCACATCTTTTATCAGTAGAAGAAAATTACATCAGTGAACTTCAGGCTGCCCAGACTAAACTAACTGAGATGCAGACCAAACTGGTACAAGCTGATGATAGAGCTAGAAACTCATCAACTGCTTATACTTCTGCAAAGTTAGCATTCTATTCTTTGAATATATTTGTATAATTTTCTTTATAAAGTACAGATTCTTTAAATAATTTACCACTATTATTGCTATTATTTTCAGTATCCGAGCTAATCAACAAGTAGAATCACTAAACCAACAGTTACGTCTTTTAACAGAACATAAAGAAAAAATAGAAGCTGAATTATCTAGAGCAGAAGATGCTATACAACGTCAAAACGCTTCTATTACTAATTTACAAGCAGTACTTCATCAGTTTCAAAGAGGTACAACTGAAACTCCTAGATCTAGTCTGTACAAAACAGATTTCAATATTAATTGTATTACATTATCTTTTTAATACTTTTAGATAAACAGAAGGACATTGACTTTGAAACTGAAAGATTAAGACAGTCATTGAGTGCTCAGTGTAAGAAGAATGATGAATTATTAAACGAAATCAAACAATTACAGGTATTATTTTTGGTAACTATTACGTAATTTCATTTTTGAGATGTTTGTACTTTCATTTTCATTTTCATGTTTGAACTTGTAATTTCATTTTTGTTTAATTTGATTCATACATTTAAAATACAAAGAAGATATTATTCTCTGATTAGTTAATTCTTACGAGACTTAATTTAGCTTAACTAACTTGTTACGGTAGCAACAGACTTCCGCCATTCTTCTCATGGATACTAGTAGGTGTCCCAGTCTAACGACATGACCACCGGAAGGTTGATATGTGCAACTAGTTGGGTTTAGCGAATCCACTAGCAAACTCTAGCAACAACCATACACAACTTCCTGACACATTCTTTCCAAGGGAGCCAGAATAGATCTTATATATATATATATAACCGCAAAATGAAGCAGGCTTCACGGAAAATATTTCTGTTACCAATAATTATATCGTGTTTTCTTTTTTCTCACAGTGAGCAAAGCTATCGAAGACCCAATTTTCGCATGGATCTCTTAAATATTTTAACCTTTGGCGGAAAGAACATGAAGGGCCAAGGCTTTCCAGACATCGATTTTTATTAGGGCGTTGGTAAACACGCCGCGGTTCCCACCACCGTATATTTCTGGCCTTCACCACCTAGGAGCGCTTTTAACTGTAGCTCCTCATTTTTCCTCACGATGCTGGGTCAATACCATCTTTGCCCTCACTGGGAATCGAAGCCTGAATCAAGGGCGAATGTGCTAACCACTAGACCAACGCGTGAGAACTGGATACTATAAAGAGTTGTTTTTTGGACATTAACCTTAGTTGCGAGGCAACTCTAACTGCATCTACTTTGACTTAAAATTTAACGAACGTAGAACCAACCTATCTATCTATATTGGTTTGACTACATTCAGGATAGAATGAGTATTTTCATAGATTCAGTCGTAATCAAAATAATAAAATATATCGTATTCTTTATAGGATCATTTGAATGAAACTAAAAAAGGATTAGCAGCTGCAAATAGACTTAGTGAACAACTTGATCAAAAAACAGAGATAATTACAGCTTATAAAAAACAAGGTTAGCTAAAAAAAAAAAAATATATTCACTTTTATGTACATGTCAAAGTTACAGAAATTTGCATGGTTATCTTAAATCTATTTTGTTTTACTTTTAGAATATTTGAAATTAACATATTCACTTCTTAAATTAGTGTAGATGCATTTACTAGAATCCAGTTGAACATTATTTTATATTTATTGTTTGTATTTTTTTTCTTTCCGTTCTCTTGAGCTATATTGACTTGGAAGGGCAAAAATATGATTACTTTCAATTTGTTTGTAAGATGATGATACTCTTATTGCTAAGATCAGCATGTTTATTTATGCTGCAACAAAAGTCATGTTTTTCTTCTTGCTGATAGGAAGTAAACAGAAACATGAGTATTTATTTAATATTTATCACTTCGATATTTATTACTTTAGATTTCGTTTCGCGAGTGTCTGTAAAGTTTTTTTATCGGCGAGTATGAACCTTGAGAATAAGGGAGGAGATCTCAAACTATTAATATTCGAGAATTCTTGCTTTAGAAACAATTCTACTGAATACGAGCTCTACAAATTGTGAGCTTTGTAGAAAGTATTCCGTTCTCATAAACTTATGTCACCATCAGTGAGTGGGATACTTTCTTTATTAATAAATTTTTTTTAAAACATAGACTTCGTTTATAGATTCTGATGCAATTGAAGATAAATAAAATATGAAGTTTTTATAGTAATATTTGTCATTCATATATTATATTAAGATTAACATTTATTATTAATATTAAAGATGGCTACTAATCATTTGCGCTTGATTCTCTTGCTATTTTGAAAATAACTTATATTTATAAATTATATTTCTAAAATAAAAAGTTACAAATTTTAATATTTGCATGGCGTTTGTTGAGAGCATGATTCTAATTTTTAATAAAAAGCCATAATTAAATTTTTATTTTCTTTAATAAAAAAAAATTGTGCATTTTTTCTCTTTAAATTTCTATATAATTCGTAATAATTCGCACGTTTAATTCGATTAATTTTCTGTTTAAATGATCATGCACGATAATATGTTTGCTACAGAATATTACTATCTTTTTTTGTTTTTAATTTAAAAAGAGAAAAAAACTCAGGTTGTGTCTATTGTGCTGTCATTATCTTATAATGGAATGTATTGGGCTATGGACTCTTCCTAAAGGCGGATGCAAAACAAAAACCTAAAAAAATAAAACAAAAAAACAAAAAAGTGCTCACTCTGCAAGAACAATAATAAGCATCTAAAGCTAGTTGACAGTCAAATATCAGCTGGTAATTCTGAGGATGCATGTTAATTACTCAGGTTGCTTGCTGGTATCTGGCTATTCGCTAAGCTCGTTCCACATATCAACATCAACTTGCTTTTTACTATTTTTCATTTCTTTCTTAATTTTATTTTATTTTTTAAATTATATATATACATATTATATTGTTGAATGCATTTAGATATTTTTGTAAAGTTCTATTATTCATGTACAGATTTGGCACAGTTTTATTTTTGAAATATAAGTAAATTTATACAATGATTTGAGAAAATATTTTTAGAAATGGATTTTATATAATTTACTATATTTTGCTTTACTTTATAATTTCTTTAGAGAAAGACACTTTGTGTGAATGAATGGTTTTTAACATTTTTCAAACCCTGGCTCGAACAAAAATAATAATATTGTGGGTAAAGAAGGCTGGATTAGACAACATAATCTTCCAAAATTTTGACACTGAAATATGTTCACTCATTTCCAAGTAATTGTGGTTTCCTATACATACCACGTGCCTACAAAAATGTGTGCTGTCAGACCTTAGTCCTAAGTGGTCTGTTAGCCAAGTTATAAATAGTTAAATTTATGGACAAGGCCATTTTCTTCAGGCTCCTCTTTCAGGGCAACAGGAAACTAAAACCGAAAAACTCGAGCTGTCTTTTTGTGATAAAAATTAACGAATTTTATGTTAGGTTGTAGTAATTATAATTTTAATTTTCTAGGGGGTTCGCTTCCTAGAGCTAGTGCCTTATTCCCATCTTGATACCCTTATTGCTTAGCTAATTACTGTGTGAAAAAAAGATATCACAAGGGGTGACACAATAATAGATTTAGATCGATGTTTTAGCTACTTCAAAATAATATAACTAGTGACTGTTTTGTGCGTTAATAACTGTTTCACGATTGTTTTTTGCGTTAATAACTTGTTTCACTTAGTTGAAATTCTTGAAAAAATCTATTGTATTCTCGTGCCATAGTCTCAGGGAGCCCTATTCTACATTAAATTGTAATTTTTCCATAGGACCTTATACATGCAGAATGATGTTTTACCTGCATTTCAGAAAAGTGTCACCATGCCTACACTATTTTCATACTTTAGAATTAAATTGTAATTTATATTTGTTCTTAAAAATGCCACATTGAATAATCTTTTTTTTTTGTAATTGCTATGATTCCTTTTCTTTTTATTTTTCAAATTTAGTTTCAAAGTACAGAATTGCCTACAAAAGTAGAAACCGATGAATAAACTTTTGATAAAGCATAGCCAGCTACTTAATATCTTTCTTTTGACTTATTTCTGATTTAATAGTGCTAAAACAAAACAAAAAATGAATTACAATTTTATACAATTAAACGATTCTAATCTGGCATGCCAAATTAAAAGTATAATTCATTTTTAGCTTTATAATATGCTTTTTTATAAATATATATATATGAAGTTTTATTGATGTTCATTTTAACTTTTTACTCTTTTTGTCTGAGATAATCTAGAACATTTTGCTGGTGAACAATTCTTTTGTATTATTCTGAGTTTATAATGAATTTCTATTAACACTGTACCAAATAATAAGTTCAAAAACAAATTCGAGCACTTTACGTAAACATGACATGAATTCTAGTAAATCCTCGCATAAAGTTCTGCCTTAAAATTCGTACTCTCCAATTTATTACATTCTACTGGTGTTTAACAAATCCTATTGGAATGTACCGATCTGATTATAGTATCTAAGCCAAAAGAATTCCTACATGTCTATGGATACTAATAAACTATTTTTCCTATTAGATTATTCTTTCCACTTCTAGTAATTTACAGTTACTTTTTATTATTAGTTCTTTGCTTGCTTTCAATGAGCCCTGTTTCTGTTTTTAAATTATGCCTCCATAACTTAGATAAGTATATTTAGAACGGATTTACAAGATGTCACTTTCACCAGTTAAATGATTTCTGCTGACCAATTAGTAAACTTTTAAAATTAACAATACAAATATAATTACATTCTGTTTTATAAATAAATTTACAATACTGATGCGAACGTATGCCAACTCCAAGTAGAAAAATCTTATTACAGATTCACACATTCCCTTATCGATTTCTTATCTTCCGATTGCTAGATTTTCTTCAAATCTGAGTGCTATTTATTTAATTGCTATAATTTTCTTTAAAGAGTCCCTTCGTGGTAGAAGAAATTGAATGCGATGTTCCATACACAGACTTCAACATATGTATTTCTTGTGAAAATCAGTTTCGAATCTATTCACAATTGTTAGAGAAAGGTTTTAGCCAGACTGACATTAGCAAAAAGAGACACAGTTATTGGCGGGCGTTGTAACATTAACGTCTAGCACCAATTTTTTTTTTTTTTTATCAGCCACATCGTATCATATCATTAGTAGGTATACGTGTTTACTGATTGCATATTCAACATTTTCATAGTTAAATCTTGAATGGATATACCTAAATCTGCATGCTGTGCTGTAAGTTTTTAGATTTAAAACAATAAGTCATTATTTAGGAAAATATTTAGTTATTGTAGATCAAACTATCTGTTCTCAGACAAACTTTTTTTAAAATAAATTGTAATTTAATTTCTCAAGAAAAAAGAAATACATGTATTTTCCTTGTGATGATTTGCGATTTTACTTTATAGGATCATAGCAAAATAAAATAATTATTTTCAAAACTTTTTTGTTAAGTGCACAATTAGTAGTAAGTAATCTAATGCATGGATTTATATTAATGTTATGAAGAACGAGTGTTTATTTATTTATTTTGTTTAATTGGATTAATAAAAAAATAAAGTTTCACCATTGTAATCTCATGTGGTAACTGTGAGTGATATTTATTATCTCAGATTACCATGTGAGAATACATTGTTGACACTATTCACCTCCAACAATTTCCAGACTTCTGATTTATGTAGAGGTTTTGCACATTATTTCTTTTTACAATTTCTACAAATAATGTACTAATGTAATTTTTCACGTTCATTATTTCAGTTTTTGAATTTTTTTATTAATAAAAATCATTAAAGAAATTGGAATGATATTTGGTAATTAAATTTGCATACACTCTTTTAATAGCACAACATTGAACTGAGTTTACGCTAGTGTGTGGGTGGTTTTAATGATTATTAAATTTAATTAATTTTTAAATTTTTTTTTTTGTATGCTTCTTATAAAATCACTCCACAAAACACTTTTATATATATATATATATATAACTTTACCATACAAACATAAATACATATATATACATAAAACGTTTTTATATATATTGAAAAACAAAAAGTAATTAGAAAGTGATCTTTAAAAGTTTCAACAAAGGGCATTAAAACATTCCTATTTCTATGGCCTGTTGAAAACCTTCAATACATTTTAAAGTCTAATGAAGAAAAAAAGAAAAAACATGAACTATTTTATAATATGTTAATATTTTCTCATTACATCATTTTGGTCCGCCTTGTAATAGCAACATCCTAAAGTAGGAAAAAACAAGCAATGTACTTATTAAGCAAAAGTATGAAAATTAGGTTCCTCTTTTATAACATCGTATCGTTTTTTGTATATAAAATTCGCAGTCCCTGTCGTCTTCCTTTATTCTCTTCTGCCTCGTAGTTCTTTCAGTTGCTATGTAACCTTATAACCAGTTTAGCGAGGTCTTCTCCCAGATTTGCCTTTACCATACAAACTAAAAGTGATCTGGAAATCTAATTATAGCTTCTTCACGTGCCCATTCTATTTTGATATATGAAATACTTTGCAAACATTGGTTCCCAAACATACCCCATTTCTTCAAACACATCATCTCAAATACTACTCCAAGGATTTCTTATAGTTTCTTCAAATATTACTCCAAGAAGTAATAAAAGTTTCTTCCATTAGTTTACTTTTAGTTCTGCGAGATCTTTGTTAAATTTATTCTAAAATATTACCAAAAACCTAAGGTCATTGATAAATCTTTCTATTAAGAAGTAAATGTTATTTTTTGTCCAGAAAAGCCATTTTTTCTTTGGTTTTAGAAAATTAAATTTTAACATGTACCCTACATTGCTTGATAATCTAGACCTTCTAGTTACTCTGCAACATTTAGATACGATTTATTTTATATATATTTAAAGTTCACTAAACAATAATTATATTTTGTTTTTGTTTTTTATTTAATTCTTTGTATTCATATCTATTAAATAAAAATATAAGTTAAATATACAAAATATTTTATGCTCTTTTTTATTTTTTTCACAATCTTGTTATGTTAATTGTTTTGCTATGTCAAAACAATATGTAGACTATGACATTGATTATTCCAGAAAATTGTAATTTTTATAGTGCATTAAAAATCTCTTTATTTTCTTAGGTTATGATCTAGACATATTATGATAATAATAATAATAATAATAGCATGAAATTGGCATGTTTTAATTAAAGTTTTTCATTTATTTTTTTGTACTAAATCGGGCATTTGTTATGGCTGTATTATTATGATTTTTAATCTTCTTTTTTTTTTTTTTTTTTTAGTAATTTTTTATTTATTTATTTTCAATTAAAACGCAGCTGTTTAGAGCAAGTCAACGCTATATGGCAGAGCGCACGTTCACTACTACAATTGGCCAGTAATTATTTTTGGTGTGCACTGGTTGTGAGTATTACATCAGGTACTGATTTTGTTCTGTTTTTAATGTCGGTACCTGACTAATACTCACAATCAGCTCGCCCTGATCACACTTCTATACACAATAAAAATGCATCTTCTGCATAGATCAACACCTTTTTATTGAAATATTATTATTTTGCTAATTCTGTTTTCTCTCTCCCTCTTTGTCTTCATTTTTATCCATATTGATTTTTGTTGTATATGCGTGTTTTCTTCTACTTTTAATTGAAGATTTTGATTTCCAATCCCAAAATATAAACATTATCATAGAGATTTAACTATTCCGATTAATTTAATCAGTAGTGAAATTCCCTCTATTGAATGAGATTTTTATAATGCTTTCCTTTTGTAGAGTTGTTAATAGAAATTATTGTCTTCTTAGGTTTTATCTCATTTAAAATAGATAATCAACTATAGGAACCCACTTAATTACTACTTGAGATGAATATATTCGTGCAATTACAGTCATAATCTGGGATTGCAAATTTGTTATTAAAATAAATAAAATAAAAGTAACGCCCACTTAAATATATGGTCCGAAAAGGAAGTGATGTCTTTCTTTTGTTAATTAAACCATGTAAATCCAAAACCATAGCATTCTGTTCACAATAGCTTCGTAATTCACTCCTCTAATCACTACCCTATCGGCACCTTAATAATATTAAGGTGAAACAGATTAATATCTTTATGTATATTTTGATTATTTGACGAAACTTTGTGTAGCTAAACGTTGTGGACTTTAGAAATAGGATACCCTTGTTTTTATTGTTTTGGCAGCATAACTGGATAATTCATTAAATTTTTTAAATTAGTGATATTTCAAATTTTTTTCCAAAATTTTAAATACCTCACATATATAACAGATGGACGGAACTAAGAAAATAATAAAAGTAACCGAGGAATTACTCCATTCATTCGTTTTATTAATGAAGAACGCACATAACCATTTCTCAAGAAAATTTTTGCATGCAGTGTTATGTTTGCATGGTTCAGAGATTTTTCCCTAATATTTTCAAGGAGAAGTGCTTTATTTTGGGCATGGGATATTTTAAGTATATCTTGGTTCATCAAAAAAAAAAAAAATATGAAATGTTTTAATAAGCAAAAAACAATATCTGTCATTATTTCAGTTGATGAGCTTTTATCAAAACTGAAAACTGAGGAAGAGAAAGTGAAAGCTGCTTACAGTAATGTTGAAGGAAAAATTGACAGGTGAAATCAATTTTTATAGAAATTTCTTTTTCAATTTTTATAAAATTTACTTGGTCTTATTTTTTGTTACAAATTTCCCAGTTATGCTGTAGAAGTATTGAATCTGAAAATTAATACTAACCACATTATTGCTCTTTTATTGTAGGAATCTTATGAAAAATTTGATGGTTGGTTATATCTGTAGCCCAAGCAATTCTAAATTACAAGTTCTTAAAGTTCTCGCCCAAGTACTGGACTTGAATAAGGAAGAGAGGCAAAAAATTGGATTAGAAAGTGGTCCAGTTGTTCATCAGCAAGTATGATCATCAATTTGCTTATTCTCTCATTATATTTAACAAAAACAACTTCGTTAAACTTTGTTGTTTTTTTTTTTATCTCTAAGCTTGATAAGCCCTTTCATTATTTTTACTTGAAATCTAAATACGCATTCTACGCATGTTGCAACTGTCATATAACAGATACTGTTTGATTTTTTTTTTTTTTAAAGTTTACAATTCATACTAAAAAACGAAAAATCGCTGCATGTTCAGTGAACTTTAAGAAAAGGATGGTATTAAGTTCAGTGGTAGCGCGCTGGACTCCTTCTCGGGGGAGATTTGACAGGAGTTCTGTTGTGGTTGTGTGTATTTTGTACTTTAATGTAGGACTCTGTAAAAGTGTAGTTGAAATGCCATAATGAACTAAGGTTTGCCCAGGGGGTGCTAAAACAAGTATTGCACATATCATCTCTGTGTTCTGAATTCTGTTATTAGCTGGGCTGCTATCACGAAGACAATGAAGAAAGAAATGTGTTGTCCCATTTATTTCCCTTAGAGGACAAATCCAATATATTAGTAATTATTTTCTTGAAAAATCTGGTTATGTATATTATGCAGATTTTTTAATTATTAAAACTATTAAAAATTATAAAGTATGATTCATCACACTATATGAGTAGTTTCGCTGTTACCTTGTCTGTTTTCTATGAAGATATTTCTTTTCTTTGTTTAGTCATTATCAGAAGCATTTATACGGTTCTTGGAGTCAGAATCTCAGCCTAAACAACAAGTGTTCTTACCATTAAATCAGCCATCTACATCGGTATGTATATTAATCACATGCTATAGTACTATTTTTTTATTAATGTTTTTATAGTTTATCATTTATTTTTTTAAACTTCATTGTAGGCTCCTCCAAGTCGAAAAACATCGCAAAGTGGTTCCTTGCTATTAACAGACACTATTCCTAATCTGCCACATTTTGCTGTTGGTCGAAATACAGGATCTATTCTTAAAGATGTATTGAAAGATAGAAATACTTGAAATTCATGTAATACCCACATAATATAAGTATTATTGTTTTAAATATGCATTTAAGAAAAGGAATAATTGGGGAAAAAAATCTAGTAAAACAAAGTACATCCGTAGCCACCTATTATGAGTTTCTTTCTAGAAAGAATATAAAAACATATTTAAGAAGTTGGCTTGGCGAAATAGTAGTAATTAAAAGAAAGGAATGTAATGTAACCATGTTGTTAAAAAGATTAATTATGAGATTTTTCGGTTCAGATTGACTAAATTAGAAATAATTTTATCTCCGAGTTAGCTCTTCAAAATGTAGCTGTATCCATATGTATTTTTTTTTAATTGTACTTGTATTTGTTAATTAATTAAAGCCAGATGTTTGATCACTGCTGTGCTCACAAAAAAAAAAAAAAAAAAGAGGCATCAAAATATCTCAAATCATATATCGTCAATTAATTTCAATGAATTATGAATCATATTATTTTATTATTGAACTTAATGGAGATAAAAAATTAGAACATTGTACAGCGTATTAAGTGATTCTTTTGATGAAATATGTTGGAAAATTTTAAAACTGAGTTACTAAAACATGGTGCTTTTTTTGTATATATATATAAAAAAAAACGAATAATATAGAGAAAAAAAATCCTATGGCTAAATGTAAATAGTTCATGACTATTTAGTTGTTAAAGTTTAGCATTGTATATATTGATATTAAAAGAGAAAATTTAGTTGTTATGAGCCCTATTGAAAATACCATTAAATAATTTGGTTACAATATTTTTGGAAAAAATCTTACGAGAAAGCGTTGCATTCATGCATGTATACATTCATTTTGTGGTGAATGGAAAAAAAATAAAATAAAAACTACTAAAATGTATTAAATTATTATTATTATTATTATTATTATTTCTTAAAAAGGATAATATAAGAGTTACATTATAAAAGTAATTGCAATTATTACATTTTAAAATATATTTTACATTATTAAAGTTATTGCAATTATTTCATTTTACAATAACATTTTAAAATACATTTTACATTTAAAATTTTAATGATAACTTTTAGTATTGCAATAAATAATGTGCAATAATATTATTATTTAGAGTTTGCACACATATATATATATCTTAATTAATTTTTTGTTTTTTTTAAATTATCTACAAATGGATAATAAAGAAAGAGTAAAAACAGTGATTTACAAGATTATTTAAAAAATAAAAAGGTTATCGCCATTTTCTTGGTGTAATTGCAAATTTGCGCCGTTGGCCCGGGGTAACAGGTGTTTTGCAACATTTCTTGGGCGTCGAAGTTGGCGATGAATGCGCTCTTAAAGGGGAATTTATTTCTTTTAATGCGTTTTTTTTACGTTCACTGTTTGAACCTATTTCCATCTGTTCCTGTAAAAAAAAAAAAATTAAATATTCAAACTTTGATATCCTGGATTTATCCTATTCATTGATGTTGTTAGCATATTGTTCACACAAAAGAGATTCAATTTACAAACAAATTCGTAATTCAGTTCCCTTTAACTTCCTACATATAGAAAGATACTTTCTCTTTTTTTTCAAAAAATTGTGTTTGAACAATATTATTATATTAAACAAACCAGAAGCATTTAGATTGCTAGGAAGGATCATTCATACTGTTTAGATTAGAAATCGATCAATAGAAAACTGCCTTTTCATTGTTTATTTGCTGTACTTGCAAAGATTTTACCCTTACTTAAATAAAGTAATGCCCATTTTTCAGGCGGGCTTAATATCCAGTTACTATAATTTTACCGCTAATTAGAAACATCACAAAGTATTTAAGAGAATCCTGGAAAATATGAAAAACTCCTGCTTAAGTACCTTTTTTTTTTTTTACTTCCAAAATTGAAACGAAAAAGAAAATCTTGTGTGAACTTAAACGTCTTTCTCTTACAGTATAATTAATGTAATTATAAAAGTTGAAAAATTTTATGAAACTTGAAAATTTTACATAGTTGCTCGGAACATAGAAGTGATGGGGGATACAAGTTGATTAGTACCTTGGAAGCTAGAAGCAGAATGTGTTTAGACTGTAATTCAAAATGGAGCACCAAAACATTATACAAACTCAAATAACATTCAAAATGTAATGGCACAAATCAGATTCCACAAAACACCCTAAAATGAATTTTTCCGGAAAATTGTTTCAAATAAAAGTGACACGGTTTATATCTTTGCAATTAGTAGCTTTTCAAGTTTAAAGGAAATCATGTTATGGTCACATTCGAGATAATTCCACAAAAAAAAAAAAAACCTCTAGAACCTATTCTGCAAAGTTGCAATTCCGGTTAGCCGATTTTCAACAAATTTGAAATTCTAACAATAATTCTAATTATATTAAATATTATACAATAAGTTTAGATCCATACATTCAATTGAAGTAGGAAAGCTTTACGTTACTGTTCCCTCAGAACCCCCCAAAAATAAATTTTCCGGGAAAAATGTTTCAAATAAAATGCGATAGGCATTTTACGAAGTTTAAAAGAAAACTGCGATAAACTGGAAAAACTATTAACTAAACTATGATAGATACTGCCCAAAATCTTCGTGTCAGAAAGAGGTCCCCGAATGGAATACCAAGTTTGAATTATTTTATTCATACAATTGCAGCATTCGCTAAAAACATTTTTTCGTACTCAGAGGACCTCGTAACATTTATTTCTGGTGAAAATTCAATTTTGAAACTTTGGCACGATCGCTATACTTCACAATACAATTAATTAAATGTCAAAAAAAAGTAAAAATCAGAAACTGAATAAAATTTGTCACCTATCGAAAATGGCATTAAGTTTTTGTTTTTTTCTCGATAAAAAAATAAGTACTTTGACGACTATAACATGAGCTCAGTTATAGCGGTATTAGAAAATGGAGGCTCCGGTTTGAGTTCAGACAATGCTGCTATTAGGTTTTCTCGCTCTATGAATCTTTCTTTATACCTCCTTATTCAGCGTGATGGGCAGCGTTTTCAGTTTCATTGGTGCGATAAGAAAGCTCAGGATGCTAATTCCGATTAATGGTGCCGCGACTTACAAAAAAAAAAAAAGAAATGAAAATGATCGAGTCTCTCAAATAATTCTGTATATTTTTGTCTTCGAAAAAAGCAGCAAAAGATTAGAAATTTGGAATTTTGTTAAAAAAAAAAAAGTTATTATTGTTTTTAATTTTAGAGGAAGAATGGCGATCGTGCCAGATTTTCGCAATTGAGTTTTCACCGGAAATACACATTTTTGAAGTTTCCTGAGTGCAAAAAAGTAATTTTTAGAAAATGGTGTGTGTTTGTGTGTAAAAAGAATATCTCAAAAACGAAGATTTGCAGGAAGCTCAAACTTCGTATTCCGTTTAAATATAACCACCGCACCAGACTCGAAGATTTCGGGCAAAATCCATCAACCGGAAGTACCACTTCATGCATAGTTTTTCAGTTTTTCGTGGTTTTCTCCAAGAAAATTCATTTAAGGAGGAGCGGTAGTGTTATGGTTCCTCAATACTGCTATTTCAGTTTATTCCACAGTATTATCATTTAAATAATATTAGTAGTTGTGGTTGGCTACACAGAGCTGGAAAGCATCAGAGATATTTTCCGTTATAGCCTGCTTTTTTTTATGGCCATTGACCGGTTTCGGGCGTTCCCCATTATCAGGACTTTTTTGCCAAACAGTGTGATAACATAGATTTGCACAGAGCCAATCTATATTATCACACTGTTTGACAAACTGAATAGGTTTTTCAGTTTTTGGTAATTTTTTCCATAAAAATGCTGACGTTTTAAACACTAACTGCCAGAAAATTTGCAATGAGGGAAAGTCCTGTGAGTGTTTCACACCAGATTTTTTTTTTGTACTGTGACTTAACTATTTTTCACAAATTAATATGGTCTTTTCTGTCGAAAGCAAACATTTTTATGAATTGCATACAATCAAAAAATTAATTATATCACGCACTCTTTATGTTAATAATGAATGCTTACTTGAAAGATAGAATAAGATGCAAGCGATTCTGTGCTAACATTTACAGTTGGAGTAATTCCACCTTTATTTCCTGCTGACGATGGGATATACTGATTGCGGCACTTGATGGGTGTCATCCTCTTCTGGGGCTACAATAATATAAAATATTTAATATTTCCAAACAATTAATGTAAAATGAAAAAGTAAATATTATTCCAAAATAAGATATATTATGATTCGTTCTTCCTAAATTTGCAGTCTCTGCAGGGTTCCGCGGAGCTGAAAAGCATCAGAAATATTTTCCATGATAGCCTGCTTCTTCTTGTGGACATCGACCGGTTTTGGGCGATCGCCCATCATCAGGATGTTTTTTGTCAAACTGTGATAAAATAGATTTGCACAGAGCAAATTTAGTTGATACACTCATTTAGTTGAGTTTGTGTCTGTTATCATATTGTTTGACAAAAACCATCCTGATGATGGGCGAACGCCCGAAACCTGTCGACGATCATTTTAAAATAAGCAGGCTATACGGAAAATATCTCTGTTGCATTCTCTGCATTTTGTTAATTGCATAGCATGCAGGTCAAATCGTGCAACATTCATGATCCTTATTATCAATAAATTTATATTTGGAATTTTACCCTTGGTAGCGGACAAATTAGGATGTTCCTGACCGGTTTGGGATTCCCCTCTACTGACACAGTAAGGCTATCAAGTTCGTATAGAGAGGTGACTTCAAGTTAATGTTTCAACAAATAGCCTTACTCTGACGATGGATGAGAACTCGAAATCGTTCAGGAACATCATAAATGTGCACGCTACAACGGATAAAGTCCCAATTATTATTAGCATCCACATATTCAAATATATAAATTTAGTCAACCTTTCCCAATAACAAAAAGATTAACTTAACAAAACATTTATACATCTACCCAGTGTATCCTACCAACACAATATTTTCCCAATCAAATTATGATGTTAACACATTCAGGTCACTTTACAAATTTCTGACTAGATAGTTGAGGTACAGAAAAAGGGCCTAACTTTTCAAGAGTTTTCCTTCCCCTGCATAGGCCGCGTCTGGGCCAGGTCTCTTTTTACAGGCAAGACTGTCCATCATCGGTTACATTATCTCTTTGATATTTCTGCGTAAACTACGGTTAAAACGCTCTCTCCAAATATGTGAAGAACATTTATAAGAATAATGATTGAGAAATATTAAAGATTTTTAGAAAACTCAGGGCCTTTTTTGGACCTCAAATATAATAGCACAACAATCAATCTGAAATTGAAACTTTATGGAACTGCTTCAAATCCTTATTTGGTGAAGTGAAAAAAATGAAGAACCTAAAGCAGCAGTTAAAGGAGTCGGCAGTAAGAAAAGATTTTGATTAAAAAAAAAGAAATGTAATAATTCAAATTTAAAAAAAATTGGTGAAAATTCGATCGATGTCTTAAAAAAATTATTGCTAAATCGTAGAGGTGAGAAAACACTAACACAACACAGAAAACATTTACAAAACATTCAGCGCCTAACTTACGGCTATGATAATCGGAACAGTACTCAAAACGGCCTCGCCTTACGGTCTGAAAATCAAAAGAGATGTGAAAATGAAATAAAAAATTCTGCTTTAGAATATTTTGTCGTATATAATAGATTTTTTTTTTCTTAACAGTTAGGTTAACTCTCTTTGACAGAAAAAATATACATATATATTTTTACTTTATCTTACTCCAATATTGTAATCGTGTCAAATTTTCGATATCGAGTTTTCACCTTAAATATTCGTTCTGAGGTCCCGTGAGTCCAAAAAAGTGGTTTTTAGCAAATGGTCTGTCTCTCTCTCTGTATGCTCAAAAACGAAAAATCGTAGAAAATTGAAACTCGATATTCCGTTTAGGTATCACCGCGGGATCTGACAGTACGTTATCTGTCAAAATTCCTCAACCGGAAGTACCACTTTACTAGTTGTTTTTTTTAAGTTTTTGCGATTTTATAAAAATGGCTCCGAAGATTTTCTTTAAACTTGGTATATCAACTACATATACAAAGTGCTACAACTTTTATTTGAAACATTTCTCCGGGAAAATTCATTTAAGGGCACTTTAAGGGTGGGGTTAGGTTTTCATCTAAAGTGTTATTTCAGTTTATTAGACAATTCTGCCTTCTTAATAATGTTAATAAGTATTAAATATGTTGTTAAAATCCGAGTTAGAAAAAATCGGATAAGCGGAAGTGCGTTTATTTTAACACTTTTACTAAATGATTTCTTCACTTTTTCGCGATTTTCTCAAAAATGGCTCCGAGATTTTCTTGAAACATCGTGTATAAACCAAACATGCAATGATCTACATCTTTTATTTAAAAAAATTTTCTGGGAAAATTCATTTACTGGCACTTTTAGTGGAGGGGTGGGGTTACAGCTTCCTCTGAATTGCTATCATAGTTGATTATACAATTCAATCATCCAAACAAAATTACTTAGAAATAAATAGATGACCAAAATTACAAGCTTTAAGAAAATTAGTAAACCGGAAGTGCGCTTTTACTGAAGAGTATTTTTCAGTTTTTGACGAATTTCGTTAAATTTGGTACACAAACTATAAAATTTGTCAATTATAATTTTGAGAACAGGAGCTAGAGAAAGTTGTGTGTGTGCACACCAGATTTTTTTAAATATAAACATCAATTTAAAATATAGAAATGAATTTTAGTGAAGAACAGCAGTTAGAGAAAGTAAAAGAGAACTGTCTTCTCATTCTGAGAAAATGGCTTCAAACAACTTCGTCTTCTATTCACCAGACCATTCGAGCGCAGTATTGAATATCACTGCTTCCTAAATGAGGTCAAATGAAAAAAAAAACATTAATTACACCTGACTTTCAGAATTCATGGCGCCGGGTTTATTGCCCAGATTGGCCGATATGTTATTTATGAAGTTTCGATGTAGCCGATACTTCATTGGCAAAATGATGCAGAGACACATATCAGTAGAAGTGTATAAGTTGTTAAATTTTCCAGGCTTCTAGGCATATTTAATGAGGCATCTCCTACTTCTGTGATTGAGATAAGAGAGGAAGTTTAGATCTTGTAATAGGTTGTCTTGGAATAGGACAATTTAACTGAAATTGGAAATACTCGGATGAGCCCACTCTGTTGATCATAGGAACATTACGTAAAGAACGGTGGCTCGAGCTGGGATAACCCACTAGAAGAATCTTAAAAACTAGGCTAGAATGAATTAGACAACCATCTGCTCTACATTGTGTAGGCATTGTTACAGATCTAGATAAGGCAAATCGGGCGTTTTAGGTTGTAGTCCAAAAATACATTCTATTATATTTAGTATTTAAGTATAAGTTTAGTAAAATTCCGAGGGTGAAGAAAATTTGTCATTTGTAACTGTGATAAAAGGCAGTAGTGAGAGGTTTTTCAATTTTCTTTTTTTTTTTTAATTGAAATTACAAAAACATATGGTATTTTTTACAACTATTTTTAAAAATACATTGCATAAGAAAAGAGCAGCGAAATAAAATTATTGAAGTTTAAGAAGAAGGTAATGGATTCAAAATTATATATTTCGATCAGTACACAGTGTTACTACTTCGATTAGGTATATTGGGATCTGCAATAGTTCTAGATGAAAAATATTTTGATTAGAACTTAACATAAATAAACATACATAGTCAAATTCTTTTCTCCTGAAAATATATATATTTAAAATTTATCGAGTAGAGTGCGTGTTTTGTTGGAGTGAATGTCTGATTAGAGCTTGTAAGTTTTATTTTAGTGTGGTTTTGGATTATTTTATATATTTTCAACCGGAATCCACAAATTAACAAGTACGTAAAATTTCCAATTTAATAATTAAACAAATTATCCATTAGATAATTTTATTAACTTTTAAATTATTTTCTCAGCGGAAATATCTTAAATATTTCCCATAATTGAATTTTCTATTGAATTTCATTTTTAAAATTTTGTAATTATACCACTGTACCCCAATCCCCTGTGAACTTTGAATTTATGACTGTTCTTAATAGATCGCAAATTGTAAAGATATTACGCGATAATAACCTTTCTGTTGGCGGCAATTTAATCCAGCTACGTAAACGTCTTGAAAAATATAATCTTTCCCCAAGTAGTTCATTCATTTCGAAAATGTATAAGATTAATGGACAAGACATGGGCATCGACGCTGCTGTAGAATATTTACTTGCTCAGCAGCAATTAGCAAATCCTCCAATTAATAATCAACCTAGTCCCTTAAGGAATTTGCAATTAATCAATAGCTTACCTACCTTCGATGGCGAAAATTCAGCCAAAGTGTCCGATTTCCTAGACCAAATTAGCCATTGTGCTAGTCTTTCTGGCTGGGACGACGCAGCGAAATTAGAAATATTAGCACTTAGGCTCTCAGGGTCTGCAAAAATATTTTACGACACCCAGAAAGCCGAATTACAACGCCAGGGTACAATTATAACGTATCCTCTAATTTCAGAGCGACTTCTAGCCCGATTTCGTAAGGAGAAAACCCCTCTAGTCCTCTTACAACAGATGACTAATATTCAGTCTCTACCCACAGAGTCTCCTGAAACCTTCGCGGATAGAATTAGACATATCCAGTCCGCCATTAGTTTAAAGCTCAAGCTAACCCACTCGAGGCCTTACATTCTATTTTAGACAAACTGGCCACTGATGCATTCCTAAAGTCACTTCCTCAACCGCTTCGTAATGAGGTACGAACTAAGCTACCTCAAAAATTAGACGAAGCACTTTCTTATGCCAATGCCCTAAAAGAAGTACAGGCTTCTGAAACAAACCCCACAGTTTTCGCTGTCACTTCGAAAACTTCTAATCCTCGTACACCCCCATCTCCTTGTCGTTTCTGTGGACAAATGCATTTCCACAGAGAATGCCCGCATCGAAATAAAAATCAGAAACCAAAACCTACTACCACCCGTAGAGTTTTTAATGTATTAAAGAATAGGGCTTGCCGCCATTATTCCGGTCCACATTTTGACGTGGACTGCACCAATAAATTTAGACCGAAACCTCGTACTAACTTTGGCAAAATGCCTAACAATTTTAATATACAAAAAAATTTCAATCGCAGGGTAAATAGTAATAATCGCTATAATAATAATAATAATAATAATAATAATAATAATAATAATAATAGTCAATATTATACTAACAATAATAATGCTCGAGTTAATTCAAATAATCCACGATTTAACTCTCATATAAGTAGATCCCAATATAATCATAATAATAATAATAATGGTAACGGAACTAGTAATAACCTCCAAAATAGGCCCACTTGCCAATATTGTTCAAAATTTGGACATGTGGCTCGTAATCGTTCCCAAATACAGCCCAAAACGAGTTAGCCCTCAGTCGCTTTCTCGAAAACCTGATATTATGTCCATGGCAATCATACCTGCTTCCACCAGTCCTGACTAACCAGGCAATACCTAATTATGGCATCATGTCCCTTCATTTGCATTCGGACAATGTCAAAAATTCCAAATTTTCTGGCGAATACATACTTTCGCAATTAAAAGGCAATTTCCAATTAAACTTGTAGAAACGTTCTTACAGGGCAATCATTAAATTTACGCACGTATCTAACACTTAAATTCAACTTTCAATTTTCAAATAGTACTCAAACGCACCAATTTAGTACTAATCGCTAAGTTCACTAAAATCCCTATTAACTAGCCAGAAAATTTCTGTGCCACCTCGCGCACACAATACATAACACTTGAAATAACATACTTGAATAATCTCTTGAAATTATTCTCATTCTATCACACTTCTCAACCTATTCTCAACTCTACAAACTACACCACATGTATATATTAACCAATTAACTAATTAATAATTAATAAACTTATTAACCATATATTAACAAACACAAAAAAAAAAAATGCATGGAATCAATTAGTTAGTCTTAAGAACAAAAATGTGTAAAGTTTATGATATATTTACCTTAGTTGTTGCAATAATCAACATATTATTTTTGTTTCAGCACTGAAAACTCTCGTACCACGAGTTATTCCGCATTTAATATTTGTAATTATTGCATTGTATATTTCAATATTTTTAAATAATAATTTAAAATTTCTTTTATTTTGCAGAAATCAAGATGTCCAAGTGAATTTGTTGTTATTTTTAATATGTGATGATATTAATATTTTTTTTATATATTGTATTTGACTAATTAATTTTTTTTTCAGTTCGCCTTAAAAGAAAATTGTACAATTTGTATTATATTTGTAATTTGTCGATCTTTTTATTTTAGACTACAATTTCTAATTATTTTCTTGCATTATCAATTTATGTTAAAGGTATATAGAAAACACAGCATAGCTGAAGAGATAATGGACATACAATAGGACCCCCCGTGTGCATACTCCCTCAAGATCCAAACTTCTTCACATCTACATCATTGCATGTGCATTACTATGATTGCATACGTATGAATGTAATTGCATGTTAGTTAAAACTGCATGTTAGTGTAATATTGCATGTTAGTTGTAAGAATTTTATCATGTATTTATGTGTAAATTAATAATGTATATGAATGAATTAGTTTCAGATACACTTTTTCTTTTTTTTTTTAAATAAAAAAGTAGTAGAGGGAAATGGCGGTTCTGGCACACTTTTTTTGAGCAGCCAATCAGATTGCAGCATTTCTTCCACCCCTCCCAAGCCATGCCCACCGACCAATCATAGAACTCGATGAGCACTTGAGCCACGTCCCCCACCACGCCCACTGACAATGTTCGGAGGGACTCTTAGAACATTCTTTCTACCAAGCATTCTGTAAGCAGTCGGTGCAAGATAGCTGTCTGGGCAGATAGAAATTCCATTGCATCAGCTGCTTCAGTATGTTTAAAAGAAAATAAAAATAAAAGCTTTAATAAAACAATAGATATAAAATAATTTTACACGAAGAAAAAATGAAAAAAGTACTTACATAAAAATGAAGATATAGTTGAGGTTATCAAAGGAGTTCACACAAAGAGACTAACCCAGAATGAGAACGCGGCGATATTTGACACGACTTATATACCTTAGGATGATTCTCGAAATACTATTGGCTAATATGGATGGCGTGATGCTAGGGGAGGGGATTTGTGGGCTGTTTACTAGTCAAGCATTGTTGAAACTTGCATGATGAGTCATAATAGCTATGGATATAGAAGAGAATTTCTTATAAGAAACATGATAGAATAGGCCATGACATGTTCAGACATGTTGATACATGTTAGAAAATAAGCTGAACTATATATTAACAATAAAAAATGACAAGCTATAGCAAGTTTAGACAGGTTGCGTCATCTTTAGACATTAACAAAATTTCATTTCAAGGATAAGTTTCATTTCAGTTCGGGCAGGCATGATATGTTCATGTGAGTACAAAACTTAATAAACATAATAATAAAAAGGAATTAAGAAAAAGAAGAGTTTTAATTTTTCTTAATAGGATTAGGTATTAATATTATTTACTAATAATATTAGTAATATAAAAAAAATTAAACTCTTCCGTAGGAGAGTCATTATATACTTATATTTTCTTAATCGGATTAAGTATTAATAATGTTCGAAATGAAAAATATACAACCTTCTTCAAATAAAAGAACTGATTACGATAAGAGTAGATTTTTTACTTTTTTTTAAACAGAATTAAGTGTTAACATTGTCAGAAAAAAATAACCTTTTGCAAAGAATGGAATTTTTTTTGTTGAGACATGCATGATGACTTATTGTATAAGCAAACATACTTCATAGTAAGATTGAGATAAAGTAAGTAACATGTCCGGACAGGCAAGATTGGTAATGAGTACTAAGTTAAGTAAACAAAAATAATTAAAAGGGATTAAGATAAAAATAGATATATTTTTTTTCCTCAATACGATTTAGTGTTACAAAATATTATGCAATAACTAAGCTGTTGTGGTAGAAACAGCAGTGTTATTTTTTATAAATAAAATCGATAATAATCAATATGGATAATCGATATATTGCGATTGATAGTGGTACACTGTTGGCTGTGCGATGTCACCCGAGTAGTAATTGTCTAGAAGGCAATGGTAATGAATAAATCAATATGTACATTTATAATCAATAAGGCAGTGGCAACGCTATTGGCTGTGGCGTCATAGTACTGGGAATTGTCTAGAAGGCAGTAGTTTTTGTTATATAAAATTGGATGTTAGGTCAAGGAGTAGGGAGAAGAAAATACGGTCATCGGATTGGACGATAAGTTAAGGAGTGGGGGTGGAAAAATGGAGTCATCGATTTGGATGATAAGTTAAGGGGAGGGGGTAAGTAGGCGTGGTCTAAGTGCTCGTCGAGTTCGATAATGGAAGTGGTGGGGGTAAGTGGGTGTGGCCTAAGGGCTCGTCCAATTCTATGATTGGTCAGGGGGCGTGGCTTAAGTGCTTATAGGGTTCTATGATTGGTCGGTGGGCGTGGCTTGGGAGGAGTGGGGAGAAATGCTGCTATCTGATTGGCTGCTCAGAACCGCCATTTCCCCTCTACTTTTCTGAATTAAATTTGTACCATTCGATTAAGAATGTTTCTTTTTATTTTGGGTGATATCACAAGCGGTAATACATTTAATATCAATTTTGATTCAATCGACTCTCAATCTAGAATTTATATAAGTGAATCAATGACTGCTATAAATAGACAGCTGTTAAAAAAGCAAAGGCATTACAGAAAGACAATTTAATAAAATATATTTGGTTTCGTGGTGGCAAAATTTTCTTCAGAAGTACAGTTAATGTTCCTACTGTTATAGTTAAACAAGAAAGTGACCTACCATATACTAAACCTTACTGTACATCAGATTCTTGTAAATTTAATTCTGAGAGCAAGAGTGGGTCAGAAAGAGGAGTGTGAAGAGAAGAAGATCTACAAGGGCAAAGGACTAGCAATTACTGATGAAAAAGGTAAGTATTCTGAAAGTAAATGCCCGACTATTAGTTTCTGGAATGTATATGGCTACAGCCTTGTTTCAAATGACCTCTACCGAAATTCATGCGCTTCTTCCGAAAGAGATTATTTGTCTTTGTGAGACCTGGTTATCAGTAAAATATTTCCCCATTCCATCATTTCTATCTGAGTATGCGCACTATTCTTCTGAAGCTGTAAAGATACACAACAAAGGAAGAAGCAGTGACTGATTTTCGTGAAGAATATATGTTTTGTTCGTTCGTTTCTAGGGTGACAGGTTAAAATAGTTTAATTTAGAGGGCTCCCAAGAAATTGCAATTTTGTAGGGTTAAGGAAAGTTGTAATTAATAATTTTAATAAGGTTGTGCTGTTAGGGGGTTCAAGTAAGGATGGAAAAGAAAATTTTAGATTTTTGGGGAAAACTGTAAACAAATAGAAACAAAAAAAACACAGAACAACATAACCCAGCAGGATTAGTGATGGAAGAGCACAGTGGAGACTTACCTCGTGATAGAGGGCCACCGGCTGACAGAAAAGATAAGTATTCGGAAGATAATATTAATGATAGCAATACTATAATAATGAGTAATAAAATAATAATAACAATAATGCGGGAAAGGTCACAAGCGATTGCTGACTCGCGAGAATACGAGTCTGAATATGCGCGCGGCGAAAGTGGTGAAAAGCAAGGATAGTAAAGTGAATATTCAGGATACTAATACTGATAATAACACTGATACTAATAAAATCAATAATGAGGTATCTATGGAAACAGGTGGTGTGAACTTGACTGGTTTGTACAAGTCTACACGGACAAAGGTTCTACATTCTACATGTCGGGACGGGAATGTGGGTAATATCCATCGAGTCACATTCGGTAAATGGATATATAAAGGGGACAACAGCTATTCAACTGATATAGTGGATATCAGAGCTGTGGGAAAAAACCGAATGAAAATCATAACAGAAACACCTGAAGCGGCTATTTAATTAACACAGGGGTTTGGAAAAGCAAAACTTGAGGCCTGATGTTCCAGAATACCGAATCTATTCGAAGGGATGGAAGTATCCTTACCAGAGGAGGAAATTCTGCACCACCCTCGAAGTGAAATTTCGGCGATAAAGGTAGCAAGAGTACATAAAAAATCCGAAAACAGGCCTCTTGAAACTTGTTTCTTGACTTTCGATAGTCAGAAACTTCCGAGGCATGTCAGTTTCTATGGGGCGAGGTTCAGAGTGGAGCCTTACGTTCCTCATAGAAGACCATGTTTGAATTGTCTCCGATATGGATATTCAAGCATCCAGTGTAAAGGGCAGACAAGGTACAGTAAATGTACGGAGCTGCACCATGCAGATCAGTGTAATATGGAGAAAATAGATTGCATTAACTGCCATGGGAATCACATTGCAACGGATGCGAAATGTCCAAAATACATAGAGAAAAATAAAATAGCTAAGGAAAAGGCAGTGTATGACTCAACTTTGGTTGGAGACTCCTTTTTAGAAATCGCCAAAAGCAACAGGTTTGAGTATATATGTACAGCTGTTGTCCTCTGTGTGTGTGTGTATATATATACACATTTACCGAATCTGACTCGATGGATATTGCCCAGTTTCCCGTCCCGACCTTCTACATGTAGAATATAGCAATGTCATCAATGTCCACAGGCTTATACAAACTAGTCAAGTTCGCACCACCTGTTTCCATAGATACTTCATTATTAATATTATTATTACTGTTATTATTATTAGCAGCATCACGAAAATTCGCTTTACCATCCTTGTTTTTCATCCCCTTCGCCGCGCGATATTCAGACTCGTAGTCTAGCGAGTCAGCAATCTCTTGTGACCTTTCCCACACATGTCATTATTATTATAACAAATATTAACATCGTTATTAGTAGTATTAATATTATCTTCCAAATCTAATATTTTCTGCCAGCCGGTGGTCCTCTATCATGAGGTAGGCCTTCACTGAGCTCTTCTATCACTAATGCTGCTATGTTATGTTGTTTTGTTTGTTCTATTTGTTTAGTTATTTGCCCCGGAAATCTAAAATTTTCTTTTCAATTCCTACTTCAACCCCCTAAAAGCACAACCTCGCTAAAATTAATAATTACAACTTCCCTAAACCTTACAAAATTGCAATAAAAATAAATTGTTTAAGATTGGTATTTATATATACTAAACTGACGTTAGCCTAAGATGTAGTCAATACGCATACGTGCAGTTTGGTGACGATTAGTTGCATAAGGAAGTAGTCTTGGAGTTCAGATCTGTTAACTTAGAGTTAACTTGGATAAGTATTGCTCACTGAAATCTCTCTCCAGTGCTCTGCCATTTTAATAACTGATGCTTTAAAGGTGATAGAATTATTTATATAAATAGTTAGTGCTTTAAAACTGCAGAATTGAATATGCTAGTTTAAAATTTCGGTTTTGATAAACATATTTTTTATCAATAAATTTTATTAAACCATAATAATAGAAGAAAATAGTTGAAGTATTCTAAATGTTCAAGGTTAATGCTAATAATGGGGGGAAATTGTTGGACTTCGTTTTTGAAAAGTGGTCCACAACGTAAAAGATGCTACTAATCCATAATGCCCCTCTAAAATCAATTTTTTTCACATAAAATTTTCAAAAGTCATACGTTTCTATCTGGGCAGCAAGATTCAAAATTTAAAGAAAATCGTTGTAACTTTTATCGAGAAAATTCCAAAAACTCCAAACTATGATCTTCCGCGGCCATTTTTATTAAAAAACAAGTTTCCGGGTTGAAAGTGCATGAGTGATTGGTTTGCTAAACCGATGTTTATATTGAAATCGGCCTCGTCGTTAGCTTTCAAGGTGTAACGACCCTAAAGTGGCTCACTGCAATATTGGCGAAATGTCGATTTATAGCAAACCACTGACGCGTTCTTAATCCGGAAAGTCAAATGTTTTTCAAAACTCATTCTGTAAAATAGCACTTCTGATTAACCGATTTTCTTAACTTTGTCATTCTATCAATGCTTGTAATGTGTATTAATATTATATAAGTGGCAGAACCATACATTGAACTGAAGTGGTATTTTATATGAAACTTAACGTTATTATTTCCCCCAAACCCGCAAAATATTGATTTTCCTAAGAAAAATGTTTCAAATAAAAGCAATAGGTAGTTATGTATGTAAATAGCATACAAAGTTTAAAGAAAATCATTGGAGTCGCTTTCGAGAAAATCACAAAAAATTGAAAAAAACATTTAGTAAAGTCCATGGATTTTGCCCGAAATCTTCATGTCTGATGCAGTGGTAGTACCTAAACAAATATCATATCAATATCAATATCAATATATGCGAGCTCATCATTTGTTTGAATATTTATATGAGAAAGGGCCTCGCACACAAAGAAGTGATCTCCAGTCATGTGCCAAGTCCCGCAGAGATCACAATCCGGATTATCGACTAACCCAATTCTATATAAATGTACTTTTAAGTAGTCATGTCCGGTTATTACCGGAAGCAGGCCACATACATACATACATCAAACCATTCGCTAAAAACTTTTTTTTCGTATTCCTCAAAATATGTATTTCCGGTGAAAACTCAATTTCAAAAATCCGACACAATTGCAATACTTTCTCTTACTAGAGTTTAAATAGTAGATATCTAAATTCCACAACTGGAAAAAAATTGCATAACGAAGTATTTTGAATTGTGAGCCGATAAAATGGTGCAACAAACTAGAGATATCAATAACATGCATAGCTAAATTTAAGCAGGCTGGCCACAGAAATCGAGCATCAATATAGTAAGTTTATCAGTGAAGAAATAAAAACTTTAAAACAGAAGTAAAAACCTTAAGTGGTTTGGATAAATAAAATATTGGAAAAGATAAATAGACAAAATGTTACATGCCAAATAATTCTGCATTAACATTTGAAAAATAGAAAAAATTTTCATTGAACTGCTAGCTAATCAATATTTAAAAGTAATTATTTTTTCTTACAACGTTTTCAGAAGGAAAATCCCTGACTCTTTTTGCAGGTCTTGGGTGATTCTCATTATTTGTCATTTTACAGTGGTCATCTAGTTTCTGTAAAATATTAAAAGAATTAAAAATAGTAAAGAATTAAAAAATAAATAAATACACGCTAACTGGAAAACAATCAATTTGAGCTAGCACACATTAAGATATTCCGAAAACAAGTGAGAATTAAGCTATCTTTTCAATATTTTGATTTGAAACTATAACTAATTTAATTAAAAAACATAATATTAACATAGAATTGAGTTGTAATAAATTCAATAATACAGAGTTATGAGAGAAGACATTATTAGAAGTAAATTTTTGAAGAGTTGCAGTCATATTTTGTACAAAGAGTCAGAGAATCTAGTGTTACCTTACTATACAGAGAATTAGAATGTAATATAAAAGAAGTTATATTACCGAACAACAGCCGTTATCTTTCATGAGATGGATATTTAAACTGCGTGGGGATTTGCTGAATTTAAATTATAATTATTTTAAAAAATCAGACCTCTTATGTTCTTAATGAAATACTTTTTTCATTTTTTTGCTGTATGCCCAGCACTGAATGAAGTGCGTTTGAAGTATTTCAAACACAAACCGCTTTCCAGAGATCGGATACTTGAATACCTAAATGGCAAAGACTGGACAACATTGGTCATGTACTGCAAAAACGCATACGATAATTCCAGCATATAATATCCAGCATACAATAATGACTCATTGAGGGGTAATCTATGTATTCTTGTTTGTATAACAAAATAACTTTGTCATGCCATTTGATTTAGTAGCACTCTTATTGTTATTATTCAGCACTGGTGTTATAACTAAATAACAATGAAATTAGAAATTATTTAATAAATTACAACTAATAACAAGTAAGGTTTTTTTTTGGTTTTGTTTTTGTCATTTTTTATATTGTTATTTATTGTAACAGTGATGTATTTTGCTTTGTAAAGAGATTCTACTAGTACTTAAGCTATCTTTTCCCTTCTTTTAGCTACTTCTTCAGGGATCTTGGCATCCCTGAGGACATTCCAGCCAGTAACAAGAACAATACTCCTATATAACACTCCCGACGTCACACAACTACTACTTGTAACTACACCTGTGTTTGTGTAAATACAGAAAAACTCATATAATCACGTACAAATTGGACATTTTGCAGACAACTATACACTATATCACTCATAAATAAGGAAACAATTTAGATGGCAGTGTAATTGGCTTATAATCACATTCAACACCTAAACTTTTTTCTTTTTAGACAGATGTTTACATGTTAGGGTGTAATTGTAAACATGTTACAAACTAATAAGGTGAATAAGACAGATAAAGGGAACAAATGGTTGGTAAACTTGAGATTGGCAGAGAGATTGCTTCACTTTGTGTTATATCACGTTTCGGGTGTTCGCCGACATTTTCGGGTATCTCATGACGTTTTGATCAATCAAAACAAAACATGGTGTGAATGCTTTGATTTAATCATTGAATTAGTCGACAACGGAGTACAAAATACAATATATATAAGTGCAGATTATCAAAACATCCTGAAATGTCGAGAACACCTGAAATCACAAAATAAAGCAATCAGCAACAGAAAATCTTGAGATGGACACATGTTTACGCATAATCTGATTTATTCAAATCAAACATGTTTCAAACATTTTTTCTTTTTTAATCTTATACTAAAGGTGCGTTCTCACGAGTCAATTTAGTTGACCGATTTTAGTTGATCAACAGAAGTTGAATGAAAAACCTAGTGAGAAACTTTTGTTCAATAAAGTTGATCAACTTTTTAGTGGATCAACAAAAGTTTGACCAAACTTTATCGAGTCAAACTTTATCGTTCAAGTATGACGCATCTTTCAGTTGAACCTGCCATCTTTCAAGTATTGACAAGTGTGAATCTCCGAATCGCCCAATTGGCTTCTCAGTTTGCTTTCAACTCATAGAGTGCTTCGTGTCGTTATTGAAACGGCTTAATCGATTTCAGTTGAAACGTATGAACCAAAACTGATTCAAGTCGCATTCAACTTTTGCTGATCAACTAAAATCGGACAACTAAACTTGACTCGAGAGAACGCGCCTTAAGGGCCTATTATTTTACATACGACTACGATTATCCAAAAAACATAGATTTACACCATGACTCCGGATATTTAGCCATTCTAAGTCGCGCTAGCGACTGATATTTGTTTAGGTGGATATCCAGGGAGGGGGGCATGTGAACAATCTCAGGCGCGAACAACTTCATTCCCTAATCATTAAAAACTATGCACACTGAAAGATCTAAATGGAGTTAACGACAGCTACTACACAATGGGCCCGAGTGTAAGGTATCATTTACAAATCCCATTGATATTCAAAGATGGGCTTTGAAAATAATGCTTCTTAAACCATTTGACGAGGCATGTCCATCCAGTAAGTAAGTTTTCGACATGTTGGCTACATCGTGTAGCCTTATTTCTCCCCTCCGCAACGAGACCGGTTCGAGGTCAGTACGTTGAGAACTGTCGACGCGACAATACATTTCGTGAGAAATGTCAATCCAATCTCCCGCCAAGTGTGAAATACGCGGCGTCATCCGTTATCTTGTTTGGAAGGGAAAACTCCGGTCGAGATTTATAATGACGTAAAAACTGCATATGGTGATAAAGCTATGAATCGTACGAGTGTGTTCAAGTGGTGTCGCAAGTTTAAAAACGGTCGTACGTCTGTGTATGATGACCAGAGGAGCGGAAGACCTTCAATGTAACTGACGAAATTGTGGAAAAAATCGAAAATGCGCTCCGTGACGATCGCAGATTGACTATGGATGAACTTTCTGCGATGTTTCCGCAAATCTCCAGATCTCTGCTACACGAAACTGTCACAGAAACCCTCGGATATCGGAAACTGTCCGCGAGGTGGGTCCCAAAACAGCTGACAGACCAACACAAGTTGAATCGAGTGGAGGCCGGGCAAGAGTTTTTGAGACGCTACAAACTCCATGGAGATGAATTTCTCCGCTCCATCATTACTGTAGATGAAACTTGGGTTGCACACTACACACCTGAAACCAAAAGGCAGTCTCAACAGTGGCGTCACATCTCTTCACCCTCCGCCACAAAGTTCAAAACCACAATTTCAGCCAAGAAAATCATGGCATCCGTGTTTTGGAACTGTCAAGGCATAATTTTAATTGAATATATGCCTCAAGGAGAGACCATCAACTCTGCAAGATACAGTGAGACCCTGAAAAAATTGCGGAGGGCGATTCAGAACAAAAGGAGAGGCATGCTGACAAAGGGAGTCTGCCTGCTGCACGACAATGCCAGACCACACACGGCCAACGCCACGAAGGAACTGCTTGCCTCGTTTAAATGGGATGTCCTGAACCATCCCGTGCATTCCCCTGACCTAGCACCTTCAGATTACTATCTCTTTACCTCCCTGAAGCTGCACATGGATGGAAAAAGGTTTTCAACCAACGAGGAGGTGAAGGGGGAGGTGGAGAAGTGGACGAAGGAGTTGGCGGGAAACTACTTCGAGGAAGGCAACAAAAAATTAATAACCCGGTTCACCACCTGCATTGAGAGGAATAGTTACTATGTCGAAAAATAGCTTACATATGTACTAATGTAACCAGGTAATTTTTTTGTTCAAATAAAAATTTTTGTAACCTACAAAAATTCGATACACTAACTTACTGGACATGCCTCGTATATGTACATATTATATTTATTTAGATATTATCCCGATTTATAGCTGTTTTGTTTAAAAGTTACAAGATGGAAAAAACAGATAACTAACCTTAGGTACTTTGTTTTTTTCTTTTGATTTCAGTCTCTTTTCCCAATCAAAAACAACTTTCTGTAAAAGGTCCTGTCCATGCCATAAGAAATTTTTTCCTGTTTTCTCTTGATATTGTTGTAAATAATTTTTTAACTGTGAATCTGTTTTCGGCAAACTAGTTTCTAAAATTTTTCTCTCCTTTTCTTCTTTAAGCAGCTGACCACCCCTATTTTTAAATCTATTTTTATCGGAAGCAACATCGTCTAAATGTTGCATTCGTTTCCAAAGAGATTCTCTTTTTTCAGCTAAATCATATATGTGCCTTAAAAAAAATTAATAAATTAATAACATAAATATAAATACTGGAATAAGAAACAAAATATCAATTTTCATTAAGATCGGTTAGACTTTTAAAACTGAGTTTTTAAGCTTTAAATATCCCTGAATTCAAAGTTTTTTGATTTGGTAAATCTGCAAATGTTCTAAGTTCTAAGTTTATGTACAATTTGGTTAAAACCTATGATTTCGAACAAAATAAATGCAGAGGAAGTCTTGAACGAAAGGTATTTCCAGTTTGGCGATTTTCACAAAAACCTCCAATGATTATGCAAAAAACAGATTTTTCTGAAAAAGTTTTCACTGTATATAAGAGAATTATTAAAAAATAAATACACTGAAATTTCTAAATGATAGCTACTAAAAAACTGTGAAGTTGTGACAAGTAGTAACAATTAGTTATTTATAAAAACAGTATATTTTAATGAATATATTATAATTGGATTAGTACATTTAAAGCCCAGCATCAATGATAAACTAATTATGAATTCATACAGTAAAATTTTATCAGATATTATTTTGAAACATAACTATGTAAAATTATTAGTGGGTGGAGATTACAATTGTAAGGTTGGTAGCTTGAATAATCTAGATCAAGAACTTTTTTATGAATCTGTATTTTCGAGTAACCGCCTAACTGTGAATGAAAAAGTGAATAGTAGAGGGCAATATTTAGTAAATATTAAGCAAAATTTGGGTTTAATGCTGTGAAATGGAAGATTCCCGCTCATTATACATTTCTGCGTCATCGGGGCTGTACTGGATTGACTTGTGGGTGAATTATTTATTGTTATTGCCGTGCGCGGACTTAATTGCAAATTTATCTCATCTTTCCGATCACTTGTTATGTGACATTGTCATTATAACTAAACATTCGTGTGAGATGGTGAGTGCAAATTACGATAGTTAGGTCATCTGAGGTAGCTTTAAATGCTTTTCATGGAATTTTACACAAATCTCCCAATATTTATTTTAATAATAATTCGATAAATAATTTAAGCGAAAACCTTATCTGTTCTCTTCAAGGGGCAGCAGTAAGTGCAGGTATCATTACATATAACTAATTGTAAGAACATTTATATTAGCAGATGGTTTAACAGTGATTGCAAAGAAGCCAAAAAATTAGTGAATAAAAGATTAAGGGAATACAGAAGAAGTGGATTTTCAGAGGATATTTGAAATTATACTGCTCCGCTCAAAAAGGTTATAATAAATGTTTAATGCCGCGAAGAAAAATTACAACGAGTATATTAAAACACAGTTTAGAAATATTAAAGATCAAAAACAGTTTTGATGCTTAATAAAAAGTAATTCTAATCCAAGAGTGGGAAAGGATCTATAAAGATATATGTCAAGTTTCCCTAGCTGCGATGATTATATTACATTTAGTGTTCATAATGAGGGTTTAGATGATCCGTTCTCAACTGAGGAACTTCTGCAAAGTGTTAACAGCAGTAAACCAAATAAAGCGCCTGGGTTAGACTTTGTTCCAAATGAGTGATAAGGTTCTGCTGAATTTGTAAAATGAATATGAAGTTGTGAAGTTGTTCCTAAAACTCCGAATTAATAAAATTAATATTATATAAAAAACGTAAAACTCAGGATCCATCAAATTACCAGAGGCACTGACGGCTCTTGTATACTGTGTGATTAAAATTTTTACCCAAGATATTAAGAATCGTTTAGTTGGAAAATAATATTATCCCTGATGAGCAACTAGAGTTCCGTGCAAATAGACGGTGTACAGAGGCAATATTTGCTTTATCTTCCACTTTAACTTACAACTAACGCTAAAGGGAAGGAAAGCTTTTGTAATTTTTGTAGATTTTCAGAAGGCGTATGTCCAAGTAACTCATGAAAAATTTATGGCTTAATGATTTATGAAAAATAATTGGATAAGCCCAAAATATATTCGTCATTAGAGAAATCTATAAAAATTCAAAAATTCACTATTAAAAAAAAATCATATTTATTCTAAACCATTAGAGGTGACCCGAGAGGTTTTACAAGGTGAAAATTTAAGCCCACTACTGTTCTCTTTATAATTTGTGATATAGTAGATTACTTTAGAAAAAATGGAACAAGTGGCATTAATATCAAAAGTAAGCAAGCTCTATTAATGTAATTGTATGCGGATGATATGGTATTACGGTATATTCCTGATATGATGTGCAGTTTAAATTAACTTTACTCAATGATACTGTATTAAAAACGATTTTCACGTCAATATTTCTAAAACAGTTGGAATGGAATTCACTAAATCTAGGAATTTAAAATAAATAATAGAATCGCTTACAATAACCAACCTCTAAAATTAGTAAAAACTTTCAACTATTTGGGTAGGCCTGAATAATCCTCAGGAAAATTCAAAAAAGCTTGTGATTACTTGTAAATAAAAGTCAAGAGCAATTTCTAGAGTAATGCAAATATTATCACGCTATAAGTCTGATAGCTGGGACTCTAAAAAACATCTTTTTAATCAACCTCTTATATTCTTCTGAGAGTTGGGCTTTTGATTATTCTGATGATTTAGAAAAAGTGCAATTAAAATTGTTTAAATACCTAATACACTTGCCACATACTCAACCCAAATAATTATATCTGTATAGAATTAAATAGTTTAAACCTTAAAAGTTACATAATTAACAGTATGATTAAATTCTGGTATAGCTACTGACTACCTAATAATCCAATTAAAAAAATTTGTTACCTAAAATTAGTCCAAGAAATTGATACCAACAATATTTTATATAATTGGTGCTTAGGTTTAATGGAATATAAACATGCTTTGTAGTATTGATGTTTTAGATATATGGGAAGAACAAAACCCAGTAAATTTGAAGAAAAACTTAAATAATTTAAAACTTAAATTACAAAATAACTTATTATTTGTTGATGTTAATAATGTTCAGAATTCCAGATTTAAGGCCTACTCTAGATTAATCAGCATTCTCGGCAGAAGAGAGACAATTTAATGTTCAATATTGGCACATTAATATTCATATTGAAAAATTAAGATTATTAGTCCAATTAAGACTTCAACAGTAAATTTCCGTCTATTTATACTAAAGAAAAAATTTAAATTTAAACCTGACAATTATTGTTTTACATGTTTATTACTTAAAAGTGATATCCTAGAACACTTCCCAACAGAATGTCTTTATTATAATTCTTCAAGACTTCAGCTTTTTTATAACTACATTTGGAAATTTACCTACTTTTGTGTTCAATCTGAATGTTATAATTTTTTATGTTAATCATTACAAAAAAGAGAACAAATTAATGAAATACTGGGCACTGAATGAAATTATAGAAATAAGCAACAGTAATGATGATACCAAGAAATGAATGAGATAATATTAAACATAAAAAAGAGCATTTATGAAATATATGAATAAGTATGAAGGGAATGATAATAATAGTAATAGTAATAATTATACTATTAGAAAGACCTGTTCTAATGATAATAAATAGAAAACTATGTAAAGGGAAGTGGCCAGCTTGTCATATAATACACAGATTCCACTGCCTATCTTTACTATTCATACCTTAAACGTATTGTGTTTGAAAAAAAAAATTTAATGTTTGAGATTTATAATGAAAAAATTAGAAGGAAAAGGATTGATCAGAAAATTTAAATTCTTGCTAACGTTTCGACAAATATATATTTTTTTTCAAGGCCTACAATATACAAATACAACAGGTTCTTTTTATTTGAAGACAAATCAAGAAACAAAATCAGAAAATAAATTTATTGATCAATTTAAAAGTTTTTGGTTTACTTACATTAAAAAAAAAAAAAACATAAATAATCTCCAAAACATAAGAATTTTAAAAACTTATGTATAAATTTGGAAAATAAAAAGTCTAGAACAACACAACATCACAGAGAATAGTGAACAAATAAACCATAGTGAACAGTGGGCAGGTATAGTTATTAAGAGACTAGTGGAGAGAGGGGTCTATGGAAAACAAGTTCAGAGGTTACGAAATGAGGTTATGATAAATTGAAGAAAGATTGTTGGTATCTGTCCTGTAATTAATAGAATTTTTCTGTTTGTTTGTTTTTTTTATTATATAGCATTTCTAAAAACTTAAGTTTTTCCTATTACGTTCAGTTGCCGAAATACTGGTGATAGAAAAATCAAAATCGTGTTTTTTTTCAGTATGCTGTTTAGTGAGTACTGTTATATTTTCAGAGTTAAGTTTGTTTTTTCTACAGTCATAGTCGTTTGGTATAACCTGTTCTTTAAATATCGTTTCGTTTGACCAATGTATGTGGCTGGACATTGCTGGCAATTTATTTTATAAATAATATTTGATTGTAGTTCTGGTCGGGTACTGTCTTTTAATTTAGTGAAAAGTTTTGGTTGTTTGCATTGGTTGTTTTTGTGCTAGGATAATGTTATATGGTCTGAGGACTTTGGATATTTTTTCTGATAGGTTTCTTCTATAAGATATATTTCGGAATAGATGTGGAATTAAGATTCAAAGATGAAATTTGGTGTGGAAATGCACAGATCAATGTATGGTGTTAATCATGTTCAATACCGTAAAATGTACAGCTATTTTTTGAAGAATGTGCAGGTAAGTTTCATGATTTAGAGCTATCTTTTTAAATAAATACTGAATTGAATGTTTGTTTCCTTAAATGAGTGTTTATATAAATAGAGCTCGAGATATTAAACACAAATATATAACCTTTAACTCTGAATATTTAAGAATTTGAACATTGATCTTTAAATCTTTGAACTTTGATCAACTGTAAATGATCAGTTTTAACAATAATAAGCTAAGCTGCAATAATTGTAAACTCCAATTATTATATTCAGCTGATAAATTCTGTGGAGTAGTCTTGGGAAACACTTTAGGGATTTTGTCTTCATCCATCTCCAACATCAGTAATCTCATAACTTAGTACATTGATAACTTGAATACTTTAAAATGAAATTCATCCGAAACTAACAACTTTTTAAAATTTAAGGCGAGTCAGCGCCTATGGTCATGGTGCCTGGAGCCTTCTCAATGCACTGCCGGCCTCCGGACAGTATTCTCCCGTTACAGACAACACTGTCCATTACCGGACAGGGAGCTGAAGAGGCCACTAGGAAGAAAAAAATTTAAGGGTATCACAGCTGGACTGAATCCGCGTCCAGTGCGCTAACACTAGCAATTCCTTTCCCTAAGAAATATTGAAGTGAATTTTAAATATTTACTTCTTGAGTATCATATTCCCTTTAAAAAATTGTTTTACATATTTCCACGGTTCAATTTGTTTCTCATCTCTTATTAACAAATTTCATGTTAGAGAACTCATTCTATTAGGGCCATTAACATCCACATTATTTCGTGTTTCGTATGTTGTTTGCCATTGAACTAACATCATGACGTTACTAATGTTACTGTCATGTCTTTCAATTAAAGATATTTAGTTTTTATAGGTATTCTTCTATCACCCCTTCTATCTTCCCAAATATATGACTCTGGGTCCCCAGATAAAAATACCTTGTGAGAATTCATAGAGCGCGCTACAGATATTTCATTATTTCAAGTTTTTCAGTCCAAGACTTTTACCCTTAAATTACCTGTTAATGTTTATTAATGGAAGAGCTATTATTTGTTTTATACAATGAGAGTGTCTGAATTTATTTATTTATTTTTTTGAAGGATTTTTATGAAGAATTAACCAATTCTTGCCAAATAAAAGTGGAAGAGTTAGAAAAAGAAGCTGAGATATAAGAAACCTATCAGAAAAAATATACAAAGTCCTCAGACCATATAACATTATCAATAAAGCAACCAATACAATACACAAACTTTCTCTAAATTAAAAGACCGTACTCCTTCAGAAATACAATCAAATGTTATTTATAAAATAAATTGCCAGCAATGTCCAGCCACTTATATTGTATTGGTCAAAAGAAACAATATTTGAAGAACAGGTTATACCAACACGACTATGACTGTAGAAAAAACAAACTTAACTCTGAAAATATAACAGCACTCACTAAACACCATACTGAAAAAAGACACGATTTTTATTTTTCTAACACCAGTATTTTGACAAGTGAACGTAATAGGAAAAACTTAACTTTTTAGAAATGCTATATAATAAAAAAACAAAAAACAGAAAAATACTATTAATTACAGGACAGATACCAACAATCTCTCTTCAATTTATCATAACCTCATTTCGTAACCCCTGAACTTGTTTTCCAAATAGACCCCTCTCTCCACTAGTCTCGTAATAACTATACCTGCCCGCTGTTCACTATGGTTTATTTGTTCACTATTCTCTGTAATGTTGTGTTGTTCTCAACTTTTTATTTTCCAAATTTATACATAAGTTTTTAAAATTGTTATGTTTTGAAGATTATTTAACAGTTTAAACAAAAAAATTTATAAATTGATCATAATTTTATTTTTTTTATTATTTTCTGATTTTGTTTCTTGATTTGTCCTTCAAAAAAGAAGCTGTTGTATTAGTATGTTGTAGGCCTTGAAAAAGACAATATATTTGTCGAAACGATGGCAAGAATTTAAACTTTTTTTTTTTTTAAAAAAAAGACCGAATCTCATAATCCTTTTCCTTCATATAAGAACGGTCGAGAAGAATCTTCCGAAAAAATTAGAATTTTATAACACCGTTAACTTACTTATTATCCTCGTAGAAAGATTTAAGTTTAAGTAATTCCATTTCATGAATTGTAAGTACATCATCTGAAAATGTATCCGAAAAGTATGTAATGAACTGTTTTTTCTCTTCTTCTGTATAGGTAAGTTTATCCCACATTTCACTTATTTCACATCTTACTGATTCTATAACAGGTTTTATATTTGCACGTTTGATCTCTTCACATCGAGCAAGTTCCTTCTTAAGCTAAATGAAATTAACAACAATATACAGATTTGAATAAAATTTTATGGTCAAAGTAAAAATAAAATTTTTATTTTGTAATTACCATGTCTTGAAAAGAGATTCCAACTCCTTTAATATTATTCAAGAAAAATATTTTATGATTTTCTTCAACTCTTATTCTTTCCCATAATTTATTTAACTTGTCTTTCAGATATTCTAAGTTTTTAGTAGCATCTTCCAATTGTTGTTTTAAATCATCTTCCAAATTCTGTTAAAAAAATTAAAGAAAGTAAAAAAAAAAACATGATCCAGAATTTTAAGTCTACATTTGTTAGTTCTGTAAAATAAGAGATCTCCAACTTTCCGAATCAAATATTCAGATTTCAGTGATCAGTAAACACTATATACCTTCATTTTATTCATAAAATCAGGCTTTAGATTGTAAGTCTCCTCAGTTGAATTCATAATTTCATTATAAATTGGTTGATTATGATCAAATTCTAGTTCCTTCATTAAACCAACAATAGATTCTTTGGTGATTCGATAAGTTTGGATCCGATTTAACTAAAAAATATATTGAATATTAAATTGACTTTTTTTAAATGTTAATCATTGACATAATGATTATTCTTAACATATTAAAACAAAATTATACTACATGAGGTGTTGCCCTTCTATAAAAGGTGACACTCATTTCATCTAAACAAGATAATCGAACAAATTTTAATTAAATACGAATTATTCTTAAAGTTATTTAAGTTACCTCCTCTGCTTGCAATTTATTTACGTGTTGAACCAACTCATTTATTTGCTCTTCTGATGGAGTACCAGAGATTGGTGGGAAACAAGGCATATCTAAGGCATTGCACAACTCACTTTCCTACATGTAGTTGATATATCAAAAGCATTAGATTCAATTTGAAAATGAGTAATAATATACATGTTAACTTTAAATATTGTTCATGATTTTAAAGTAATCAATCTAACCGAGCAATCAAATCATTTATTATGCGCTTTATCTTTAAATGTAAATACTAATAGTTTTAACTTTAATAATGGAAAAGTATATTCAGTTAACGAGTACATTAGATGGGACATTAACAAATTAACTATATTTCAGAGCAATTTATGTGGCAATAATATTTATTTTAATAGTACAAATGTAGAGGAACTGAATGATAACTTTGTAGTAGGAATTTATAAATCGGTAATTAACAGTGGTATGTTAGTAAAGACACGAATTTATAAAAATAGTTTTAGACAGAATAGTAAACCTTGGTTTAATACGGATCTTAGAACTATGAAACGACAAGTTAGGTTCTCTTATAAAGAATACCGAAAAGATGTAAACAATTCCGTTTTGCTCCAAGATTATTTAATACTGAAAAGTAATTACAAAGCTGCATTAATTAAAGAAAAAAAGAATTACATTTTAGAAATAATGAGTAAATTCGCACATGTTAGCAATAGCAAAGAATTTTGGAGTACTGTTAAACTCTATAACAGAAAGACTATACAATGTGACAACATCAATATTAAAATTTGGCTCGAGTATTTTAAAAATCTTTATCCACCCAGAGATAATTATGTAAATTATTCATTTCATTCTGTTTGCCACCCATTTTTAGATAGAAACTTTGAATTAAGGGAATTGCAATCTATAATAAAACATTCTAAGAATAACAAATCGCCTGGATTAGATAAAATTCCGAATGAAATTTTTAAAAATTTAACACCAGAATGGGAGCACTATTTGCTAAATATGTTTAATACCATCTTAGAAAACGAACAAATTCCTAAAAAATGGTCTAAAATTCAGTTATATTTGCTATATAAAAAAGGTGACAATTCTATCCCGAGAACTATAGCGGCATAGCCTTGATAAACTGTATCTGTAAATTGTTTACCGGAATGTTATCAAAGAGAATAATGCAATGGGCAGAAGAAAATGAAATTTTCTCTGAGGAGCAGGCTGGTTTAAGACAAAACCGCAGTTGTCTTGATCATATATTTACGCTTGCTTCAATGATTGGAATCCACACTAGATTTAAAAAAAGTTATTTTATCGTCATATTCGTAGACTTTAAAAGGGCATTCGATTCCATTGATCAGGAAAAGCTATGGAATAAGTTATACTATATGGGATTAAGTGGCAAAATAATAAGAATTTTGAGAAATTTGTATGTCAATGTGGGAATGTTTTTAAAACACAAATGCCATGCAGAAGAAATCGAGATTACTAAAGGGGTATTACAAGGCGATTGTTTAAGTCCGTTGTTATTCATTTTATTTATTAACGATATAATCGACTATTTTGATCAGCATAACTCTAAGGGCTTAAGTATAAATAGTAGAAGGGAAGTAGCCATGTTGCTATTCGCCGATGATGTTGTGTTACTTAGCCAATCTTGGAGTGATGCTGTTAGCAAGTTGAAAATACTTGAAAATTACTGTAAAAACAATTCGATTATTTTAAACGCAATAAAAACAAAAGTGATACCATATAGTAAGGCTAATAGAACTAAACACATAAAAGGCCTTTATTGGCAAGGAGACCCTTGAATTTCGATAAACAGTATATATACTTAGGAGTTCCCTTTATTGCAAACTGCAAATTTAAACGTTCGGCACAATACTTTTTAGATAAAGCGACGCCTCAGGTTGGCAAAATCATCAGCATTTTATGTAAAAGTAAATGTAATAGCTGGGAAGCGAGGTTAAAACTGTTTGATGCGATCATTTCTGCTACACTTCTTTATGGCTCAGAATTTTGGGCCCCGCAGTATTTGCACACTGTAGAAAGAGGGCAGGTGAGATTCTTCAAACAGCTCTTTTGTTGGCCGAAAAGCACTCCCGTCTACATAGTCCGATTAGAAACTGGTAGGGTTCCTTTAAGCGCGGCAATTTTTAAGAAAATGTTGTCATATTGGCTTCGGGTTCTGATGATGGAGGAAACCAGACTGCCAAAACTATGTTTTAATAGGCTTTTGGAACTGGACAGATTAAAGAATAGAGGAGAAGAAAGGAATTGGATCAGTCAGATGCGGAGATGGTTAACTGCAATTGGGGAGCCTGAAATTGTTGATGTAACTGATATAAATATAGTTAAACAAAAGATTCCGAGCTTAATAGATAAGTGGATAAATCATTCAGTTTCATTAGACATACAAAGGGCAATAAACTCCAGTTATAGTTCAATCTATAGACACATAAGTGGGCTAGGTGCAACAGAAGATTACCTGAGAGGCAGTTGTGCGATAGATAGGATTAGGGTGGTAAGTCAGCTAGGAGTATGTAGCGACAAATCTATAAGAATATGGTCCAAAAGTGGCGGCTACCATCATATTGATACTTTGTCTGTTTGCATAGTCTGCAACTCAGGTAAAGATGAAACTATGGAACACCTATTAATGCACTGTCCCATTTATGAACCAATTAGACAACGTTACCTATCAGAAATTATTATGAGTAAAACTATTTTAAGCGATCTTCTAATTATACCTAATAAAAACCATCTAGATAAAATTTATTTTTTTATTGTAGAAGCATTAAAATTAAGATCATTTTGCCTTGAGGAATAGTTTGTCAGTAAATAAATAAAAGGTTTGGAAATGATTATTTAATGTAAAACAATAATAATAGCCAACAATTATATGGTAAGGATAATAATTATAAAGAAGTAATGTCATAAATATTTTCTAATTTTGTCTTATTTATCTTACTTTATTTTTTGATCAATTTTCATTTATTATTAATAATTAAATTGATAAACATTAAGGAATACTTGTTTTATTTTAATTATGTGTCTATAGATTAAGCAAATCCGAGTATTATTTAGTTTATAATTAAATAACTTGTACTTATACATATTATAAAGCACAGAACCCCTGTAATGTGTAACTATAGCACTAAATACAGTACTTTTATCTATCTATCTATCTATCTGATGGAGTACCAGAGATTGGTGGGAAACAAGGCATATCTAAGGCATTGCACAACTCAGTTTCCTACATGTAGTTGATATGAAAAGCATTAGATTCAATTTGAAAATGAGTAATAATATACATACATAGATAAAAAAAAAACCTTCCAAATTACATTACCTTTTCTAAAAGTGCATTTAACGTTCCCATTCTCTCAGCTTTAATCTTTCTACAATGATTCAAATATTTTTCGACTCTCTCAATTATTGCAGCCAGAGGTTCTGATTTATCAAAAGTAAAATCAATGTTCAGGTTCAGTTCCTGAAAAAAAAAAAAAACTCAAAAAATAAGGAATTCAAAAATGTATATTAAAATGTATATATTAAAAATATATGATTACATTAAACATTAATGTATGTATTAAAAATGTATATTGAAATTTAACATGTATATTTGAAACTAAAAAAAAAACAATCAATAATTAGTTTCTCTAGTAACCAAAAATAAATTTAATCACAAAGCAAATAACCAATTAATGTAACTTGTATATCACACTTGTAATTTACTTTTCGCAACATTAGTTTTAAGGATTTTAAAGAAAATCTTAAATTGTTGCAAAACGTGGCTGGGTCCGCAATGCTGGATAACATATTGGTAGCATGCATATTGGTTTTATTCCTGACCGGTTTCGGACATTCATCCATCGTCCGTTGTGCCCACATACATACAACCAACAAGTGTGAGTCTACAGAAACATTTCGTTGAAGTGAACTCTCTACACGAACTTGGAGAATTTGCTCTGACGATGGATGAATGTCCGAAACCGGTCAGAAATAAAACCAATTTGCATGCTACGACGGATAAAATAATGAATCTTAAATTGGGATGTTAATTAACAAAAATAAACACATTTTAATCTAGCTGAAAAACAAAATAAAATTTTAAATATTATTTGCGAGAACATTCACTTACTTTTTGCAAACTCTCAAATTCCAGATATTTACTCTCAGCTTCTTTTTCTAACTCTTCCACTTTTATTTGGCAAGAATTGGTTAATTCTTCATAAAAATCCTTGGAAAAATAAATAAATAAATTCAGATATTCTCATTTTATAAAACAAATAATAGCTCTTTCCATTAATAAGCATTAACGGTAACTTAAGAGGAAAAATCTTGGACTGAAAAACTTGAAATAATGAAATATCTGTAGCGCGCTGTATGAATTCACACAAGGGATTTTTATGTGGGAACCCAGAGTCATATATTTGGGAAGATAGAAGAATAGCTAAAAAACTAAATATCTTGAATTAAAAGACCATGACAGTAACAATAGTAACGTCATGATGTTATTTCAATGGCAAACATTACCCGTAAACAAAATGGCACGAAAAGTAATATGGATATAATGGCTCTTTAGCTCACTGTCCAGTAACGAGATAATACAGTCCGGAGGCTCAGTACCCTGAGAAGGCTCCAGGCACCAATGACCATAGATGTTGACGCGCCTTAAATTAAAAAAAAAAATTCTAGTTTCGGATGAATTTCATTTTAAAGTGGCATTCAATATAGATATTGATATAGATAGATAGATTGATATAGATACATCAACACAAATGTTTAAGCTTATAATCAAATTGAAAGAAAGATGCTTTGTTAAGAATATCTAGTAGTTATATATTTAATAAAAATTTATTAAATATTTTATTTTCTCAAGTTCATGAAATTACTGATGATGGAGATTATTGGAGATGGATGAAAACAAAATCCCTAAAATGTTTCCCAAGACTACTCCACAGAATTTACCAGCTAAATATAATTGGAGTTTACAATTATTGCAGTTAAACTTGTGCAGTTGATCAAAGTTGAAAGATTTAAAATCAAGGTTCAGATTTAGAGTTAAGGATAAGGAGTTGAAGATTATATACTTGTGTTTAATATGTCGAGCTCTATTTATATAAACACTCATTTAAGGAACAAACATTTAATTCAGTATTTATTTAAAAAGATAGCTCTAAATCATGAAACTTACCTGCACATGCTTAAAAAAATAGCTGTACATTTTACGGTATTTAACATGATTAACACCATACATGGATCTGTGCATTTCAGATATTTTCTGGAGTGTTTCTTTTGTTAATTCAGTTGTTTTAAGAATAATATCATCTTCATATTTGCTTCCCATTTTTTTAAACAATCTAACACTTTGCGCATCAAAAGTAGTAAATAAAAAATGGTTAAATAAACGAAAACTGCTGTTTGGTGTAAACAGTTGATATTCGTTTACGCTAGACCAAAATAGAACAATAATAGCAATGAAGAGAAGTAACTTCTAAGTTTTCACCATAACTTTCAAAATAGACATACAAAGAAAACTAAACAAAAATGTACAGTTAAAGAAACAGGAAAGCACTTTGCACAAACTGAAATGGCATTATACTAAAGAAAGATCCAATGTTTAAACCTGTTTAAACGTGAACAACGGACAAAAAACCCCTTTCGAACGCCCCTTGCCGCGTAATAATCGATTGATCGAATTGTTTCAAGATTATGATTTTATCTAGTTTAATTTCTCTATTCAAACTTCAAAAATGAGCCATAAAGATATACATTCTGAACATTAGTGGCGTAAATATTTTATTTTATATTTTTCATCAATGCTTTATCCTAAACTTTGTATTCAATATAATTCTTTCGTCACAAAAGTATTCTTTCTTTAGGAAATAACTTTAAGCTCACAGTTGTATTAAAACTTTATGATAGATTCTAAACTTAGATCATCAAGAGTGGACTTCCAAAAAAAAAAATAAAACAAGCCTATCATTATTGAGGAGTAGTAATTAATTGCATATGCAGTTATCATAAAGCGAAAAACAAATTTTGTTTTCGAAAGGCTACGAAAAATCCCTTCATTTCTTCATTAAATTAATTGTAACCAAATTTTATTGCGTCACGTTCAACACCGTTATCAACTTCCCCATTGTTATATTTGTAGATGTAGAAGTAGTATAAGTGACGTTTATATTAGGTTTTGACATTTTGAGTTGAATTGTAATTAGCATAAATGACTGCTTTAATAAATTGCCTCATCTTCTCAAAAGAAGGGATTTTTTTTACTGTGTTTACTAGTCAATCAAAGATGCTAATACATTAATTATAATTGACTCTTCAGTGTTATACAATTCCTGTCAGTTCTTCCAGAATGGTTAGTTAAAAGCAATTCATGTCTCTAAAATCAATTATGGGACAGAATCCTAGTATGCCAACATCGAACAGGAAACGTCCAATTAGAAGGTCATTTAGATCCCCTTTTAGAAGAAATAATACTCAAGGATCTCTGAGTGCAACATTTAACTATATTGAACCTGATTTAAAGGTAATTTATAATGAAAATCTTTGTAGAGGAACTAAAGAATTACAGTATACTGATTTGTTTACTGTGTTTGGGTGCATGTTTAAGGTTAATCAATTAAATGTCAATTATGCTACCGAAGAAGAATTAATGACATTACCTGGAATAAGCCGAAGAATAGCAAGAAACATTGTAGAATATAGGCAAGCAATAGGAGGGCGATTCAACAAAATTGAAGATTTAGCACTTGTTTCTGGGATCGGAGCCGATCGGTTGGACGATATACGGCCAGAAATATGTGTTACAAGGCGAAAACTACAAAGGTAATGATTTCTTTTTTTATCAAATTTTTTTATTTAACTTATATCATTTCAGATTCGTTCAATTGTGAACGAATGCTAAATTTAAATAATTTCCACTTAGATTATCATTGCGTTACAATATCCAGGCCAGATGAGACATGAGAATGAGTAATTGTTAACAATATTGTGAGCTGCATCGTCAATAGTGTAAGATGTGTAAAGGGAGTGGCTATGAAAAACAAATCCACTATCATCTATAAAATCTATTGTTGCTGTTTAGTGCTTGAACGAGTAAAGTGTTCAAAACATAAATGTAAATGATTGTGTGTGTAGTGTTCTAAAATTTGCTGTACCAAATTGCCCTCAAAAGCTAATCCGTTAACCTGTGTGTATTGTGTGAGTGTTGAATGTCAATTAGCCTGGGATATTCGCAGGGACACCAGGATCCCTGAAGAAGGTACTAGGACTCTTCCTCCTACGGGGTTGCATTAAATTATTTAAATATGTAATTTTTCTAAATGTTCTGGTAACTGGGATTTTTAATGTTATAGTTGTACATCTTCTCGAACACAATCTTTGGACAGCATTAAAAGTAGTGAATTATCTCCCGCAAATACAAGACCACCTATTGATATCAATACATCAAATGCATTTCAGCTAATGACTGTCAGGGGTATTAATCAGGAATTGGCCGCAGCTATTGTTGATTACCGCCAACGCAGGGGCGATTTTTTTACACTTGATGATTTATTAAAGGTAATGTTACTAGCTTTCTCTCTATCACTTTTCTAATTAATCAAAAAAGATTCAGATAGCGAATTATAACGAATTATTGCTTTAGGTAAAAGGAATGAGTTCGGTAAGATTAGGTTCATTAAGGCCAAAGTTAACCGTCAAAGCGGAACCAGTAATTGAAAGAAAACCAAAACAGGAATTACCATTTAGCATTCCAAATGGCAAACTACCTGGTGAGTTTGGTTTTACTGTCTTAATATTTTCTTTGAAGGTGCGCGATAGCATAGTAGAGCTAAGGTCTGCGAAGATGAGGAATGGTATCCATATTCTTCCACTACATCTGATAATGGATCTAAATTCCGTCTGAAAAATATTTATTTTCTTATTTAATAATTTCTCTATTAAATCACTAATCAATTTTGAGATTAGCGCCTAGTGATAGCGCGCTGGATTCGCACTCGGATACCATTAAGTTCCTGGGGTCGAATCCAGATAGTGCTGCCTTTAGATTTTTTGTTCCTAGGTGCCTCTACAGCCTACTGTCCGGTGAAATGATCTATAACAAGGTTACTCAGGGTCCAACAGTGTGCTGAGAGGCCCCGAGCACCAATGGCCACAGTTGTTAAATTATACAAATATCACTTAATATACTTTGTTGCAATATAAATTCATTTTTTTTTTTTAATTCTTTAATGAATTTGTGGTTTTCATATATTCACAGGAAATATAGAAAATAACTTCTGCAATGGTCCAGCTGTTAAAGATGTATATGAACTAGTTTCAGCTTATTGTCAACGACCTCCGTGTACAGCTAAAGATTTACCAAAAAAAGATTTTCGTATAGCAACATGGAATCTAACTGATATGTGCCGTGAAAAAGCAGAAAACAATGCGATTAGAGAGGTTTTTTGTCTTACTCTTCTAGAAAACAGGTCCTTTTTTTTATTATTAAGAGTTAACAAACAAAATAAATTTTGGAATTAATATTTTTATACATGTTAATGTTCATTTCTTTATCAGAATTTCTTTCGTTGCTCTGCAAGGTATTGAAGATAGTTCTTCTCTTCGTATGGTGAGCATTTTTAAGTGATTTTTTTTTTTAAAAGAACTGATTATCTTTGAAAAAAATATTGGGAATTAGTACCTTTCAAATTGCTTACTTGGGTTTTAAGTAGTTTGAATCTTACTTCTTTTTAACTATGTAAACCCCTACAACGTCTTAATCTTATTATCAGAAAACTTTAAAAAGCACCCTACCTATTGCAGTAATATAAATTTTACCCCATTAGCATGGATTCCACTGTCCCAAATGTGCTGCCATATTTATCTAAACTGATCGATCCTTAACATTTTATATATTGTGATTTACCTTTTACATACTTTGCATGATTATGATTTTTTAATTACCTTCTTTTTTTATATATTTTGTTCAACTGTATTTATTTGCTTCAATATGTTAATAGTTATGTGATGAATTCAAAGTTCCTTTATGTAAACGAGTCAACGAATGGAAAGGTACCAGAGGTAATTGGGTGTTCCAGTTTGTTCCTATGCAGAATACGGTATGTTGTAAATCGTTAATATGTACATTTATTCTGAAAATTCTATTAATTTTCTTCTTTATACATTATTATATTGTTTCATAATTTCCTGAATTACCATGCATTTTGCTACTAAGAAGACCTGTTGTCATAAATTAGTAAAAAAACAAATTGAAACAATTTTTTTATTGAATTATCACAGTCGAAATTAGTGCTACTTTTTTATGCTTAATTCTGAAAATGGACTATTGTAATGCTGTTCATACTCCGCACTATATTCTTTACTATTATTTCATGATTACAATTTAAGTATTAGACTTTGGTGCTGTAGTTTTAGTAGATAATAATTCTGAGAATGACTTTGATATACTAATTGACGAACAAATCTTCAATTTTTAGTTTCTCACTAATACCAGACTTGATGTGAAAAACCTTGTTTTATGTATTAATTAATTCATTGGAACTGGGAAGAAAATTTATTTCCTTACCACTTTTAATAATTACAAATTAACCCATTCTAGGGTGGGTCCAATTTAGGATTTATGTACAATGCTCAGCTCTTAAGGCATGTTCTTGTGAAAGTAGTACAAGATAACTCAATGATGCATGCTGCGGAAGCTAATATCACTGTTAGTAGAAATTATTCTTATTTATTTCACATCATGGAACTTTTACTTACTAATAAAAATATTTCTTTGCAAACTCTATTAATAATAAAATTGTTTCAGTTTTGTGGATCAACATTGAATGTGCTCAACATACATCTAATGTCTAATTCTTGTGAATCCTCCTTTACTACGCTTGTTGAAAACATCAATCCAACTATTATCTTAGGGGATTTTTCTTTATTAAAAAACTGTGGTAAATTTTCTTTTCATTTTTTTTAAATATTTTAGTATTTCAATAATTTCATGTCTATGATATTATTTATAACAGTAATTTATTCAAAACAGTACTAGGGTTTTCAGGTTGAGAGTTCGTCTGTGGTTTGATATAAAATGACGTTTCACCCATATCACAATAGTCTTCTTGGGTAGTTGATGGTTTGAGAAGATAGATTTAAACCAACTATCCTGAAGTAGCTATTGCATATGGGCGAAACGTTTGTTTATTGAAACCTACTGATGTGTTTCAACCTGCAAATAGAGTTTTGAATGGCAGCAAAAGGCTGAATGTTTTTATGTATTTGTTTTAGATAAATCTGCTCCAGCATCTTATAAACCACTATTTACACCAAATATTTCTACTAAATCAGCTTCTTTTGTGCAACGACCTTGTTATGATAATATTTACTTTAAAGAAAGTTCTCTTAATCATTATGCTGGTAAGCAATTCGACTTTTATAAGGTTTTCCAATAATTTCATTTGAATTTAATACAAACAGTTAATAGTTGTACTTCTAGAACTGGAATTTAAAATTGAGTAAAGATATATTAATTTGAATAGATGATATTTTTTTTTAGTCATGTGTATAATCTTATTTCAGGAGAATCTGCTATAGTTCGCAATGGATTGTGCCATTTGGCAATACCAAAAGGTTGGAACTGGAATGGTGCTGTGAGTGATCACTGTCCAGTTTGGGCACAAGTAACACTCTAGCAAAAACTAATCAAGGTAGACATTTTATTTAAAAAAAATAATAATAGACCAAATTATTTTCTAATTTAATCGCATAATTATAATTGTTTTGGTCCATCATTAGAAAATTTATATTTGTAAATATTACAATTGTTTGTTCTTACAACAATTTTTATCTACATACATTATCAGTTTTTTATAATTTCTTTATAGATTTGTTCATAATATATATTTTAAATTCAGTTACCTATTTATTAATAATAAAATTTATTTAAAAATTAAAGAAAGAATTATAAAAAGTAAATAATTTAATGTATGTACTGCTAAATTAATAATATTAATATATCTGACTGAATCAATATGCCTTCTTAAGATTAAAATTAATACATGGTAACAATATTCGGGAATGCTTCATATTCCTCTTTACAATATTGATGAAATAAAGAAAATAAATTTTTACATATACATTTTAATTGTTTAGTAAACAAAATTTTTGAAAGATTATAATTAATCACTAATTTAGAATTCATTTTAAATTGTGTTCTTCCATGAAACTAGACCTTTTCAAAATATAGAATGTTCAAATTTGTGATTGGAAAATTTTTTCAATATTAAAAAGAAAATAGTCTTTCTAAAATTTATATTTCTTCTTCTCAGTTTTTATGCATTGGAAATTCAGAAATTGATAATTTCAAAAATACATTTTTTTATAGCATGATTATATATATATTATATATTTTTTTAAATGTCCTTAGCTAGAGTAAAAAATATAGAAAAAAATGTATTAGATACGACCAAAATGATGCAATTTATTTAATTAATTGTACTTAACTGGAGAATTTTTTAAATTTGATATTAATTTTTTAATCAAGGAAACATTACAATGTAGGTATAAAAAATATCTCGTTCACAGATCAGTAGCTCTCTAAAAATGGTTGCGGTATTTTTACTTTCAGTATTTTTATCTTATTTGTTGTAAACGTAATATAAAATGTATTAAATGAAATAAATTAGGACCGTTAATAGAACTATCATACCTTATAATTACCAGACTGTATTATTATTATATTAGTTATAATTTTATTTAACTTATGTTGTTATGAAAAGAAATTATAAATGTTTTATTTTTGTTATTGAATTAAATATCTATAAAATGTAAGGAATATTTTTAGATCAAAGTTTAATATAATCAACTTCATTTAAAGAAAGCTAGATAAAAAAGCGATAAAGTTATTTAGCTGGATCATTGAGGGAACATCTCACTGTTTTTTTTTCTAAATTGATAAAATTGCTGTTACTATCAAAAATAAAGTATTCATGTTCTTTCCGAGTTCATATAGACCTTAAATTCCACATTCTCCTGAAATTGAATATCTTGAGCGCCATTTCCGACTCGGGAACTTTCTAGGTTTAATGTAGAATTTGATCTTGTGCCCTTATATATATATATATGCGTATCCCACTCTACCAAGATCGCGTAAATCTCGGATTTGTGTTTTAATTGCAGAGATAATTATGAAATAATGTTTTGCTGATGTTCGCGGCTCAATAAAAAAGACATTAAAAGCTAACGTTTGTCTAAAAAATGTGTCTTTCTTTTTTTTTTCCTCAAATGTCTTCAAATTTGACACTCTGACCAAAGCCTCTTCCCTATTAATCCCTATTTCTCAACTCCAATAATCTGAAAATAAGTAGATCGCGTAAATGATAATGGTATAACTATAACTGGTTTTACAATTGAAGGAAGTGTTATGTAAAAATTCATTAAATAATCTATTTTAAAAATGGATCATGTTCACATTTTCTTTTTTGTTTTGAAAATATGATGTAAGCAACGTTTCTTTTATTTATAACCAAATCCCCTATGCCATATGTCAGATGGACTGTTTTTTTTTTCTTCTTTTCTTTTTTTTTTTCCTTGGCCTCGTACTTGTTGCCAACAGCCAAAAGATGGACTGTAATAATGATATTATTACAATGTAACCAAACATTTTAAAAAGACTTTTATTTTGTGTTTACTTTGCATACTGAATAAATTAATAAAAGATTAACACATTTAATACGCATTGTGTGAATTATATAAAAATGGGAAGGCACTTTCGAGAATTTTCTGGAAGTTTTGTATCCTTAAGATTGAATGGGAGTGTTTTCGTTCGTATTTTGTGGTTCTGATCTGTCACATTCCTTTTTTCCCTGTATATTTACATCTTTTGATTGTTTTCTTTGATGACTTTTGCCATGATATGGCCCGCATGCTTTTCAGTTATTTAGTAATAGTAACTTATTATTTTGGAAAAAAATTTTATTTTGTAACAATCCGTAATATCTCATCGTTATTCTCGTTCTTTCGCTTGATTATTTTTTCGTGATTTTCTTATAGACCATCTGTCTTCTATTATTTTCGGCACATCTCAGGTTTAAAGGATCTTCTCATTTATCCAATGATCTTTTAAACAAGTCAGTAATTTCCTGAATTATTATTTGCAAATAAATAAATAATAAAATAACATCTATATTCCTCTAGAAATAGTAACCAACAATCGGTTTATAATTTCAAAAATTGATTTATAAAAATGTTTAACATTGTTATGTCCAGTTATTTTTATTACTGTTGTTATGTTATTTGCAAACACTCTAATATTTCACTAGTTCGCTCCACAAAATGTACTTAGATTCTTCTTTCATTTTCCATAAAAATCCATTTATAATCAGTGATTGTTGTGTTAACATTATATTATATAGTAAGGTAATAAAAAGAATATATATTTTTTATTTATTTTTTGTTGAATTTGGAAATGTTTACTGTAAAAATAATAAATTTTAAAAAAAAAAGAAAAAAAATGTTAATTCTTACATGTTTTATTAAAAATTGGGTTGAAATGAGTAAATGAAATTTTATTAAACTTTTCTATGTGTGTGTTTATTTTCTACTAGCTGCGCAAGCTGGGTAACTACTATGCTCCCTCAGCCGTCTCTTTTGAATTATTTAAACTTTTTTCTTTTGTTTGAAATCTTTTATCATAAAGCGTAGAATTTTAATATTTATTTGGGGATATTCGCTCCTTAGCGAATTGTTATTTGCAAGTGTTCATTCAGCGTACCACTTTCCTCATTCCTCTAGATAAGCCACTAAACTTTGCATTCCACCGCATCACCTACCCATCTCCATCGTTCCCTTTCTTAGAACCCACCTTAATGAAAAAAGAACACCCTGGTAAGTTCTATCTCTCTTCTGCATCCCCTGCTACAACTTCAATAAATTACCACCCATAATGTCCCTTCATAAGATTCCATACTTAATGAGCAAATTTTGGTAAAGTGTAACGTCATCTCAAGCCCAAGTGCCATCAAAAGGTTATTTGCAATGTTTAGATGCTGGAAAAATGGCTGCGAATAAAACGATAGAAAATTTATAAAATGTATGATGAAAAGATTTGAAATAATAGCAAAACTATTTGGTGCACCAATTCGAAATGGAGTTACAGACCCTTCTCCTGAGTACCGTATCTACATAAATGAAATAGCTTGAGATAACCCTAAAAATTACCTCCTTGTAGTTTCCTGTATAGTTTAAACAGAACTTTCGATAAAAATCTCACAATGCACTATAGATGTGCGGCAATAATTGCGATGTAATTAAGTATAGATTATTATGAAAGAGGCTTTATTCAGGGTAACTATTCAAAATAATATGTTTCAGACATATGATGTGTTTCTTCCCAATTATATTTTGAATATTGTATTACGTAACTATTGTAGTAAACTGTTTATTGTGGTAGCGTGCTGGACTAGCAATGCGGCGGTCCCGGGTTCGAGTCCAGCTGCTGCCCTTGGATTTTTTTCTTCCTAGGAGACATTTACAGCTCACTGCCCGGTGATGGACAGTGTTGTCTGTAAAGAGAGAACACTGTCCGGTGACCGGCAGTGCATTGAGAAGGCTCCGACTTTGGGGTAGCTATATGGGCCCAGAAGGGCTTTGGATAGTATGGGCTTGGTCCCTTCCCACCGACAATAAAAAGAAACTGTTTATTGCCCGGAAGATAAACATCAATATTCCTCAAACATTTGCAAAATTGATTGCTCTTTAACTACATGACCTACAACAAATAATACAACATCTGGGGCTCAAAATCAAACAGTTCTAAATGTTCTATCCAGTTTAGATTTCCTGCAATTATTTTTTACTTATGTTATTCCATGAGCGTAGCTAAAATCTTATCATGGGGCAGAATAGGAAACTGTCAAACAAGTTAATGTAAAGATTCAATTATTCATAAAGGAATAGAAGTGCCTTAATATTATCGAATACACATAAATTAAAGAGTATTTCATGCAAAGAAAAATCAAAATATAACTTCAGTGAAAAATGTTGAAACATGTAACCCCATAATTTTCGATTCACTATTATCGAACCCACTACGTGAGTGACATAGAAGCTACCTAAACACTGCAGAAACGCATCCAACCGATTCAGAATAAAATGTCTCATTTATTTTATTTCACTTCTTGGGACCTCCAGGTAACCAGGAAACTATGTTGAAATCTCATTTTTGCAGATTTGGTGATTTTCAACATCAGCGTCTACTGTTTTAGACTGATATTAAGGGCGCTGATCAGTAAGAATGCAAGTATTCTTAGGAGATATTATAGGATTCTTATCTCAAATATATACGTTTATTTCGAGGCGGGTGTAGTGGTTGTGAGCAAGGACTTGTAACTGGGAGGACCCCAGTTCGAGTCCCTGCGTATAACTGCTAATTTTTATATTGGTATGAACAATGTTAACAGTAAAGTAGGTGCTTCCGCCTCCCTCCAACGACACCTAATTTGGTAGTTGGACGTTAAGCCCGCCAGAAAAAATAGGCATTACTTTACTTTTTTTTTAAATGTTTATTTCTATAAATCTTAACTTATGTATGAATCGATAGATATATTCATTTTTCTGTATATTCAACTTGGATGATCTAAGCAATTCCAAACAGATCTCTGATGGACTGACCTTTTATACTTTTCGCTATATATATATATATTTTATTATTACGTATTTAAATATTTTTATTATTTCCTAGTACTAGAGGGGGTAGCGTCCCTTTACGCTGAATTGACCAATTCCAAATAGATAAAATTTGAATGTCCATAATAAATCCTCCTATAGCAGAAAAAAAAAAAACTATATATTTGATCTAGTTTAAAAAACAATAATAAGAAAAAAATTATAATTGAATTATATTTTCATAAATGACTAGAATATATATGGTTTCCGGGGAAAATAAATGAGTAACATAAAAATCCTTTATCCAGGAAACCTCAGTTGTCCATTATGTTTGTTCAACAGGTGTTTTTTTTTTTTTTCTGGAAAAGTTCTAAGGGAGGGAGGAATTCTTCTCCTAATCCCGATTCTTTGAAAGAAAGCTCGCAACGTGGCGCCTCGTGAGTCCTAAGTATGGTACAAATAAGTAGTAAATTAAATATTTAACTATTTCTAAAACGCTAATATAATGCAGTGCATTGAAATATGAGTGAAATGTACGTTAAAAACCTATCCTGAAATATTCCACATAATCAGATAGGTACTCCTGGTTTCACCTAAGAAATTTCAAATGTGAAAACATGCAAGAGAAACAATATAACAACACATATCTCACATAGACAAGAAATTTATCGCAAATAACTTAAGCTCTCACTTTGAAAGTTTTTATTTATTTGCATACTTGAACGAAATTAAGTTGGGGACTGCTCTTTTTCTTTAACTTTTTTATTTTCTATTCACATTCAGTTTGGAGAATATAATTTGTTTAGTTATTCTGTTCTTACAGCCCTAGTTAGTATTGAAACTTCAAAAATTTAAGTGTTATTGAAGTAATGATTGAAATGAAATAAAAATGGTGAAAAAGGCAAAGAATATTTTTAAACTCCAGTTTAAACAAACCAAAATGGAAATTATTATTTAAATAATAGTCAACTTTAGCCGTTGTTAATGAAACAAGCAAAATCATGGTTGGCAGGGGACCAGAGAAAAAAACATTTCAATTTTGAAAAAGTTTATTTTTCCTTAGTTCGGACTCCTTAGTGTTCTTCTTCAGAAACTGGCAAAGAGAGGTTGACGAGTTAAAAGTTGCAAGTGTCTGAATCGTTGGAAAAATAAACTTTTTGAAAATTGAAGTTTTTATCTTTGGCTCCTGCCAACCATCATTTTGCTTGGAAATAATCATATTTTACATTAAATCTTTTTTTCTTAACAAAAAAAACAACTATTTTCTATTGGAGATAAGTGTTAAATTCCCCGTTATGTGTTAAATTCGTGTACTAGTAAGTAACAACTGCAAATATTAACATTTTATTTGTAAAATATTTCAAAATATCACAAACACATCTCACATTGCAATAATATAAGATGCTCTCCTATCTGGTGAGAGAGTGTGTTTGATGTAATGTGTCGATTGATGTTGAAGATATATTTAGAACACTTTCTACTGTTGTTTTACTCCAGCTCAATAATAAAATCGGTGTGTTTGAGGACTTCCAAATATAACTAATTTATTCAAAAGTTTTAATTTTTAGTAAATCTGAAATTAATATTTGTTTACTTTAATTTATTAATTATTTATTGACACAATGATATTGTTTACATTCAATGGTACTCTCTGCTCTGTCAAAAAAAGTTCTTTTTAATTTTCGAAATTAAATTTTTACCTGAAATACATGTTTCGTGGTTGCCTAAAACAAAAGCAATGTTTTTAGAATGGTCTATATGTGTTTGAGGAGTCCTTCTATCTGTTTTATCACTGCGGTAACAAAATGTCTTATAAACAAAAAATTGCAGGTAGCTCAACCTTGATATTGGTTTAATCTTGGCACTTTCTGAAACCAGCAATAAGATTTTGGTCAAAATCCATCTCCCGGAAGTGTCATTAATGTGACTTTTATTTTCAATTTTTCGCAATTTCCTCAAAAAAGGCTTCAACTATTTTTCCAAAACTTCGCATTCTAAGTACACATAGCCTAACCTATAATATTTTTCGAAACATTTTTCCATTAACGTTGATTTTTGATGTATTCTGGAGAAGTTACTGTGTGAATCTTTTTTCTAAACTTTCACTTCAAATTACAATGTATGGGTGTACCATCTACATATGAATCAATACCGATTAAATGCACTGTTAAAACTGCAAATTTGGAGAAAATTGAGCAACACGAAATGCGATTTATTGGAGGATTTCAAAGTTTTATTTAAATTTGCCTCGAAAAATATTCATTTTTTTTCTAAATATGAAATGTTTATGGCTCATCTGTCAGTTTTATTTGTAACTTTTAAAAAATAGGAATAAAAATAGTTTTAAATTTCTCCAGAGCCTGCAATGTCAAGTTTAACTCTCTACACTGCCGTTACAAGTCAAGAGATTAATAGAAGCGCCACTGTCAACAGCGTGAAAGTCTTAACATGTCAACACATTTAGGTAGGTTGTTATTCCCAAAAAACATTTCTTATGATATTCGCCGTCCGAATTTTACGTTATATTTTCGCCAATCATAAACGTTTTGTGAAAATTCCATGTTTGAAGAAAATTTGTCAATAGAATACACAATATTTTTTTTTCATGTTTCTTATCAGCTTACAACAATTTAATTGGCATTAATCCATGCTTTTTTGGTAAATTGTCTAGGTACTTCTGTTATTCATACGCTTACATGAAATCATCTTATTACTTTCTCTTACATCTAATATTACGATCGTGTCATTTGAAATTGAGTTTTCACCGAAAATATTATTATGAGTCCCCTGAGTACAAAAAAATTTGGTGAGTACACTCACTCCCTCTGTGTGTGTGCGTGCGCGTGCGCGTGTTTGAATAAAATATCTCAAAATCGAAAAATTCAGCAAGCTCCAACTTGATATTCCGTTTTTTTACTTTTTTAGATTCCATCACCGCATCTGCCACGCATGTTTCCAATAAAATCTCCAATCAAAAGTGCGACGAATATTTCTTTTCATTTTTCATGATTTTCTTTACAAAAATACTTATCAATTTTATTTCAAATATTTTCTAATTGATTTTTTTGATGGTTGTGAGAGAGCTTAAACTTTCTCTTGAAATCTATTTGATAAGGTTCTTCTCTCTATAGAATATTGAGGTATATTAAACGCATAGGATTCCAAACTTGAAAAACCTCAAAGAATAGTTGCAAAGTTGGAGTTCAACTTTATAGAACAGATTTGCTTAGTAGGTTTTTTTTGAGTTTTATCGCAAAGAACTTTACCATTTTTTTGAAAAACTGGTATGCTTACTGAATCCCATGACTTTTAGTGGCAATATTTTTCTGGAAAAGTGATTATATGAAGCTCTAGAGACCCATGAGGTAGACTTAAATTGAAATGTGTCATTTCAAAGTATTGTATAAGCTCTCCCAACTTTACCTATTTGTAATGCAAACGTTTAGTAAACTTTGCAATTTAAAGAAAATTTTGAATTGTTTTATTAATAATTGAAACAACAAAAAGATGTGTGGGCCTCTAACTAGATTATTTTTTACTTTTTCCAGGTCCATTTATAGAAAGATTGTCATCTTGTCAATTATCGAAATTGATTTTTCACCGGATTTGTTTGAGGCCCCCAGAGTAGGAAAAAAAATATCTGTTGTCAAACACTCACACAAATTTCTCTTATTGTAGTTTACAAAATTGTATCTGACAATTGTATATGAATATAATTTCATAATAAGTATAAAAAAATTTAATGAAATTCGTCCATTTTTTATGGAGAAAATCGCAAAAATTGAAAAACTGTTCAGTAAAAACGCACTTCCGGTTTACTAATTTTCTTGAAACTCAGAATTTGGGCAACTATTTATTTCTAATTAATTTTGTTTAGATAATAGAATTGTGCTATCAACTATGATAGCACTTTAAAGGAAAATATACCTCTCCCCCGAAAGCCCCTTTAAATGACTTTACGAGGAGAAATGTTTCAAATAAAAGTTGTCGCTCTTTGTATGTATAGGTCACATGCCTAGATTAAAGAAAGTAGTTGGAGCCGTTTTAGCGTAAATATTAGAATATTGTAAAATAGTTTTCAGTACAAACTTCCGATTATCTGATTTTCTTCAAACTCGGAATTTCACTAACATAATATTTATATTTAATTAATATTATTTAGATGATAGAATTGTGTAATAAACTGAAATAGCACTTGAAAAGCTTATTCTCAGGTCTCCTGGTTGCACTTTAACGAAATAATAAGTTTGAACATTCTCCGTTCTTTCGTTTTTGAGATATGCTGTCACATATAATAACCACTCACACAGACTAAGCGCTAAAAACTAGTTTTTTTGGACTTAGGGGATCTCTAAACGGACATTTCCGGTGAAAACTCGATATCGAAAATTTGACACGATTACAATACCTTCTTCTAATAGCAGTTAGAGAAAGTGAAAATAATGTAATACCTGATAATACAGGTACTAAAATATAGGTATTATTGTAGTTTTAAAAAATCTAGTAATCTTACTATCCGAATAACCCTCGTATTTTATGCATGTATCTATCAGGTTCTTTTTTGAAGTCTTCATTTAAATAATATTATTTAATATTAGAAGTTTGTTTTTATCAATATTTCCCTAAAAAAAAACAAAAAAAAAACACGAGAATCATGTTTGCTTCCTACTTTTATACAAATTAATGGAAATAATAGATTTTTTTTTTTAACCTACCGTCAGCCATTACTTTAATAAATTTTCAAAAAAGCTTTGGTTAAAACAGAATGAATTATTTCTGTGACATTTGGCAGATTACTTCCTTAATCAAGGAGAAATTACACACTGAAACTAATTCAAATTATTTTGAACATTTATTCTGCAGTACATTATCCAATTTTTACTATTTATAAAAAAAAGAGTGCATATCATCAAAGAAAGTTTATATATATATATATAAAAAAAAGAAAGAAAGTATAATGTATTTATAAATATGGCTGAGATTTACGATTACATAGATTTATAGCTTCCGCTACAGATGATATGTCAACGATAAAGTAGCTGTTGTTAAAAAAAAAAAAAAAAATCTGGTTTATGAAACACTCACACGATCTAGTATATTTAAATTTTCTTCAAAATTAGAATGTATAATAAACTCTTAAATATCCCTAAAATTACTCAACGTAGTTAGTAATTTTAATTTTTGATTTTTAGGACATAGTATGAAGTTGCTGCCTGGATGTTTCAAATCTTCCAGAACCCCGCTAAAAACACTTTTTCGTGAAAAATGTCTCATATGTTGAGATACGTTTTTATATAAATTTATTTCCAAATATGTGTTGACGATGAAATTATGAAAAATCTCAGAAACATATTTAGTGAAATCACTCTTTCAACTTTTCTTCTTTATCAAAGATTTTTTTCATGAACCATTTTATGGTCATCAATTTGATTTCGGTCGTTGGCAAATCTTCAGGATCAGTTTGTTTAAACAGTGTGATTGCACCGACTACATCCGTGATATCATGGTCAAAATCAATTTTCACACTCAGTCAAAAGTGTTAGTTTATTGAATAAATTTTTCGGAGTGTAGGCAATTCCCTATCCAAAAAAGAGGTATCAATTTGTGTAAACTGATACTGTCTTTTGCAAGTCCATGATATCATTCTGTTTATCAAGGACCTTCTGATGGTGAACGCATGGAACTAGTTGATGACCATAAAATGAAGCAAACTATTATGGAAAAAAGTCTCTGATATTTCCCTGATCTGTGAATAATTTTCTTCCAAATTGGAATTATAGTAATGCCATGTAATAGACCCCCCTAATATTATACTGGTGGTAAGAGACATTACGTTGTGGAATAGCAGTAGCACTTCTGGTGAAACCTTAACCATTCTGCTTTCTCAGAACCCCTCTAAAAATTAATTCACCAGGGAAAAAGGTTTTAAATAAAATTGATACACCTACGGACTTAAAAAAAAAAATAGTTCTGGAGCCTTTTTTGGAAAATCTGAAAAAGATATTCAGCAAAGTAGCACTTCAGGTTGAGAAAATTGTGATCAAGATCATCGTGTCAGATTTTAACATTGAATATCAAGTTTTTGCTTCCTGCGATTTTTCGTTTTTGAGATATTTGTAAAAAATAAATAAAATGGCTAAAAATATTTTTCATATTTAAGAGGTCTTATAATACAGTTTTTCGAGTTAAAATTCAATATCGAAAATGTGTCAGAATCGTAATATTTCCTCTGACTGCAATAAGAAAAAGTGAAAACGTAATTTCTAAACTGAGCGGATATGAAGTCCATTGCACAGGCGCTCTCCTCCCGACAATTGGGAGGAGTTGAAGGTAATTCTCGAACAGTACAATCAATGTTACTATTCACCAAGACATCATCCCGTTTCCATTTAGGATTTCTTTATTTTTTTATTAAATGACATTATCTTTTTACCCTTTTAAACGAAACAGTATTTTTAATTTAATTAAGTATTATATTTTGTGAGCACATAATGGATTTAAAAACAAATTCTTACGATTCAAATGGACAAGCTGTACCAATACCTATACAAATATTTTTATGGCAGCAAACAAGGTATGTGATTGCACAAAATTATATAATACATTCAATACTAAATTTTCCTTTAATCAGCTAACCATTTAATTTTGAAAACTAACTATATTATATTATGATTTTCACAGTCCCTTTACTAGGCCAAAACTTGGAAAATTGCATGAAGCATCTTGTATGGTAAGTATATTTAAACTAGAACCGTTGCTTACGGTGTATATAAAACAAATATTTTCTTATATACATTAGAAACAATTCAAAATGCTTATTATTAAAATAAATCAGTATATATAAAGCTTTTAAATATACATGTACAATATCTAATTGTTTAAAGATATAAATTTTAAATTTAAAGAGTCTATATTTTATTCGATGTATAAATGTTTCATAATAATTCGTCAACAGCTTTTTAGAAACATTGTCTGGATTTTTATTTATGACTTTATCGTCATTTAACAGACCTAAATGTTTTCTATTAATTGGTTTAATGAAAAATTTGGTATGTAAAGATTAAAATTTTAGGCAATTTGGTAGCCGAATTGTTGTATTGTGTCACTAAATTAAAAACTGAAACAATATAAACAATTAAAAATATAAATTGCTTATTTCTTTTTAGCTAAAAACAATATTAAGTTTATATATTTTTTTTCTATAGTTATATTATATAATTTTAAATTACATATCTACATTTGTTATGAAATTCTATCATTCCTCTGACTGTATAATACTTTTACATTTCTAATTTTTATTTCCCGTCTAAGCATTGTATGATAGAAATATGTTATAATCCCAGCATTTCATAATTTGGCTTTTCATCTATTGCTAAATCATTAACTTGGAATTAACATTTTATTTCTTTTGGCCACAAATGTGGGTATATAATTTTCCTATCTAATGCCGTGAGTTTATATATTGAATGGAATACTTTATCTGGTACAAGTGAGATTTGGAGTTTTTTTGTTAATTCTATCTCATTTTTTCCAGACCTTTGGATTATTTGTTTTTATTATTATTATTTGGAATTTTCATACATATAAAGTAGAAGAATTTTTCTTCTCTCTCTTTTCCTCCTTGTGCTTTTCAGCGTGGAGGAAAGAATTTTTGAAATTCGATATTATACCATTCTTGTTTCCAGTTAGTTTTCAGATGTCTTTGTCTAATTGATCTATTTTGAAGGAAGTTTATTGCGGTGGAAAAGAGTAGTTGATGAAGTAAAATCGTGATAATACCTTCCCTCTGCACTTTCATTAATTCTCTATTCCCATTGTACAATTTTTTTTTCGAGAAATATGCTGTTCTGCATCCTTGAATATCCAAAGCAATCCCTCTGATGCTTGACTAAAGATCCTCTCAACCTATTCCAGGAGTAGTTCATTTAGAAAATTCACAATCTCAAACACTTGTAACGGTCCTGGAAGGGGGGATTTATGTAGGGGAGGTCTATTACTTCCAGCACCTGATATATAAATCCAGACTTCTGAACTTGGCCGAATGAAAGCGTTGCAGTTTTTTCCATCTTCCCACAAAATCTGCATTTGCCATCCTTATAAAGACCTAGCTTCTTCAGGCGTCCTCTGATATTGCACATCCCGTGAGGGCACGTGTTAGCAGACGCAGTCTTCAGATTCTTAGCCGATCTTTTCCTGTCGAAGAGTCTAGAAGTTTCTTAGCCAGTTTTTTACCCTGCCTCAGGGAGGGTTATCCAGAACTTCGCTTTCTTGGCTTCTTCCTCGTTTCTAGGCTTTTCTTTAAAAGAACGTTGCTTATATCCCAAAAAGAGTGCGCCCGTTGCTAAATCTCATGTTGCTAGATTATCGGCCAACTATTTACCTTCTATGCCAATAAATCCTGGCATCCAAAATGAGGAAATAACTTATTTCTGCTCATGTCATTGAGTTCATGATCTATGAGCTCAACGTTTAATGGTTGCCTTAAGATCGCAATATTCTCGTTATAATATAGTTTATTTCGAGGACTGAAATTGATATACCTTCTGCTGGAAATTCAAGGCTGGATTGCTTGGAAATGCTGGGAATCTTGTTCCTTTTCTATGACTGCCTGTTTGGTCCTTGGCCCATTCTCCTGTCTCAGGGTTATCGGGGCCGTTAAACCACGATTTCCTTCTAATGGAAGGTTTTCTAGATATCATGCAAAGCGGATTCATTGCTCCAATCACTTTTATTACCCAGAAGTTTATAACAAGCTGTTTACAGCACCTTACTATATAATGAGCAATCTTAAATCAATAGCAAATGTGCTTTTAAAATGAAATAGAGTTTTGACTCCTGTGTATACTTAAATGCTTCTACCTATTAATATCCAAGTAACAATAGGTTTTCAAGTAAATTTATTAATGCTCCACTCTGTAATTGAACATTTTAAATTTTGCTGGTAGAAGTCTTAAATATTTAGCACTTTCGATGAAAGGGAACCTTATATATTATCATTTTTTGAATAATCAGTTTTAAAATTGAATCATTGAAAAAAAAAAGAATAATTATTTATAGAATTGCAAACTGAATTTCTGTGGTTGTGGAAATATTCACACAATGCAACATAACTTATTTCACTTTAGAAAAAACTCCACATTAAAATAATTTTATTTTGCTTCTGATTGTAAAATTTACGATATTGTGAGTTTATTTCAAACTCTTTTAGTCATGCTTCATTAAATGCATAATTAACGTTTTCTATCATTTAATGTTTTACTAAGAAAAAGGTTTTGGCCTAATTAATTCGAGAGATCCTAAATTTATCATAAAGAACCCAAATTTCTTGTTTTTCTTTTTGTTTTTTTTTTATTCTCTGCTTGTTTAGGCACCTAAAAATTCAAAATAGCAATTATATTTTGTATTCAATCAATCTATTATATAGCATAAATCACAAGTCCTTCCAGCTGAAAATTAAATTTCTTTTGGGACCATTGTATGCTCTAGAAACAAGAATTTCATAGATATAATGTGATTGAATGCAAAATTTCAATCTCAAGAACGTGATTTTGTCTGAATAAACATTTCTCAAACAAAAAAGTGACTGTACAAATCATATATGTTTTATGGATAGATCGGTTTCAGATATTAAAGAATTTATTAGATATATATTTTGCTTCAAACGTTTTATTTTTGTGGCAAGATAGTTGATACCTAATTCTATATTGCAATCCAATCAACTCCTAGATACATCATTACTTTGTAGAGAAAATAGATATTTATATAAAAAAAATCATTTTTATGATCTATGAAGCAATTGAAACGATCTTCTTAGGACTGTGTATAAAAATATTTGAAAAAAATAAAAAGAATAATATTTCTATAATTCCCATATAATATTAAAATTAAATTTTAATTCAGATTTAGGTAAATATACAATAAAATTAAATTTAATTCAAATATTCATTTGTAAGTAATTATTTATGTTGAAGAGACTTACAAATAAATATGCAATATCTTTCGTATATTCTAAAAATTAGTTGGGATACAACTCAAATTCCGTGTCACGATGTGATATAATCTTAATTTTAATGTATCTCACAATAAACTTAAAAAAAAATAACATATTTTGGCATGCAGACTTTAATTTTTTTTGTAAGTTTATTTTAAAAACATTTCTTTCATCAGAACCTTTCCTTAATATGGTTTTATTATTAGATAAATAAACTGACCATTGCACACTTGGCAAGGTTATCTTAAACACCTTCATAGCCGCCTTCAAATTACAACAGTATTTTTAGAGAATACCAGTGTTCAAGCAAACTGGGGTACATTTTATAAGCATTATATAGTTTCATATAAATATTTGTAAAAAATATATATATATATAAATAATATGATTTTGTTATGTATGTTACATTATGTTAGCAAGCAATGTATATAATATATATTTACACAATACAAATATATGTTTGATGCCTTGTTCATACATGTCCTAATGTTCTCGCTTTTTGTTCTGTCTCCACGCAACTCTGTCTGTGTGTCTGTCTGTCTCAAAATGTGTGTCCGCTTTAAATTAACAACAGTTCTGCCAAAAAGCACCAGGACATCATGTAAGTTACATTATTACGCGAAATATTTATTTTGATTTTAAATTAAAGAGAAAGAGAGAGACAAAAAAAAGCATGAATTTTTGTTTTTATTACAAAAAAATGCTGGAATTTCTGGCAGTGTTTATTTTAATTCAATTTTTTGCCTGGAAAAAGAAATGTATTTTTTTTTTTTATCAATTAACAATAAATATTGAACATATTTATTAGTACTGTAATGTTATTATTTCTTTTGATTATGCGTTCATAGGAATTAAAGGAAGCGTGTAAGGTAAGATGAAATTGCCAACTTTTCCTTAATGATAGTTTTCTGTATATGGCTTTTTGTCATTGTCAGTGATTTTTTGTTTTGTTTAATGAATGTAAGTAGAACTAAATAGTTATGAAAAGGGCTTACGATTTTCGAGGATAAAGTATTTCTTTGTTGTTATGATCATTATTATTTATGGAATACATTATAGACTATTATACAATAATTAATACTAAGGCTTAAACATAATATCGTTTCTAATAGTTCCAACTATTTTAACTGATATACTTAATAAATATTGTATTATCAGTTTTATTTATAAAAAGAAAATAGGTTTTTAATCAGTTTGACTGAATTTGATTCCAGGATTCAGAGTTCTGGCTCTGAATGTATTAATTAAAATTTTTAGTATCTCTTCCAACATAGCTAGAGGTGAAGCTACCAGAAAAATGGGCATTATTTTACTTGTAGCAGAGAAGCAGATTTCTGTAGATACTAGTATTTAATTTTTTTTTTACTTTAATTTAATTTTTACCTATATTCATGGATTATGTGTATCCATTATAAGTGATATTTTTTTGTTAAATTATTGTATTCTGCCTACTCATTTATATTTATATAATTTTTAATGGAGGAAACCACAGAACAGATGAAGTTTAGAGTATGAGCTTTTTAAATCCTGAAATTGCCAAGTTTTTCGCTTATAATTAAAAGAAATTTATATACACAAATAATTCAATTTTTAAGTTATTCATTATAACTTGTCCATCCACTTTCATGAAAAAATGAAGGGAAACTAAATGCTCAAAGTTTATTTATAAATCTAAACACTTGTTTACACAATAAAGTTTCTATTGCTCCAGACTTCCTATTAGACTAGTGCCCCTTCAATTAATGAACAAAAAAAAAAATATGAAATGATTATTTTCAAGGAATACAAGATGTTTTTAGGAGGTCCTTTTTTTTTGTTTTGTTAGGGGAATATGCCCCCTGCTGCGACCTGCAGCCTATAGTGAATCCCTGCACTTCCGGCCTCCGGGCTCCAGACAATACTGCCAATCTCCGAGCAATTAAGTGTGGTGTCTCTTAGAAAGAGAAAATGTAAGGGCAACTTTGCCGGACTTAAACTCGGTACCTTCGCGTAGAAGTCCAGCAGGTTACAACAACTAATCCCTTCCCTTAGGAAATCATTTTACTTCACATTATTTAGAGGTTAACTCGGGAACTTGCATCCATGGAATTAAGGGTGTTCTTTGTATAGAAAAATTTACAAAATTAAGTTTATTGAATCACTTTAGTAAATGAATTTTATAAATATTTGAAATTCTTTTCTTTTAATATAATTAGAATTAAAAAGCGCTTATAATTTAAATAGCGCTTTTACATTACTGCTTTAAATATGAAAACAAGAATACTTGGAGAAATATAACTTAAGAGATTTCGGTCAAGTGGAATCGAAGTTTCACTTTGTTTTTTTCTTCAGATTTTCGCAGTTTTCTTGGAAAAAATGTAACAACTTTCTTTTAACTTGATTTACGACTTACACCTGTATTCTGTCACTTTTATTGATGACATTTTTTCTGGGAAAATTGCTTTTGTGAGAATTTTGAGGGAGCTGTAAATTTAATTCTCATTTTAAACTGCTCTTTTAATGTAATCATTGGTTCGACAAATCTAAATCATATTCAAGAAAATTAGAATCATAAAGTTTCGAGCATAAAGCAAATAAATGAAGGTGCTGAATTCTTTGTTTCTTTCGCAATTTTCTCGAAAAGGATTTCAACGATTTTCTTTAAACTTGTATAAATATGTAGACCTTCTAGTTTTATCTGAAATATTTTCCTGAAAAATTGATTTTAGGAATGTCTGGAGAGATGACATGCTTCGACTATACTATCATTATAGTGAAATGCGTGGTCAATCGCTGGGCATTCAGAAAAAAGTAACTAATGTTTCAACAAAATCTCTACTTTTAAGAAAATGGTTTAAGAGAATGGTTTCAATTATGTGTGCGGGGACTGCATTAAGAGAATGTGTTTGAATGCTGCAAATCAGATTTTTATTTAGTAATGAAATAGCACACCACTGAAATTACATTCTTGAAAATGGGAATTTGTTTTTGAAACGGTCATAACTCTAATTTTATTGATATACTGTACAAATATAATTAAAATTATGAACCATCGACGTGTTTTTTTATATTACCTTTATGCAACTCACTACAAAATTTTATTTCATGTGTGACTTTAAATAGATGCGAGTCCTATACAGGTGCGTTTCTCTCATTATCGTTAAACCCACTCAATTATACTATAATATGGCTTGAAAAATTTTTTGAAGTCAATTTATGAATTGGGTTCATTTAACAATATTTTATGGCATATCACCATTATGTAGACCTGGTGGTAAGTAGAACGGGAACCAACTTTGTGATTTCTGTAAGACTTCAACGCTATTGATTTGTAAATAATTATTATAATGTTTTTAGTTTTCCCTTTTTTTTAAAAAAAAAAGTCTCAAGGCTGCATGGGTAAGGAGTAAATTTTCAATCATATTATATGTACAAATTTAGGTTTATTAGAAATAGATGTTTAGGATAAGGGGCGTCAACTTTCAAATGATTTGAATACAAATTAAAATTGATGTCAAAACATTACATTTTGCTCATTTAAATAATAATTTTAATTCTAAGACACTTCCGGTAATTGAAGAGGACCGTGTTTAAGAAGAAGAAGTAATTATTATCTTAACTTGTATAAAAAGTTTAATAGTCTCGTATTTGCCTACAGCAATAATTTCTTTTCTGTAGAAGCATTGATTATTGTGAAGGCTTTGTTTTCATTGTCTAATTAACTTATGTTTTATTCAGAAAGTATAGACATTATATTTCTTGTCTGAATTCATCTTGAATACATATACTTTGGGAAAAACCATCAACTTTTTAGTAGATACTGCTTATTAATGCAATAATCTTTTTTTAGGCCTTTGAAAAAGTACTTGTGCAAAATCTTCAATTTGGATTATCAATCAGTTTAACGGATGCAATTAAATCAATACCGAGATGGAGATTAGTGCAAGCAGCATTTCCACATATTTTACATTGTACAGCATCATTGCTTCATAATAGGTTTGTCGAACAGTTTCATTAATAATAATAATAATAATAATAAAAATAATAAAAAAAGAGATACAAATTAAAATATTTAATGTAATAAGAAGATGCTTCATTCTCAGGTTTTTAACAAGTTTATTTATTTTGCCTTAAATTATATGTAAAGAATAGGTAGTATGAGTAATAATAAAACATTTATAGGAAAGATACAAATTTACAAAATCTTGGAACTTCGGAAAGTAAACTTTTATATATATTACATTGGATAATTCTTGATGCTGCTGAAGAATGCGCAGAAACTGATTATGAAAAAGGCATTTATCAAACTTCTCCTTTTTACTATCTATTCTCAATACCATGTATCACAGTAAGTTCGAATTTTTGTTTAATTCATGCAAATTTGTTTTTAAGATAATTTGAACTATTAAAATAAATATTTCTACTTTTAATGATAAATCAATCAAGTGATTTTGTAGTGCAGAAGTTTTTTTTTCAACATTAAGTACAAAAGTATTAAGTTAAATTTTTGTTAATTCTTTTGGGACACACTCAAATCAGACAAAAATGGGCTTTGAAAAAAAAAATTCTTGTACTCTCACTAGATTTCTAATTGGATAAATGCCTTCTCTATTGTGTAGCTATTTGTTTACCTCCTTGCGCCACTATGTCATCAAGTAAAAGAAGGAGATTTACAAACATTTAGATTAGAAAATGGTGTTAAATTATGGCATCCATTGTGGGAGTATAGACACCCTGATGCTCGTTGTTTCACTGCTCTATGCAAACCTAAACCACAAGCATGGCCTCAAAGTTCCAAGCTTCATAAATCACATGAAACAACCCTGACATTTGTAGAACGTAAGTTTTAGGCCTTTATGTTGTAAACAAATGAATCAGTTAATAATTTACCAATAGTAATTTTTTGTAAATGAATTTTCAAGGAAAAACACCAACTGGTGAAGTCTACCTTAGCACTGATAGTCCACCAAGTCAAACTGCTAGTATTGGGTTTTTTGAATCATCTGTACCAAGTAAAAATATTGAAGATGAGGTACGTATTTGATGCAACGTTGTGTTCGCTTAGTATTTCTTTTTGTCAAAGTTTTAATTTAAGTTAAATTAATTTACATAATATAGTGGATGTTATTGAATATCATGGTAAAAATTCTTCAATTATAAAAAATCTAAAATAATTAAAGAATATGCTCTTTCAACGTTAAGTAAAACTGTGCAATATCCTGAGACTTTAGGTTGGTTGAGAACCGCGCCCTAGTTTGGTATAAACCGTTGATTCGCTCATAATGCTAAAGGATTCTTCAGGGTGGTTGAGATTTTAAACCAACCCATAAAAAAGTAATTACCCTGAAGAAGTAATGGCCCCTGAAATTGACGAAATATCGTTTTATATCAATTAGAAATATGGTTTTAACCCGAAGTCATTGAAGAACAATTTATTTTTTCAATTATATTTTAATTTATTATTCGAAATTTCCTCTGTTAAGAATTTATCCCTATTTATCTTTTGCATATTCATTTTTTTTCTTAGTTCTAATAATAATTTGAATTGAAAAAAGGAAAATAGCTTTCCAGTAATAATAATTCTGTTCATTTGTGCTTTAAATGAAAAGTTAAAGTAACGTTGTCTGTTAAAGGGTTGGGTTTCATCACCCAAAGATACAGTATTTCCTGAGACGATCCCCGAAGAAAGTTCAAGTACTGAAGAAGAACATGTTGTAAGTGCATTGAAGCTTTGAGGTCATTGATGTTTTTTTAAGTAAAATAAAGACACTTAAACTTAAATTATTTCCACAGGTAATATTCAGGCTGCCCTCACTGGCTGATTCAGAAGGATTAAAGGAATCTATTTATACTGTGAGTTAACATTTCTTAAATTGGGCATATCTTTATTGAATACGCGAGTGTTTCACATATGGGTATTGGTGGATGTGTTATTGACTACAAAAAAAATGATTAGATTTGGAAAACGTTTTAGGCCCCAGATGCAACAATATTTCAAGTTCCGAATAGATTTTTAAAAAGTCCTACAGAAACACCCATGGAATCTCATGTGAAATCAGGCACTAATGGGTGAATATTACTTGTTTTATTTCATTATATTACTTACTTTGTTTACCTGAAATTGTTGTTGTTACTAATTCTGTTTGATCTTTGTAACCATTAATTATGTGATGACAACTAGGCGGCAGAGTTCAGTAGATAAAGAATCAATGTTGAGTACAAGAACCTGCGCAATAGAAACCAGTTCGGCAGCTACTTTCCTTGATGTAGCTGTACTAAGATGTCTGTTCATATCTCAATGGCCTGAAGAAGGTGTATATTGGGCACTACAGTTCCTGTATCACAGGTAAATAACTCACAACCAAAGATATGCCACATGCTGTATTTCACTTTCTTCTAGTGCAATACCTTTCACATTTTCGAAATAAAAATCTTTCAAAAAAAAAAAAAATGTTTTGAGAATCTTCATTTATTAAAAACATGTTTCTGGATATAGTGTTGTGTGCGTGCAAGAACAGTATAATTCAAAAATGAAAAATCGGAAGAACTTCTGATTCACAAGGTTTAGATGAAAATCACTTCTCCGGGAATATTGTTGTGGTTGAGTCCGCAGAGCTCGAACGCATCACAGCCTGCTTCATTTTGTGGTCATGTACACTGGTATCGGTCGTTCGATCAGCATCAGGATGTCTTGATAAAACATTGTGATAACACAGAACAAAACGTTACAGAGAGCAAAATCATTTTATTCACTGAACGAGTACGATACACTAGAACAAGACTGTGTTATCGCATTATTTTATCAAGACGCCTGAAGCTAATCGATAATCACAAAATGAAGCAGGCTGTCATGGAAAATATCTCTGATATCCGGGAATATGTTTTATTGATTTTTGTTTTTCACTATTTTTCTGTAGCCTATAGCTCTAAGAGATATTACTTTCACTGACTTGTGTACTGCGATCAGTCAAATGTCGAAATGGAGTTTTCACAGGAAGTATATTTTGTGAGGTTCCCTGAGTACGAAATATAATAAGTTGTTTGCCATGTTCTTTATATCTGTTTGTGTTGAAATTTCACAAATACCAAAAATCGCAGGAAGCTCAAATTTGATATTCCGTTAAGTTACTTAACTGCATCTAACAAGAAATTTTCGGTCGATGCTTCAATCGGAAGTCTGACATTTTGTATTTTTTTTCCGGTTTACGCGATTTTCTTATAAGTTTGTTAAAAAGTTACATGTTTGAAGGAAATTTGTCAATTAAAATTGTATTTTTTTTTATATTTTTTTTTACGGTTATTCAGATTGATTTCAGTATATAAGTTCTCTAGACAGATTCGCCCAAATTTATATTTTAATTAGTGTGTAAATTTAATTAGTTTATAATATAATAATAAAACAATATTGACTAAATCAAATTCTAAGTAGAATAATTTTGTTTTTCTATTCATTCCAAACTTTTTTCAATTAATCTTCTGCCCAGCTCTTTCAGACATCAGCTCATTGCAAATGATTTAGTAGAACAGTGCATCTTTGTGGCTAACACCAATTACACCATTGCTAGAGCATACATTAAGAAATGAAGAATGTGTGAACTAGTCAGACAGATGACTAATGAAATGGAAATTGGGACGGAGAGTATCTAGCGTGTTAATAAACGTAATTGAGTTGTAACTTTTGTTATTTTTGTTTTATTATAATGGTGCTACAGTCCCTATAATAGGACCTGGCCCTCATTCAAGAGAGAATGCCACTCTTCCTGTACACGCGTAGGGTGAACTCGGAAGCGTTAGAGTGCTTAATTAAGCACGCAATTATGAAAATTAACAATGCAATGTGTTAATTGGCTTACCTTTGCGCTTAAGGTGCGGTTATGATGAATGAGAAGCGTGCGTTGAGCCGGAGAAGCTGTGAAAGACGCTAGGAAGCGTAAAAGGGTACAAAGGAGGCTGTGTATATGTGTAAATATGTTCGTGTATGGGTATGTATGAAAGGAAGTTGCGGGAAAGGTAATTGGTGAATGAAGCGGTACAGGAACGTGCGTTCGTTGATGCGAAAAAGACCTCTCGGCAGAGATGAAAAACCGGTGTTGTAAACGCAGTACACCCGTGGAGGCGGTGAAATTTTATGATGAAGCAGTAAATGATAACAAATACATATATACGCACGTGAAGCGAGCCAAACTACAAGTGAAGAAAAGGGGTGAATAACCAGGAAAAAGGGGGCGGCTGTGGAAGAGAAACCAACATCCGGAGACGCGAGAGAAGGCGCAAACGCGCCAGAGAATTAGCGGGAGAAAATTAAAAAGGGGAGAAACAGGATGTCTGGCAGAAGTTACCAATACAGACACAATCTGGCAAGACGACGCAACACTTCTCTATCTTCGGCTTTTTGGCGCTATCTTTTGCCACCTGCCTTCCGCATAACGCTTTCTGCATCATCCAGCCATCTTATTCTGGTACGACCTCTTCACCTAACGCCCCTTGGATGTCCATACAAAACTTTCTTTGGTACTCGGTGATGGGGCATCCGCTCAACATGGCCGAGCCATCTCAATCTTCCTTTTTTGATACAAGAAACTATATGGGGTTCTCCGGATAGTCTCTTGAGTTCTCCGTTCTTTCGGATCCTCCATTCACCGTTATATAGGCCGTAGATTTTCCGCAACACTTTTCTTTCCCATATTCTAAGCATATTTTTACATTCTTGCGTTACTGTCCATGTCTCCATTTTTGTTCTACTTCAGCATAAAACATAATTGTTGTTCATTTAGCAATGACTTGTTTACAGGGAATTAAAGGACTTCTAATCCTCTTTCGTATATCCATTTAATCTTGTTTTTATTTTCTATTTGGAAATTATATTTACAAAGTATTCCAAAATGGAAAAATGCCATCTTTTACCGTGACGATTTGTGGTAAAAAAGGGATCAGGTATGAAGCTGAGACTAGAGAAATCGATCAGAGCAATGATTAGATGATGATAAAGCACCTTGGCGATCACATTCTCAGTAAATGATGGTCAAAGTTTGGCGTTATAAAGCCGGTATTATTCATTATTCTTTTTTGCTGCAAGGTAGGTCCATTAGCCCGCTTCCTATTGCGATGAATTTGCCAGTTTCATCATAAATTTGACTAGAAACATCCGTTGATTAGTGATTGGAAAAGATGCAAAAATGCTGAATGTATAAAAACACTAGATTTGCTCGTTCACGTTTTTCTCACCGAAGTTAAATACAGTGGGATATGAAGTTCTGCCTCATCCTCCAGATTTGACTCCGATTGACATCATTTATTTCTTACTTTGGATTATTTCCAAAAAAGAAAAAATTTCAGAACCATTGAAGAAGTCAAAAGTGCTTTTTTTAGAAGTTTCATCATCCTTGGACTTGTAATTCTATAAGTCTGAGATGCAAAAGCTTATTTATCTTTGATGTTGCAGCGAAGAAAATTATTGTGAATAAATAAAAAATATTTTAATTATAATTATTGGAGTTATTTTTAAATGCATTTCATGTTTGCAATTCCATTTAATAATTTTGTTTATTAATCGAAGGTTGAGAGATGTGGTAGAAACAAACAGACAAGAACCAGAACAAAGAAAACGAAGCAATTCACTTCCTTCGCCTAGTGTACCTTTTTCATTTGAATCTAACGACGTGCCAAAAAAAGAAAAAGATTTTATAGAAGTGCCTGAAATTAAAGACCAGAATGTACTTGCTGGTAGATATTTAATTTTCCAATAACTTTCCTAAAATTGGCATTTTTAATAAATATTTTCTTATTTATTTGTAATTATTATTATTATCTTAATCAGAATATTTCCCAGGGGCACCACCGCCATCATTTACTCAGAAGGAAACGGGTCATACTCGTAGAGCTAGTGAAAAATTAAAAAAATGCATGAAAATGGCTGATCTTAAAGCATTTGTTGAAACTAAATTACTTTCTAAATCAGAGAAAGCACTGGAAAAAATAGGACACGATGACAAAAATCTATATACACAGGTTTTGTCTTTTTTATTTTTGTTTAATCATTATTTTATAATTGGGCGATTTGATGTAAGTTAATGTGATCTTTGTGTATAATCCTGTTTATTAAAAAAATTACAACATTTTTTGTTTTCAGGAATATCATAGAAGTTTAGACACCGGTGATGAGCATTTGATTAGAATGGAACACACCCTGTCCAAGCTGCTTGATCCTAACCAGAAAAGTTCTACGAATCTTGTTAAAGGCAAAAGTATGCCGAGTCTAAGGTAGTTTTATATTTCACATAAAGTAATATTCGAGTTATCGCTGATTTAGATCTTTATATTTTCATTTTATTTTTTTTCTAATGTATTTTTCACTTTCATTCATTTTTATTTTTTTCATATTAATGATTTATGTCATTCATATAATAAATTAAAAACAACATAAATTACATAAAAGCTTTTTATATCTTGGTTCATATTGATTGGCATCTATCAAGTTAAAACTTTTTTTTAAATTTGGTTGAAAAAGTACATATATTTATAGTTTGTTTTTAAGATTTAGATTTTCGTTTGTAATAGTTGGACCAATTTTATTTCATTAATTTAGAAATTTCTTGCATATTTCATTTGCACCTTTATTATGAGAATTGTCTTTTAAATATCTGTGGAAGAATATAGACGCTTAGTTTATAGTGATTTTGTATGTTTGAAATTTTCCAGTTACTATGTGAAAGCAATGGATGGTGATTTAACTGAGAGAACTTTAGCCAGGTGTTTCCGAACATTTTGCCTTATTTTCACTTTTTCACAAAATGATGGTTTCAAAACATCTTGCCTTATCCTAGTTTTTTGTTTCCACTTTTTCACAAAATTTTGTTTTTATTATGTGATGAATTTTATAGTAATTAATGCCTGCGATTGCTAAGTTTAAGATTACCAATTTATAGAGCGCAATTTCTATAGACTTCTATTCATGCATAAAAATGATTAATAAAAGAAGAACTCCGCAACATTAAAAACCTCTTTCTCTATAAAAAAATAATTCGGAACAAACTTCACAACCCATTTTATCATGTTTCCCAAATGATACTATAAATTAAACATTTATTTGTATCAATACAATGTTTGCATTGTTCTATTTTTGTTGAGGAAATACTATTTCGAAGTAATCAAAAACAACACTGAAAAGTGAGTTGCGCACCTAAAAGATATAGAGTTTGTTGGCCACATTAAAAGATATAAACAACGGTTTCAAATAGATAAAATTGAATTGAAGTCCTGAAAAATTCAGTTGTATTGTTAATTCAGACGAAAATGCCTGGCTATTGTTAGTTACCTCTAAAAATATGCCCTTTTAAAGTAAATGTTACTTTAAAATCATGATATTACAAATTACATTAGTACATGTACATTACCTTACTTTTCTCAGTCAAGGACAATTCCTATAATAATTTATTAGATCTTTTTTAGACCAGTATTTTTTTTTTAACGTGATCATTGAGTACTATAAATTATTCCATAAATAATAATTTAATCATTCTTTTTATGTTCCTGCATATTCATTGAACATTATTTTTATATTCATTAAAATTATATAATTTTATGATTTCATCATGGACTTATAAAAAAAAGAAGACAAGTGTGTACTTGATATCTTGTATCTATATTTTAATTTCCTTTCTCTCACTATCTCTATTATCTTTCTTACTTCCACGGCAAGCTGTTTGATAGATGACTCGGTCCACAATGGGGTTGGGTGAGTCTTATAATAATAATAACATTAAATCCATTTTAGAAAACAAAAAATTAAATAATACAAATTTATTTTGTATTTTTCTAATTTATTCAATTTACTTTACTTCAGAAATACATTATAACATTCATATTTATCAAAAACATGATTAAAATATCAATTTTACTTTACTTCTTGGAAATTTATTGAAAATGTTTTTAGTTATGGATTTTTGGAGAATGGTTTTTAAAAAAAAGTTAATCCAGCCGGAAATAAGGAACAAATATCTCAGGAATGCATACCTAAAAACATTTAATTTTTAGGGCAGGAATTTGTTAAAATAAAGTGCTGATGTTTGGCTTATATGGGAATTTAGATGTTATAAACATTTTTAGAAAACAAACTTCAGAAAGTGTTTCTAAAAATAGAGCTGTTTATTTTCAGATGTTTTTGTTAGAAGTCTTGAAATATAATCTGAGAATGTTTTTTACTTGTTTCTTATATTAGAAGATTAACCTACTTGCCGCCAGTATTTTTGTCAGTACTTCAGATAAACATCATCCACCTTATTCATTTTTCTTATTCTTACAATTTTCGTTTTCATTTTATTGTATTTATAAACCATTGCTTTAATTAATTCAGACTGAGAGATAGAGTGAATTCTTAAAGATTTTATGTGAATAAGAAGTATATATATGTACATATTTACCAGCTGTTTTCAGCTACTTCTTCAGATTGTATATTTAAGTATAAGAATAAAGTTTTCGATTTTTATGAACTTATCCAAAGAGTTGCCATTATTTACGATTCTTAACTAATTCTTATGCATAATTCGCAAACTAGTAATCATTTATCTTTTATTTTGATAAATTAGCTTAGATGAATATTCGTAAATGTGGAAATTGGTTTTGTCTGTTAAACAAAAGTCTTGTATTTGGCCACATTGAGAAATCTCTGGTCATTTCCTTATTTTAGCTATCTAAGTTGCCCAAAACCTGAAATCATTTCTGTGTGGTTCCACTCTTTGGGTTTTTCTGTAAAATACATGCATTATATTTTGGAATATCGAAAATTCCATAAGTGAAAAGAAAATAAATCATACTTACTTTATCATTACTATATTATTGATCTTTTTGGGCAAAGTTATAAAATAATGAAGGTATTTACTATTCAAAGAATTATTATTTAAGGAAACATTACAGTATAAAAAATATTTTGTTGTTGTTGTTAAGATACCTATCATGGAAAATAAGATAAAACTCATCGCCAAATGTCAGCTCTTATAACATTTTTTAATATAACAAAATTTAAAATCAATCAGCCTGTTTTAATTCATCTGAAATTTATATTTTTATTAAATTATAGAAAGAAAATGTTAGGGGCATGAGCATTTTCTGTATTTGTGATGTCCATTTTTTATTTCTATTGTATTTTTGTGGTGTCTATTTTTTATATGCTTAAGTTTGAAGCATGATTATTGTTCATGATTACTTTATAAAAAAAAAAAAAAAACATTAAAAATTAACAATATATAATTTGTAAGAGTTATGTTGCCAGATATATGGGTGAAACGCGGCGAGAATGGGTCATAGAAAGTTCACCAAATCCTATAATTACAGTCACAGAACACACCCCTGTTCCATCACCAGAATTTATGAGACATAAGGTAGAACATTATCCTTCCATCGATAGATTTAAAACAATTGTTCTATTTCGTTTCATCGTTTATAAATTTGTAATTAATTTATTTTGAAAACATAGGGAACACCTAATGGTCATGATGGTGAACGAAAATCAAGAAGACGGTTAACCAGATCCTATTCAGATTCAAATGTTGCCTATTCTTTTGATGATTGTCCTGAAGCTCCAGGATCTTCCTATTATATTACACAGGAAGGAGATATTGACCTTCTTGTTGTTTTAAAGGTCAGCTAGTACTGCTTTTACTGCTAATCAAACCATAAACGATATCTGAGATTATATATCTTAGCCGGAAAATCAGTATCGAGAGAGAGTTTATTTTTCTAATTGAATCATTACACATTAAATGTAATTATGTGCTTCTGTTTATAATATTCTAATATCTATAATTAACTGCAATAAAATTAATTATACAAAAGCATTAGGCTAAATCACAATATTATGTCTGAATATCTAATGGTACATAGAATTTATTATAACACTTATAATAGATAATGATATTTAATACAATATATAATTTATCACTAAATAATTGTCGTATATACCTCATTCATACACTAATAATATTTAATCTTTCAGCCTTCCACGGCCATTGTCATGTAAAACACTTAGGTCTTCGGGTTGAGACCGCGTCAATAATTTGTATAAACCGATGTTTCGCCCAATTATAATAGGCTTCTTATAGGCTTCAATAGGGTAGTCTCGCCTCTAAAGCGGAAACAATATTGGCTACACTACCCTGAAGAAGCCTACTGTAATATGGGGGAAATGTCGGTTTACAACAAACCACGGTCTCAACCTAAGTGTTTTACATGACAATGGCCGTGGAAGCCAGAAAGATGATATAAACCAATACTTTTCTGGAAAAGCTGGTTTCAAAACTTTTAGAAAAAGAAACTATGTTCCATTTGTAAAACATATGAAAAGTAAGTTGGTTCCAAGCAGTGCAACAACTTCTGTTTAGATATTTGAAATCTTCAGACAAAATTAGAGGTACCTGTCCATTAAAATTTATAAAATTAACAAAGGTTTTTAAAACAAAAGATTATTCGCAACTCGCTGAGAGTTCGTTTGTATATTTGTATTCATTAAGATTTAGCTCAATAAAACCCCCGTACTACAAGGATATTTTAATTTATTTATTGTAAATAACTGATTGAGCAAATTGTAAAATATGGTTTTTATTGTTTTAAATATTTTATTAATTTTACATAAAATGTTCAAATTTTCACTATGTATAGTGCTTTTTAAATACCATTGTACGATATCACTGTCCTAGGGAATTCAAAGTGTAGTTATGCGAGATAAAGTGATCTGCACTTTGAGGGTATGCGAGGGCATTTTGAATGTAATAGAAGTAGTCCTAGGAATGGCTGTATTATCCGAAGAAGGTGATAAACAGAATGTTGCTCATACCTGCGTGCTTACCTGTCTCACTAGGTAATATAAAATTAATTAAAATTTCATGTCTTTTAAAACAAAATTGAAATAGAAGTAATTCATTTGCTACCAATTTTGTGAACCAATTTACATTTAGCAACATGTTTATAATGCATAGATTTACTGCTTTGCTTTAGGTTTTATTATTTATTTGTTTCCCAAATTCAAGGGAGTATTCCCAGCTTCAAATTTTAAAAAACAATTAGCTTTTCGGGTGGAGACCAACCAGTCAGTGGTTGGGGTTATTGCAAGAGGCTTCTTTAGGATAGTGTCGCCTTGATTGCTAAAGGAACACTGGCAAGAAAACTAATCTCAAGATTTCAATCGTGTTTTTTGCCAGTGCTGCTTCTGCATTCAAGGCGACACTCCATGAAGAAGCCTATTGCAATGTAAGCGAAACGTCGGTTTATAACAAACCACTGACATAGTCTCAATCCGAAAAGGTAAATGTTTTGCATGAGCATGGCCGCGGAAGCCTAAAAGATCATGCTAAAAATTTAGTATAATTTTGTAAGATCTGAAAAGTCACTAGATTTAAGATATTCTTGGGCTTATTGGAATTTTATTTTGTTTGTTTAATAATAAATATAGTGTTGTCATCTGTAATCTGACTTATCAGGGTTCTTCGCCATTTGGGTTGTCCTCATGGTTGTGGTGATTCCCAGCGTGGGCCACCAGCGGACTTCTTGCGTTCACAAGTTCATACACTGCTTTCTAAACTTCACCGTACTGGCACTAAGCACTTTACACGCTTCTTCAAGCACATGGTTTCTACATTATCAGTAGCCGATATTATTGATTTTTTCCATTCATATACAGGATTCTGTGTGGACCCTAGTTCATTATTATCACCATTGAGTAAGCGTTTTGAATTATTTATTTTAAATTTAAGTAATTAATACTTACTTTACAAAAATTCTTTCACTTTTTGGAACATCACAGTTTTTTTGTTGCTTGGTTAATGATAACTTTTGTTTCAGACCAGAAAAGGGGATGTAATAAGTCTCCAGATGCAATGTCGCAAGGAACATTTGGTCCATTTACAACTCCCAGCATTTCAACTGGTGTTGAAGGCCACATTATGTCTTATGTGTTTAAAAAACTAATCACAAAATTAGTTGCAGCAAATAAGGAAATAAAATCGCAGCAAGAAAACATGGTCTGCATGATAGTGAAAAATCAGAATTATTTTTTAATTATATCAATTTTTGAATTTTTAAAATTAAATTTGGGTAAGGTGAGAGATTATAAACATGCTTTAACCTAATTTGGTAGTTGGACGTTAAGCCCGCCTGAAAAAATAGACATTACTTTACTTTTACTTTTAAACATGCTTTAATCTTACATGTTTGATAAGTCATGGAAGTTGGGTTAGTTGAGTCTGCAGCGCTGAATAATTTCAAATTTTTTTGCTTGTTAGCCTGCTTCATTTGGTGGTCTTCGACCGGTTTTGTGCAACAAAATTTGTGTTGCATAACACAAAACATAGTGTTGTGCAACAAATTTTTCTTGTATTACCTAACAGAGTGTGGGTAATAAATACTTCATTTTTATATATATGACTAGTATAAAAGTTGTGTTTATTTTAGAAGTATTATAAAAAATTTAAACATCAGTGAATGGAAATATGAAATTTAAAATTCGTTATAGAATAAATTGACATAGTTTTTAGAAGACAATTATTATATACTATCTTATTTTAATTATTGTTCTTGAGCATTCGTAAGAGTTTAAGAGTTATTTTAATATTTAATTCTCGTTGAGTACTGTGCAATGATTGTTAATAAATTATGGAATAATAAAATAAACAATAATAAGATATGATCTTTTCTGCTTCCGCGGCCAATGTTTTGCTAAACACATAGGTCTTTATGTAAAGACCGTGTCAATGGTTTGTTATGAACCGACATTTCATAGGCTTCTTCAGACTAGTGTTAACTTGATTGCTAAATCAATACTGGCAAGAAAGAGAACGGGTGAAGTAGAAGAAGCAGGAGAGGGGCGGGGTACTTTCTCTTCATTAAAAAAAAATGTAAAGACTGTGGGTAGGGAGGGGGGCTTAGTTTTCCTTCCTTCTATCAAATATTACCAATTAGTAAAGTCCCGCCCAAGAAGCCAATGCATTATGGGCAAAACATCGGTTTATAACAAACTATCCACAGGGTCTCAAAGCGCAAACCTAAATGTTTTGAAATAAATAGCTTAAACGAAACTGTGTTATCCATAACTAATAAGCTCCTTCACATTTATGCATTATATTGTATATGCAAAAATGCATTCACACCATGCTATTTTACACATTCGCATATGCACTTAGAAACGCACATTTTTTTTCTGTGACTGAATAGTGTGAATGTGATTGTTTCTACTAATTTTGCTTTGTGCTAGACTATGGTATCGCTCTGTTTAACAAGACATCTTAAAGATGGACGAATGCCCGAACGTGAACGATGAAATATTTTCGAATATATGAGATGCTCATAAGAAAATCCAAAGTGAGATTTGGAACAAAACTGTTTAGAAAGAATTTGATTTTAAGAAATGTTATCAAAAGTTGTTTTTTTTTTGGAAGGGGGGAAGGGGCCCACTGCAATACGACCTCCACGGTCTATTGTGCTACGCCCCTGTGGTGCCGCTGGCTGGCCAACCACACCCTCTCAGTGCTGCGGGGAGCATCTCACCTGCAGTATCCTCATCAGATTAAGGCTCCTTAGGAACCCCAATATTCTGGAAGGCATGTTCTAGGACCCTTGAGGGAACTGGGACAGAGGTGTTAGGGGCCAAGAACCAAACACTCAGAACCCATGAAAGAGCTGTGAATAATATTGCGTCGAATGGCTGCTTGTTCGCAATCGAGCTCTAATACCATTTATATGATTTCCTTCTTTACTTGCCGTTCCATTAAATACTTCTAGAAGGATACCACATTCTACAAAAGTACACAATAAATTTTAAGTATTTATTTTTTAGTGATGTGGTTATATTACACCGGGAATAAGTTTAGATACTTGAAAGTACTTTTTTTTCATTCCTGTTAAATTTTCAGAACTTATATTGTGATATACGTCAACTGATGAGCTATGTAAAAGAAGTGCATGCTAACGTCCTGCGAAGAGTGGCCATGAGCGGACTTATAGACACTGCGGTACGTCCTCATAGAAAACAATCGAACTTACAGACAACCAGAGTTATTAGGTATTTTTTTTAAATTAGTACATTTTAACTCAGAATTTCTAAGCTTCGCTTTAAATTGAGAAATAATATGACCTCTTTTATCGGAGAGAGCGTTAATTTTTCTAACATATGAGGAAGCTTTTTAATAAAAGTTGGGTGATATGTGGTTGTGTTAAATACTGGCACCAAACATCAAATTTATTACTAGTAGTTGGCAGATTTGATGAAAACTTCATTTAATGAGCTTGCGAACCAATTATCACATTCTACGTTTTATCATTTGAGAGTATTATATTTTGGTCTTTTTTAGAAACCGTGGTTCTTTTAAAGGTGCTGGGTGAAGGTAAGACAGTAATGGAAAATAATTTGAGCATCAACTATAAAAAAAAAATTGTTTTAGTTCTTTTTTTCTCATGTTTTAAATTCTTATCACTATAGGTTTCTGACAAAATTATCAGTTACAAACAGGACTTTATAAAATTAACAAATGTTTTCAAAACAATGATTATTCGCAATCTAGCTCCAAAACATCACTTATACGATTTCATTCCTTACTTGCCGTTTCATTAAATACTACTGGAGCTCACATTCTAAAAAACTGACCATAAAAGATTATTTCACAGGCGACTTTAAAAGTGGTTTTTAAAGTGTTTTACAGAAGACTCTTAACAAATTTGCTACTTCTTAGAAAATGAAGTTTTACCTTATCGTAAATTTAAAGCTATTCATAAAAATAAGGTCAGATTATTCTCAAATAGGAGGAAAGCTCAGGAATTCTGAGTAAACTTGCTAAAAAAAAATCATAAGTTTAACTTAGCGTTGCATCCGCGAGATTAACATCCCAGAATCATGTTCCCTGAAAATATTTCCTCTTCTTGGGAATGATCCTGAAGTTTTTATTTTCTTAACTAATAAAACTTTTAAAATTTTGCAGACATATTCCACAAAGTGAACAGGAAGAATCAATGGAACCATGTTATGTTGTTGAAGAGAAAGATACAAAGAAATTATTATTTAAGAAAAGGAGTACATCGTCCACATGTGCTGTAAGTGCAGTGCAACCTTTTTTCTCGCTGTGTAAAGTGGGTCTCATCAATATTAACGCTTTGGTTGTTTTATTATCATTAACATTTTTGTTGACTAAATTTGGAATTTCGTTTCTATTTTTTTTTTCCTAGAGCGTACTTGAAGCAGATATTGGTGAAGAAATACAAAGTCCTCTTGGTAATATGAGGAAAAAACATCATATACTTACGCCCAGGCATAGCCAAAGGAATTTCAATAATCTGCAAAAAAACTCCCGCTTCCATATCGGTGGGCTAGGTAGCTTCTTATGTGTGTGCTGATTTTGTTGTTCCAAAGACATTTTTTTTTTTAATTTCTCTATGCTGTTTGTTATTTTGCATTATTTATTTGGTGTGCAAAAATTGATTAATTTTCTATGTCAACATCATCTCCACAGCATTAATTTTCAGCTATCTAAATATCCATCATATTCTTCATTCACTTGAGGATGTTTGTTGTTTAGTTTTATGGTATTTTATTAAAAGTGTGCATATGCACTAAAATTTTAGATATTTGTAAAATAATATTTTAATGATTTATTTTCAGACATTATGTAAAGTCAGAGAATTAGGAAGTTTCAAAACTTAGTGAAATGTTGTTACTTTTTTTAAGTTTTTAATTTATTTGTACAGTTTCGAATATGTCACTTCACTCTTTGTTCGGAATGCCAAAATATTTTAATATTAATATACAAAAAGTTCTAAATTTCAAGTTGCTATTCTTCTTTTCCAGTAATATATACCATATGTTCAATATTGACCCAGGAGCGAAAATACGTTCATAACTTTTCGACTTTTTCTTTTTTTTTAATTCTTATTCTCAAATAAATGAATACCAACCTCTCGCTAAGCTACCGTTAAACCATTGTATGAGATACATATATATTCAAACTCATTAACATTGATTCCTAGTTAAGATGCATGAAATTATGTGCCGCTTTTAGTTTAGTTGTTTGAGAAGGCAGGGTAAATATTCTTAAGTACTTTTTTTTTTAACAGCTTTTTAATTTATTCTAAAAATGTACCTGCGGTTTTCACTTTATAATGCTATTGTAAACGAGCTTTGGGAGACAATATCTAAGTGTATTTTGTGTTTGTTTAATGTATTTTGAAAATATGTTTTAAAAAACTAAATTATATGTATTTAATTTTTAAATAAACAAAAATCCAAAAATCTTTAAGAGAAAAACTATCTAGAAATTCATGATTATGTAATTACAGTAAATTGGTTCAGAAAAGAATATAAACGTGGAGATTCAGTTGATTCTCAAGGAAGTGTAGATTTACCATCAGAAGGTGCATTAGTTCATCACGCTGCACAATTACATCATTCGTATAGTAAAACTTCACAGAAGAGTACCTCCAGGTTAATAATAAATTAACAATATGTATTATTTATTTAATCTTAGTTTAGTAAACAAATTAAACAGTTTTTTTTTTTTACTTTATTCTGTATTTAAGTGTGGGTACCACCTTGCAAAAAGCTAAAAGAAGAGTCGAAGATCAATTTACTAAATTTGGATTTGGTAAAGGAAAGAAAAAAGATGGTAGTATTGAGGAAACTCAAGGAAGTTGTGAGTTGTGATATTTATTTCTAATTAGTAGATAAGAAGAGCGAAATATATTAGTGTCTAATGAAGATCAGATTGCTATTTCTCTATTTCTTCATTATGCGTTCCTTTTTCCTTACTCATATTGCTCTAAGAGAAAATATTACATGATCAGATTTTCAAAATTGAATTTTCACCATAGTACACGTTTTGAGGTTTTTCAAGGACAAAAAAATGTTGAATTTGATGGTCTATCTCTCTCACACACACATGATTTTTTGAGTGTGAGAGCGATAGCGAAAGAGAACAAATATACTCAAAAACCAAGAAAGTACAAGGTCCATTAGATATACCTCCAAAATCATGTTTACCAAAGGTTTTATTTATTATTTTATGATATTCACTTAGAACTGACAATGATGTTTTTTAAACTTTTATATATATTTCATACATTTATATTTGAAACAGTTCTTCGGAGAGATTAACAGATTCGGAGTTGTAAAACGTTAAGCTTCTCTTGGAAATGCCATTTCTATAGGTTGTCCGACTCCGTCAGCTTTATAATATTAAGGCCATGATACGGTTAAAAATTCTGAATTTGAAGAAAATTTGTATATTTGAAGTTGAAAAATGTTTGAGTATTTCACAATTTGTTTTTCTTATCTGTGTTTGGTTATTTCTTTGAAATATTATCTAAAACTTACATTTTTGAAAACATTCAATCACAGATTAACTCATTTTTGGCAGACCTGAGTCGGCGAAATTCAGTGGAAATGGCTGAAGGTCGAAGTAGAGATTGTGAAGTGGTAATTTTAAAAACTAGACGTTTAGTGAGAAAAGAAGCGTTACTAAATGGAATGATGAGATTTTCATTATTATTAGAGATCTGCCAGCCAGCAACATTACCACATCCTCACTTGTTAGCAGCATCTTTGGATTTGGTAATAATAATTTTTTTTAAATGTCATTGAGATATTTATGGAGAACGAGTATTAAATTATTAAATAAATGATATGTTACAGCCGCATACACCTGTAGTATCACGTGCTGCCTTTCTGCTAGAATGTGCTCACTTTGTGCACCAATGCAATAAAGGACAATGGCCATCTTGGTTGAAACAAAACTTACCACTATTTCGTCCATCGGGCCCTCCAGCAACGAATAGACCCAATTCAAATAATACTAGAAAATCTCATGTACTTCAGCGGACCGCTGGAAATATGTTTTACCAATGGGCAGAGGTAAGCTTTGAATCTATTTTAAGGTTATTATTTTCTTAAATAATCTTTGGCAATGGAAATGTCAACTCACAATAATCTTTCAAAATTGAATTGTATTTAACATGAAAGAACTGTCAGTTTTACTTAATAACAGCATTCTTATGGGATGCTATATTTTAATACAAATGGTTAATTTTTAAGTTATGCAACAGTTTGGTTGCATTAGTAACTACTGCGTAATATTTGAGAAATCTTTAAAAAAATTGTCTCATGTTAGGCTTTATATGAGGATAATTTTTTCTAGGCTTTAGGACAGAGACTTGAAGAAATGCTGGCAGACGATAAAAGTCAAATCCCAGTTGTCATCTCCATTTTATCTGATGAGAACAAACAAAAAGAACTTCTTATAGAGGATGAAGAGGAAGATTTTCTTGATGAAGGTAATATAAGATTTTTATTCTAAACACATTTTGCAATAGAAATAACAGCATATATCTGCTCAAATGACATATAGAAAAAATAATATTCTCCCAGATATAATGGAGGGACAAGATATGAGCGATATGTAAATGACCAAGCCCAAAGTCTATTTAAAAATGTTTATTCCTATTAATAATTACCATTATTAATAATTTAATAAATTTTACATAGCTACTAAAACTACATATGGATCTTCATGCCCCATGGCGCTAAGATTGATCGCGTGCGTATTGTTAATGGAAATTACTGCATTCCTGCGAGAAACTTATCAAACAATTCCTAAAGTTGGCCATACAAGCGGCCGTAGTGGGGCAGATAAACCTCAGTCTTGGACTGTAGTAGATAAAGCATATTCTAAAGAAGCAAATAGAAGATGGAGTATGGCTCTCTCATCGATGGGTCATTCGCAGGCGTCTGCTCAAAGCCTTCAGAGTATAGTTGGCGACAAAGCTGATGGTATGAACTTGTTATTTGTCTTTTCTTAACAAATTGGAAATTGTTTTCATCGGTTAAGCATCCCGTATATTTAATTTATTTAGTTAAAAGTTTGGAGGACTTATTAAAAAGAAGGAGCATTAATTCATTCAGTTCTTTAATTTTTTAGTTTTTATGGGGCTACAGTCTGAAAGGAAAATTAGCTTTGTCCTACAAGAACCTGATAATGAATCAGAAGGAAGCAGTAACACAACTTTGCCAATACAGGTATTAGATATTTTAATCATTCAAAATTAATAATTTTAACTAATTTGAAGTAGATGTTGGAGTTGTGGAGAAAAGTGATAATAAGTAAAATTTACCTGATCTATTGTGGTTCCCCTCGATTATCAGTGTTTGAATGAGGTCTTCTGCAAAGTGTACAATGTTTATTTGAATGAATGTGTATAGTAAGTAGAATTTCCTTGCGCTTAACCAAAGTAGTTTCACATATCTATAGGCCTTTTAAATATTGTGTGAACGTTGGGGGGTTGTATGTTTGTGTTATTCTATTGTTATTGTTAGGCCTGGAAACCCAAGGAACGCAAGCTCCCTAAAGAAATGGTTCCGTTTCTCCTACAGTAATAGTTTGAAATAATATTTGTATGCCGTAGGATTCCTTTGTCAATTTATAAACTTATTACAAATGATAAACAATTATTTTGGCTTTTATCTTGATTTTGACATTGCCTTTCTTATTTATATTATAGTAATATGAATGTTCTTACAGAAGCAGAACCAAATGACTAGGTCCTGCCTGCAGTTCAAGCTGCCCAAACTGTCTCTTCCATAAACCAACAGAAGACTTTGGGTCTTCTTTCCTCCACCACTCTAAATAGTTCTGCTTTACACTCCTCTTATTCGAGCATCATGACTATATATACTATTTTATTTTATGTTTTTCTTACTGCCACTTTCAACTGGGCATTTTTTAAATTTTAGCCGGAAGATGTTGTATGCGATGACAAGAAAGTTAGAAGTCGAAGGCCATTATTGTTACGTCGAGGTACTGCAACCACCACCGTGACAACTGGTTCTTTCAAAAGGAGATCACTAAAATTGCGAAGACCGAAAGAACAAATGCCTATTGTACCAGTTGCTGCTGAACGTCCTAAAGATAGTATTTCAGAAATTAATGAATGTAAGCAAATTATCCTTAATTTTTTCAGAAATAGAAATTTTAATTAATTTTTAAAATAGAAATTTTAGGTCAAGTTAATTTAATTTTTTCAGAAAACGTTAAACTTAAAAAATTACTTTAAGCATTTCAATAAAGTAACATTTAGGAGCACAATAGCATCTTTTGGTCGCAGTGCTCTGTACCCTCCAAACAAAATTTGGGATGAACTTTTTTATCTTAATGTTTATATCCCCATTTTGTAACCAAACAAATTTAATCTTGAAGTTTTCGAATTACAAGATTTTAATAAAAGAAAAAAAAAATTAAAATTACAAAAATTCATGAAAAGACCAAAAACATTTCGAAATTTCAAAAAAGTTAAACTCTTGCAGAGACAGCAGAATTAAAATATTCAGCAATTAATTTTCTTATTTACGACATTACAGTTAGGAGAGGAGATTCAATACAGAATAAAAGAAAAGTTAGCTCCTTATCAGATCGTAGTGATACCTCAGAGCAAGGTGGAGGTGGAGAAGTATCTGGAGAAGAAAGTCCTGGCGTATTAAGTGATGAACAGCCACCTGAAAGTCCAACGGATACTAGTGACACCGATGATACAACCAATATGCCATGGATTAAGGTAAACAGTTCTGTGGAGGGATTGTATGGACATAAATAATATTGAATTGACTCCTTAACAATCTCTTATTTTTTTATGTAATGTATGCATTCTCATACTCACATTCTTCCTTGAATTAATCATTTTTTAACTGTGCTTATTTTTGCAGGTTATCGTTCAGATGTTGAATTCCTACAATTATTACTGTTCACATCAAAATTTTTGTCATCCTTTTTGCTATAGACGACACATGAGAGCATCTTCTAGATTAATTAAAGCAGTCCGGCAAGTGAGTTTGTTTCTATATGGATATTTTTTTTAAATAACACGAAAAATAACTAAGTGCTAATTAGTTTCAAGATTTTAAACTAATTATCTAAAATAAAAACTTATTTCAAGAAAGTTTATTTTTTTTTTCTAATAATGGTTAGGTATACGGTGAAGAGTTTGGTGTAATTAATAATGAAAATTCTACCACACAAGAAGAACCTAAGAAAAGTGAAGGCAAAAGAAGTAGAAAAGTATCGGAACAAGCCTCACCTGTAAAAACTAAAGAATCCAAGAAAGAAAAAGATAAGGAAAAAGACAAGTTTGTATTGAATATATATATATATATATATATATAATATAATGCACACACACACCCACTGACAGATATATATATATAAAACTATGTATAGTTTTTATTAAGCCAATAAAATTGTTTACTTGATTTAGATTTCATAATTGTAATACATATATTTAATAGACTAGAACGAATGGGTGGCGACAGTGCTTTATCAGGGAAGGACAGCCACAAAGATTCCGACGATAAAGGGGATTTAAGCAAAGGTTCTAAAGGATCAGGTGATAAATCTAAAGATCCACCACCGATGTTGAAGTATATCAAGACGCAGGTAAATTGAATTACTCATGCACTGATAGTGTTCAAGCAAATACCCTTTAAATACTAAATACTAGAGCAATATATTCCAACCAAATAAAACTGTAAGCTGTGAATACTATTGGAACTTTAATACTCTAGGATAATATCCTTTATCTGCCTTGAAATTTTTTGTTTGCTTTATTATTATTTTTAATAACTTAACAAAATTAAGATCTTATATCGACCGGAATGGTTTGACCATCAACAACTATAAACGATAAAACTTTAGCCGTATGCACCTTTGAGCAAAAGAATACGTAGATCGTTGGTTAACTTTAACATTTGAAATAAAAATGGTGCTCCGGCCGGTTAGATACTAATCTTATCCCAATCTTATCAACCTAATCCTAATTTTATCTTGTTTGATATCTTCTTTGTCATTGCCCAGACTACTTATTTTTATTAATTTTAATTATTATATCAACATCAAGAACTTTCGATTAGCAGTTAATTTCTTTAATTCTCTTTGGTTCGTCGGTTGTCCTTCTCACGATCCAACACGTACCATAACGTCTGAATAAATATGACCTCTTTCAAACTAATATTATGTAGGATTATAAAATTAAGTAAAGCTGTTAAAGTCAAATATAATGTGTACAAAAGAATTTATTAAGAGATAATGCATATAATTAAAACTGAAGTTCTTTCAACTGACTCTCCATTGGAAAATTAGTCAAGTAGGATGAAACAATTGTCTATATAAGGAAGCGATGTCCAAAGCAATTTGCAAAGGGTTCTAGCATTGAAAAATTATTTATCTTGAAAGTTGTTATATAAATAGTGTATAAAGCAGTAAGATGAAATAACAATACACTGATAGTGAGGGAGGCATTTCTTGTAGTAAGCAATATATGTCCTTTAAATCGATAATGATTATTGACTCTCCAAAATTTCTTTTATTGGAAATTGTTGCATAATCAATAATATTAAGCTAATGTTATTGATTATTTATAAAAATTGTAGGTTGATGAAGTGTTTCATTGTCTTACCGGAACTATATTGAAAGGAGGATGCATAACACCTGGAGAAATCCTTGCCGATTGTTTGCCAGCTGCATGGCAATTATTGTTAGAACCTTGTCAACAGACTGCTGCTAGTGCAGCCGCACTGATGATTCTAGCAGCAGTTAAAGCACCTGCACAAGCGGCGCATATAATGGATGCAGCCTTACGACATCCAGATCCTGCAGTTAGAATCAATGCTGTACTTAGGTATATACCGTATTTCTGAAGTTAGAATTATTTATCCACTTTTAAAAAAAAATAATTTTGTACTGCAGATTTAAAGTACTTTGGAAGATGCGACATCAGGTGTGGTGTCGTTTAGAAGATGGTGCTCAGATGACCTTTAAAGTTCCTCCGCCAGGTATTGAATTTACTCTACCTTCTCCTAAGATCGGAATTGAATCATTACCGGTTGTAGATCCTCCTTGGATGCCTTTAGTAAAGACTAAAGTTGAAGAAGTTACAGCAATCAGCCAAGAAAGCCATGTAAGTTATTCTTAATTAAACGTTTCTTTTTTTTTTTTAAATAGCTTAGTTATTTTCTTTACACGTGTAATTCTGCAGCGTTCATTAGTAACCGCTACTAAAACTAGAAAGAAACAGCAAACCGAATTAATTAAGATGGCACTTCAGGCACGTGAAGACAAAAAAAGATCAGAACGAGAAAATTTTATGGTCACAACAATACCGATTACTATTCAGGCAGCATATGAACCAAGTCTTCATCACGCCGTTGGTGATGATCATGATGAAGGTACATATATATGGTCTTTGAAAAATTTGAAATTTGTTAAACTTATTGCTAATAGAGTATAGATTCTCAGTGGCTTATCAAAATTACTTAAACATAGTCGGTAATATTTCAGGTGGTGATGAAGAGGTTGTAGACGGACAACCTCGGAATACCACATCACATCATATACATTCTGCACAATCATTATTTCCATCATGTCTTTGTTCAGCTGTAATCCAAATCATCAACTTGTTAGATGATGCTGCTGTGTCAAATGATGGTTGTGCAGTTTACGAAGTAGCTTATCAGGTAATCTTATACTCTTTTTTCTTATTCAAACCTCTTATATAAACTTTTTTCTCATTTTAGTTTGAAATTTATTCTTTATATACTTCATTTAGGTAATTTGGAATTGTTTGGTGGAAGATAGCGCTCTGTTCTTACGTTATATCCTGGAACGATTGACACGCGACAATCAAGAACTAATGTTTAAAGTATTAAGACACTTGATACGATTTGTTCCAAGACTTCCTCAACAGGCAGCGTTTACACTGTACAATTACATAATTGGATATGTAATGTTTTATGTAAGAACACCACATGAAGAAGGACAGAAACTTATTGGTGCAGCACTTTCAATACTTTGGATGGTTAGTTTCATAGGCCATTTATTTCCCAAATTGTTTGTTAAATCATATAAGGTGTTTCTTGCTGAAACTCAATGATATGCTTATTTCCAGGTAGTACATAGTGTGCATGGTATCATGTTTAAAGATCTTAAGCAAATTTTAAGAAAAGAGCAATGTGACGCTTCCATATTGCTTACAGCAAATGTACCTTCCACTAAGAAGATCATTGTTCATGGACCCCAAGGTAATTGACTCAGCAAGTTATGTTTAAATCTTTTACTGGTGATTGGGATTCAATTCTGATAATTTCTGCAATTTTTCCCTGCCTCTTTTCCTTGTTGTAGATCTTTTTCGACGGTTCGCTTCAGCATGTATATGAGAAATATGATACTCAGATATATAAAAGTATTTGTTGACCGTTGATGAATTATGTTATAAAGAAATTTGGTGAGGATCGGTCAAGAACGAAACCTTTAGATCAAGACTTTAATAAAAAGAACAATTAATAATATTGCAAAATGCAGAACATAATAACAAACAAAAAATCTGGTGTGAAACACTCACACAACTTTCTTTTACTCCAGTTCGCAAAATTATAATTGACAAACTTTATAGTTTGTGTAACAAATTTAATGAAATTCGTCGAAAAGTGAAAAAACTGTTCAGTAAAACCGCACTTCCGGTTTACTAATTTCCTTAAATTCGGAATTTTGGTCATCTATTTATTTCAAATTAATTTCTTTGGATGATAGAATTGTATAATCAACTATGATAGCACTTTAGAGAAAAACATAACCCCATCCCTCCCCTAAAAGTGCCCTAAAATGAATTTTCCCAGAGGAATGTTTTCAATGAAAGTTGTAGATCATTGTATGTTTAGTTTATATGAGAAGTTTCAAGAAAATCATCGGAGCCATTTTTGAGAAAATTGCGAAAAAGTGAAAAAAATCATTTAGTAAAGTGGTAAAGTAAACGCATTTCCGGTTTTCCGATTTTTTGAACTCGGAATTTCAACAACATATTCAATTCTAATTAACATTATTTAGATGACAGAATTGTCTAATAAACTGAAATAGCACTTTAGAAGAAAACCAACCCCACCCCTCCCCCACAACTACCCTTAAATGAATAAATGCCCAGAGAAATATTTCAAATAAAAGTTGTAGCTCCTCGGGTGTGTAGTTGATATCCCAAGTTTGAAGAAAATCATCGGAGCCATTTTTGAGAAAAACGCAAAAAGTAAATAAAACTAACTAGAAAAGTGGTACTTCCGGTTGAGGAATTTTGACAGATAATGTAGTGTCAGATCCCACGGTGATACCTAAACGGAATATCAAGTTTCAACTTTCTAAGGTTTTTCGTTTTTGAGCTATTCTGTTCCATATACACACATACATTACTCACACATACCCCACACACACACACCACACACACACACACATTTGCTAAAAACACTTTTTTGGACTCAGGGATCTCAAAAGGATATTTCCGGTGGAAAACTCGATATCGAAATTTGACACGATTACAATAATTTCTCTACTAGCATGGAAATTATCTCGGAGGCGTGTAACCAATCAATGCTCAGGAGAGTTTCTTGGAGAGGGAGGCGGCCAGCCTATTGGTGGAACTCGCGAATTGCGGATCTCCGTAGGGATTGTATTAAGAAGAGGAGGAGGGTTCAACGAGCAAAAAGGAGGCCGACGCCCGCATGCCGTGCAGCTGAATATAGAGAGGCGAAACACGAGCTGCGGAAGGCAATTTACCTGAGCAAAAAACGCTGCTGGGACTCTCTCATAGCGGAAGTAGACCGAGATCCTTGGGGTTTAGGTTACAAAATCGTAACTCAAAAGATTGCCGGCTTTATGAAGCAAGCGGTCTTGGATACGGTGGCTATGGAGGGAATTGTAAAGAGTCTATTCCCCACACACCCCGGAAGACCAGGAAGATTATTTGATGTCCCTATGAATATCCCGTTTTTTTGCGGAAGAAGAAGTGCAGGAAGCAGCGGTTACTTTGAAAACCAAGAAGGCCCCAGGCCCGGACGGCATACCCAATGAATTTGTAGCAATGATAGCCCGAGGAAAACCAGACATGTTGTTACAAATGTTTAACGCATGTTTAAAATCCAGCATATTTAGTTATAGGTGGAAGATTGCCCGGCTAGTTCTAATCAGCATAGGCAAGGGAGTTTCCCTCCCCTCGTCATTCCGTCCGCTATGCATGCTGCATACGGTAGGAAAGCTCTTTGAGAAACTTATTAAGCTAAGGCTTACGGAAGAAATTTGGGAAGCAGGTGGTCTATCACCCAAGCAGTATGGCTTCAGACCAGCTAATCTACGTTGCAGGCAGTAGAGGAGGTTATAAGGGCGATTCAAAGAGCAGAAAGTCGTAGTCAACGTACGCGGAAGATGGTATTGTTAGTCATGCTAGATGTCAAGAACGCGTTTAATCCCTCAAATGGTCCGACGCCCTGCAGGCATTGGAGAGGAATTTCCATATTTCGCCGTATTTATTGAGGTTGTCGAGGACTACTTCAGGGATAGGTCGCTAGTCTACCAAACAGAGGCAGGCCCTAAAATTATGACCGTCACTGTGGGAGTTGCGCAGAGGTCGCTTCTAGGCCCGGAATCTGGAACGTCACTTATGAAGGATTGCGGTTGGAAATGCCTGAAGATTCGGCATTAATCGCTTACGCTGATGATGTTGCAGCGCTGATATCGGTGCGTAATTTAGACAAAGCGCAAACCAAGTTAAACCAGGTTATGCGAAGAGTGAATGGTTGGATGGTGGAACATGAACTCGAGTTAGCTTTGGCTAAGACGGAGGTCGTGATATTGACAAAAAGAAGGATCGACCCGTGTATCCAGTTTTATGTTGGTAGGGAAGTGGTGACGTCGTCTAGCGCGGTTAAGTACTTGGGTGTAACCATGGATGTCAAGTTAAGCTTTGGAAGACATATCCAAGAGGCTGCCGATAAAGCTGCGGATGCAGTAGCGCGTCTGTCAAAGTTGGTGACCAACGTTCCTGGTCCTAGAGCGAGTACTCGCAAAATATTGATGAGTGTTTCCCGCTCTGTGATGTTGTACAGCGCAGAAATTTGGGCAAGAGCTTTGCGAAAGAAAGTGTATAAAAAAAGGCTCGCGCGGGTGCAGAGACTCGGCGCACTCCGGATTGCCTCTGCTTATCGCACCGTGTCGGAGCCGGCCGTCTCGGTAATAGCTGGGGTTATTCCTATTGCCCTCCTAGCTCAGGAGCGTGCAAGAATCTATGCTAGACGGGGAGAGAATAATCGCGTGGAAATAGGTAGGGGAGAGCGAGAGCGTACTATGGCAGCGTAGCAAGAAGAGTGGGTTGCGGAGCGCCGAAGCCGCTGGACCTCTATCTTGATTCCAGACATTAGAAGCTGGGTTGGTAGAAGCAATGGCGATGTAAATTATCCCTTGAACCAAGTCCTTTCTGGGCACGGATTCTTCAGAGACTACCTTAAGAAGGTAGGTAAAGAAGAGGTATCAACCTGTTTGTATTGCCAAGCACCACGCGACGACGCTCGGCACCGGTTTTCGAATGTGAAAGGTGGGCTCGACCCTGAAGGAACCTAGAGCAGGAGGTCGGGAAGTGGTGCCTGGTAGGTTGGCCCAGACTCTGTGAGTAGTCGTAACAACTGGACAAGGGTTACTTCCTTTGTCCAGGAGGTGATGTCGACTAAACGTGTAGAGGTGAATATGGGAGAAGGGGCCCCTTAGGGCTAAGTTAAGGAGCCTAGCCTGATGCAGTGCTAAGAAAACGAATCCAGGCTAGGCTCAGGTGTATGGGGGGCGGGTTAGCCGGTAGGCATATTCATATGGAGTTCGGCACTTTGATGTGCGTAAGTAGCATTTCCCCCCTCTTGAAAAAATAAAACTAGGAGTAAGAGAAAGTAAAAACTAAATAAAAATAATATTGGACTTACATATAGATAGTGAGATGTGAGAAAGAATTTTCCAACATACACATTTGTTACTTCGCAGAAACATAAAAAAAGAAAATGAAAAGTTACTAGTTTCTTGTCTTAAATCATCTACAGAAATGAAAGTTGGGTTGAAAAACAAATGTGTATGTTTAAAAATTATTTCTCACATCTTCACGACTATCTGTAAGTTCAATATTATTTTTATTTCGAAATTTCTTTTCTTTATTATTATTATTATTATTCTGCATGTTACAATTATTAATGCATTGTGGTTCCTCATTGTATTGTTTTTTAGATTAAAGAATTGATAAATACAGGAAACTCTGTCGAAACGTTGGCATAATTGAATGTTTCTTTATTGACCAATTTTCACCAGATTTGTTCATAACATGCTCAGATATGTTATGACAATGCTAACACAGTGTTAATCATACTTTGACAAAGTGCGATGAATAAAGCCATGAATAAAGCGACGAATCAATTTGTTTTTAAATCTAACTTATAATGTGGTTGGAAATGATCAATAAATAATAACCCGCGTTGTTTACTAACTTTCATAGGAAAAACATTTAATAAAACTACCTCAATTTCGATAAATTTTAGGAAGTTAATTTCAAATATTAAATAACAAAAAAAAATCTGGTGTGAAACACTCACACAACTTTCTCTTATTCCAGTTCTCAAAATTATAATTGACAAATTGTATATTTTGTTTACCAAATTTAATGGAATTCGTCGAAAACTGCCCAGTAAAAGCGCACTTCCGGTTTACTAATTTACTTGAAACTCGGAATTTTGGCCATCTATTTATTTCTAATTAATTTTATTTTGATGATAGAATTGTATAATCAACTATGATAGCAATTTAGAGGAAGCTGTAACCCCCCTCCCATAAAAGTGCCCTTAAATGAATTTTCCCAGAGAAATGTTATAAATAAAAGATGTAGATCTTTGCATGTTTAGTTTATATTAGAAGCTTCAAGCAAATCGTCGAAGCCATTTTCGAGAAAATCGCAAAAAAGTGAAGATATCACTTAGTAAAGTAGTATAAACGTACTTCTGGTTATCCGATTTTTTCAAACTCGGGATCTCAATAACATATTTAATTCTAATTAACATTATTAAGAAGGCAGAATTGTCTAATAAACTGAAATAGCACTTTAGATGAAAACCTAGCCCCACCTCTCCCCCACAACTGTCCTTAAATGAATTTTCCTAGAGAAATGTTTCAGATAGAAGTTGTAGCTCCTTGGGTGTGTAGTTGATATCCCAAGTTTGAAGAAAATCGTCGATGCCATTTTTGAGAAAAACGCAAAAAAGTAAAAAAAAACTAACTAGTAAAGTAGTACTCCGGTTGAGGAATTTTGACAGATAACGTACTGTCAGATCCTATGGTGATACCTAAACGGAATATCAAGTTTCAACTTTCTACGGTTTTTCATTTTTGAGCTATGCTGTTCACATACACACACACACACACACACACACAATTTGCTAAAAACCACTTTTTTGGACTCAGGGGATCTCAAAGCGGATATTTCCGGTGAAAACTCGATATCGAAAATTTGACACGATTACAATACTTCCTCCTCTTCTAGGAGTAAGAGAAAGTAAAAAAAGTGATGTAAAAGCAAACATTTAACTAAACACAAGACTTTCTCTTGCTGTAATTCGCAAAGTTTTTTGTTAATATCTTGGGTTTAATTAAATTTAACATAATTCCCAACAAGATAGAACAGTAATTGTATTTAATTGAATTTATTTTTTGAAGACTGCTTACAAATACTGCCTAGACTTTACTACAAATAAGATTTTTTAGAAAAAAGGTTGCGCAATGACAGATTCTTGAATGAATAGTAAATAAATCAAATTCAGGGAAAATCTTGCCGCCATATTCTCGAAAAACCGAAACCATTTCTGTGAATTGGCTCGATTTTTTCCAATTAGTCGATTTTCTTAAATTTAGTATTTATTAAACATCTTTTTTATTCTTGAATGGTGTGGATGGGTTCGCATTGCTGGATGACATCTGGGATTTTATCCGTCCGTAGCATGCATATTTTTGATGTTCCTGACTGGTTTCGAATTTTCATCCAGAGTAGGCTAATCAAGTTCCTGTAGAGACTTGACTACAACTTAATGTTTCTGTTACTCATTACACTTATTGACTGTATGTGGGAGGTTGTTTGAATCGTGAGGATAACTGGAGGATATATGTAATATAATCAACAAGTGTAGTGTGTTAACAGAAGTATTAAGTTGAAGTCAACTCTCTTCACGAATTTGATTAGCCTTACTCTGATTTGCATGCTACCACGATAAAATCCTAGATATTTCTTCTCTGAATTATATAATTAATAGAATGTTACAATATTTTGAAATAATACTAGAATGAAATTTGATATCGACGTCTCCCCAAAACCTAAAAATCTATTTTCTTAAAAATGTGTTAATAAAAAAAATTAATTTGAAATATTCTTTATTTATGTGGTTAGAATGAGAAGAGGGGGATCTGAGAGTATTCAAATGGAAAATCAGATTCTGTGATAATTCCTGAGCTTCCTGTGATAATATTCGTTTTGGAGATTTTTTGTTCTCAGATCATTTGCTAAAAACATTTTTTCCATAGCATCAGAGACATTTTCCGTGGTAGCCTGCTTCATTTTGTGGTCATCGACCGGTTTCGGGCGTTCGCCCATCTTCAGGATGCGTTTTTCAGACAGTGTGACAACACAGACTCGAGAGTAACTTAGTTTCACACTCATTTTTTTCATACTCTGGTGAAAATTCAGTTTCGAATCGCAATATTTCCTCTTCGCATTCAGAGACAATAATAAATTTTAAAATTACTTCTACTATGTTACCTCTTTCTCTCTCTAAAAATTGCAGCAAACTTTTTCAAAATAATAGGCTAATATCTGGGATTTGTCATATATTTGCGATAGACATATATTCTTATTCTTTTTTTGTGACCGGTTTCGGATTCCCGTCATCAGAATTTGATTTGGCTAGAGTAGAAAAGAATAGAAATGCTGTGTTTTCTTATATGGTTTCCCTTCATATATTTTCACTTAGTGTTGTGAACGAGGAAAACTTTGAACTTGGATGTCTGGGGGTTGATTATAAAGCCAAATCTAGTTTATAAGTTCAAATTTTTTACACTGTCTGGATAAACTGAAGTTTGGTCATGGATATCCGAAGCTAGTAACAAAAAAGGAACGCAAAATACGTCTGTTTCGAAAGCAATCTCGGATATCATCCAGCATTTGAACCTAGCCACTCTATCTGCTGAAACCTTAATACCACTTGCTTCTAAAAAAAAAAAATAAATAAATAAAATAAAATAAATCCATCACGAGTTTCTTCGAGTTACGTAGGAAAGAAAATAGAAATTTTCACTCCCGAATACTACTTTTTGTAGTTTCTTTCAAATTAATTGATCTTTTCCCATTTATCAGAACAATCTTCATGCGGAATTCCCTCACAGTTTCCGGTCCAAGAGGATACACAGTTTTGTCAGATACTTAGAGAATCTTTAGATTTTTTTGGCATTGATGAGGACAGGCATAAGGAATTTTTTCTCGTTGATCACAAAACACGTAAGCTGTCTTTATAAATAAGTTAATTTTAATTATTTACTACTAATATGGAAACTAATTAATAAATAATAAGTATCTTACCAAACAGGTCAAATACATAATCCTAATTCTTATGTTAGAGATTATTATTTTTTCAAAAGATCACAATATCCTCAGTTAGAATTAGTACACATGCACCCTGAGGAAGCTTTCAATGCTCTTCAAAAACAAGAATTAATGCATAAGGTTGTTGAAATTGGAAAGGTTCTATTAACTTGGGCAATTTTGAAAAATGTTGATATGGTAAGTTTTGTTTGTTATGTAATTTATTTGCCTAATTTTGTTGAAATTAATTTTATAATGAAATATTTCTCTTATGTTATAATACTGTTGCTATACAGGTAGTGCAGAGAGTTGTATTTCTTCATGAAGAACTTATGAAATTACCTTCATTTCCAAGGAAAGCCTTAGAAGCGGATTTAGATTTATATAAGGGTGGAGAAATTGGCAAAGTTTGAACTAAATTATTTATTTACAAAAATATGATACGTTTTGATTAGAGTTTCCATATAATTCTTTCATGTTATGATTTCAGGAATTGTTAGGATTGGATGTATTGCATAAATTTATGTGGGTTCGTTTAATAGCGCGTATGTTTGAGGCAATGGCTGGAAATTTCGCCTATTCTGGTGATATACATTTATTCTTAAATGTTCTGAACGGTGCAGTTACATTGCATAGTCAAGATGCAACTATTCTCAGATATGTTATGGCTACATATATTAATGCTGCTCATAATTTCAAAAATATATTTTCAATAAATGGGTAATCAATTGAAATAACAATTGCAAGAATAATATTTTATTATTTTATCATAATTTCATTAATTCCATGTTATTACAGATATCTGATGATTGTACCATCATTATTGCAACTTTATGCCTCTCATCAAACCAATAAACTTGTTACACGCACCGTTGAATATGTAGTCAAACAGTTTTATCTAATGAACAGAAAACCATTTATACTGCAGATGTTTGGAGCCGCTTCAGCTATTTTGGATATTGATGCAACTTCACAATTTGGAGATGCTCATAAAGTATATATTTTATATCTTTTATTTGTTAAACTTATGGCTAACGAAAAATTGAAAAATATATTTTTTACACACTTCTTAGGTTCCAGCAATTTGTCTGTTCAGAATACTATTAAGTCTGGAAACACCTTCTCCAGATCCTCTAAATATTGGTGAACTTGTGAAAGAAGAAAAACCTTTACAGGCAATTGATTTCTGTTATCATGATGACAGTGAAATGGTAACAGTTTTGGATTGTATTTCATTATGCGTTATGGTTGTGGCATATTCTGCAGATTCTGTCCGAGCTTATCAGATGCTTGTTAGTAAATTATAAATTATTTAGAAAAATTGAAGTTTTAGTTTTTATCTAATACTTTGAACTTTTATCTAATTTCTAAATTACAGACAATTCTAGAAGCCATTGTCCCTTGCTATCTTTTGCAAATACAACAACCAAGTTATCGCAAGGAAGGAAAAACTGAAAGAGATGTTATTAGTCAAATAGCAGTTGCAATCAACACTTTGATTACAAATTGTGAAGCGCTTTCCAAGTAAGTAAAGGATTAAGTGGTTCGAAGTAACTAAAGTCTCACAGAACGCAAACTATTTTTACGAATTTTCCTCATTATAATTATGTGTTGAATGTATTAATAGATATAAGTAATTGTTGAATATGTAGATGGGTCCGAAGTGCTGGATAACATCTGGTATTTTATCCGTCCTAGCATGCATATTCCGTTTGTTCCTGACCGGTTTCGGATTTTCACCCATTGTCAGAGCAATTCACCAAGATCGTGTAGAGAGTTGACTTCAACGCAATGTTTCTGTTGCACTCACACTTGTTGGTTTGTTGGTCGTATATATGGCATTATACAACCAACAAACCAACAAGTGTGACTGAAACAGAAACATACTCACTACACGAACTGGCGAATTTGCTCTCACGATGGATGAATATCCGAAACCGGTCAGAAAAATAACATGCATGCTACGACGGATAAAATACCAGATATAAGTAATTCTTTAATTTTGTTTTAAGTGTGTTATCTATTAATTATTTATGATTTCCCGTCTTAAAACTATTGCTTACCTGAACAATTCGACAAATTTAATACTTTAGTCAATTTGACTAAATTCATTACTTACGATCTTTTACTATTCAGTTATTTAATTCGCGGTGCAATTAATTTATTTTCTTTTTACAAGCTTGGTTATATTTGTTGTGGTGGTTGGTCCGCAGAGCTGGAAAGCATCAGAGACATTTTCCGTGGTAACCTGCTTCATTTTGTGGTCATCGACCAGTTTCGGCGTTCACCCATCTTCAGAATGGTTTGTCAGACAGTGTGATAACACAGACTTGCACAGAGCAAATTGTATAAACACTGTGTCTCTATGTAAAGATATTAATAAAATATTATACATCCACCTATATGTTTTATGCTTAATTATTTGCTAAATTTTAACTTACCCTAATACTTGGTTTCTTATAAATTTTTGAAAAAGTTTTATCAAGCCTTCTGTGTAACATATTCAATGAAGGTCTCATAGATTCATTGCTCCATTCAGTAACTGGCATTTCAGTAACAGACACAGTGTATAAACTGAATTTGCTCTGTACAAGCCTGTTTTATCACATGTCTGACAAACGCATCCTGAAGATGGGCGAAGCCCGAAACCGGTCGATGACCACAAAATGAAGCAGGCTACCACGGAAAATGTCTCTGTTGGTTATATTTAGTATGATTATTAAAATTTATTGGAGCAAACATTTTTAGTTTCCATTAGTACATTAGTTTACATGTACTAATATTAGAAAAAGTGGTGAGCTAAAGCCACTACCGACTCTTGATAGCGGAGCCCAGAACTAACAGTGATGGGAACTGCGATGCTTGCCATACATCCCTCATAAAATTCAACCTCTCGCAAGACTTGGCCCCTCATAGGTTGTTGTTAAAGGCGTTTTTTTTCATTTAAATAACTGTTATAAATACATAAATGGAAATCTGAATTAAAAAATGTTTCCAATTTCACTGCGTTTGGGAAAAATAAGTTTTTTTAAGGATTGTAAGGATTATTGGCTGTAACATCTTGTTTCTATAGTTTTCTCTATGTTTCTGTTGACTTATCTAGGAACTATAATGGACCTCAGAGAACAAGTCCTGATCATAAAGGCTCTAGTCAAAGAAATTATAACCGAAATCCATATTCACCGGGTTATGAGTATGATGACGACAACCATGCTAAATATATCCAAGATAGATCGAAAATGAGGGCTACATATGGAGACAGCGACGATAGTGAAGTAAAAATGAAATATTTTTTATTTTTAAAATGTATTTGTTTATTCATTCTGTAAATTAAATAAATTTATAATTCCCCTTACTCATTTAATTGTTAATTTTTCTTATTTTAAAATATATTTTATAGGCAGAATTTCGTAGACCAAGGGATGTACTATTATCACTTGCTACCGAATTCGCTACAAAATGTAGCGCTCGATTAATAGAATTGAATAAAAAATTTCCACAGGATGGTAAACCAATAGAATTGGTAGAACTTAGATCTCAAATCGTAAGTAAATTGTTAAACGATAACAATATATTCAAAATTAGTATGTTAGTAATTCTTTAAATTAAAAATCCTAAAAATGAATTAATAAATTGTCCAGAGACTAGCAGAGGTAGCACATAGCCTTTTAAAAGCATCACCTTATGATCCGGATACAATGTCATGCAAGGGATTACAATTATATATGACACAGTTAATGCCAGTTACCGAATGGAGCAATGAATCTATGAGACCTTCATTGATTATGTTACTTAGAAGGCTTGATAAAACTTTTTCAAAAATTTATAAGAAACCAAGTATTAGGGTAAGTTAAAATTTAACAAATAATTCAGCATAAAACATATTGGTGGATGTATAATATTTTATTAATATCTTTACATAGAGAAGTGTAGACTGGGAAGCAGCTAGCGGTCTTATAAGAGGTGTTTATGAAACATTATCACGTTATCCTTATATGGTCCATATGCAGCATCTTAAAACATTAGTCAGTACTTGTCAAGTAAGTTTTTTATCAGTTATAAAAGTTTTAATAATTAACTTATGTATTTTGCTATTATTATTACTGGCCATCAGAACTATATTTGCCTTCTTAGTATTAACGAAGATACGCAAGTTGCACAAAAAGTTCTCGTATACGAATGGCTGCTAATTTCGGATCCTTTAGAATTATGCATCTCTTCGAATTCCAGCACAGAATCTCACTTTAAGATTGTTGATTTATTTTTGGTGCGGCTTATCACTTTTGCATCCAAATATCTAGACGAAATAACAATGTTTTGTCCATTATACTTCTCTTACAATCGATATCAATTTTTCCTACCAAAGTTTTTAATTAAGAGAAAATTTAAATTTCTATGAAGGTCAAATCGAGGTTACGACCCTAGGATCCATCTAGTAAATCGCTTTTAAACTTAGTAACTTTAAAATCTTTTGTTTCTGCTTGGGCAGCTTATTAATATGATTAAATTTAGTCTGTTTTCTCTTTTTAATAATAAATGTATTTGCCTATAGTCTTTAATAATTGGTGAAACAGCAACCGGGCTGGGAGAAAATGTATCTTCCGCCACAACAGCTTTGATGAGTCAAGTACCTCCTCCACATTTCTGTGATATTGTAGTTCGCCTTATTGCTTTACAAATACTTGTTGTTGGGGTAATCTATAAAATTTCTATTTCTACTATTTTCCAAAATAAAATGTATCTATTCAAAATTTTTCTACGATTATTTACGTCTACCTAGGAATCCTACACTCTGGAACAAGTTTGCGGAGGGAGTACGCTATTTCCAACTCATGAGAAGACGGAAAACATGTTAATGAATCTGTTGATTCCACTTTCATTGCGTGTTGGGAGTGGACGGAAAGGTGAGTTTTCTTCATATCGTAAATCGGAGAAAACTATTGACTCTTATATATAAATAGTAATAATCCAATATATATTCAATCCAATATATTGGTTTTATAAATCCTGTTTGGAGATTTGACTTTTTAAATTCACAATTCGTTGTCACACTTGGCAATTATTTGGCATACTTATTTTCGAAAAGTGCTGTTTTACTGTATAAGTATAACTTATTACAGTTTATCTACTAATAAATGAAAGTATTAATAGATAGATATATAGATAGTGATTTAAAAAACGAACTATAAATACAGCGAGTTTTTGAGAAACATCAATCAAATTTGGCTAAATAAATCAATATTATTTAAGCCTGCAAATTGTCGAATATATGTGTAGGTTTACAAATATAATTATTTATAAAAAGTTCTTATTAAGTACGTTTTAATAATTATATAACTTTTTAACTAGACGTACACATAATGAGGGAAGTGGATATACAATACACGTTGATCACAGTACTTTATGCCATGTATCCACCTTCTGCCAGATCGCCAATCACAATGCAAAATTTTAAAATGGCAACCGATTTTAGAACTGGTTCATTTTCGTTCACCAAATCACCTCCAGCAGTAACTAAATCACTATATCAAGTGTCCTTTCTTGGTAAGATATGAGAATTAAATAGTATAATGTTGCTTTTAAACAACATAATCTAGAATTTTAAGAAAATATTATTAAAAAAAAGTTAAAAATATAAAAAAAATAATGCTATTTCTCATGTGGTACATTGTTTTCCAGCTTTAAAGATATTGATCGTTTGTTTCGAAAGTGAATTAGAAAAAGATTGGCCAAGAATTGCTAGAACAGTACAGGAATTATCCAAAGTGACTGATGCCAGGCAATATTTCTGGAGTTTTATAGAGTTTGTAGTTACACAAAGGCCGCCATTATTTGTACTTATGCAACCTTTTATTAAAATTAAGGCAAATATTTTATTTTAATCAATTATACAAGTTTTTACCATCTAAACTGATAATACATCAACATTGTTATTTACCTTCTAGTTGAATAAGACACCATTAAGTAATGTATTAACATTTGTTATTTACCTTCTAGTTGAATATGACACCATTAAGTGATGTGGAGAGACATATCCATTTTGTTGTGAGGGAAAGAATGTCTGGACTATGTCTTTCTGGACCGAAATGTCGTGGGGCACTGTTGCACGATTTAATACAAGAAATGAAAACGCTTAAAGAAGAACTTGATAATAAAAAATACAGTCAGTAATTTCTAAATACCTAAGAAATTATTTTCTTCATTGCTGGGTGATTTCCTATATTTTCTTCTTTTTTTTTATAATAAATCAGAAGAGCAAACTGCTGCTACTAAAGCTGAAGCTGCCGCTGCCCAAGCTCCAGATATGCCTCCACCGGCAGTCACAGCAAGGCATAGACCATCTCTGATTGATCTACTTACTGGCGCCAGCCAACCACCTGGCTCTCATGTACCAGCCCATAGGGGTAATCGTATCTTGAAGTTTTCCTTTTAAAAAAGAAAAAATTGCTTTGGTTCAAAATTACTGTATAAATTTTTTTCTATTTTCTCTTACTCCTAGTAAGAGGAAGCCTGCGATCGTGCCAGATTTTCGAAGTTGAGCCTTTCACCGTAAGTACATGTTCTAAGGTCCCCTGAATATAAAAAAATGTTTTTAGCGAATGATATGTATGTATGTATGTGTGCGTGTGTGTATGTGTGTGCGTATCTATGTATGTCTTAATAGAATACCTCAAAAAATCGCAGGAAGCAAAACTTGAGATTCCATTTAGGTATTACCACCGCATCAGACACGAAGATTTCGGGCAAAATCCATCAACCGGAAATGCCATGACTTTACTGAAATTTTTTTTTTTTTTTTTTTTCAGTTTTGCGTGAATTTCGCAAAAACGGTTTTAATGATTTTCTTTAAACTGCGTATATATCTACATACATAATACCTATCACTTTAATTTGAAACATTTTCCCAGTAAAATTGATGGAGGAGCAGTAGTGTTAAGCATTCCTCTGAAGTTTTACCATCTATATAATATTAATCTAATATAATCATTCCAAATTTGAAGGAAATCGTTCATCGGAAATGTGATTTACAGAATATGTTTCTGATTTTTTTGGAATTTTCACGTAAACGGATACGACGTTTTGTGAACATGGTATGTTTGCAACATAGATGGAAACGTATCATTTTTGATTTGAAACACTTTTCTGAAAAACTTGTTTTTTTAGTTGGTTCTGAGGAATTTGAAAGGTTAAAATTCAAAGGTGTATTTGTTTGTTCATTATAGCCTTCCTACAGTGTAAATCATTCTCTACCAGCTGTGTTAGCAGTCGGCACTTGTCCCACCGCCACCTCCTGTATATTTATGTTACGACATAAAATTTGAAATTAAAAAAAAAAAAATTGTCATTTTATGTATGACTGCATTAAGAGATTTAAGTGAAAGTCGTGTTAGTGTTTCACATCAGATTTTTTGTAAATTAGAATATGACATAAACATTAGGTATAAGGAATTCTGCTTTTACAACAAACATTTCGACAATAGCCTGACAGAAAGCTAATTTTGCTTGAGTTGTGTGGTTAGTAAGATACTAGTCACCGAGTTTTTGAGATCATGTTAAATGAACAAGTGATCACTTTATCTGTAAATATAATGGATTAGTGTCTATAATCCAAATTTATGGATATAATATTTGTATATTGAGTTTTAAACAATGAATTTTTCAACTTAGTTTGAATTTATACAGTAGAATTTATAGTAGTATTTATAAGAGCAATATAACTTTATTATGTATCGGTACCTCGATTCTGTCAAACTAATATAATATAATAAATAGTAAGGCGAATAACTTCTCGAATAGTAAGACGTCTAATAACTTGATGTGACTTAATGACTAACATGATTAAAAGTATTAATAATTAGAAATTGATTCATAATATGCCACCGGCATATGAGCCATCTATAACAAAAGGATGGCTTACACAGATCTTATTTCTGCTTTTAACTAATTCTTAATTTTCTTCATTTGTTAGTTGGAAATCTTTTATAAACATGGCAGAATTTCTATTCCATCTTATACATTTTGCTTTTTATTTATAAATTTTTTTCAAAATATAACTACTATCTATATAATCAATCAATCGGATACTTAAAAATAGTGATTTTTCTTTTGAACCAGGGCATATTTTCGTTTGCATGGTGTGTGACTATACAAATTTTATTGTTATGCATAACATTTATAATCATTCTTTAAGTAAAACTTTTTTAAATTTTTCAATATTTTTAAAAAATAAATAAAACGCTCTTATTAAATTTTCTTATTTCTTATGCTACTTAAATTTTTATTTTCTGTTGATATATAAGTAATATGTTAATGAAGTCTCTGTATTTAAAAATTAAGAAATAAGATTTTTTTTATCGTTTTAAAAGCACTTTAAATTGTACAGACAAGTTTTTGGAATGTGTTTTTCACGTTTAATATTTTATATTACTTTTTTTTTCTTTAAAGATAATGCTTTCAATTATAATTATGAAGAATAATTGCAACATCGTGTGATTTAATATAAGAGAATGAAAAAGTGCCTAGTTTGAGAAAAAACGGAGAAAAGTCTGGTTCAAATTTTTATAATACCTATTCTCAAAATTTTTATTATATTAAACAATTTTTATTATATATATCCACATCCTGATTTGTTTTTTGTGCAAACCAAACTAGGCATTTCTATTATATTACCATAGTGTTTTTGAGTGGCTTTGAAATTAATTTACTTTATTTGAATTGGTGTAGTGCTTTATTCTTGTAATATTTGCGCCCTTATACATAATTTATTTATAATATAAATTAAATACATTTTGTAAATTTTTTTTCACTGTACATACAGTAGTAAATTTAAGTTTTTCTGGTCAAATTCAACTTATTGAACGTAAATTTGAAAAATTACTCTCCTAAAACGGATGCTTATTAGGCCAGAAATGATACTATTTTGTTCATCCTTTTTTTTGTGGACATTGTTACGAATAAAGGTTTGGATTAATTTATGTTATAACAAAATTTATAAGTTCGTTAATGTTAATATTTTGAGAACGTATTCAGTATAAAATATTATTATATTTGAATATAATTGACTGCGGAATATATGAAATTGAACTCAAATGCAATATAGATAGATAGAATCAGATAATTCAATCTATTTGAATATTTGACTTTTTGTTGCTACAATTTTTGGTAAGTTTTAGGTTTGACCGCCTTAATGAGCTTTCGCCAGAGAGACACGTCATTACCTCATTAAATTCAATTATGGACCTAGCAACTTCGGTAAAAAATCCATCGAATTCTAAATATCTTCTTGGGCGGTAAAAATTCAAATATTATTAAAATCAAAAGTAAAATGGTACCTTTTAACAATTAATGCTTTCTACATCATGATTAAAGCTGAAGAAATTTTTAGCATAATTCTGAGAACGATTCATCTTACAAAATACCCTCCTATGAAAATTTAGCACTTTATTTTGTGACAAAAATTCAAAATTAGAACACGCTCCAGACCACCGCACCTAGCGCATAGCGCCAAAACCGGTGCCTATGGTCACTTAGCCTTGACTACATAATAGGCAAGTTACCATCCTGCCACGTGGAGGCGGACCTCTACAAATCTGTCTAGTCCTTCGCATTACCGCTATTTCGCGAGCAAACTCAACAGTCTTTAAAATTTATGGCACTTTTCATCAATTCCTTACAATCTTCCGGCCAGTTCTCTCCCTTCCTTTTCAGCTTGAATTCCATATGGATTTTTGCCTCGTCGAGGAGAGGACATCAGAAGAAAACGTGATGCAGCTTGTCCCGTTCACCACATTCGCAATTCGGGGAATCTTTTAATCCCAGCTCATGGAGCTTAGAATTGGACTCCCTATGTCCGTGAAATATTGCGTTATGGTTCGGGATAGCTCCAGCCACGAATCGATAGGCTGTGATGCAAATTCGGGAAGAACTCATATGTGGTTCTTCCTTTCTCTGCTTCATCGCAACGTCTTTGCCACTTTCCAATCTCGTACTCTCGGATCTTTTTCTTTGCAAGGGCAGGAGGCATCTGACTGAACAGCTTCTCACCATCAAGGGCAATCATTCCCCCTTTCTTATACTTATGGTAAGGGCCCTCATCTCTATGAGGAGATCAAGTGGCAACACACCAGCGACCATTGGTTAGGAGACCGTGGATGATGTTACAGAGCACAAAATGGCTCTTTGCATTCGTAATAGAGTGCCGCTGTACGACTGCATGTTCAGCTTGACAGCCCAACAGGCAGTTGCGTATGTTGCAACATTCTCTATCACGCCCCTATAGATGGTTAAGGCCACGCCAGTCAATTTTTATTTTGTGACAGTACATCTTATAAGAAAATATTTTGTAGTTCAGATAATATTAAAAGCTTTTTTTTTTTTTTTTTATTCTCACGTAAAATAAACGCCCGTATTCTATTAACGTTAAAACATTTATGATCATAACATCTTCCAACTTATTTTTATAATTTGAATTTACTCAGCTCATGACATGATCTTTCGCATACCATTTATACAAACTATTCAGTATAAATAGTAATAACTGCTACAAAGCTTCCACGATCCACTTTAGATTGAGAAAGACCAAGTTGAGGATGTGCTTTACTTGACTAGGCTCCTGTACTGGGCCAGAAAATTATTCGTAATACACAAGTAACAGTTCAAACAAAATGAACTTGTGTAAGCTTTCTCATACCTTTTTGTAAAGGTAGTTTTTAAAGAAATACTCTACCGGAATTGATATAGATATTTATGCTAGGAAATATTTTAGTTCTTGCAAATTAGTATAAAAAGAAAGAGTAATTGAAAATTAATATGTTTTGTTACAATTAGTTTTTATTTTCAATAAGGGTTGTTTTGATTTTATTGTTTAAATTAAAAGTTTTTTTTAAACAGTTTTTTAGTACTTTGTATATAAAAATTTAAAAATTAGCTTTCGCAGCTTAGCAGAAAGAAATAAATAAACATATTTGTTCTTGCTTGTTAATTATATTTTATTTTTTGAGTTTTTAAGAATTTTGCTCTTTATCTATATATAACAAATAAATGCACTTATATTATTTATATTTGGCATATGGGTAGGCTCAAACTGATATTGCTGCCAAGAAGTCATTCTATTTGATTGATAAGTTTTTAAATTAAAAGATAACAAAAGAAGGACTAAGTGAGATTTAAAAGTAACTTACTTGATCAATATATATTATTTTTGTTATTGTTTAGAATCAGTATCTTCTGTGCCCAGCAGTAATACACAAGAGCCTCCAATTGCTGCTTCACTCGCCAGGCATCACACAAGTAATTTATAACTTGCTTTTTACATTGGCTAGTAGAGAGTAGCGCTAGCTGTGAGAAAAAACTTTTTCTTTTTTTATACTTTTATATTTTATAGTTATATAATAAATTTTAATATTAGTCAATTTTTTTTTCTGCAGGTAGTGAAATAACAAGTCCAGCAGAAGACGATAATGACAAACCGTCCAAACCTCGTCTACAAAGATCTAAAGCCCAAAGCAGGAAGACGTTCAGATTGCGCAAAAGTAGAATTGAGGTAGGATTACTAGAGATGCAATTTTAATTGGTATTCTTACATGCGATCAAATTTTCATTTGAGGAAATACAATTGAGAGTATAGAATTAATCAGATTTGGCTTAATTGAACTTGGAAATTAGAGAGTACAGAGGTATAAGTTGCGTATAAGTTGAGTCTGCAATGTTAGATAACAGCTATGATTTTATCCGTCTTTGCATCTTCGTTACTTTCCGGTTCTGACGCTTTCGGATTCTCATTCTTCGTCACAGAAAGGCTTTCAATCAATTATATTATCAGATAGATGACTTCAATTAAATGTTTATATCACGCACCACTGGTTGATTGTATGTCAAAAAACTTCAGTACAAATGCACTTCAGTAGCCTTCTCAAATAAATTGTATCGGAGGAATGTTTGAAATAAGTTGTTGCTTTTCATATGTGTAGTTGATATTTTATATATATATCGCAATTGCCCATGAAGGGCCGAAGCTTGCCAGACGACGATTTGTATTGGAGGGCGAGTGGTTAAGCACTCTGCAATTCCCTCGCCGTTTAATTCCGACCTGTGCTACTATGTGCACTAGCCACACAAGAATATACCTTGCACTAAAGGCAAGTGCGCTAGCCACAAGGCCAACGCGTGAGGACAGTTGATATTATGAGTTTAAACAAAATCATCGGAGCCATTTCTAGTAAAATCACAAAAAAGTGAAAAATCCATTCAGATGGGACTTAGAAGTGGTACTTCTGGCTGAGGAATTTTGACAGATAACGTACTTTCGGATTCCATGGTAATATCTAAACGGAATCTGATTTGAACTGAATGTTAATGAAAATTTTCGGTATCGAACTTTCATTGAAAATACTCGTTTTGAAATCCCCTGAGTCCGAAAAAGTAAGTTTTAGAAATATTATAATAATATTTCTAATATATATGAAATATACACACACACACACACATATATATATATATATATATGAGAGAGAGAGAGAGAGTCCATTTTCTAAAAATTACTTTTTCAGACTCAGAAGATTTCAAAACGAGTATTTTAATGAAAATTCGATACCGAAAATTGACTAGGACTAAGAGGAAGTAAAAATAAAAAGCCATTATAAAATAAAATAATAATAATATTCATTGCTTGTTCGATTTTGTTATATGCGTCCGAAGCCAAGGCGATATGTAATTAATTCTTCAACTCAAAATTCTCGGCTGATCATTCCTTTTACCAATACATTTTTTGAAACTATTGTTTTCAAAGGTGCGTGGGCTAAGGGTAAAACAAATATAAAATTTAATGAAATTTCATATATTTCCATTGAAATGCTAACAAATTTGCCAGACTTACAAACAAATGCGCTAATCGGTTTTTCTCTTCTCATACTTGAAACAGAAAAGATCACATAAAATGATTCTGAAAGACTTAATGTAAAATATCCAGTAAACAATTTATTTTTGTTGTATGTAAATTCTGATAATATGTCCACTTTCTTCTATCTAAGTTAAGCACAGAAACTAATGAGTAATATTGGCATATTACAGAATGCACACCGGTCAGAACCGGCAATATTTAAAGAGTGTGAAAGTACTGGTGAAGGAGGCGAAGAAGAAACTCCAATTCCAACCACTAGGGAAGAAGCGAAAACTGTACAGACACCACTATCAGCACCGCCAGTACCCAGTCCTGCTATTGCTATCACGGAAGGTTTATCAAACAATATGACTGGTAACGGTGGTGCAGCTAGTGGAGGATCACAGACTAATAGTAGCAGTGTAGGAAGCAGCGGCACAACTGGTATGGGACCAGGAAGCGGTGTTGGTGGTCGTGGTTGGAGAGTTGCTAGAGGTTTGTTGAGGACGGATAGATCATGGGATGAAGATATGTCACAGACATCTAGTACATCTGGCTATAGAGAAAATTGTTCTTTAGTTATGATGCCACTGGAACGGCAGCAGCTGACCAGCAGTTCTACAGTTGTACCAGGTACTACTTCTCCAGACAGCTCTGATCTTGCTCATTCCCGACATTCTTTACTTATGGTTTTCGATGAAGATACTCTTATTTAGATATTCTCAACGAACAGAGTTTCACAGAAATGTGGCATTTATACGATTTTTTTTATTGATAAGCCTAAAGCCAAGCTCTCCGAATAGAGAAGGCCAAATACAGAAAGTTCTTTTTCTTATATTCATTTTATTTTATTTAAAGAATAGATAGCAAATTTACTTTAAGAAAATAAAGCACAAACTAGTAAATAATAAGTTATTATTCTATAAATATTGCTAGATATTTATAATAATTGATAGTCTAAATATCTGATAAAAATCATATCCTAAGATTTACCTTCTTCTTTACGGAAAGATTTTTTTTTTAATTTTATATACCAGTAGCCATTTATATTTTATGTACCAGTAGCCATTTATATTTTATATACCAGTAGCCATTTATATTTTTTCAGAATCAGAAATTGTTTATATTGAATATAAACACATCTTCGCTTGTAAATTTATACAATTAAGTTCATTAATGAAAATATACTTTGTAGTTGTATTGTAATAACAGTATATTACAAAATATATTTTGTAGTTGTAATGTTGGCATTTAAGCGATGGCCAACACTCTTGCGTTTGGATCTCAGTTACAGAGTAAGAAAAGTTCGCACTTATTGGCGACCCCAGTTGGGAATAGCGGAAAATTTGGCGATAGGAACCGAACGAACAGACCACATAGTCCTCAACTAAAAATCTGACATATCTGTGCAGCTCCAAGCTCTCCTGTGCCATAGATTTCCAGTTTTATTAACACGTCATAAAAAAAAAAAATGTTTCAATTAATCGATATTTTTGTGAAGTTTAATAAATACTAATTTATTTGAAGTTTTTCAAATGATACGTCAGAGTATATCCAAAATAAGTCATCGGGGATCTTTCAAGCCCTTACTGGTTCCTTCCTGCTAGTGTCGTCAGTATTGTGGCATCATACTTGTGAGGCTTTAAATATCTGATTTGTAATTCTTAGGTATTTTTAGTTGTCTTTTTTGAAGTTAATTTCCTTGCCAACTCTCAAGTTTAAGATCTTTCGCCACAAGTAAATTCTCTCTTTTTTTTTTTACTGTAATTATGTACATCAACATTCCATTCGCTTTTGAATTTATCCATCTTCAAAATATTTGTGCCGCTTTATTAAAAGCTTTCATTATATCCAATCCTCCACTACCCTCTAATCGTTGTAGGAGGTTTCAGATGCACCGTTGCTCAGAGCACTGGTAGACAATTGATAATCTCCGGGGGCTGACTACTTTTCAAGTTTTGCATGCCATGTTCTTTGTACATATCTCATTTACATTTTTTACACGCTGCACAGTGATAAATATTCAACAAAAGTAATTACCTAAAGAAAAGTTTCGGTTTTTCAGTAAAGACAAGCTAGTAGATAACATCTGTTATGATTATTAAATTATCCACACACTTTATAATCATCAGAGTTTTTGCCTAATAGCATGTTTCATTTTGTAGTCATCGATTAGGTTTCCAACAATTCGCCCATTTCAGGATGTTTCGAATCCCTGATGAGTTCTATCCCAGGCTTGTACAAAGAAAAATCAGTTTATACACTCAATCACAATGACTACTTTTACTCGATTAATTGCATATTATCCAAGTATTTTACCACCATTTTATCCAAGTATTTACTCAAACAACCTAAGTACATTTCAGTGATATGTTTACTCACCAGTGGCTTGCACAACTTGTCAATATTCCCCTTCAATGTATGTATAATCTTGTGATGTAATGTAATGTGTGTTTGTCTTAAACAAGGGATACCAAAATGTATTATACTTTCAAAAATTTAATGACTCCATCTCAAAATTAATGTTTCCAGTAGAATTCTCGTTTCAAAGATTTGTTATTAATATTGCAACTGTTTCCTAACGTGGCTGTACTACTTACTAAATTTGTCTACAGAACACAATCAAACAATAATATAAATAGGAAGAAATTAGAGAGTGGTGCAATGGCGATGAATCAGCCAACGTAGGATCTAGGTTATCTGACAATCCACCAAAGGAAATCGGATAAGCGGAGACAAATGCAACCGGTTGGCAAAGGAAAAGATGGATAAATAGGGTACATAAAACAACAGGATTTAAGAAAGGTGCGAGGATTGAGAGGGTTTTGGCATAGCAATGTGAGTGGAGCTTGTTAAGTTCCGTAATTAGTGCGAAAGCCAAACCGAGACTGACTGAATACGGCTGGAACATTCCCTTTTATACAAGTCCACGTCCTTGCATGTCCATGTCCTATTTCTCCAACTGCTAATATTTCCTCCATCTCTGCAAAGGCTTGTTTTATTTCTTCAAATATTAAATTAATATTTTTCCAGAATAAGAAAAATTATTCCCATTTAAAACTATTTCTAACTAAAGATCGTTTTAACAAATCCCTTATGGGGTTGCCTTTGACCAACTTAATCATTATACTCATATTGTTAGCAATAATATATGTTAATGAAATGGAATCTATTTTTTAAATGAAATTGAAAATTATTATGTTAATATTAAATATAACACAATTTCTGACAATGTATTAACAAATTATTACTGAAACTGGGCAAGAAGAATGGAACCCTTAGATTGTCTTGTGACTTGCTTCACAGTTCACGTTTCTTCGATGCTCCCATAAGTGTCGCAAGCCCGATTAGTATAGTATGCATATTTAGAGGCACTTCTAAATTTCTGTCGTTAAGCAAGAATTGTTAGTGGCGCTACTGGTGGACATGGAGAAGCACTTCTAAAAAATATTAAGGATAAAGGGCACGCTTATGGACGCTGTTAAGGGTAAGGGTTTATTATCTGTTTCAATTTCTTTGAACCCAATATATTATTGTTAGATAAATTCTAATTATTTATTCAGCACTTTATTTAATTTTGAAATACTTTTAAGAAAGCAATGATTCTTTTTATTAAATATATATAAAAAAAAAAGAATTGGCTACTTTATGGAACAAAACTTTAGTTTATAAACGTCAAAAAAATTTGTTACAAGTCAATTAAAGTTTTGTTTAGTTTAGTTTATTAAAGATCTATAATCTTAAACAATTAAAAAAAAAAAACTGTTAACAAAATTGATTATGGCAAGCCGTAATAGAGTATAGATTAGGAATTTGTATAAGATTTATACTTGTAATAAATAATAAATGCATCAAATAAAATAAGATAAATAGAAAGGCAGGGTGGGTTTTTCAAAAAATGTACGTATTAAAAAAAAATTGTTTCTTTTATTTTAGTTGTTAAACTAAACGAAAAGTCTGAAATGCTGCCAAGTTATATAAATATGGTCATACTATGAAATATGTTAAGAGAAATGAAATGATTGTTTTTTTTATATTCTTTCAATAAGTTTTCTTATTTTCATTTTTTATTGAGAAAATGAAGAAGTACAATGTCTTTCAAATGTATGGCAGGGTGTTTTCTGTAAACTTGATCCATTAAGGAAAATGGTCTGTGATTTTTTATTTTATTTTTGTTTCAATTAAATACATATATTAATAGTAAGTAATTAGGGCTTAAGAGAGAAATATTCGTATGTGCAGGTATTGTTCAAGCAAACGAACATATCTTCATTGCTTTATATGATATGTTCAAAATAAAATGCCTATATTTTATTTTTTATTTATTTTACTTTTCATTTCCATAAATGCTTGAACTATACTTTTCGATGTCTCTCCTAGGTGTCGATGTTGTGTCCTTATTATGTTTAATTGTGCATCTACTAGAACTTATAATAGATTGTTAATGTTAACCAATATGTTGAAAGTTTGCAGAATAAAATAGTTAAAATAGTTCTGCCTAAATAAGCATAGATTTTTTTTTTTTTTTAATATTAAATATTAAAAAAGAAAAAAATAAAGAAATAAATGTTGTTGCTATATTATATCTAGAAATTATATTTAAAACAAAAAATGCTTTATTGCTTAAATCGCACAAAAACAAATGCCATTTGATTAGTTAGTATTAATATGTAATTTGTTTCTAATTCGTTCATTGTTTGTTCTTTAAACGAAGTAGATAATAGTAGCGCTCTATCAAGAGTATTAAGTTGTTCACAGATTTTATTGGTCTATGGAGAAATATGATCCGTCCTATTTTCGATTGTCCTAAATAAACTTCTCAAAGATAAAATTTAACAAAACTATCATATTTACAACATGAGATGGCCTTTAGTAGGTACTTTAATATTTTATATAGTACAGTTACATATTAGCAAGAATATTGTTTGCTCGTTTTATGCCAGTTATGATGAATGTGCATGTTGTCAACGTTCTTGAGAGAAAAAAAAAACAGTAAAATAATTTTCTTCACGTTCAGCTTTAGATTGAACTTCTTACATTTATATATATGAATGAGCTTTGGTGGTCCAAACAGGCTGATAGTGATTTGTTGCTGTGTCGTTTACAGATTGCAGTTTTCTTTTAAATGCTGGATCTCTTTGAGATGATTGTGATTTAAGGAGATAATTTCTGCATTAAGGAGAGCCTACCTGTCGCTTGTGTAGGATTGATGAGGTTGAAGATGAAACATATTTTCATTTTATGATATTCTTTGTTGTAAGGAAATCCGGTTCAAGTTCTTTTAGGTCAAAGCAGTTCATGGTGGCAGGGCTCAAGGATTAGTTTTCCATGAATGCTATTGTTCATTTTATTCGGCTATCTTTGAATTTTGGTTGAGTTGTTGGTTACGATTTTCATTTTGTCCTCAGCTGCCTTTCTTTTCATTTAGGAAGGAAGGCGCAGGGCTTGTTCCCTCTTTGCATAGTAATATTTTTTGAATTTTTCGACAGGTGTACTTTTGAAGTATTTAAAGAAAATGTTACCGCTTTTTTGGAGATAGTAATTACCTTTTTCACTTTTTCATTTTTAGGTTCTCTCTATAGATTCTTTCTAAATTAATCCATGTTTATTTATTATACGATATGTTGTGTATTTATTCTTTTCACTTCTTTAGAGCTGCAAACTTATCCAAAGGGCTGACGTTCTCGCCTTCGATGTGATGGTACACTTGATCAATTTATAACTTAACTAGTTTTAGATATTTGTAAAATAGGGAAGATACAGTTTACTGCGGCCATGGGATTAGCTTAGTCCGCCTCGTGATTGATTGAAAAACTCACTTATTGCTTTGAGAAGTTTCTTTTTAATCTAATAAATAATAATATGCGGCCTATAAAAGTGAAATTCTTAACAGGTTCACTAACAAAAATATCTAATATTTGGTACAGAATTAGTTGCATTAAGTAGAATTTTGTTTTAAACTCAAACACTATCAATAAAGTGTCCATAAACTTTTACGTTTCTCATATAGTTAGTAATAAGACGATTTTTTACAATCGTGACTGATTTTCAAAATTAATTCCCACCGAAAGCATATTTTGAATATTCTGGTTACGAAGAGTATCCATAAAAAATTGTCTTTCCTCCCTCACTTTCTGCACCTGTATTTCGGTTAAAATCGGGAACCAGAAATGTTTTTTGACTTTTGGTTAATTAATATTGCAATTGTTAATGAGACTAACCTCTGTTTCATAGACCAGATTCTGTATTTATCATTTTCTATATTAAGTCCGATAAAATAGATTTCTGAATAAACTCGACTATTGATACTCTTGCAATGAGCGTAATTATTGTTTGCTCCTTCAATACTTGGTTCCTGTATCAGTCGAGGTCACTGTTTTTGCCTGCTAGCATAGTTGTTATATTTAAAATTATAAAATATATTAACATTATTTTTGTAGCTGTTACAAGTGAAACCCTGTTATTGTAATATTAGTAGATAATGTAAATGTTAGTTAAAAAATAAATAAATAAACTGAATTTATTTGACTTATTTTTGTAAACTGTGATTATGTTTTTAATTTTTATTTGTTATATGTATACTTATTTAATTATAGTTACATGTTGAAATCTGTAGAATATTTAGAAAATAATTAAAATAAAGAATATATTTAATAGTTTTTATTAATTTTGTTTTCACTAAAGAGTAGCATTTGAACCTTGATATATTTTCAAAAATCTGCTACCATTATTAATGTACCAATATTTAATAAATTAAATACAAGCAGTTGAAAATTATTAGGATGAATATGGATGAACAGGTAACCTTCGTCCTCCTAAGGAGAAGTCTTTTCTCTCAAGGTCATCTGAGTACTTTCTCATTCGACTTACTAGTTCGCTATCTACCTAAAAGGCATGGGATTCTATAACGAATCGTAAAACTCTGTTTAGAAAATTTAAAAAAATAACAGAATATTTTGAATACGTGCAATGAGTAACTTTTAAGAAGTTAATTAAATATCTCTTCCAGAAATACATATCTCAATCAGTAAGTTGTAACAGATTCTCACATTCTATTTATTTATAGCATTTATGGTCATTTTAAGTATAAAGAAATCATTCTTATGTTTATATTCACATTTGAAATTGTTTGGTGCAAGTATCTACCTTTTCAGATGTTTCTAAATCTTTTCTGTTGAACTAAATTCTGGTTCTATATAGAATGGCTATATGATTAGGTCGTGATCTCTTGGATTATGAAAATCAAAAGCGTAGGAAAGATCTGTTTTGTAAGAAACAAGTATAGGAATTAAAGGGTTCAAATAATACCTTTTTTTTATGTAATTAACTGACAAACCACTTCGAAAACTGTTCTTGCACGAAAATAAGAAGTTAATTGCACAACTATTGTAAACTATCCTAGCCGAACTGAGACAGTATTAACTATTATACCCTAATATAAATTTTTGTAAAGAATTATTTCGAAGGCAGCTGGAAAATTCTTAGCATTAATAAGCATACATTCCTTAGGATTCTCGAGTATCTCGATTACCCTCTGCAACACGGTTCATGTGGACAGAGGTTTAGTCCTTGCCAGTCGAAAGTATTTGCAACTTTGATAATGTAATGGAATCCCAATCACGATGTCTTAGTTTGTCGTACTTTGTATTTAAGCAGTATCTATAAATGGTTTCTTTAATTGTTAAGTTTATTTAATTTCCCCGAATTCTTTAAGATCGAATCTAATTACTCAAGGGACTTTCTTTAATATAATTACTAAGGTCTTTCAGCCTTCGAAGTCCCTACAGATACATTCCACATTTTAGATCATTTTCAAAAAGAAATGCAACAAAGTAACTTTTTTAAATAAAAGATATACACATGGCTATAGTTGTTGTAAAGTCTTCAAACTGGTAACAACCTTCCATTTTTTTGCTTAAAACATCAACTTTTTAAGTTGTAATTTATGTATTTCTGTGAATTTTAACGTAGAATACGTTTTTTCAGAAGCCCCACATTATAAAGCATTTCTCGCATTTTTAGAGGAGGCTAATATTATAATTTTATGAACCGATCGAACATAAAGGATTTCAAAGTACAAACTCCATTTAACTTTATTTGTTATTTATTTATCTATTAATTTTTATTTATTTATTTTTTTCATGACGATAAAATAGTAGTATAATAGTATACAAAGGTATCTGACAATCTGGGTGTGTCTCGTAAAAGACACTTAGGTCAACAAAAAAAATCATTTGTAGGACATCTTGAACAATTAGATTGTAAAAATTATGTCAGTTATTGTGAACCAGATTTTGTAAAAAAAAAAAAAAATATACAAAATTATGTCCTTATAATTCAAGAATCTTTATTACCATTTCAACCTTCACCTATCAATTTTCAAATATGTCAGAAAAAAACGTATTCTACGCAAGATGCAACTGTCACATAACAGACATGTTTTGAGTTTTTTTTTTTATAAACAGTTATGAGTGTTCTGTAAGCAGTGATAAACGTTATAAACTTTTCTATCGACGGAAAACTGCTAATATGATTAAAATCAGTTTTCTTAAATGTAAGTAAAGTTAATAAAAAGTGCCATAGTTCAACTTCATTGAAATGATTCATTATTCTTTAAGAAAAATTTGAATGCATATACCTATTACCTTTAAATAATTATTTCATCAGTGGATGCAGAGAAAGTAAATGTACGTTTTAGGTATAGTGTACTTATCTAACTTGTGTTTAATAGTAGATACATTTGTGTGACACATCTCTAGACAAATGTTGACTTTTCTACTCCTTCAAGACCATATATATACATATTCTGTTTCTCTAGCCATATATATACATATTCTGTTTCTTACTACTTATTTAGTCCTTTGTTCTTATAAGAAATTGAGTATGATTGTTGGTGAAATTATGCTTAGATGGTTACCTATTTATTTATTATCAATTATAGTTTTATTTTTTATCCTTCCAGGACAACATAAGGTAATTAGTGATTTTATTTATTTAAATAGGGGTAATTACCGTAATTTTATTTCTTTGCAATTTTGAGCGACAATGAGGCTTTGTCTTTTTTAAAAGCTTACTGTAACCTTTGCATTAAAAGGTAAATTTATTTAATTTATTAGAAATTTGAAAATCCAGAATAATATTTTCTCTTCTCTTGCCGATTTTCATGGTTACCTTGTCAGCAACCCCCTAGGGCTGGGAAGTCCTATCGAGTATCCCAGCCTAACAACACCACAAACAACATTGTGTGACATCTCCAATGTTCACACAATGACCTGCCGAGGTAGTTGATTTATGTAACTATTTGGGATTAGCATACCTACAGGCAAACTTCAGCTGACATACTTACAATAACAATTGCGCATTGTACTCTTTACAGACGCGTAAAACACTAACACCTAACGGAGCCTCATTAGATCTTTCAAGTGTGTATTTGATTCTAAAACCACTCCCTAAGCATCCAACAACTTTGTCCCCTTTATTGTTATTTTCTTTAACATTCGAGGAATGCCGACAAAGTGTAGAAATAACATCGACTTTTGCCAAGAACCCTTTGCTGCAATATTTTATTTCAATTTTAAGCTAGTCGTAGGATTTTTATTTAGTCCAGTGCTAATGATCTCGCCTTTGACGCGAACAGTTCGATTTCGTTATACGTGGGGACTCCCCTCAGATGATAGAACAGCAAACTAACTGGATAAAAGATGGAATCGAAACGCCTAAGCTACACAGAACTCAATTTTTCTGGAAAATGTTTCAAATAAAAGTGACAAGTATTTATAACTTTAAGGAAAATCTTTAGAGCCGTTTTCGGTAAAATCACAAAACTGGAATATTTTTGGAACCAGTTTTAAGAAAGAAAGAAAAGAACCCATTCAATAGTCTCTGGTGGATTTTAACCTCAACATTCGCGTCTGATGCCATGGTAGTACCTAAACAGAATGTTAAGTTTGAGCTTTCCGAGACTTCTCTCTTAAGCGACATTTTGTACGCAAAAACGCTGAATCATCTAAAAACAATTTTTTCGTATTCAGAAAATATCAAAATATTATTTCCTGCGAAAACCATTTCGTAAATTTAAGACGACCGCAGCACTTCCTTTTACAACATTAAGATCAGGATCTTCCTTAGTACTCTTTTTTATTATGATATAAAAAACCAATTGAAGTTTACAGTTGAGTACTTCAGTAACATTAGAATGCACATTGAGGCACTATTTCTTTTTTATATGTAGGATCAATTCAATTTTGGATCAACAAGAAGTAAACCTACTCCCCAGCTTTTAGTAATGTTTGCATTTGAAGTCTGTTACGTCATCTACATTAGCAGAAATAACTATTTTCTATGCCTACTTAGAAGAATTTCCGTTTTAATATATAACCAAATATTTACTTTTACATAGACACGAAGTGACTTAGATGTGTAAACTAATAAGACTGTTCCTTCACACCCATTTAACAAATATCCTGTTTCTATATATGTATACTTTTAGTAACTGTACAAAATATTTATTGTTTAAATTAGGTGTAAATGTAACCTTATCTTTGGAAATATCGCCTCTTCTATTTAATATTATTCTGTTATAATTTGATGTTAAAAAAATCTCAACCACTTTCCTTTATTGCAATTTACAGTTGTAATTATTGACAAATTGGTCTTTAAACTTGGAATTTTTACAAAATGTTTAGTGATCTCAATATTATAAGGATGGGAAAACTTTACTATTTACAAAAAGGTTTTGTGAGAAGCGGGACCTCTCAGCTCCTCCAGTACAATAAAAATCAATTTTTTGAAAACAAGTTTTAATTAAAAGCAATAGGAATATATACACGAAATTAGAAGACCAAGTTTAAAGAAACTCTTGTAGTCATTATACAAAAAAAAAAAAACGCAAACAACTGAAAAAAAAACATTCAATAAAGTCGCATTTGCGGTCAACGATTTTTCTTAAGACTGAGAAATTTGGCAATAAATTTCATTCTTATTAATAATAAACAGATCATAGAATCTTATAATATTCTAAAATGACATGACTAAAAGTATAACCAGAGTGGAATAGTAGGAGTTCTCACTTCTTAAGAGTCCTTAATTATGAAGTGATAGAAAGTTTACAGTGGGAAAAACTCATATATAAATTAGAAACAACAGCTCAGGAATTATATAACCAATTAGAAGAAATCCTAAGGTAAATAATAGTAAAGAAGGAAATTATGTAGGCGCTAGCCACTACTAGACCAACGCAAGAGAGGATATTATATAAGATAAAGGTATATTAAAAATATTGCTAGTGCTAGAGTTTCAAATTTGAAAAAAAGTCGCTTGACAGATGGTGCATCTATTACAGACTAGATTCCTGGGATATTTAGATGGAGTTGAAAAGGGCTCCATCAATGTTGTTAATACTTGAAATATTAATTGCATGGATATAAACCTAACAAATGCTATTATTTGAAACATTTTTACGGAGAAATATATTTTTTTAATGTGGTATTTGTTAGTAACGCTTAACTTTAAACTGTCGTTACGAGGTTGCAGGCAGAGACCGGCTATCTTACTAAGTAGGCACTTCAGATAAACAAGAATAATCTCCATCATCTTGATTTATTTGTAATGCAGGCCGCAAACTCGACTAAATTTAGTAAATATTGCAAATTTAAAAAAACAACTATCAATTAGAATAGTTAAATTGCATTAAGAGAATGGCATGTGAGTGGTTCACACCAGATTAATTTTGTGCAAGTTGGAATGCACGTAATAGCCTTAAAAAATACCTATCACTTTTATTAAAGCGATATAGGATGATTAAAAAACTTGATTTTGGGAAAATTCTGGGAGAGCTGAGACTTAGGTTTATCTTTAAATTGCGCAACTAATATTTTTTGGGTTCCTAATGGAAGTGTATTTTCATTTTCTACATTAAAGTCTCATTAAGATAGTTTGTATATATTAAAATACACTGAAACTGCTTGATAATAAAAGTCAAAATGTATGTTTTCCCCATAAATAAACAATTAAACATTTAATAAAAAAATTTAAGTTTGAAGAAAATTTGACAATTCAACGAATAGAGTTTTAGTTATTATATAGCATTTAATACGAACGTATTTTATTAGATCAGATGGTTTCATGTACCTTTCTGTTCAACATTATCTATGTTCAATGTGGCGAAAATGGTCTGCCTCTAAAAATTCTCAGTGTCTATGCTATGCAAATGATGGATCCTCTAGTACACCAAAATATACATAAACCTCACCAGTGATTCATATATACCGGTATCTTAAAAAAGAGAGGCAATTTGAATGCCATTTTTAAACAATTAAGGATTTTGGTTAATTAAATGATATAATTTTCTTTAATAAATCTCACTCTTTATAAACATATATATGTGGAGGACTTAGTTTGTTTTAGTCATAGTCAGTCGAGCACTTCATTGTTTGTAGCGCTTCTATTCTATAAAGTAACTCTATTTTAAAACTGTTACAGGCTGAGTGTTGTATTCTTAATGAAAATAATGAACATTCTAGATTAATATTTAATGAAAATAAATGCAGAAATTATTCTTTTCCAAGATTAAATAATACAATTTGTTATTTAAAACTAATTTGTAATGAAACAATTAATATTTATAAACTTAATGTGAACAATAATACTATACTAGTTGGCAATTATAATAGTGTTATTCCACTTTATGATGATGTCATTAACATACAAATTAAGTAAGCGAATATTTTATTTTTAATGTTTTATTGATATTGCTTATTGTAATTATAAAATTAAGGTTGTTTATTGTTTAAATTACAGAACTAAAACCAACTTGGTTGTCGATTTGTATCAAGAAAAATGTCCAGTTTGTGCAGAAATAACATCATCACATTTTTCTCTTAACGAGTTTTCAAAGAATAATTGTCTCATTAAATTTAAGAAACATTCAAATCGCATTTGTACTCTACATTTAGATATTACCAGTTTTAAAGGTGATGGTTACATAGATATTGGTACTGAAAGAATATGGGGAAATATTAGCGGTACAAGAAATATTACTTTTAGTGATGAATTTCTAGTACTAAGAAATGTAACAGCCAATCTGAAAGGAAGATTGCAAGAATGTTCTTTAATTGAATTGAACTTATTACAACTACCAGTATTATCATCTGTCGTACCTTTGGCAGAAGATAGCTTTGAATGTCCAGGGAAAATCTATCAAGACAATATTTTTACAATAATTTCTCCAGGATTTCCTAGACCATCTACAACTCATACTTGTCTTTATGAAATAAGAAAATGGAGACCGAATGTTTGCAGATTAAAACTTTTTTTTTATTTCTTTTGGCTTGGCGAAGGATATAATGGAGTGTGTCAGAATGGTTTTCTTGAAGTTGATGGTTATAGATTTTGCGGATGTCAGTCTGGTCTTTATTGGACTACTTCGGTATATGCATTTAGGTAAGAATGTTAAAAAATTGAAAGTTACTTTATAAGTTAATTTTTTTATTTTGTTTATTTTTAATATAAAAAATTATTTCTTGTTTATTCTTGATTGAGGTTGTATAAGCTGTTTAATTACTCTGTAACATAAATCATTTAAGTTCAAATATTGTTATATCAAACAATCACATATAAATACTAATTTCTTGTAGAATGAATGAAACATGATTATTGAAACAATAATTAAATCTGTAAAAAAAACACGAAGCTCCATTCAGTTATCGAAAAAACATGGGAAAAAAGTTTCATTTAGTTGCTTGGAATTGAGATATAAAATCGATAACACCCCGAAGAGATAATTCCAAATTTAAATTTGGAAATATACTGATAACTATTGACCTCAAAAAATGTAATTATCCTCTTCGTAATGGCCGAATTTATTCTTCTGTTTTCCCCCTTAAAAAAATTTAACTTCGATAAGCTACATTCTAATAAATTTACTTTTATTATTTATAATGTTCTATTTCCATAAACTGCATTACTTATTCACCTAAGGAATAAATTGACACAATTAATATCAGAAAATCTAACTTAAATTATACTCAGTTTCAGTTGTAGCATTCTAAAATTTTGTTGCACCAGATTCTCAACAAAATTTGTAAAGTTTAAGAAATTAAGATGGTATTTATTTTTTTTTATTTAAAAAAGAAAATCTAATAAATGAAAGAATATAACATTAAATTTACCTCTAATTACCAGTATAAATTGATTTCTTCTCTATACTTATTAATACAAAACAAAAATTAATAAATCTATCTATCTTAACAAAAATTAATACTAATAATAACTAATCATCAATAATTAATCAGAGATTCTATTTTTTTAAAATGAGTTTTGAGATGAAAAGTTTTGTGCCTCCAGAGTCGGAGTATAATTTCCATTAACTGTGGCTGCGTTTGTTTCTGGTTTTTACTTTTGTTTAATAAAACCTTGAAATTTATTAAAATATTAAATCTAGAATTCATTATCGAGTAGCGGATTCTATCGAATACATAATGTTTGTAGGAATGGAAGAGCCTTTTTACAATTTACTAGTAGCGGTAGAAGTCCACACTTCTCTTCATATATCCTGACTGTTGAAGAACAAACTTGTGATTATCAGGAATCATACTATTCTGGATATAATATCGATAATGGACAATTTTATTTACCATCAAGATCGCCAAATATATGTACTGCTCCTACAATAATTTTAAGAGCAGTTTATGGTGAAGGAACAATTGCATCACCGGAATACCCTAGATCATATCCTGCTCATTTTCTCTATAGGTAAGTTCAATAAGCTATTTTGTATATTATTTATTATGCGCATGTTATTTACCAATGGCCAAAGTAAAAAATATGTTGTGAAACACTCATATTGTGGTGGTGGTACCTAGTTTGACCTTCCCGCGATTTTTCGTTTTTGAGATATTTTGGTAACACACACATATATCATTCGCAAAAAAAAACATTTCATCATGTTTTTCGGTGATAACTCAATTTCGAAGATTTGAAACGATTGCAATACTTCCCTTCTACGAGGTAAGAGAAAGTAAAAAGTTCAGTAAAATCCCTTTCTCGAATAAGGATTTTCTTTAAACCCGGAATTATTGCAACACATTTAATTCTTAATAATAATATAAAGATGATAGAATCATGAAATATGCTGAACTGACAATTTAGAGGAAAGCTTAACATCACCCAGAAAAATACATATTTCCACTAATAGTTGTAGAACTTTACATGTTTGGTTGGTATATCAAGTTTAAAGAACATTCTTGGAGCCATTTTTGAGAAATCGAGAACTGAAAAAAAACCATTCAGTAAAGTCGCACTCCTGATTGACTAAACGAACATCTAAACGCTAAACACTAACCGACAATAAACGAAATATCAAGTTTCAACTTTCTGCGATTATGCGTTTTTGAGTTATGCTGAACATAAACATACCCACATCTAAAAATTCTAAACCACATACCGAAATTCTAAAAATTAACTATTCCGGGGCTCACAAAACATGTTTACCGCTGTGAACTCAATTTCGAAAATTGTACATGTTTCTCTTACTGCTGTGAGTAAAAGTAAAAAAAAAAACTAAACCTGATGGTCAGCCATGTTTAAAGTTTGAATTACTATTTTCCTTATTTTAGCCTAAATATTATACAAGTTAGCTCTTTAGTACATTCGTTCCATTTCAAATGTAGGTTGTACAAATATACTTTCTTTGCCAATGTCAACACAGTATATTACATTCGTAGACGTTGAATTCAAAAGACAGAAGAGAGATGTTTTTTATGAATAGACTATGTTCCAAACTCTATTCAGTTCTCCTTCGTCTTATGAACACCATCTATTTTCTACCTTAAATTTAATGATTTTTATTACAAATTATTCAGCAAATTGTAGAGCCTATTTACTATAATAAATTGTCTATGTATATCCAATCTTTTTTAGCGTTATCTCAACTTTGAAAAATTATTCAGGATGTGCTGGGTGGGGCACTATGATGGTAGATTCAAATTTTGTTGGGTATTGATCAAGACACTCATTCAGTTTCCTGCTATATGCTAAGAACCGTATCTAGCAATGTAGGCTTCCTGATAGTTGTATTTACATGTGTTATAAGGCTACTTTTCGCTTGATAAAAACGTGTAATAACTGCATTAAGAGAAAGTCGTTAAGTTTTTTCAGCTAAAATCAGGGGGATGAATAAAAAAAGTATTTTAGAAAAAGTTGCTCAAACATATGAAGTAATTTTTTCAATAAATCAATAGTATTGAGAGCCTTGTAAAACTAATTACATAAACTGGAACGCTTTAATTAATTTAGGTGTAATCACTTGGTTAAAATTTTGACAAATAAGGCCAAGTAAATAATATATTATTCTTTTAATAATAATAATAATAAAATAACGAAAATTGAAACCAATATATTCGATATTACACTGGCAAAATCAGATGTAGAATGATGAAAAAGAAATCAACGTCACAACCAGATATAATTCATTCAATAGATATCTAAAAATATACCGTCAATAATACCATACCGTCACTGTCATTGCGTCATCATTATTACCCCTTTTATATCCGTTGTTCATATTTATTTGTTCCAGCCTTATCATCCACTCTTAATTCTATTTTTAAAGTTCATCTGCTCTGTTATTGTTTAACTTAATGCATTTATGAATAAGACAGATTTTATGGAGTTTTAAATCTACTAGATTTGCTATGCTACGGTTTCTGGGGCAAAATACAGGAATCGTTCAATAAGACAAATCGCTATGGTTTTATGGTGGTGTATTGAATGAATTTCATAAGATACCCGTTTTCCCTAATAATCATAATTAATAAAAACCGGCCCGAAATAATCTTGTATAAAAAGCAGAGCTCAAGGTAAAGATTATAGATATAGTGGTCGTCCCATTGGAGCACAAACTGGTTTAAACGGTGACTGATAAGAAACGGAAATGCCAACCGCTTGCTGTTGAGCTGAAATACATGTGTAAGTTCGAACAAGTTGAAGTAGTTCCTGTCGTCGTTACTAGTAATGAACTAGACTACATTGACAACAAGCCAAAAGAAACAACTTCAGCTACTACACAGGCACTTTACCCATGATGCATGCAGTGCTGCTTGGCACGGCTAACATTGTAAAAAAATTTTTGCCTTCGAGTAATAGTTACAAGCTCCCCTTATAATGCTAACATACTTGGGTCACGTCAACATACCGTGTAAAAAAAAAGATATAATAGCAATAATAATACCCTAACATTTATTAGTTCATTTATGCCAGCGGCAAAAAATTCTTAATTTGGAAGTGTGAGCCACTTTTCCATGTTTGTTTTCACCATCTGATGGTGCAAATTTAGCAGAATTTCCCAACTTAATATTTCAATAGTTTCTTGTTGTTGTTGATTGTGCAGTGTGTTTGCGAGCAGGTTCTGGAGAACGAGTGTTCCTTCCTTCCCTCAGAAATCACGTTAGGTTCATTCGTCCATCATAACTTGTCGTCTATTTAAGTAGGAACATAGTTGCAAGTTTCAAGTGATGGAGTTAAAACCTCGATTGTTCTTCCCGCACTTTTCAATCAGATACCAATTTTGAATTGAACAACTCATTAATAGAAGTTTGCACAGTTAATAAACCATATTTAAGCAATAAATATTCTCACTAAACCTCATATTCGGTTCAGATGGTTTCTTCCTCTAGAAATCAGAAATGAATAATCGTATCACTGAATGCTATTCTTCCAAAATGTAGATTTCTAGTGAATCTGCGATTGTTGAATGACTAATAGTGGTTATTTGTATGGAACATTGGTCAATCAGCTGTTTTAAAATTTCATTTACAGTTCTTTACTTTTTGAATGACTCTCGTATTTTTTTACCGGCGAGTAATCCCTTCGAAATATTTTATTGAATAAAAGTTGCTCATCATTTATTATTACTATTCTTATGCTCTCAGTAATGTTTTCTTAAATTGAGCCGTCCAAAAAAAAAAAAAAAATTAATTATTATTTTTGTATCAAAACTAACTAAATAGTTTCATAAAAATCGTTGACCATTTCGTTTTTGCAGTTTGTTTGCTGCTCTATAATGTTTGGTAAGCAATTCAAGTCTCCTTAAATTAGAGAAAATATTAAGAACGCAAAAAACTTGCGAAACCAAATTTATGCCCATACAAAAATAAAATGTTCATTGTACGAGTATGTAAGAAATACTCATTCCTTTTTCTCTTTCTGTTGCCTATAATTTAACAGAATTATTGCCTAATTGTTGCCTATAAGTTAACAGAACAATACACTATTTTGAAGGGACACTCAGAGAAGGTGTCCCTTCCTTTTCTTTGTGATCGGTAATCCAGAAAAAATGTTTCGAAGGACAATAAATGAGGTGATAATAAAGGAAGTTTGAAAAAAAAATTCTTTTAAACTGAAAGAAATAAACAAAAAAAAGTCGCCATTCCGATCATCAGATTATGATTAAAACCTCCTTATCGAATCCGAAATATACTTCAACGAATATCACTTTAAGTTTTTTGATTTTTTGTTTTAAAAATTTTTTTTTCTCTCTCTCTTTCCCTTTCACTATCTTTCTCATTCACACTTAGACCCAAACATACAAATCATTTGCTAAAAAACTTCTTATTCTTCTAAAAGTAAAGGTAAAAAACTAGCTATTCTAAAATACTAGCATTGTTCATCTTGAAGTTTAAAAAATTTTGAAATTATTTCTTTTCTTTAGATTTGAATTGAGGCCTGATATGTGTGGTGTGGAAATTGCGTTTGATGATTTTGATTTGAACAATTCATGGCAGTGTACACAGGATTTTATAACATTAGGAGATAATGGAAGATATTGTGGACAAGATCTGGCCAACACTACTAGTAAGTGAAATGTTTTTATTTTATTTTTAATCTGTAGAATTATTTGTCGATGGGATTTATGTTTACATCTTACGATTTATTTTAAACGTTTAAATCTGTACGATTTATTTCCCGTACACCTCACTTTAAAATCTGTCTAAGCAAACGGACAAGACCAAACGGACGATCTGTCTAAGCATCATTCAGTAATAAAATAGCCAACAATTTCTTGATAAGATATTGCATTTAAATATATAAAATAATAATAAAGAGATTTATGGCAACAAAAGTATACGTTTACATGGATTTAGTTCAGGAAATCTCTTCTACTACTTAGTCCTTAGACAGTGAGCAGGGAAGAGGCTCACTATACATTTACAATCAATGGAAAAATAGCACAAAACAATACCTATTTTATTATTATTATTTTAATTTAAGGCGCGTCAATATCTATGGTCATTGGCGCCTGGAGCCTTCTCAGTGCGCTGCCGGCCTCCGGACAGTGTTCTCTCGTTACTGACAACACTGTCCATCACCGGACAGTGAGCTGTAGAGGCTCGTACAAAGAAAAAATCTAAGGGTAGCACATCTGGACTCGAATCCGGGTCCTCCGCGTGGGTTATTTTTATCATTTATTAAATTGCACACAATTAACGATCTTAACAAAATTTTAATTCAGTAAATCATGATTCAAAATTTTAATCATTTAAGCAATTTCGACAATAAAATAATCGTAAATATTTTAGTTTTCTTCACTAATTTGATATTCCAACACCCAAACCTTCAGGTTTCAATTAATCCAAGTTAAATCTCTTACCAAAGCTCTCCCTAAAATACCAAGCCTCCCGGGCGTAGCCAACCAAGGATTCAAAAATACTCTAAATGAATACTCTACAAACTGAATCATGGAAAGATTTCCATGAAAACAAACGTAACCACTTTCGCCTTATAAATCCTAGAACTGGATAAATTGCGATAAAGTGGAGGTGATTTTCCAACTGAGCCTGATTACACAGAGAGTATCTCTATTTACTTCTTCCTTCCAAGACTTGTATTCAAATTTAATAGTCCGCACCTCAATTTAAAAATCCATTTTATGTAAACCAAATAATTTTCATTTGGAAAATAATTACAATTGCCTTAACATATATGACTGTAATAGCTATTAAAATCTTGATTTCAGCAGTTTCAGATAGAAGTGCTGACAGTTATTTAACATTTCATATTGTCTGAAACCCCATACCTGCGCACAATAACTGAGCATCGCTCAAGTTACGAATTAAAATCTTGAAACGCAGTATACTAATTATATTGTTGTGGTGGTTGTGGAGTGTGTAAACTGAATTTGCTCTGTGCAAGTCTGTGTTGTCACACTGTGATGTGAAAAACGCATCCTGAAGATGGGCGAACTCCCGAAACCGGTCGATGACCACAAAATGAAGCAGGCTACCACAGAAAATATCTCTGTATACTAATTATATTGTTTAGTATGAATCGCTTCCAATTCAAGGCTAATTTACTACATTTATCTTTATTAGCACAGTGAGACTGAAACGTCATCAGTATAGCACTAGTTTCTATTCCTCACATAGACTTAACAAGATGCACTTTTTTCAGACAACGGTATAATTGATCTTTTAGGTTTCGCGGCTATTTCCATGAAAAACCCTTGAGTTTCCGGGTTGAGACCGCATCAGTGGTTTGCTAAAATGGTCTCAACCCGGAAACTCAAATGTTTTTCAATGGTATAATGTTTCTTTTTTATAATAATCGAATTCTTGTTAATAGCAAAATAAAAGTAAAGTAGTTTTTATACCTATTGAGATAAAACTATGTCACTTTTGTTTTTTTTGTTTTTTGTCACAGTAAGAACATTAGGACCAGAAATGTGGGTGTCACTGGTTGGTCTTAGAGGCCGAGGTTTTCTAGCTCGCTATATACAGGTAGACTGCAGTGATGGCTGGCCAGACGGTAACACTGGCAGAACCAACAGTGGCGACGGCCACACACAAGAATCTCAAGGACAGTGCAAACATATTTACACTCAACCTAACTTCACTATACAAGGGCCTTACACAACTTCATGTTCTTTTATCGTTAGAAAATCTCATCCAGTATGTTTGCATACAAAATATTTTTTTTTTGTATAATAATTTCTTCAAATTAATTCCATTTCTATTAAAATTTTAGAAATATTATCCTCAATTTGTTTTGGTTATGCAATGTATTTAGGCATCAGTTTTTCCTTGCTCATACTCCTAAAGAGGAATCATAAAGAGGATTGTGATCGTATCAGAAATTCTAATCTCTAAACCTAACATGGTGAACATTCAGCAAGTAAAGAGACTAAGAGGTATATTTTAATGTGGTGTATTGAATGAATCTCATAAGCTACCCATTTTCCGACATAATCAAATTGTAGAGACAGGTGGAACAAATGTTTTGCATCCATTCAGAGACACAATGAGTTAGGCCAGTTTTACATCCTTGTTGCTAAGAAACTTGATCCACATTTGTGCTCCTTATGGACCTCAAAGGAAAGAACGTCTGAAGCAAGTTCAGTGGAAGCAACCCGGATCCCCAGGAGAAAATAATTCAATATCTAACCGCGTAAATGTTTCTAATGCTCTTTCAGATGAGAAAGGTCATAGAAATACGATTTTTTTTTTCGTAAGGATAGCTTGCTGTCAATAGTCATCCTGCGAATCAATACCATCCTGCATCATACTGCGCCATCAACAATTGAAACAATTTTTATATTAGGTTAGGAAATTCTGGTACCTCTGCTTTTCTCTGAGCCCGGGGACCTTGCATATAAAATTTTTCTTTTTGCTTGGCCGCCTCAAGGAGTCATTTGATGGCATCAAGTTTCGCAGCAATAAAATGAAAACTGTGAATGTATAAATGTTTAAGGGAATATGTGTAATAAGAGGGTAAGTTGTGAGAACCATATAATACGCCATTTGTCTTTTTATTTATTAAATGGCTCTCGTAATTCATCGCAAATAATATAAACTTTGCGCAACAGCCCATTGAAGACCAAACATCTGCAAGACTGCTATATTTATTGGGTGGGTGGACCACTTTCGACTGGCATCCACCACCAACTGTAACTACTCATTTTTAATTACGATGCTCCGCCAAATCAGTTAGAGACCCCAACAGGAACCGAACCTAGATCACTCAAATTGGTGGTTACAAAGGGCTAATTCATCTAAACGTTTTTTAGAATTTTAGAGTTTTACTTTCTTAGAGCAAAGGAATACTGTGATCGTGTGATCATGTCATATTTTTGAAATTGAGTTTTCACTGGAAATACTGCTACTAAAAATACTATCTTGAGGTTCCCTGGATACGAAAAAATGATGTTTGTGATTTTTTTCGAAAACAGCTCCAACGATTTTCTTTAAACTTCGTATGCATCTACCCATATAAATGTCTATCATTATTAGAAACATTGTCAGATAGGTTAGGACCTATTAGTTAGGTTTAAATTTGAATTGCCAGTACAAGCTTTATTGGTTAAGAGAGTGGGCGTTGTCCTAAAAGTAATTTTTACAAAAATTTACCAAAAGCCTCATGATCTTTTGTGTTTACGGCAAGCAGCGTTTAGTAAATACGGTATTTTTAAAGAAAATTTGTCCATTGAATTGTACTAATTACTGTAAGATAAAGTCGTGTGAGTGTTTCACACGAGATTTATGAGGGGAAAGTTACACATATTGTATAAATGTTCGGGTGCCTGTTCTGCATTCATTCAGTAAAGTTTCAGAAAGCATTATGCTCGTTGACTTATTTATTTTTCAAACAGTCCCTTCTAAGCAAGAAAGTAGTAATCGTTGGAAATAATGTGGTGATTAAAAAAAAAAAATGATTTCAGTTTTTATCTATGAAATTTTTTATTTCAAAAATGCCGATAAAAAAAAAAGCAAATAATTAACCAGTTTAAACAATTGAAAAATTCTTTGCACTAATATATGGAAATGAGCTTGATAATCATTAAACAGAAGACCTAGCTGAAAGCTTTTAACGATTGTGTAAACTGAGAAAGTTAAGTTTCAGCTGTAAAGCTTTTAAGTATAGAATAATAATTAGCTAAAAAACGTAATTGATTTTTATTGTTTGAATATAGGTTAACAGCATATTAATTTTATGGAATGTAACAAAAGGTTCGTTCGCATTTTCTTGTGAGAAACGTTCGCTTTTTACCAAATAGGTGCCTCCCAAAAAACGTATTCTACGTAAAAAAAAAAAAAAAAAACCTAGTGTGAAACACTCACACGACATTCTTTTACTGCTGTTTACACAGATTTAAGTAACAAATTTTCTAAAACTTTTTATAATTTATAATTTTTAATAAATGTTTGCTTATCTTTAATTTTATATCAATTGGAGAGTGAAAAGTTAATAAAATTACTTTTTTTAAGAAACCATTCCTCCTCCACCAAATTTCTTTGAAAGAACTTTCTCGGAAAAAAAGTTCCCAATAAAAGTGATAAATTCTCTGAATTCTTAGTATAAGAAATTAAAAAAAAAAATCCGTTGATGTTTTTAATGGATAAAATCGTAGAAAACTGAAATAACTTCAGCAAAAATGCACTTCTGGTCAACTGATTTCTTCAAACTCAGAATGTTCACAACATGTAATTCTAATAATATTATTTAGATGATAGAATTGTATAATAAACAGAAACAATACTTCAGAGGAAAGCATAACCCCGCCCTTCTTCCTAAAACCACTTGAAATGATTTTTTCCGGAGAAATGTTTCAAATAAAAGTTGTAGCTCTTTGTACGTGTAGACGATATACTAAGTTTAAAGAAAATTTTAAGGCATTTAGTAAAGTAGGTTTAGGAATTTTGGCAGGTCGCTACGGAATGTCAAGTATGAACTTTCTATGTTTTTTCGTTTTTGAGCCTGATGTTCACATAATGTAATGACACACAAAGAGATATCGAAAATTTGACACGATTGCAAGATTTCCTCTAACAGCAGTTAGAGAAAGTAATTAGCTGAAAATTCTATGATAGATCAGTTATGCCGAAGGATCAGTTTGTTGCAGTTTCGTTTCTTTAGTTTTTGAATAATTCTCTGAAATATGGCTCCAACAATTTTGTTTTAACTTATTAGTAGAGAAATGGAGGTCTATCAGTTTTATTTATAACGATTATCGGATTTTTTTTTAATTTAAGGCGCTTAACATCTATGGTCATTAGCGCCTAGAGCCTTCTCAGTGTACTGCCGGCCTCCGGGCAGTGTTCTTTCGTTACAGACTACACTGTCCATCACCGGACAGTGACCTATAGAGGCTCCTAGGAAGAAAAAATCTAAGGGTAGCCGTGGAGTCGAACCCGGGACCTCCGCGTGGGAGTCCAACGCGCTGACCACTTAGCTAATGCCTCCCCTAAAAATTGATTTTATGTAAGTTTTATTTGTTTGTTTTCACTAGTACCATTTCATCTATATATATAAAAATTCAGCATCCGCATGTTTGTAGCCGCAAAACCCGAAAAGTAATCGATGGATTGACTTGAAATTTTTACACAACGTTGCATCTGTATATAAGAGTGTTTATCTATTCTTCTTCCTCCGAAGTTCCCATCGAAACGGGAATTTCTCCGAGCGTTTCGTGAGGTTGGCAGAAATAGACAGACTCAGACGCGTTGCGATGGTGGCTCACTCTCTGAACCTCTTTCTCAACTACTTATAAGTACATCTATTCCGAAGTTCGCACTGAAAAGGGAAATTCCGAGCTAAATTCCGTTCAAACGGCCGTTAGCACTTGCTTCTTCAGATATTGGTGCTACGCTGATGGAAGGAGGTAGAACAGCGCATTCAGCTCCTAAACTGTCATGACTTAAACATGCACTTCATAGAAAACCCAACATGTAACATCAGGAATGGGAAAGGTTCTTCGAGCGTACAAAATCATTGTATGGGATGAGTCTTATAAGAAGTCATTGGAAGCATTAGACCATACATTGAAAAGCTTGCGAAATAATCAGGTTCCATTTGGTGGAGCATTGGTGTTACTAGCCAGGTGACTTCAGGCAAACGCTTCCAGTGATACCTCGCTCAACACCAGCTGATGAATTGCATGCCTGCTTGAAATATTCAACTCTTTGGAGCACAGTAAAAAAAATTCATTTAACAACGAATATGAGAGTTCGATCCAACAGCTGCCATATTTTCAAGACAATTACTCTCGGTAACGGCACTGCTCCTACAAATCCGGGGGAAAAATCACCTTCCCATCTAATTTCTGCAACATTGTACATTCAAAAGAAGAATTAATAAACAGGGTATTCCAAGCATCGAAACAAAGTACCAATATCACGCATGGTTAAGCCTAAAAATTAGACTGAGCCACAGCGAAGCGTGGTCGGGTTAGCTAGTTATAGAATACTATTCCATCATCTGTTTAATGCTGACAACAGCTGTAAACATTGATGTGAAATACTTACATTATTTTCTCTTGCTGCAATTCTTACAATTCTAATTGCAAATTTTCTTCAAAATTGTCATTTTTACCAAAATTTTTGTTTGCCACACCGTTTAGTTGTTGGAACATTCATTATACTGAAATAAAAAAATAACATCGCAGCTCCTCCGAAAACTAACCTAAAATCAACTCCCCCCCAAATAATAATAATAATAATAATGTAAATAAAAATGAAAGAACTAGAAATGTTTAGTTAGTTTCAAGAACGACAATAAAACAATTTTCTAGAAAATTGCGAATTGCCAGAAAAAAAACCGCAGACGTAAGTTTGCATTTTCGGGGGATAGATTTTCACTGAATTCTTCCAGCCGGTTTCTTTGGCCAAACTTAATCGAAATATCTTGTTTGAGTTTCCTGCATTTATTAGATTTTGAGTTATTGTGTTTACACAGATCTTCACAAAACTTTTTTTTCTTTATGTAAGTTTTGGGCATCTCGGACCATATATTTTTGATAAAACCAAATATTGAAAATTCAATATCTTGATATTCCTCTAAGATAAGACGAAATAAAAATACCCAGTGGAAAAAAAAAAATTATGTATTGGCCAAAGTTGATGTTCCAGCCAGATTGTTTCCCCTATAAAAGGTGTGGTTTTAACTCCTAGAAAAATGGATATTTTAATTTTTATTGTTTCAGGATATTTGTAAAGTAAGAATAAAACTGAAAGATGCTGATCTGAAATGTGGCATACAAAATCTTCATATAAATGGCCAGTACTATTGTGGAAGAATTCTGGTAGATACTTGTATGGAAATTTTGATTTATTTTAAATAATTGTTAAATGAATTTAATCAGAATTAATTATTCTAAGAATTATTTAATCTGTTTGCAGTTGATCTTCAGTTTGTTACAGACATAATAGAATTTAGGTTTAACACACTGGAGAATACATATCCAGCTATGTTTACCATGAATGGAGAACAACTGAATTGTAATTTGCTAGGTAGGGCACTTGATCTTATTTATTAATATTATTATATTAAAAAGTAAAAATGAAGATATTTGAAATCAGGTCTAACAATTATTTTCGTCACAGTTAAAAAAAAAATGTATAATATAAAATTCTTTTACATTTTGTTCGAATCATAATTAGATTTCTAATTTTACAGAGGAACAGATTGGAGGTGGTTGTGTCGTTAGTCTGACGTCATCGCAAGGTAAAGTGCAATCTCCAGCCCTCTATCCAAGGCCACCAGAAAATCTTAAATGCTCATATCAGTTTTTACCATTGAAAGGTATCAAATATTCCTTAATGAATAACCATGGAGTACATGGCTGTCAATGAAAGAGAGATTCATAAAATAGTTTTGTTTTTAAAAGATTGATTCAATTTAGTAAGGTTACAATTAGTTGGGGGCACAATTAATAATGTTTTTGAGCACCAAAGAGAAGTTTTAGTAAAATTTCCGATTTCACACCTTTAACCTTAAATTTTAATCATCCCTTAATAACTTAAATGCCGTCTTTCTAATCACATTGAAAACGACTAATAAATGCAGTCGAATCATTACAAAAAATCATCAATAAAGGCTGGAAAGCGTGCAATATTTTAACTTTTTATTGTCCTCATTACATGAAGTCCTTTTATTGTCCTCATTACATGAAGTCCTTTTATTGTCCTCATTACATGAAGTCCTTTTATTGTCCTCATTACATATCAGATAAACCGAAAATCGCAGGGAATTCATCTTGATGCTCCGTTTAGATACTAATAACATATCTGAACCTCGTAATTAATAATGAAAAGTTACTTTTTGATTAGAAAAGGACGCTCATTATGACAGTTCCAAGCAGGCGGATGATGACGGAGAAAAATTGATGAAAGCAGAACATTCGTTACTTCGCTTTTAATTGATTTTATTAGCTTAACTTGAAAAGAGGATAGACGTGTTGTTTCCTTTGTGAATATTTTTTAATATTCAATTGATTTTAAGAACATTATAACATTATTACACGAGATTTTGCTTTAATGTCCTATACGCTTGATGTATCCATCTAAATATACTGTAGTACTTTGACATATAGTCTAATTTGTAGTAATAGTAAGCATTCATTAGTGGACATCTGATAAAGACACTTTGAAGGTTGTGTTCTACCTAACAATCTGTAGAATATTCCTTTCCGAATATTGCTAACTTCAAAGCAAGCTTTGATCTTTTAATAATACAATTAGTAATACAAATTAGTATACCCTTGCGACTTGATCAGCGATGATAGAATTTGTAGTTAAGGTGTGAAAACCGTTGTGGTTTCACTAAAATGTCCCTTCATTGCTCGCATTACATTATTAATTGTGCTCCAAAATAGTATGCTGTTCGCCTTTAATATTGCTTAATATAATCTTGATTCTGGTGTATATTATCTGTCGTTTTAGTGTAGGCAGCAGTGACCATTTCAGACATCATATTACAATACCTAGAGTTATGTAAAAGGATGTTGTTTCTTTATTACTTGGCTAAGATAAGGAAATGAATAATTAAAAATCCTAGGATTTTGAAAATAATGGACCTTACTTTGCATTTTCATTTTATTCATTTCTTTGTGATTCATATAGACTTTACATAAAAAAAAAAAAAATTGACATCAAAAACAAATACGAGGATCATTAAATAATCGTAACACAGAACTGTAAATCAAAAGGCATGTTTTGGCGATTAACCAATATAACTTTGGTTAGCTTTTTTGAAACAATAAATAAGAATACTTTATAAATCATAAGTTGGCATCATTGGCATCAATTTAAAACATCTGCTACACTACTTTTAGGTTTTAGTACACGTAATCACTCTTACTGATCCACGATGGCTAGTCCTTCAACGAATCTAGGTAAAAGTCGGGAATAGCTACCCATTTTTTTCTTTGTAACCTATATACACGACCTAAACCATGTGTTTTGCTTAATTTGTTATTTCCGATTAAAAATGTAAATACCAAAAAACTCATTTTGTTTTGTATCTGTCAGTCGAGGGGATATATTTTCCAATTGGAGTCTTCGCCTCCCGGCGCCCTCATTTTCCTCCCGCCCGAAACTACCGATCTTTTCCGGGGGACTCCGCTCCCTGACCCCACCAAAGCCCTCACTGAGCGCGTTCTAGCAATAAAAGTAGTAACCCCATGTCAGTCGAGCTCGTTGACGCTCGGATTACTGATCTGCATGGTATCTAGCTTTTTTTCACAAATACTTTTCTGATAGATATTAATTAAAAATTTACTTAAATTATAACAGCGTTTCCTCAGGTTTATAAGTCTGATTATAAATTAGTTTGATCAAATTTAGTATAGATTCTAATTTTTTTTCCAAACACTTTCAAAATAGATTAAAACGACTTTTATACTTTAATTTACTTTATTAATTACTTTTACCCTTAGTAAGTACTGCGATTGTGTCAAATTGACGAATTTGAGTTTTCATCAGAAATACATTTTTGAGGTCCCTTGAGTACGGTAAAAATCCGGTGTCTAATATTCACACGACATTCTCTTACTCTAATTAATACAATTTAACCAAGAAATTTTCAATAAAATTACAATGATACTGTTTATTTGGGCGGGCCATAAACATGCTGGTGTGGGATTTACTTGTACGCCTTATGTGGGGCGCTCTATATCAAAACCAACAAAGCTTTTGCAAATTTAAATCCAAATCAAATTTAAATTTACCATTAATCCGTCTCGAAGGTTTCGGGCAAATTCCATCAACCGGAAGTGCAATTTTACTGAATTTTTTTCCCAATTTTTGGTAATTTTCTCGAAAGCACTTCTAATGTTTTTCTTTAAATTTCGTATACTACCTTCATATACAAATTGCTATCACTTTTGTTTGAAATATTTTCCTGGGAAAATCTATTTTTTGGAGGGTTCTGAGAGAACAGTATCGTTATGTTTCGAAAGTACCACTTCATGGTTCTGCTACCTTAGAAGCATTAATAGGAAAATCGGTTAACCGAATGTGCGACTTTACAGAATAGGTTTTTAAGTTTTTTGAAGTTTTCAAGAAAATGTCTATAACGATTTTCTTTAAACTTGAAATGCTCTTACACATAATTTGTCGTGCTAAGTACATATTTTGTTGCGCCGAATTCGCCATTAGATAGACGTATTTGTAGTGCAGTTTAATATTTTCCAAAAATATTTCTAAACCAATTTTTTCGGATTTAGGGGACCTCAAAATATGTAGCTCAGATGAAAACTCAATTTTGACTAGATCGTTAAGCTGGCTACGCGCGTAACTGCATACTTGAACGGTATACTTGCGCAGTCTGCTTGTACAGGCATATTTGATCGTTTCTATGAAAAACTTGCACAAGTCAGAAAATGTTTAAACTTACATACTGCATACTTGCGACTTTTCGTTTTTCATGTTTAACTGAACCTGTGTAGCTAGGGTTGCCAGATCCAATTTTAATATCACCTTGATATATTTTCTTATTGATATATGATATTAGGCTCTAAATATACGTCTCAAAATGATATATTTATCCGATCACTACAATAATTCGTATTAGCGCGCTCATCTCACGCCACACAATCATTTGTGAACAAGTAGTGAATGCTGATTGGTTGATAGGATCTCGTTTATGGCGCGCGTAGCTTGCGTCAACGCATTCCGCCGCGTTTTCACCAAGTGTCAAAAATGATAAAACTAAAAATTAGGTTACCAATACTTAAAGGGTGCTCTACACCAACTGACTCAGATGTCATTGACATCTTAGATTTTATGGTCGCAGCTGTATGTGCATTTATTTTTGTTATAAATTAACAAATTTTGAAAGAATTAAGTTGGATTTTATTTAATACAGTTTTCAAAAGAATGTGGTATATTTCTTTCCTAAGTGATATATTTTTGAAATGTTAATCATATATTTTACATTTTTTACCTGGCAACCCTATGTGTAGCAGACTTGTGCAACCTCTGTGTCATTCTCGTGCAAGCCAGAGCAAGCGTCTGTTTTACTTCCATATAGAGTCCACATAAAGGCTTTATTATTTTATCATTATATCGATTGATTTTAGGAAGGGTCACAGAGAAACTATGGAAGAATTTATTCACATTTATGAAAGTGAACACTATTAATTTATCAGTGTACAGGAATATGAATATTAATTTATCTGTTGTACAGGAATATGTTCTATCCAGTTGGACTTTGGAGACGTGAACTTACCTTCAAATGAACCGTGTACAGATACATATTTGAATATTAATGGACAAAATTATTGTGGCAAAATACTTTCCAGAACTTCGAAAAGTAAGATCATGTTTTTATAACTGCAAGATTTTTTTATTTTTAAGATTTCCTAATATAGTTAGGAAATTGGTTTTTCGTTGCTTCTTTCCACATAATGTAAGTACTCACAATTGCAGTGTAATTGGTCAGTCGTTTGGAGGAATTCCTCGCTCTTGTAATAAGTCTATGATTTAGGGAAGAGCCCGTATCAGTAGGTTTTGTTAAACTGACATTTCACTCAATAGGCAAATTCATTTTCATTACGGTTGTTCCAAGAAACATAGATACGATGTCATCGAAAGTATAATGTTCTTTACTGAACATTATTGGATCCGCAGAGCTGGAAAACATCATAAATTCTTTTCTGATATTGTACGATTCTACAACTTAAATAATCTTAATAAGAACTAATTTTGTGATTACATTCTGAGTTGAATAAAGTCGGTTTACTTTTTACAATGTTCTTGATAGCAACGGAGGGTTTTTTTTAAAACTATATCCTTTTGTTTGATACTTTTTTCCGAGAATATTGATTTTAGAGGGTTTGGGGGGCGATAGAACGTCCGCTACCCTATAGTGTCATTTCATTTTAATAAGTGCTCCAAAAAATGTAATAAAAATTGATTCCATGTTAAATGTTTATTGATTTTTTTTAATACTATAGCCATAAAAGAGCCAGGACTTCTTATAATAACTTTCCTCTATACCCTTCTGTCCATTGCTTACCCCGACCAAGTCATCGCCCAGATAAGAAGGTGAACTCCAAGTCATCGTCCACCACTTCCTACCTCTATATTCTTATCGAATTCGTCCTTCAGGGTTATTTCTGTGCACCTTACCTAAAATAGTCCTCCTGCATTGATCTAGTGGCTAACCCACCCGCTTTTTAAGCGAGAATTCAGGGATCGATTCCCGAGAGGGCAAAGTGGTGTTGACCCAGCATCGTGAGAAAAAGTGAAAAGCTAAGTGGCAGCGCACATAAGTAATGAAGGCTGGAACTAAACGGCGAGGAAATGCGGCGTGCTTAATACACGTCTCCCAATAAAAATATCCGTCTGGCAAGCCTTGGCCCTCATTGGCTGTTGCACCATGTTTTTTTTTTAATTCTCATTTTCCCTTTATTTCGACTAGATCTAGTGACGTATATTACTCGATCAGAAACGAATATTCTTCTTAAAATTTTCCTCTTCCAAACTCGCATCAGATCGCAGTCACTTAAAGTAACCATGTTTCAACTCAGGTACACAGTACTACAGGACAAATAACTTTCTTATTAATTCGGAGTTTATGATTTCGTAAAATGGGCTTAAAATTGTTCACCTTCTTATCTGAAATCTGCAGTTAATCTTTCCTTCACCCCTCACTACATAAATATGTTGGCCCAGTATTAAATTTTCGATTTTTTTTTCCGTTTAAATTTACATATTTAGACCAACAATTTGTGTTGTCAAACCTTGAACATATACTTAGTTTTGTCGTAATTTGTCTTTATATCCACGGATTTACTATAGTTCCTACTTAGTCATGGTACTCTCCTAAAGCTCTGGAAGTTCTTCCAGTGCAGATAACATCATCCCCGTAAGCAAGATATTTTATTTGTAATTCATCCCTCTATATCTTTTTCATTAATAAATATATATATTCTCTTAACTGTAAACAGTTTACTAATTATAGTTGATTTTATATATTTCGTTGTTTTGTTTTTAGAGAGATTTTTTAAAATATTTTTGTGACATATTGTTTCAGTAATATAATATTTTTGTCCATATTCTTGAGCTCCACTTTAGGCATTTCACCTCCACTAAGGGTGCAAGCCCTCATGTTGATGATGGTTATGGAATAGTGATCTATTTAAAATGCCTTCTAGATTAAAACAAAAAGCTTAAAACGATAACACCAATTTCTTTTTGAACTCTACCAAAAAAAAATTTTTTTTTACAATAAATCTAATAGTTGCTGTAGATCAGTTAGTTGCTACATTAATAATAGAACCTAACGGTGGTCAATAGTGGCCAATATGAGATATGATAGTTTGTGCTGTATAATTAGTTTGACAGCACGTACAGCTAACTGAATGAAGTATGGTTGTTACAAAAGTATACACTCTAGTTTAGTAGACGCCTTTGTCCTTAACTTCTAGACATAACAAGAACATTATTTTCTATTTGTACTAACAGTAATTGTTAGCTTTTCTGTTTATATTAACAGTATTTGTTAACTTCTATTTATGTACTTTTTTTTTGCTTTTAACGGAAGTGCTATACTTAATTTAATTTATTTTAATATCAATCAAATTCTTTTCATAGTTTTAAGAAAATGAATATGGGGTTGTAAAACAGCCAACAATAGCCTCAGTAAAATAATCTTTTTAATAACGTTTCGGTCTAGGCCTGGTCATCATCAGATTAAAAATGAGTTGATCCTTTTCAAAATCATCGTCCTAGGTCATACTTGGATTTGTAAAGGATCTACTCATTTTTGATTTGATGATGGCCAGGCTTAGGCCGAAAATTCACTAAAAAGATTATTTTACTGAGACTATTGTTGGCTGTTTTACCACCCTTTTACTGTACTGCAAGAAATAATCTACAATCCTAAAAAACAATTACATGAAAATGAACCCAGTAAACGAAAAAAATAGAAAATTAGTTAAGGATTTGCAGTAAAAGAAGCTAAGTTGAAGAAAACAGACAAATTTTCCCGCAGTTTTAAGTAAAGCTTTGTTATCTTTAGATAATACTTGAATGATGAAATTGACGAGTAGATATTTTCTAAAAGGGAGTTAGGATTCCTAGTCTTTAGGTCAAACAAGCTTAGTTTGAGGATTGTGGTCATTTACTCATATTCAAATAGGTCTTATGTCCTAAAAACCAATAACTTTAATTATATGTCATATTAAGGCCGATTATAACCGTTGTAGAAAAATTCCGGGATCGAAGAAATTTGCCAGAGTTATATTATGTAATAGAGAAAGTCATGTGTGAATCACACTAATTTTACATTCAAATGTGAACTATATATGTATATAAATTTTATACCCCTATCCCTATATAATAATCTATATATATATATAGGGGATAAAGGTAATATATATATATATATAGTAATAAAGGCTATATATATATAGTAATTTATTTACAAACTGATGTAATAACCATTAGTAATAAAAGTTTGTGAATATTTAAATATTTTTACATTTAGACGCTTGAACAACCTGAAAAATCTTTCATTACATTGCATTTTCATAAAAAAAAAAAATAATTTGGTGTTAAATTCATGATCTTTGATATTAACGATAAATATTCTTTATTTACCGATATATTAATTAATGTTATTATTTTCAGTTCTTAAAATAACTCCTGGGATGCCAGTTGAAGTTCCATACATGGTAAATAAATATTTGAATCAAGTTCGATGGAATTTCACTTATACACAAGTACCATGTTAATTTTTATATACATAAATATATATATTTTCTAAAAATTTTTTAATAAAAAATATTGTAACATTGAATAAAACTTTTACTAACAGAAATTTATGTAAATTCTCTAATTGTACGACAAGAGAAGTAGAAAGAATTTGATAAGAAGTTTTTTAAAGCGCCTTTTCTAAAAACAATACTAAGTTAAGATGTTTATTATTAAATGATTAAAATTAAAATTGTCTAAAAATAGACCACTAAAAAAAAAAAGATTGCGTAGAAGTATGGAGGTAACACCTACCTACGACCTGGGCAGTGTAATAAAGTTATGCTTTATCACGTAAACGCCCAGCCCAGTGGACTGTAATGCTCAGAAAAATGTCCTTTTATATTGATTTTTCGTTCTATATTTTGGATCCTAAAACATTAAATTGAAATGTAATAATTTTACTTTTATTTTATGTTGAATTAGTATTGTCTGTTTCTTTAATATAGGGCATCTACACACTTGGAAGGATTTTGTTTAGTTATATTTTTTATAATTTGATTTTAAGTTCATACAAATTTGGAAATTTCTTCTAATCAGTCTCTTTCACATTAAGTACTTCTTTTTTAGTCAGTTAAGTACTAAAATAAGTAGAATAGTTTGCTGGCTGCGCATATTGCGGGACTGTATCCGAGATTGCGCCTGTTCATGATTGTAATTATTCTTTTTCAGATGCTAAAAGTTTCCACTGTTTATATCTAAAGTTAGTGTTTGTTCGAATTGGCCAGATAGTTTGAAATTGTTAACTTTCACAGTACAAAGTTTCGTGTGTCTGGTTATAAAATGATTATATGTAAACTAAAAAGGACAGGTAAAAGAATAAGCCTAGGACTACAGAACATATAAGAGAATAAAGTGACGCCCTCTCGAGTTCATGGTTGTCCAGTCGCCAGTCCCTTCAATGGAGCGTAGCAACTGAAAGAGAATTATTTTTTTTTTTATCAGGAATGTAACTGCAGTTCTGTTTTATATATCAGATTCCTCACAACTATAACATCACATTTACAACAATAACCTCCATGTATTTATGTTTCTGCCCTGACCAATGATTCCAGATAGTTAATTTTAACATATACGTATATCCAACCATTCTGTAAGTTTTAAATTCTTACTTCATAATTATTTATGTTCAATATCTGTATATAATTACATTATCAATTATCTGTATTTATTATTAATTTTCTGTAAATAATCCTGTTAGAATTCTCCCTGAGTAAAAATAAATTGGCCGAAAGTATAGCTGAAAAAGAATTTCTTAATTTAACGACCATAAGTCTAACTGATTCTGAATATTTGAAAGAGAATTGTAAAATCACTTACGCTTGCATTAAATACTTTATTTTATATAACAGTAAAACGATTTAAAAAATGATATAAAAACAATTAAGAGATGTAGATAGACAATTAGTGAAATTGTCTAATAAAAAGTTTACATTCTGATTGGTTAGTTAAGTATAATTATATAATGTTTTTATTTAATTTATTGATGTTAAAAATCTAAAAAAAAAAATTCAATTTAAAAAATACTTTTAATATTATATATTTTAGCAATTGTATTCAAACTTTGATTCTCGTTTAATGATGTAAAGCGGATTATTTAACAAAAAGGTCATTTGAATATAAATAATATATTTTATTTTAACAACGTACAAGTTTTCGGCCTGGAAGAAAGGTTCTTTTTTCAATTGGGCCCTAATATTTACGCAGATTTAATGTTATCTAAACAGTTTTAGTGGCAGTCTACAATATAAAATTATTATTATTGTTGGTTTCTCGCTACATGTTAGGCTCACTACTGTTTTCTATGTAAATTATTATTCTTCATTACAAAGTTTCTCAGTACATATATGTAATTTTTCTGTTTATTTGTCTCGTTTTTTCATGTACCTAGTTCCTGAGGAAGCGAAACTTGAATAAATTTTCAAAGATAAAAAGTTTTTTTCTTGGGCCCTAACTAACCAACATTTTGTTTGTTTTATTAGCAATAGCCAAACGTAACTATTGTTTATATTATTCTTCTGGTTCCTACAAAATTGTTATCCTACACTGCTAAGTTATATGATAACCTGCTAATAGATCGAAAGCTGCTGTTTGTTCGTCGCTTTGTAAATAATATTCTTATAAATAACTTGAAAATGCCTTGGTTCCCAGGCCGGAAGTTCGTTTATGGATAAATTAAACTTATATTTTTTACAAAATGGATTTTTTGTCAAATAATTCGTTTTACATAGATACTATGATAACGTGTCCAAAAAAAAAAATCAGTCTTTATTGGTTTAACTGAAAGATGGCAACAAATCTTGTTTATCTAGCGAGTAAGTTTTAAATCACTAGACATTAAAAAATCCTTAATGGAATAAAGTCCATAATTATTCGACTATTGTAGACAAGTTGTTATTTAGTTATTTAATGAGGGTAATTTGTATAACAACATAATTTTACTTTTTTTAAAAAAGAAATATCAACGTTTATTTTGCAATCTACATGATTTATTTGCGGTAGTCAGAGTATCTGAGATATTTAACAATGATTACATTTGAATATAACAATGGACAAAGTTTTGGAAAAAATACTGAACAGAGGGGAAAGATAAAATGATTTTAATGAATAGAAATTTTGTTATGTGCTAAAAACAAACAAATATCGAGTGACAAATATTTTCAAATGATTCAGTCTTATTAACCAAGGAACCTGATATTAGTGAACACTGCTCTGGCTGGGCGTCTTCGATTACAGAATGATACAGTTCTATCGCCACGTCCACTTCTTGCATCGTGTAAAGCCATTAATAGTTGAAAAACATCTTCTCTAGACGGTGCACAAAGATAACCATCTGCATCATAATGACGCCCATTTTGCCTTTTCCATGGATAACGACGGTAGTAACGTGAACGTTTTGTTAGTGACATTGCTGGTTGCGGTAGATCATCCTGTATGAGTACAAGTGGCATCTCTGATTCATCAGCTCCGAGTAAGTAGACCAGATATTCTGCCAATCTGTCACTTTCTCCATCTTCTTGTATTTCGTCTAATTTAATTACAGAAAATAAAACAATTAAATTCCTGCATTGCAAAATGAAAATAGTTATCAATTTAGTTAACATCCAATATTTATATATAAAATATTCGTATGTAATAATTCTAATTGCTGAACTTCACATAAAGCAACTTCAAATTAGGGTTTACAATCAATTCGTATACAGAGATGACTTAGTTAAAATAGAAAAAAAAAAATACATGTTTTTTAACACAAACCATTCCGGACAATCAACCGTTGTAAAGTTTAAGTCAACTTTTTACACGAATTGATTGGAAATCAATTTTTACTCTGACAATGGATGAAAATCCGAAACCGGTCAGAACCAAAATAATGAACTGTGATGCTAGGGCGGATAAAACGAAGATGTTATCCAGCATTGCGGACCCACTCACATATTCAAACATTTAATTATATCTACAAATAAAATCGTTCATAATAACTAAGAATTCTGTCATTTTTTCCAATTCATACATTTTTATCTGATTCTTTAAATGTTCAAAATAATTATAGTAGATTGATCTACTTTTTTCCTTTAAATATAATAATTATAATATAAATTAACAAATAAAATATAATTCGAAATTAGAAAGAAAATTCAATCAGTGATATGCTAGAATCCTTAGGCTCTGCTTTTCCTTCAAATTTAGGCAATAAGAGATTGTTGCGTCAGTTTGACTTAATTCATGATTTGTAATGTAATAAAAATTTAGTTTAAAAAAAATATTAAACTTTATGACGAATTTTAGGTGGGCCATTTGTTTTCGACGGTCAATAAGTGTCTATTGCTGTAAAGCAAGTATTTCGACTTAAATTTCTAAAATTTGAAGGATTATTACTTCCCTTTACAACAGTAAGAGAAAGTTATATGGTATCTATTAAACAAAGTTGAGTCATCTACTACCCCTAGATTGACCCGCTTGAGATGATAGAATTGCAGTTGTATACACTGTAAAATATTGTTATCTATTGGAAATTAGAAATTCATTTGCTAAATTACGAAATATTAAGATCACTAATTTTTAAGATTAGAAATTTATTTAACCATTCTCTAATTCTCTGTGTCATACCCAGCAGCAGACTTGAATGCAATTCTGCTTACTAAACAGCCGTATCTACCATTCGAGATGTTTCGGAACCGGTTTGAAAGAGAGGTAAACATACCATGCGCCTCTTGGAACTGATCTTCCGTGTTGAGTAAAATATGGTATTAAACCTCACACTTGATAATTCTCTCAGAAGTAATCATTGATGTTACCGACTATAACGGAATGGATTTTATTATTATTTTTTTTTATTAATGCAAATAAATTTAATCTTAAAAATACTTTTATAACATACGGTTAATAGTCTTCAGTCACTAAATACAGAGTTCATTGTTTTAGAAAAAATTTCAATAAAAACCAAGCTGTGTAAAAGAAAAGCATAAACCTAATAATTTCATAACTATTATTCTTTATTTAGATGGTTTGCATAAAAAGAGTAATGTTAAATCTAAAGGGCAGCTCAACTGTGGTTTATTAAACACCGTATATTGCGTTTCATAAAATATTTTTATAACGGCTATTAAAACTATGTAGATCCAAAGGTTTTATTTATTGGATCACCTAGTTAATTGTTAAACGAAATGTAACTTTATTAAATAATAAAAGCAATAGCGTTTATCTAAACAAGGTAATATGGACTTGTAAAATTATTATAATAATTTTTTATTAAATATATATACTTACTTGTTACAAGATCTGGCAGTTCATACTGTTGTGGTGTTGGAATGGCAGCTGCTAAAGCGATACAGCAAATAAACGCTGTTAGCAGAAGCATTTTTTGTTTTGTGAAATCTGAAAAATTCAAAACAATAATGTCATTTAAACAAAATAAAGTAGAAGAAAATAGAACAAAACTAATAATAATAAAAATACATTTGAGCATTAAATCTTTACTTTCTCTTACTGTCAAAGATATTTTTTTTAAGTCTCCTGAGAAGAAATGAAGTGTGAAATGTTTTTAGCGAGCGGTTTGTTTCTATGAATCTTAATAAAACGACTCAAAACAAAAAAATCACAAGAAGTAAATTTTAAACTTCAATCAAACAGGCGCTAACATTGGATCCAACACAAAAGTTTCGTTAAGAAATTGAGTGTTTCATCCACGCAATCCAACGCAGTTTCTGTGCAAGTCAAAATGTACCGGAAGTTAATTTTATTAATTCTTCCAGAAAAATGTTTCCAAAATTTCAAAAGCTTAAGAAAATATCATATATCATCAAATATCAGAATCAAAATCAATCATCAGAAATCGTAAGAATAACAGAAAGTTGCACTTCCAAATAACCGAATTTCTTCAAACTTGGTATGCTAGCATTTTACTAATGGTAGAACCGTACATTGTAATAATATTGGACAACTTGACACGATTACAAATACATCCTCTTAAATGGATACATCCCAACCTAAGGGAAAGTTGGGAGGCAGAAAACTTAGAATTAATTCAGTTCTTCTATTGCAAACTCATTTTTGTTTGAACAATGTATTACTATATTTTTTCCAAAAAAAAGTTTATCAAAAATAAAATTGAAATTATAAATTTATGAGTCAACAAAACTGAATATTGAACTAATATTGCAGCTTCCCAAGATAAGTAATAAGCAGTGCCACTTTAATAGTTTCAGTCGAATTGAGCAACAGACCACTTTTTGGACTGAAGATGTATAGAATAACATCATCATTTATCTTTACAGTTTGCGATCTGTAGCGCCACTACAAGCTGTTGGTGGTCAGTCTGAAGCGGCCTTAGTGCCTAAGTTTTATTCAACTGTCAATACAAAAACATAATTAAAATCTCCAGAGAAGCATAAGCAAGAACCATCATTCTATTTATATGACATTTATTGTGGAGTCTCAAACATCAATTTTTATCTGTCACTTTTAATCACACTTGTCCACTCAAACTCAATAATTCAGTCATTTCATTTTCCTCTAATTTAGTGCACAGAATACTTTTTTTTAAAAAGTGTTAAAGCCACTAGAAAATGTCTAAATTTCAAAATATAAACAAAATTTTCTCCACTATATTAATCAATTTAGTGCAAATAACATCATATGCAGGATTTTATTTATAAAAAAAATATTCAACCTCACGAAAGTTTAGCATATAACAAAAATGAATGAATTGAAAGGATGCTAGTGACCCAGCCATGTAAAAGGCAAAACCTTTTAAGTCCATAGGGCAAATTAGTTTTAAAAATAGAATTTGACATGATCAAGTGCACGCTACTACATACACAAGTGCTAATTCAACGTGTTTTCAACACCTTTTATCAATAAACTTTTCAGTAGTTTTAGCATTGACAAGTTTGACATTACGAACAACAACTCGTGATCTTATATATTTTTTGTTCTGTTTTATTCATATACGTGTAATTCCAATTTTATTTACAATTAACTTTTTTGTTAAAAAAAATAATACATTCTTCAAACAAATATTTATAAACAATATATGAACAGAATTTATTCAAAGCTCTTATCTCACTCTTTAATTTGTCTTTTTAGCTTTTACTTTAAAAAAAATAAAAAAAAAACACCCGTAATTGGTCTTTCTGTGAGATTCCTTGTGCATAAAAGAGCCTATACTCAGTACTTTATAAAAGGTTAATTTCTAACAGCTGATATAATAATCATCAACAAAAAAATGTAAAATTTTACGCGCAAGTAAAGTCTTTTTACAAGTCGTTCAGTTACTACCCTTACATGTGCCAATTTATTGAGCTGCAAAGTGTTATTGTAATGCTTCTTCTCTCTATAATTGACATTCAATGGTTGTCAAAATGATTAATTTTACACCGGATTCTCCAGTTTATCATTAGCTTCTTTACTATTCTTCCCAAACTTGTGAAAATTGGGCTCACCTATACAAAAAAAGAAGAAATTGCTCGACGTATATTCTCAAGTTTTCTTTTTGCAGAACAATGGAGTTAGAAACCAACACATATCTTAATAGGTGAAGTTTAAAAAAAGGACTTCATACATCATTATTTCCTAAGAGCATTTTATATATTTGTAGATAACAATTACTGTTTCATTAAATTCTCTTTTTTGTTTGTTTTTTAGTAATAAGCAATTAAGCGGGTTTGATACCTTTTCTGCACATAACTTCAAACAAGCAAACAAAAATTAGTTTACTGTGGTGGTTTGCAGTATTTGCTCTCAGCACAATTTCATTTCATATTTATTGTATTTTTTAAATAATTAAAATCTTTGTTTAATTTTTCGTAAGACAATTTTGACATGTTTGATAGACTACTTGGTGCCAAATTATTTGAAATCAAAAATATTAATGCAAAGTAGAAATTCTTAAATTGAATATTTCTTAAAATCAATTTAAAAATGGAATCAAATATTAAAAATCTGATCCTTTCTGAAGATCCCCCTCCCCTGAAGATAACCTTCCCTTTTTAATATACATTTTTAAGTATTGTACCGTTTATGTTTTACGTCTTTACATATATCTTATTTTTTTTAATTAGTGCTAGCTGTTGTAGAAAAAAATAATGTTTTATCAAATAGTGAGTTATGGCCTGCAAGTTAGCTTATATAGACGGGTTTCCGACGAGGTATTGGGATGTAAAGGGTTTCGTATATTCCGTAATTTCCTCGAGCATAAAAGAGCCAATACTCAGTACTTTATAAAAGGTTAATTTCTAACAGCTGATATAATAATCATCAACAAAAAAAGTAAAATTTTACGCGCAAGTAAAGCCTTTTTACAAGTCGTTCAGTTACTACCCTTGCATGCGCAAAGTTTAGCAAACCTGAACCAGAGTTTGTAAAAACTAAAATGAACACCTTACTTTCTTGTCAAATAAATAAATAAAACTAACAAAATGTTGGCTGGCTGAGGCCAAAGAAAAAACTTTTCCAATTTTACAGTTTATTTATTGACGTTTTGGACTTTTGGTGCCCTTCCTCTGTATCTCATAAGGAGCGGTAGAGAGTTATATGTTCTTTACTTAACACTCTTTAGTCCTCACTGCTTATCAGATCCTGAGGAAGGGGACCAAAAATGTCCGAAAAGTGATAAATTAACTTTTAAAGTTAAAAAGTTTTTTTTCTTTGCCCCCAGCCATCCAACATTTTGTTTGTTTTATTACATCGGCCAAACGTAACTATTGTTTATAATAAATAAATATTTTTAACATATATCTTTCCTCTTTAGAACCGAAGTAAAATTAATTACAAAATTTCCTATTTATTATACCCTTACATTTATGTAGTAAAATAAGTTTTATTAATTTCTAAGTTATGAAAACTAATTATAGATTCTCTGCCTTAACAGGTAAACGAACGAAATTCAGTATTCGTTATTTTTAAGCACACTACATTAACTGCAGCTTTTGAATAGATTTTTCATTTTATTGAGAAGTACATATGTTTATATTGTTACAAATAATTTAATCACATGTTAAAATTAAAAGGAAAAAAAAATATTTCAAGTTTTTTTTGAAAAAATCTAAGGATTTTTATTAACGGCTTGAAGATTATTTTCAATAACAGGTAACTTATTACTTTTAATATTCTCTTATAAAAAGGTATTGAGTAGAACTTTATAAACTTACGAAAACCTAACAAATAATAATGTGACGTGTAAATCAAATTATCGCTAATATAAGCATTATTCACACTGACAGTGGGAAATATGAAACTATTACATTTTAAACTACATATTTGATTGAGTGGTAGTTTAAAACAGAATATTATTTTTGTCCTGAAAGTGATAATAAATAAATGAACTTAATTAATATTTATTTAATGTTACTAATGATTATTAAAAATCTTACTGCATGTCAAACTAAACAAATTACATTATTTACAATCACTTTCAGTGCCAGATGAATTTTCTTTCGATATAAATAAGTAAATTTAACCCAAGAGGGTATAAGCCAAGTCAACTTACAAATTTGTATAAATTATAATGGGAGTAGCCTTAATTTATATTAGTGGATGGGTAAAATAAGCAACAGCATTCAGGTCGAGTAAAAAGAGTTGCAATCAAAATTCGTTAATATTTTCAAAATCCATATGAGTAGAAACGTAATTCTTATTTATATTTTATTGGAAATACTTGAAATATATACCTCTCATAAGCTACAATCTAGGATCAGAAACGAACCTTATAAAGAAGGGCGACTTTACAAGCTGCATACAGCAGCGTCTAAAGACCGTGTCTAATTGATTCAGAATAAAATGTTTCGACATTTTTCCGACTTCAAAATTTGTAAGTTTCAAGACAATTTGCACTTAAATCTTGTGAACTGCAGTAAGAGAAAGTCGTGTGAGTGTTTCACACCAGATATTTTAATAAATCCTAACCTTTATTGAAAAGAAAGGACAGTAATATGAATATTTCATTCGGATTTTTTTCTGTCATTTTTAAATTGTGTAAGACAAATTAATTTTTTATTAAAATTGCCACTTTGTGAAATAACAGGTAGATTAGAAGTCTAAATAGAATCTAAAGATAGGAAGTAAAATCTTTTTGTAACTTTATATTTTATATTATGATTATTTACTCAAAGTTTCTGCAATTCTAAAAACTGGTCAAAAAGTTTTTTTTTTTAGTTGTAGAAAATATTACGGTTACGCCATTTTATTCAGTTTAATTGGAAATAAATATTTTTAAAAAATAATTGATTTTGAATAGAATATAAAAATATTAATGGATAACATGTTTTCCACCTTGAATGTTTAAAAGTTGGCGCCTTTACTGTGCAAAGCATTCTGGGCCGATATAGTTCGTGATAGAAGACCCCAGCTTTTAACCAATCAATTGTCAGAGCTTCTCTCTGTGGGAGTAACTGAATGCTGATACCCGTCAAGTAGTGTGAATTGGTGTAAGTGTCCCTGTGTCTGTGCTCAGTTGTTGTGGAGAAAAAGGAAATTTAGTGCGTTTATTATCATTTAAATATCAATAAATACTCATCTTTCAATTATAGTGTATTATCACATAGATTAACGGTGAGCAATTGATTCGTTCTCTAAAGCTTGAACTGAGTTTATTATTTGTAAGATGGTGGTCTGTGCCTCTAATCTCATCTCATGATATTTTTTCTTACACATGTTTTTTTTATTATTAAAAAAAAACATTTGAATTATTGTTACATTATCTTTACATTTTAAAATCAGTTATCATAAAAGCTGTTGTATCAACATAATATAATTTTTTTAAAGCATAAATTCAGTTGAACGAAAACAATTTGGTTTGCTATCAATAAATCTTTCCGAGTAAGACATAATTACAACTATTTTAGATTTTAATTATTTGTGATGTGTTTGTGTTTTGTTTAATTCTTTTAAAATTTTACTTTTGCTCGTTCTAAAATTAACTTCTTAAAAAAAAAAAAAAATTATGATTTCTAATTTACTTAATGAAATAATCTTATGGACTTGGATGGTTTATTTTTTGGTTGATACATTGTGGATGCTAACGGTTTTAAAAATTTTAGGAAAAATGACTGATCGGAAAGCCGTGATAAAAAATGCTGATATGTCAGAAGAAATGCAGCAAGATGCTGTTGATTGTGGAACCCAAGCACTTGAAAAGTATAATATTGAAAAGGTAAAAAGAAAGTACTAATCAATAATCGATACTGTAGTTGTCTTTTATTTTTCTCTTTGTAAGTGTCCTTATAGGATTGCGATATTTTTATATAATAAAGTATCAATGCTAAGGTATATAAAAAAAAATACTTTATTCTCTATAGGCGGCCATCTAAAATGTATTCTAGTTATAATGTAGACGCCGGTTTTCTGCAGGATATCAGTCAGTTATGATGAAGTCATATTTGGTCTGAGTCATATAATATTTTTCCTTTTGAGATTTTTAACGGTTTTCAAAATTAATGCAAGTTGTTGAGTTTAGGTTTTAACCGTAGAATGATTTTGAAAATAATCTAGGTAGTCCTGTTTAGCTCTAGGTTTTAGAATTTCATTTTTTTCTTTTTTAAATTTCTTCCATACAGTTGATAATTATTTTTAAAGAAGAAATTTTGGGTATGGACAGTTTTATTCAGATGATATGCACTTGAAAGTGTAGGTTGCTTGAATACTTCGAAATTTAGACAAAAATGATTTAAAACAAAATAATTTTAGCAGTAGTTTAAAAGAGTTAGTTCGATTTGGCGTTATTGAAACTTTATTACAGGGTAGTTTTGACATTTTTATCCGGTTCTAGTGTTTTTCAGTTCCTTTTCTCCAACGGGAATTTTCGTTTTAAAAAAAAACAGTAAATATCTGGGTAGTGTATATGGTTCCGTTTAAATTACGCCAAGGAGTTACCCTTTTTTTTATGATTTTATTGAAACTTTGTAAGATTTTCTTAAAATTTTTTTATCTAACTACACATATAAACTTATCACTTTCCTTTGAAACATTTTCCTGGGAAAATTTAATTTTTTTAGACTTACCTTCAAAATGCCTAGTATATAAACATTTTTACAATTAAAAGGCGAAAACTTCAAGTTTAAAGAAATTTTAATTGTAGGATGTTGCGAATTGTATGTGATTCAAACCTCTTTTATAGTCATTCCTACTGTTGATATGAAATGCAATTTTTTAAATGTTATTTCTATCAAAACCTTCGTTTATTTGGTCTCCTAAAATTGTCCTTACGGAATATCAGTTTCTGTTTTTTTCATTTTTGAGTTAATTTTGAAAATATGCCCGATTGCATAACTTCGATAAGACGAAATATTATAAGTGGGCACTGTATTATATGTAATAGTGATCTGTATCTGGGTCGCTTTCACATGAAATTATAAAAAAGGAACATGTGTCAAAATTTTGTAATAACTGATATTATATACTATGATGTATAGAGTTTATCAAACTTAGGAGCCTCTTACAGTGTCCGGTAAGAGTGTTGTGTGCAACTGTACCAGTGGGCAGTGTTGTCTGTAACGAGAGAACACTAGCAGTGCACTGAGAAGGCTCCGGACTCCAATGACCTTAGATGCTAACTCACCTTAAATTAAAAAAAAAGTTTTGTTCACAGAGTCTGAAGATGGTTTAAATAAAACCAAAACCGTTTGCGAACCAAAAGTACCTTTGTGGTTTGATAAAAATACTCATATATGTATCAAAGAATTACTTTACCAAAGCCGTTACATTGGTACACCAAAAAAAAAAAAATTATATACATGTTTTTGTATTGTCTGGCCAGTTTCTCTCGGTTTCGCTCCTTTTCAGAATTGTTTAGTAAAAATGTATAGAAAATGTCTTGCAAATATCTATGAGAATAGAGAATTCCCGAAAATAAATAAAAAGAAAGGGATGTATGGTCAAAATAAAGCCCCACAAAGAAGTTAAACTACCTAGTTGTCTTAAACATAGAAGAGCTAAAGTAAACTAAAAAATTGTTGTTAGAATTGTTAATCAGATTCTGTTTTAAGTATTTACCTCTAATATTTGCCTCCCTTCACAAAAAATTATTCTGTTTGTTTCAGGATATAGCAGCATATATAAAGAAAGAGTTTGATAAGAAATATAATCCAACGTGGCATTGCATCGTTGGTCGAAATTTTGGCAGCTATGTGACCCATGAAACACGACACTTTATCTATTTCTATTTGGGTCAGGTGGCCATCCTACTCTTTAAGAGTGGATAAAAACATTATGATTGCTGTGTAACTCTTTTGCTATCACAACTTTATTCCAAAAAAAAAAAAAATATATAAATATAAAAAGATTACCCATCGTCATTAAAATTTCAAAAAGCCAATTTGAAGAGAAAATAAAAGATCCTTAATTTTTTGTCATGAAAAAAAATGTTTGCGAATTGTGTCTGATTATTACAAAATTTATTTTGTAATTAATTTAGTTTTTTTTCTTTTTCAATTTATTTTTATATAAATATTATAATACAAGTTTACTTTTTTTTTTTTAATTGGTCTATTATCAAGGTGACCACTGAGTGTATTATCTTTTTTAATTTTGAACACAAGAAAGTGTTATTATTTAATTTACTGTGATTATGTAGGAGTTAACTAGATCGATTTTCATCAGTCCGGCGCCATTTTTTTTTTCTTTTAAGTTCTAACTTGGATATTGGCTCTCAAAAGAAGGCCTTTTTGTTATTTTTAAAAGATTTTTTTAAAAGGGTTTCATTCCATTATATTGTTTGCAGATGGCTTTTTTTTTTTTTTTCTTGGTTCATTTTCAAAGTGGTATGTATTATTTTTTTCAATAATAATAATATATAATGATATATGCTACTGTTTTGCATACTGTATTTATTTTATATTATATATATCAGAAAAGTTAACATTTTTATATAATATTTTATTATATTCTTGGCAGGAATCAAACTCGCTATAATTAGATATTGAAACAAAAGAGATGTGCAAACTAATTTCCATTGTAATAAAATGCATAGCCCTCCTAGAGGAAGTCTTTTTTTATACATGTAAGATTTTTTATTACAAAAAGTACAAAAGTAATACTTTTTTTTTAATTTATAAGTATTATTGGAGCATTTATAAGCCCAGGGCATTCCTACTAAACTTTTTATTAATTGTTGTATTTAAACTTGACTTAAGAAAAAAAAAAAATTAACGTTTTTCCGATGTAGAAATTTGTAGTTACAAAACGAAAAAACCTATAAAATATAGGTTCAAGATATTGTGTGTTCTCTAATATCAGGGTTGGCAGAAATGTTTTTCTCTTATAAAATCTAAACTAGTTTTGTAAATATGATTTTTTTTTTTTTGAGATTAAACAAAAAGATTAATGAAGTAAAAGAATCAAAAGATAAAAAAGAACAGATCAATTATGCTGAAGCTATAATATATTGCTTAAAAAGTACTTAAATACAAGAAAAGTTGTAATGGTATTCATTAAATTTTATTCTAAAGATTCTTATGACAGCTGTTTGTGTTAAAACACTTTTATTTTGATTCATGATAATAAAATATTAATATCTTGTCATTAATTCGTGCTGCGCATTTTGCGTCCGATTTACTTGATATTACTAGAGTAGCGTTTTTCCTTTACGAGCTGTTCATTATTATCCACCAACCAACACACTGTGATAAGAATTTTTAAATATTGCACTTAATTTCCACAGAAATTATTTTTGAAGAAATTGTTCTAATTAATGGATGGATAGTTTGAAGTATAGAACTGCCTCTTCTCATTGTTTTCCTGTTGTAACTTTCAATATATCAGCAAATATTTCTGATAAAAAACTCAGTCTTTTGCCCATAATAATTACTATAAAAATGGACACTTCACTGCCATGGAAGAAAACTTTATGCCAGAGGCCCTTTGTGTAAAATTATTGCAGACATTTAAATAATGTTACATATTATAATGTAAAATTATTACATTATATATATTAGTATTAGAGATATTTGAATATAATGCATGCATAGAAAAATATTTAAAAATTTTCCGTCCTAGCATAAAAACTTTTTTTATTTGCAAGTTTTCTTATTTGAACAAAAAATGGTTTAATTATCGCATGCACTTTCATCCTACACATTCTCTGCCAACCTTACAACTAAGTTTTGTAAAGCAAAATTTTTTTATAATTGTGTAACTTATTTATAGATTATGAAATTTCTGATTTACACTTTTAACATTGTAATAAATATGTTACTCTCTGTTTTGTTTTGTTTTTTATAATTCAATAGATTTTGCTTATCTGTTAGACTAATAGTGCACTTGTAATTTAATTTTGGAAATATTTTCAATGATTTTTTTTTTTTTAGGTTTCCGCGACCATTTTATTGAACAACACTTGAGTTTCGTGTTGAGGCCGCGTAAAATTCATTGCCTTATTGGTATTCAAGGTGTAACGACCCTGAAGAGGCTCATTTGCAACATGGGCGAAACATCGGTTTTAGCAAATCTCTGACGCTCGGAAATCAAGTGTTTTTCATTTTCATAGATTTCCAGACGAGAGTTTGCTGTTATTAGATCGAAATGCTTTTAAAATAGGATTGTTACTCTTCTTTCATACCAAATGAATTTTTTTTTTTAAACATGTTTAGCATGGTCAGTGACAAAAGGCAAGTATATATATATACAAAAAAATAGTTTCCCTAATTAGTAAATTTTTCGAGGTATGTTTCTGATTGTTAATAACTATGTAACAAGAGATTATTTCGTGATAGCCTTCTTCATTTTGTGGCCATCGACCGGTTTCAAGCTTTTTCCCATCATCAGGATTTCCGGTCCAGGCGCCTAGAGCAAAGCAATTTACACAGACATGTATCTTTAGAGGAAGACATGTATCTTCGGATATTCAACTTTAATCCAGGCTTCAACGCGACTACTATCGCCTGCAGTGCGTTGTAACCATTGCCAATGACAAATACTAGGAATAAATGCAGTATTTTTTCGTGGTTGTAATCCTCAATTTATGACTCATATTTGCTATCGCCAACGGTTTCTGCGCATGTAAAATATAGCCTATAAAAAACCATTTTTTTTTTATAATTCGTAGTTACTATTTTCTTTAACCATATTCCTAGTTTGATTAAGTAAACCTAAATATTACAGTTACAAAAATCTCTAAAAAATAGTTTTATAATTCTTTATGACATCATGACAATCAAATTTTACCAGATTATTAAAAATCTATAATTTCTCAAATGTGCTATAATGCTTAGCATTTGGCTTAATCATTTGTTATTTATTATTCAGAAGGCTGTTTTAACAGTTGATTTTTTATAGGTAGGGTGAGATTTCAAAAAGTGATTAGTATTAAATGTAAATACGATAATTCTTTTAGAATGGAAGAGAAAATTCAAGAAGAACGCAAACCTGAAGAACGACAGAAAAAGAAAAAACGGCCTCTAGGTATTGATGGTCCAATTCATATAACAGTAAAAGAAACTAAATCACTCAAGATGTATGGCAAATTAGATGCTTCTGTATTCACTGCTTGTAAGGAACATATGCGACCCGCTAAAAAACATTTAAAAGCATTGAACACTAATCGTAAAAAAATGGTACGCAAGCAGATAATTCCATTGGGAAATCATATTTACAGGTGTCTTACGAAATTTGAAGATGCAAATAACATAAAAATATGGAAAGGTCGTCTTTGGTATTTTGTATCATTGTTCACTTTTTACAAACCAAAGAAATTGTGTAAATTGTATAGACGTGAAATAAGAAAGCTTCGACCTTAAGCTCTTGATGAACGAAAATGACGACCATCATTTTTCTTATTTTCATTACAATTAATATTGTTTTAGATCTTGGAATTTGATTTTCCTTAACATTATTGTGGTTTTCTTTTGTTAATAGTTCACAAACTTTATTTAACACCTTCTGCGCAAATTTGATTGGAAATATGCTATTTTTTGGTGGCTTGATTTTTATGAATTTTTGTAATGATTTAATACTTTGTTTTTCTGATCATTTTTTTTTTTTTAAACACTCATTTGTTTTGTTGACTTTAAAGTTTGATTAAACTTTTATTTTTAAAAAAAAAAAATGGTTTTCTTTAAAAAAAAGCAATTATTTTAAAATTCTGCTTTGTGGTTGTAAATTCATTTATTTTACTTTAGCTATGAGCTATACGATAGGACTCTTAGTATTAATAATCCTATATCTGAAATTGATATTCATTTAATCTACATTGATATGTTGCAATTTATCAAATGTGTGTAGTATTAGAATGTCTTTAAATAGCAATTATCAATTTGAAAGCATTTCTGATCTTATTGTGGTTGATCACCTGAATTTTAATTATTTGAGGTAAGTTTAGGAGTGAAAGAGTAATTATAATGTAAATTAACTAGCAACTTGTAAATATGACTTCATCGGCGATAGAAGCATAGGGAAATGGTTAATATATGACTTCAGTTGATCAATTATAGTAAAATTTCAGCTATTTTCGTGTAACTATCTCCTACTATGCTGTTATGCATAAATGTAAAAAAAAATAGAAGATAATATCTTTATTTATATGGCAGGATACTTCTCCTTTACAAAATGTTAAATAAGTGCATAAATTTCACCGGTAATGACTAGAGTTTTCTAAACATACAAAGTTAATGCGAGACTAACTCCAGTCTATGTAGATACTATGTTGTGTGCTTACTTTATTCCTAAACCGAGGCTACATATTTCTATACATCTGTAATAGCCCCCTTTTTAGTAAACATGCTTCTGTAATGGTGTCATATATATATATATATATATAATTTTATATAACTTTTATATATAAGAATTATATAAAATATATGTAATTATATAAATATATATAATTTTTATATATATAAAGTATATATAATTTATATATATATATATACATTATTTATATATATAAAAATTATACAATAATCCTGAGAGCAATGAAAAATATACAATGGTCTCTAGCTTTATTTTATGAAAGCTCAGCGTCAGAATCAATTTGTTGCAAACATAGCAATTAGATCAGGAGCTACAAAACCTTGATTTTATGTATTTTTTCTTTCTTTTACAGCAAAAGTGAAGTATTGCATACATGCCCGATTAATGAACGTGATGAAAATGATTAAGAAATGCACAATGCTTTATTTCACATTTTACCATAAACTATGTTTCTTCGTCATTCACATAAAACAAAACATTGCTTTTATTTATATATGTAAATTCTCCTACATTTTCTTTCCTTTTGGGAAGTCTCGCTTTCGTACCTCATTTTCAATTGGTCAGCATGTTTGCATGTACACTTCAACTTAGAAGCACTCTATAGGACAGCTCTCCAGCCTTCTCTATTTTGCCTGGAACCCTTCGAACCCTTCTTCTCGAATCTTCTCCCTCTATCCCTATATAATTTTTGTTTGACCAGCACTTTATCTATATTTTTTAAATCTGGTTTCAGTAGGTCTAATTTTTCTGTAGCGCTTTAGGCGCATATCTATAGGTCAATAGAAACTGCTGTAAAAACATTTAAAGCGACCCAGGAGTAATTTTTGAAAATCTCATCCTTTCTTTTAAAGTGCGTACTACGCACTCGAATAACCCATTTAATCACGGGTGATAGGCAGTAATTCGGATATGATCTTTCTCATAATTATTGCAGAATTTTTAAGTTCATGGGAAGTGAATGCGGTCTATTGACTGCGGCTATACATTTTGGAACTCCGTGACTGCGGAATAAATCACAAAGCGTGCTAGTTGTGTTTGAGCTTGACCTGTTGCTCATTGATATCACCTCTAATTACTTTGAATAGGCATCTATTAAAACGTTTGGTAATGGCAAATCAAATGCCCGCACCCAATCAAACCCAAATATCCTTGCCCGAACCACCAAACATGGCATTGTCAAGTTATTATGGAATTTCTAACCGAAAATTAATTAAACATTTATTATTAAATATTACTTCCAGAAAATAATTTTTTGTTTTTGCGTCAACATCTTTGAACGTCGGCGCCCAGAGCCTTGTCAATGCCGCCCTCCAGATAGTGTTCTCTCGTTACAAACAACATTGCCCATAATCGGATATTGAGCTATAGAGGCTTCTAGGAAGAGAAAATCTAAATGCAGCACCGCTGGGCTCGAACCCGGGACCTCCGCGTGGGAGTCCAGTGCTCTGACCACCTAAGCTGATCTCTTCCTAAAATAATTTTTGACCCATATAATAATTTTTCGCGGGCTTTTGTTTTTTTTCAATAAAAAATAGTTTGTATAATATATCAAACTGAATCCAGAGCTAGACTCCACAGTATAGCCCCTACAGAAATTCTCTTTATACGCAAAAAGAACATGCATAAGAGGGCAGCGGTGTTTAGCATCAGCAGAATTGGTGATGGGGATTCTATGCGCAGTGATTCTCGCAACTTGTTGGCTGCGTCTCCATTGGGAACGACTCCATGACTCAGGACTTTCTAAATGTTATGAGCCGACAATTGCATACATCATATAAATAATGATTGCTATTATGTGAACTGCTTCCATTATTTTTGCGAAATCCCAGCAAGACTTAATTTTAATACTGTTTGTAGAATAAAAATTTTTTTGCTTGAAAGGAAAAAGTTATTTGATTGTTAAAATTTTTTCAATTAATTAAGTTATTGTATTTAATTTGCACAATGAACAAAGAAAAAGATTTAAACAAAATGATAAAAATCAAGCAATTTGAAAATTCTTACGGTTCAAAAAAGATATGTACCTGCAGAGAATTGCATAAAAAAATTTGGAGTAATATTTGATTATTTCTTGGATTATGATAGGCAAAATGTTATTTAAGAATGAAGTATCTTTGTCAAATTTGTATCATTTGGACATTTTTTAATATTTAATGGAATCTTTTAAATTTCATTCTTTTCTTTGTATATATATTTTTTAGACTGTTTTAAATGTAATGTGTTAATTGAGTAAATTTAAAACTCCAATAGCCTTCAATAAATGCTTTTTCACTTATATCATGTTCTGACTAAACATGTTTGAATCAGTTGGGTCCTAACCAAACATAACTCACATCTGGCTTAAACTCAAATGTAAAAAATGTCCACATTTTATACAAAAATATATACAATTTATCAAAATATAAAAATAATCCACTAAATTACGGGTCTTTCAATAACAACAAAAACAATTTAAATCTAATAATATACTACTAAGTTCGAGCCCTATATAAATATAACTCGTGTGTTTTTTTTAATTCCAATCTAAGTTTTTTCACAATTTTATAGAGAAATATATACAATTTTTTTATTAAAATATAATAAAAAAATAATCCGCGGATTTAGAGACCTTTAATATCGTCAAAAACAATTAGAATAATTTAACGATAATAAGTTAAAATAGTTAATGACATCAATAAAACGAAATTGTTTCTTTTAATCACAAGGATGAAATAAAATTTAAAAAATTGGCATAGACAATCTTGTTTCAAATTAACAATATGTTGAATTTTTTTTTTTTTTTTTTTTGACATTGTCTTAACAACTTGTTTTTCATTTTTTAACATTTTTACTTACTATATGTGTGTTTTAAATTATTATTTTACAAAATTGGCTTGTGCTTTTTATTTAACCTTTGAAATGTCGAAACATAAGGTAAAAGATATTTATGTAAAATATTGGCATTTCTGAAGGATAGTGGAGGTTTAAAATTATTCAACACATGAAATTTCATTTGATTATACCTCGTTGGTTCGCGTTTCCCAAACCGACATCCTATGGCACTATTTAAGAAGCTCCGGTTTAGAGTTAGCCTATTTAGACATTTAGTATTTTGTATTAAATACAAATAACTCGAGCAGATTACCTACTGCAATACTCTACAACATAAAATTAGTCATAGCAGTACTCTGTATATTTTCAAAAAAAAAATATATTATTCTTATTACTTGGTCTATATCTGACAGAAATCTGATAAACTGTCTCTTATCATGAAACAGAGTTATCCAACTTTGATGATTTACTCAAAGTTCTTATCAGATTGTCCCTTCTCACTTAAATTCAACTTTTATTTGTATCATTGACTTGAAACAATATACACTATTGTTAATAATATAATTCTTCATTATCCTAATTGATGTATTCGCAGCTGAAAGTACAAAACTGTACGAATCATTAATTTTTATTAGTGTAATTACTTTCCGTCTAGTGATATCGTATAGCCAGGGGACTCGTTTTTTGTAGTGTTGAGAAATTACTGCTCTAGCTGTTTGTTTGTCAGGAGTTCTGTTTCATTTTTAATACATTAGATTATTGTAATTCTTATATAAGATTCCTTGTCTAACTCAAAGTCAAAAGGAAAAAAATTATTACAATTTTAACTAGGAATTATTATTTCTTACAAATAAAATTTTTATTTTTTACCAATAAAAGAGTGTAGGACCATACCGCTGCTTGTTTTCAAGGACATACAGACTATTGAATGGGACCACCAGGTTATAGACTGTAATAGGTTCATAAATTGCCATCTTTGCAGAACCCTCTGTTAATGTATTTAAATGCAGAAATAAGAACTGTGGCACACTTTTTCAAACAAAATTAACTAAAATCATTTATTTCTAAATAAAGCTTTATTTAGTTAATTTTGACTTAAGAGGTTTGCAAAAATCCTAATCACTTTGATTATGACAGCATCAATACTTTTACTTTCTCTTACTCCTAGTAAGAGGAAATATTATAATCTTGTCAAATTTTCGATATCAAGTTTTCACCGGAAATATCCGCTTTGAGGTCCCCTGAGCCCAAAAAAGTGTTTTTTAAAAAACGGTCTTTGTGTGTGTATCTATGTATGTGAACAGCATAGCTCAATAACGAAAAACCGTAGAAAGCTCGAACTTGATATTCGTTTAGGTATCACCATGGGATCCGACAGTAGGTTATCAGTCAAAATTCCTCAATTGGAAGTACTACTTTACTAGCTGTTTTTTTTTACTTTTTTGCGATTTTCTCAAAAATGGGTCCGACAGTTTTCTCGAAACTTTATATATACAAAGATGTACAACTTTTATTTAAAACATTTGTCTGGGAAAATCATTTAAGGGCACTTTTAGGTGAGGGGTGGGGTTATGTTTTTTTCTGAAGTGCTATCACAGTTGATTATAATACAATTCTATCATCCAAACAAAATTAGAAATAAATAGATGGCCAAAATTCCGAGTTTCAAGAAAATCAGTATACCGGAAGAGCGCTTTTAGTGAATAGATTTTTCACTTTCGACGAAGTTCATTAAACTATTGAAATAAAATTCAAAATTATAGAAATAGAAACAAAAGTATGCTAAACTAGTAGGTCCAATAAAATTTGATAAAAGTAGATTTAACTATAAATAAGTTATATGAAGAAAAAATGAAATATAAAAAGCAATTATTGTTATTTTAAACTAAATACATTAACTGTGATCTGACACAACTGAAATAAGAATTACTAGACTTTATGAAAAATATCTTACTAAACACAAAGAGTTAACTTATATTTATGTTAATAAAGCAAAGTGAATCGAAGTTTAACAAAATCTCTAATAAAATTATACAGCTTATTTAACTGAAAAATATTCTGCGGATTTAACAAATATAATATTACTAAGTGATTTTACATAATATTTTCTTCTTGGTAACATGTAAAACGGACACTCAAAAAGTATATGAAAAAGACTTTATATTCTATTGCAATTGAACAGTGGGCAAGGCTCTTCGATGTTTATTTTATATACTGTTTTATTTAGATACAGAATTATTTAATTAGACATCACTTTGAAATATTTTTCCGGATAAATGGATTTTAAGGGGAATTTTTTTTTTGGCATTGACATTCAGCTAGCAGTCATTCAGGTAGCATCCACCTCAATTGTACGATACGCCAAGTGTTACAACTGCGCACATATACATGATGATGAATCATGCTGAACTTTACACTCGCAGACTCTAAATTCATTCGTTCACTCCTCACGCACTCATTAACATTTTAGCTTTAAACTAGCTTAACTAATAACTTAAACTATGGGATGGGCTACTCTATAATCAGCCATCCCATCAATTCAGCTTATTCTAAATTCACATTCACACCAATAAATACTATCACGCCAATAAATACATCCACTCCTTAAAACTGTACATATACATACATAAAAAACTTGAACTATAGGGTGGGGTACTCTATATTCCGCCACCTCGTAAATTCACATTCACGCCGAGACTCTACATATACATACTTAACATTCATAGCTTCTGATAAATTCGAATATGCCTGTAACACTGGAATAATGTTAGAAAATAGAATATCCTCAAGTCGGAAAGGAGTAACCAGGTACTCATATAACTCTCTATACATACAATCTCTTTCGCTTTCATATTTCTGACATTCCGTCGTTATGTGTTTCAAATTTTCTTCCACTTTACATACCGTGCACACCGGAGTTGTCCTTTGGGCTATTCTGAACAGGTATGCTCCGCATATAGCCTGCTAATAGTTGTTACTACGTTTTTGTTCATTGAACTTCCTTTGAATCGAGTCGCTAATTTCGGAACCATTGATTTATAAAATAAACCCGTTCTATTATTATTATAGTCTGACTGCCATTTTAATAAAATATTCCTGGCAACCCACGCTCTCATATCAGCACCAGGTAGTTTGACCGTTATTGCTTCTCCGTTTTTTGCAGCTTCTCTAGCGGGAGCATCTACCGTTTCATCATGCACTAGCACACAATGTCCCTTTATCCACACAAAGCTATCGTGTATGCCCCGTGTCTTTTAACATAGCCACCAGTTCAATTATTTCTAAAACGATATCATCTACCCTATTAAATTTATTTATACTTGTTAATTTAGTTACTGCACTTTGGCAGTCACTTAAAGTAGTAAATTTACTGTAAGGGATAGTATACAGATATTTTAATGCCATTCTAGTGGCCAACAGTTCAGATGTGTAAAATGATGCCTGCTCATTTAATATAGCTGACTTATAAACTTTTCTTTCTGGATCGTACATAGCGCAGCCTACCTTGTTGTCAATCTTGGAGCCATCATAAATATACAATAGCTATTGGGACAGATTCTGTTGATATAATCTTTAAATACTGCATTCCTTATATATTTGGGTAAATTGGCTATGTTGTCACACAAGTATATATCGATCTTAATCAGTAAAAATTCATAATCTATTTGGTATATTGGAAGTTTCCTATCACACTGAATTGTTTCCTTATATTTGGATATATCAATAAATATTTCTGTAAACTGAGGCGCTTTTTTTTTCCGCCAAAATCGGTATGTCAATGATATTGTATGAAAATGTGAGCCAATGGTATTGGACGATATGATTCCCTTTCGTCCCGATTTTTATTAGATTTCAAAATGGGAATTATGGGATATTCTGATTTCACTGAGGAGGGAAATTTTCTGATGCCCACATTACCTTAAATATATTTAATAGGACACTTCTGACCGTTAGAGGGAGATTGTATATCATAGAATAATGTATCAGGTCCAAGCCAGGAGCTGTATTTGAGTGACTGGAAATAGATGCGTCTAATTCTGTCATTGTGAAAGGTTTCAACAGCATATGAGTGTTGTCTGTTTGTGAATTGTCGTTCGGAATAGATCGGAATATCCAAACAGTTTTGTACGTAAGGGGAGGCTAGTCTGTTAATAAACCCATCTGTCTAGTCACCTTTATGAAGGGCCGTGTTTTTTTTCCGAATAATCATTTATAGACTTTATTTTACGGCATATGGTCGTCTTAACGGGACTGCTTTTGTTTAGCTTACTACAGAATAATGCCCAAGATTCCTTTTTACATCTATTTATAATTAGTCTTGTTTCTCAACCTGCCTTTTATACTCAAGGAAATTATTTAAAGTGGAAGAATGTTTATATTTAGTGAATGCTGCCTTTCGTTTTTTAACACTCTCCTCACATTCTTCATTCCACCAAGGTTTGGAATAGCCGATAACTTGTTTCATTGACTTTTCACAAACTTTGTTAAACGCTTCAATGAAACTATTATTATCTTTGCATTTGTTTAAACCATTAATAATGCATTCTTTTTGGAAACAATCCCAATTTGCTTGATTTAAATTCCACCTCCTTAAAAAAGTATTATTAGTATATTTAACAGATCTCGCGTTAGATGTGATAAAAATGGGGAAATGATTAGAGCCCAGAGTGTCATTAAAAACCACCAACATAATATGGGGAACAAACATGCGCTACAAAATGTAATATCAACTACAGATTTAAGAGAAAATGAATGATGTGAGGCTGAACGCTACATTACCATTTTTCAGGTTTTACTGAGGATTAATAGGGTCATTACCTGGAGTTCATCAAGGGGTCTTCTAGATTCATATATGTGCCGCCAACGATATGCGGGAATTCCAACAATAAACAGATGGCGTCGCTTTTTAACAAGACCCAAAATTAGTAGAATCCACAATTTTTAGAACGAACAGTACTATGAGGACTGATTCAGAAACTGAAGTTATGTCGGAAATGCATTATTTTATGGTCCTCTGAACACGAAAATAAGTTTAGAGAAATTAGTCTGTATGTGTAAGTGTATGTGTGTTTGTGTGATCAACAAAAATTACTATTAGTGTATGTGAACAGTATAACTCAAAAAAGAAAAATCGTAGAAAGTTCAAACATGATAATCCGTTTAGGTAACAACCGGAAGTACCACTTTACCTAATGGGTTTTTACGTTCTTGCGATTTTCTCAAAAATGTTTCCGACGTTTTTTTTTTAAACTTTCGATATCAACCACACATACAAACTAGTTTAAACTTTTATTTAAAACATTTCTCTGAAAAAATTCATTTAAGGGCACTTTCGGGGGAGGGGTGGGGTTAGGTTATCCTCTAAAGTGCTATTTCAGTTATTATACAATTCTATCGTCTAATTAATATTAATTAGAATTATATTTTGTTGAAATTCCGAGTTTGAAAAAAATCGGATCGGAAATGCGTTTTTACTGAAATGTAGTTTTCAGTTGTCTGGTATTTTCTGGGGTAAGAGAAAGTGTGTGAGTGTATCACACCAAGAGTTTTTCCTTTACTTTCTTGTGGCAACTGTCTTCCATTAACAACACCTTCAGCGCCCCTCAATAATTCTTGATCCTATTTTATTTTCGGTCTACTTCGTTTTCTTTTTAATTCCATGGGTCACCGTCTGCTATCTATTCCATTTTTTTTCAAAAATAACTTTTGTAACATGTTCCAGTCCAGTCCTTTCCCTTATCCACCTATTACTTCACTTTTCTCTTCTGCATATTTTCATCATGCTTCTATCCATCCTTCTCATAATCTTCCTTAGCTTATCTCTATTTCTACTTGTCAAACTTTAAGTTTCGCAACCACTGACAATTAGAGGAAATATTAGAAAAAAGGAACAGTTGAAGACCCTTGTTAATCTCTCTTAGCTCGAAGTGAAAGAAGTAAATTTGTATTACTAGCCAATCAACTGAGCAATTGAAAGAAGAGTAGAAGCATTGACCTTGCGCGGCCGTGCGACCACTCAGCAGTGCGATCACTCTTGATCTAGCTAGAAGACGAGCAGTGACTGTTCAGGGTATAACAGCTGATGGTTGTGTAGTTGTACCTGGCTATAACTCAATATATGCTAGTTGTGCCATGCATAAGAGCTGACACACTGTATTTAGTCTACTTACATGTAAAAAAATTGGTATATATGCAAAAATGCATGTATAAGCTGTACGAACAGTGTAACTAAACTTTGAAATCAGAGAAAATAAAATGGCATACTGATGAAATATGTTAATTGAAAATATCTTCAGTTTGTTTCAATTCTAATATTAGATCTTTTGATTTAATGGAAATTATAAGGTATTAAAACCCCATCTAATAGCAATATGTTTAATGAATTAATATTTTTGATGGAATAAAAAATATTTTTATTAAGCCAGTAAACATTTAATAATGATATAAGTGAAGCCACGAGATAATGTGTTAATTGAATGAAGACTAGTGAAATTGTGAGGTTTCTTCATTGTTTATATCACTAAATGTTCGTACGACATTTTATTTTCATTCAAATTTGTTTGGAGATTAGGGAAAAATCGCTTTGACTGATCGTGTTCATCCTTCTTGAATGTAAGTTTATCAGTGTTCTTTGTATTTTCTATTTGTAAGATAAACACCTTCATTGTCCTCATTATCTTTGAATGATTTTAGATTCGTAATTTGTTATATATAGGACTACCATGATAAAAAAAGACAACATTCCTTGGAGGCCAAAAAGAGGTGAATTTGTAATTTTTTATAAAATCTGGCCGGACACTTTTTTTGACCTCGAAAAGAGGACATATCCGGGGAAAAGAGGACGTATGGTGGCCCTAGTTATACCATGACAAATATCATCAATTATGAATCATAAGACAATAATATTTTTTTAATTTAAAGCGAGTCAACATCTATAGTCATTGGCGCCCGGAGCCTTCTCAGCGCACTGCCACCCTGCGGACAGAGTTTTCTCGCTACAGACATCACTATTTATCACATCACCGAACAGTGAGCGGTAGAGGCTCCTACGAAGAAAAAATCTAAGAATAGCGCTAGACTCGAACCCGGGACCTCTGCGCGGGAGTCCAACGCGCTAACCACTTAGCTAATCCCTCCTGTCAGTAATATTTTAATTATTAATATAATTAACATGCCATCACAACGACTATTAAGATCATTTTGGAGGGGCATTCTGGGCGAGCAGAATAGCCCTTTAATATTTGGTAAAGAGATAATATCTGAATTCTTTGATATCACATTAAAAAAAAATCGCTAGATTGTAATAATTTGTTTGCATAACTAGAAATAAAAATGGAAAAATTATTGATATGATGTATTATCAGACCAAGTAATTCCTTTGGTTTATTAATTTATTAGATACAAATGACAATTATATTAATCATAGATGTCTACGCTTTCTGCACTTGAACTCGGAACACTTTTTTAAACAAAATTAATTGAAATTATTTATTTCTAAATAAAGCTTTATTTAGTTAATTTCCACTTAAGAGGTTTGAAAAATTCTAATCACTTTGATTATGACAGCATCACTACTTTTTACTTTCTCTTACTCCTAGTAAGAGGAAGTATTGTAATCGTGTCAAATTTTAGATATCGAGTTTTCACCGGAAATATCCGTTTTGAATCCAAAAAAGTGGTTTTTAGCAAATGGCCTGTGTGTATGTGTGTCCGTATGTGTGTGTGTGTGTGTGTGTGTGTGTGTGTATGTTGTATGTGAACAGCATAGCTCAAAAATGAAAAACGTCGAAAGTTGAAACTTGATATTCCGTTTAGGTATCACCATGGGATCTGACTACGTTATCTGTCAAAAATTCCTCACCGGAAGTACCACTTTACTAGTTGTTTTTTTTACTTTTTGCGATTTTCTCAAAAATGGCTCCGAAGATTTTCTTTAAACTTTATATCAACCACACATACAAAGAGCTACAACTTTTATTAGAAACATTTCTCCGGAAAATGCATGAGGGCACTTTTTGGGGAGGGTGGGTTAGGTTTCCATCTAAAGTGCTATTTCAGTTTATTAGACAATTCTGTCCATCTAAATAATGTTAATTAGAATTAAATATGTTGTTGAAATTCCGAGTTGAAAATCGGATAACCGGAAGTGCGTTTACTTTACCACTTTACTAAATGATTTATTCACTTTTTCGCAATTTTCTCAAAAATGGCTCTGACGATTTTTTTGAAATTCGTATATAAACTAAACATGCAAAGATCTACAACTTTTATCTAAAACATTTCTCTGGGAAATTTCTTTTAAGAGCACTTTTAGGGAAGGTGGGGTTAGATTTTCATCAAAGTGCTATCCTAGTTCATTATACAATTCTATCATCCAAACATAATTAGTTAGAAATAAATAGATGGCTGAAATTCCGAGTTTCAAGAAAATTAGTAAACCGGAAGTGCGCTTTTACTGAACAGTTTTTTCAGTTTTCGCGGAATTTCATTAAATTTGGTACACAAAAACTATAAAATTTGTCAATTATCATTTTGAGAACTGGAGTAAGAGAAAGTTGTGTGAGTGTTTGACACCAGATTTTTTTTTAATTAAAATTCATTTCCAATTCATATTTAAAAATAATATTATTTTTAATTCCTTATACTAAGGATATTGCTTTTTATGATTTCCTTGTAATTAATTTAGGGTAGGGTAAAGCTAGGAGAGATGACGGGGGTAGGAGAGAAGACGCAGGCTTTGCTTCTCTTGTTTGCCTCCACGTGGCGTCATGGAAGTTAGTCCAGGAGTAGCGAGATCAGAAGTGAACGTATTGCGAAATTCTTCTGTTATTTTGTGTGTTCTTCTGTGTTCTAGTTTCTTTACTTTTACCGAATAAATTCGGTCAGAATTTATTTAGAATGAAGAATAACGACAATAATAGGCTTTCAATATTTGATTGATGAATTGTTTTATAATTATAATTATTTTTAAGTGAAAATTGGCTGACGAATATATCTTTCATTTTAGAGAAATTTTAACAATAATTGATTTTGCTCTTTTTCTCAATAACAATAGAATATAAAATGAATAGCTCTCGACCAATTGACCTATCCAAACTGGTTTAATTACTCCACTTTATAGTTCCATAAGAAATTAATGATTATGCGAAATATTACAGTGCCACCAAATAGAAAACATTGGTTTTGAACAATTCAGTTATGTTTTTATTATTTTGTGGACAGTTATTGTGTGATGTTTGGACAGAATTGTTTATTCTTTGTTTAATTAGAGACTTCTTTATAAGAACCGTGCACAACACCTAAATTGGTAATCAAACCTGCCAGAAAAGATAGGCATTACTTTACTTTCTTAAATTATACAAAAAATTACGTTTGAAAGCGAAAAATCGGTCACTCATTTTTTTTTCTCTCTGAGGGTTCTGTACTGCGACCATTTATGATCTATTGTACCCCCTCTGGTGCCGAGGATAAGCTAGCTCATCTACAGCATCCTCTCCAGGTTGAGCTCCCTAAGGAATCCCAAAATCCTGGAACGTTCTAGGGTGGGTATTTCCTCCTCTCCTATCTGGTAGCGACCCAGACTATTAAATCTTCTTTGAATGACGGCAGCACAGTCTGTGAGGCGATGTATCGGAGTTTCCTTCTTCTCCCTACAGAATCTGCATGTGCCATCATCTTCTAGGCCAAGCTTCCTGAGGGGTCCCCTGAGTGTGCAATGCCCCGTAAGGAATCCCGTAAGAATGCGGATCCTGTTCTTACTCAGAAATGATGCAGGCTTTCGACCTGTCCTGGTTATATCCACCCAGACAGACTCTGGCCTGCCTCAGTCCCGGGATGGTGTTCCAGAGACGAGCTCTCTTCGCCACCTCCTCCTTGATTTCTTCTAAGAATACTTGGTCGCTGACTCCGCAGAAGGGCTCTGTCCCAATGAGAGGAGAGGAGATTCTTTTGCCAGGGTGTCGGCTAGCTCATTGCCTTCCACGCCAACATGTCCCGGCACCCAGTATAGGGTAAGTTTATTTCTTCTGCCTAGGTCGTTGAGCTTACCTAGGCATTCCCATACCATTTTAGAGCCGATAACATAAGAACTCAGTGCTTTAAAAACAGCCTGACTATCGGATAGGATAACTATCTCCTGATTCCGATATCCTCTGTCGAGGTTCAACTGAACGCACCTTCCAACAGCGCGAATTTCCGCCTGGCAGATGCTAAGAAACCTGCCCATGGGTTCCGAGTGTTTGGTTGTAGGCCCAAACACCCTTGCCCCGGTTCCTTCGAGTGTCTTAGACCCATCTGTATACCACTTAGTAGCATGCTTGCTAATACTAGCTAGGGCGGATCCTTCGCTCCACTCCCTTTTCTAACGAAACTATATTTCTTAGTCATACTATCTCTAGGAAGGTTCCAGGGAGGGAGCCGACAGAAGGAAACGTCCGCCCCCTAGAGCTTAGCCCATATCCCCCCATGCCCTCCCTAGAGATTCTGAGGAGGGGAGGGCTCCCTTCGCCACGCTTTCCACCACTAGGTGGAGCGATGTGAGATTGAAAATGACCTCAATCCCGGCCGTGGGACACGTCCTCATGGCTCCCGTCGTGCATAGGCACGCAAGGCGCTGTACTTTGTCAAGAATCTTCTTGACCTTCTTAAACTTTGTTCTGCCTATACCACGCTACCGCGCCATAGGTGATGATCGGTCTCACCATCAGGTGTACATCCAGATAAGAATGCGAAACTTGCCCGTCATCCTCCTACACACCATAAGAGCGCGAGTAGCCTTGCTGGTAGTTAATTTAACATGCCTATTCCATTGGAGCTTACTATAAAGAGTTACTCCAAGATAAGTATTTAACTTCTTTCTTCCACTCTAAGTCGACTCCAGCTAACTGGATGTTTTTCAGATGTGGAAGAGTCCTTCGCCTTGTAAAAGGGTTTTTGTTGGGCTAGTTCCCAACCCCACAGAAAGACACCATGTATTGGTGATATCCAAACGCCTTTGTAATATTTCACATAGGGTTTCTTCGAACTTACCTCTAGCAATTATGACAATTCGTCGGCACAACCCTGACAGGAGATATCCAGATACGTCAACTTGTAGAGGAGTTCGTCTAGTATTAGGCTCCATATTAGGGGTGCTATTAGGGATCACGCTCGTCAGCTCATACAGAGTGGTGTCCGTAAATGTAGATATGTAATAGATATATAATATTTTTACTTATGAACTTCCTTGAAGCAAGATAAATGAAGTATTGTAATTTGTTATTTGTAATCACTAAGTAATTACTGAATCATCTTGCTAATAAGATTAGCTGATTAGCTTGCTAGTTTGACTAAAATACGATTAGTTTCAATTAAATTAACATACTCGCGTGACCGAGTTCTTTGACGAATGAGCGGCGCGTACCCGTAATTGCGGTACAGTTCTCGAAGTACCATGCTCACAATTCACGATAGTCTCCAGTGATAAAAGCCAATGGAAGTTCGATTGGAGCTCTACCGAGATATACGGCGGGGGAAGCAGTTTCGTTGTTCCTTCTGGTTTACAGATACGAAATATGGGATCAACCTGTACATATGAGTGCTTAATGTACATGAACTCCAGTTCGATCAGAAGAAAGGCTGCAAGGGTCAAATGTAGATCCTAGATTTGAATCTGGTCCTCTATTGCTGAAGAGTATGTGGCTTTTTGCGTATCAGTATTTCCAAAAGATACTTGATCAATGGAAACAGATCTTTTCACAGATGAGTCCCTTATTCTGTTATATTAATGGAGCGTGCAGGACGTGTAAGTCACAGCCTTTAAAAAAAAAAAAAAACCGTTCTGGAATGGGGAGAAAACGTTGATCATACTGAACTTGTTATCATACGAAATAGAGCTTTGATCGCGCAAAGGTAGTTTCATCCAAAAGGTGGAAGGGCTTACACATTCAAAAGGGGGTTAAACAAGCTACCCAAACAGATAAAACATCAATTCGTACTATTGATTAAGCTTGACAGGTACAGTGGGCGGAACATTTTTTTATTTTTCAAAAAAGCTTATAGTAAATTCATTTCATAAAAACCCAGGAACAATTTGGACTCATTTAGTTAAGAAGAGCTACTCTACATTTTTTCATTAGATTAACCAATTTTTTTTTAATCATTTTAGTACAAAAAACTTTTCAGTTACTAAGATATTACAACTGGAGGAACTAATTTAATTAATCAAATGAGAAAATTATAGATGTAAAAGGTACTTACATAATATTGTTATCAAAATTCACCATAATGGTGTTAATATTACATCATAGGTGGCCTAACTGTGGACTTAATAACATTATATGTTACTCATATTAGTGGCTTTTAGTACCGCAAGCTATATTAAACATTCAATAATCACTCTAAGTGTGCTCTACAATAAGTCTACATTTATGTTTAATATAATTGGTAATAAGAATAATACTATTTTGATGCTCTAATTCAACGCTGGCCAAAAAGTAAATATTTAATCATGAAATTTTCCATGTAGCATTACAAACATTTTTACGTTTTCAAGCATTTTTCAAGGTGTTTGTTACAGATACAGTTGAACAAATAGGAGTGCTTTATTTCAAGATTGAATTCTATAGGAGGTTATTCAATTGATGATTATTGCACACTTTTTGATTAGAATCAATTGGAAATGATGTACAAGTTATTTTCTTATTGGTTTTACTATCGATATAACAAGGATTTACTTATTAAGCTGTGACGCAAGTTGTACGCCCATGAGAACATTATTTCTTATTAAAAATACGAACTTACGTCTAACATATTAAAGTCAACATTTTTATTGCTTATGTTTTTTATGTTATGTTTGGTTAATGCGACTTGGGAATTTATGATGAAACATGTTGTATTGGAATAAATATAAAGAAAATATTACTGCTCTTCACTGAGAAAAAAATTCAAACTGTCATATGACAGTAGCAACATGCGTAGAATACGTTTTTGCGGAACTATGTGTGTGTGTGTGTGCGCAGCGCCCGCTCTAGGGGCGAGCAACCTGGACATTTGTCCCGGGCACCACAATTTTGTGGCGGTATTTTGGTTGTAAGTGTGAGAAAAATATTGCTGTGTTAAATTCTCAATTTTCACATATCGATTTTTTCGCTCCCAAAAAATTTACAGTGCATAGCGAATTTATATTGTTTATGTCTAAAAGCTAAAAATATTTACACTATTATTGAAAAATTAACGCAGAATTCGTAAAGGACGATGCTTCAACTTGTTTGAAGAAGCATATACTACTCTGAAAAGAATAGCATTAGCACGCGAGCAGAATGCTGCTTTAGCTTGTCTTTGAACATGTATAGACTTGCTTCAAAAAATAGATATATCTATACTTAGGGGCCAGAAATTTGTCTTTTTGTCCGGGGCGACGTAACCACTAGAGCGGGCGCTGGTGTGTGTATACAGAATATCTCAAATACGAAAAGTCGCAGGGAGCTCAAATTTGTTATTCCGTTTAGGCACTATCATCGTACCAGACAAAAAGATTTTGGACAAAATCCATCGACCCGAAGTGCTACTTATTGAATGTTTTTTCATTGAATCACTTTTTCGACATTTTCTCGAAATCAGCTCCAACAGTTTTCTTTAAACTTTGTATACTATTTACACACATAAATCCCTATCACTTTTATCTGAAACATTTCCCTGGGAAAACTGATTTTTGGGGGTTTTGGAAGATTTTTGGAGGTTATACTTTCCTCTAAAGGACCACTTCGGTATAAATACGGTTTTACCATCAAAATAATATTAATACACATTAGAAGCACTGGCAGAATTCCAATTTTGAAGAAAATAGGTTAACCGGAAATGGTTAACTATTAACAGAATAGGTTTTTGATTTATTTTTTTGTATTTTTCTCGAAAACTATTATGATTTCCGTGTAATGTAGAGATAATAGACACTAAATAATACAGTCAAATAAAATGCGGTAACAGACAATTTATTGTGTGCGGGTTCATACAAAAATTTTTCCAAAAAAACATCGATTTTTTAAGCACTAATAAGAATATAAGTGTGATGAAAATTTGACATTTCAGTAAACTGCAAGAAGATAAAGTTTTGTGAGTGTTTCACATAGATGAACTATTAGGATGCCTAGATAAAAATATATAAGAATGGTTGGGGGGGGGCTATGCTAAATAGTAAATCGAAATATAAATATATATATATATATCTAGTTTCACATAATTACGAAAGTTTATATTATTTTGTTGATTCTCTTTCTTTCATGTTATTACTAATTTATATTTTTATGATTGGTTAAATTGAGTTAAAGAGTTAGCTGATAGTGTAATCAGCTTACTTTTGTACTTATTACTATTTATATTAAATATTTACTTGCTTACTGAGGAAAATAATTGTAGTAAGATTATTTAACAATTGCAAATAGAACCATTGTAAATGTTTGACTAACCATATTGTCAAGTTTCTAAACTTAATCTAAGTTCGAATAAGAAAAGGTAGAAAAGTTTGTTTATCTAAAGAGATTGGACTGGTAAAAAACACTTAGGACTGGTGTTCTTAGGACTGGTAAAAAACAATTATCCTTAATGCTATAACTACTATACTTAAATTTAGTAAAACTCCAATGGTCAAATATATTTTGACCATTATATTTTGTTTATATACGTTACCGATAAAGTATGAAATTAGGCATTCTACAGAATGCCTAGGCATTTCATGTAATACTTAAAATCGTTAGGCAATGTGTATAATTTACCCCATTTCTCTAATTTGCCTAGAAAAATTCTATGCCTACGGCGAAGCAGGCAAAGTAACCTTCCTGTACAGCTAGTTCTTGAGGTTAAGTGTTCAGGTTGTCCCATGTGTGGTTTATAGTTCTAATGATGGATAAAAATGTGTTTCGGTGCCGTTTTGAGGAGGAACTGCGGAAAAGAAGAAATACTACAGCAAGGAATAGTGTATTTTTAACAGATGAACGTTAACAGCTACTTGTGAAAAGCGTTCCTTCGGTAAAATTTAACAGCAATAACTAGGCCATAATTATATATGGCCATTAATAGATATAGTTTTTAAGCTTTTCCATACTTTGTCTAAGACGACGTAGACATTCTATAGAATACCTAGCCCAGGTATGAAATAAAAAATTTATTTCTTACTTTGCCTAAAGTAGCTAGGTATTATATGAAATGCCTAGGCATTCTACAGAAGGCCTGAATTTCATACTTTGTCGATAACATATGTTACCGGTAATGTCCATTGTGGTTATACTGAGTTAGATTGGGACAATAAGGCTGACACCGCTCCCACCTAATTGCATAATAGATATCTTGAGTTTTTCAGAATTTTTTCGAAAACGGCTCTTAACGATTTTCTTTAATCCTGGAATATTAACTCGGATTTATATTATAACTACTACTATTATTGAAACATTTTTTTTGGAATGTGAGTTGTGTTTGATACATACTGCAATTCAATTTTTACAGAGGACATACAAAGTAGTCATTATCCTTAAAAACAAAATTAGTATAATGTCACAACTGTAGTTGTATGTAATATTAAGGCAAACTAATGTTTTTTTTTAAAAAAAATCTAAATTATAGAATAGCTTTTTAAAAATATAAGAGAAAGTGGTTTGATTGTTTCATATTAGTTCATAATATTTCCAGAAGATTGATTACGAGGATTAGCAATGTTAGAATGGTAATAAATAATTCCTGCAACGAACTCAAAGAGAAATAAAAAAAAACGTGACTAGTACTTCACACAACACTTACAATTTATTGAAAACCCCAAAACTTACACAATATACAAAGATACTTATACAGGACTTAGGACAAAGGTAATTCGGGTGTGCAACTAATTGTGATTAGCCTACTTTCTCTCTATTTATCACTCTATCTCACTTATACACTTTACACACAAAACTACATTCTATGTATAAACACTACTGTCACCTAAAATATCTTAAGATAGTCACAAAAGATCATTTAGGCTTAACAAATTTGGCTTCATTGCTTACCACTTCCTGTATACATCTAATATAATGCAATAAATCTGATGTGATACACTCACACGACTTTTCTTATTGCACTTTACAGAAACGGCAAATTTGCTTCACATTTATAAATCTTATTAGTGTTTAAAACTGTCGGCATTTTTACAAAGAAAACTGAAAAATCTGTTCACTAAATTCGCACATCCGATAAGCCAATTTGCTTCAAATTCTGAATTTTGGTACCTCATTTCATTGTAATTAATATTATGTAGATCTAGATCATAGAAAGATATAATAAACTGAAATAACACTTTAGAGGAAAACAAAACCTCGCCCTTCCCCCAAGACCTCTCTTAAATGATTTTTCCCGGACAAATGTTCCAAATAAAAGTGGTAGCTCCTTATATGTGTAGTTAATATTATAAGTTAAAGAAAATCGCGACTGGTTTAGAAAAAATAGCAGAAAACTGAAAACTACCTTCAATAAAGCGCACTTCCGGTCATCCAATTTTCTTCAAACCCGGAATTTCGACAAAATATTTATTTGTAATTAATATTATTTGAATGATAGAATTGTGTAATAAACGGAAATAGCACTTTAAAGGGCTAACCCCTGCCCCCCAAAAGTGCCCTTAAATGAATTTATCCGGAGAAAAGTTTCAAATAATACTTTTAGTTCATTTAATGTGTAGTTATAACAATTTTAAAGAAAATCGTTGTAGCCGTTTTTAAGAAAAAAAAAAAATTCAAAAAATCGCACTTTCGTTAGATGATAAATTTTGCCACAAATCTTCGTGCCTAATGTGGTGGATACCCAAACGGTATTGCGTTTCCTGCGACTTTTCGTTTTTGAGATATTCTGTTAACCTGCATAAATACGCAAAAAGATCATTTTCTAAAAATTAAAAAAAAAACACTTTTTTGGACTTAGGGGACCTTGAAACGTGTATTTCCGGTGAAAACTCAATTTCGAAAATCTGGCACGATCGCAATACTACGTAAGAGGAAGTAATATATTACATAATTGCATCCAGTTTACAGTTGTTCCTAATAACCAATAAGCCAAGGTTTACTTACTTTATTTTGTCCATTATTGAATTAAGGGATTTTCCAAGAGGATTAGCTCTTTAAAACTTACGTCACTCATACTATTTGGTAGATAAAAACTAAATTCTAATAATATTGTTTTCTCTTAGCCTGCCTTTATTCCCTAACAAGAAGTAGTTGATTCGATTCTGTTCGTTTGAATATTTGAGAGAGAAAGGAATATTTCTTTTAGAAGAGAACATTCTTCCTTCAGTTTTATATAGCATTCCTCCATGAAAAAATGAAATTATTTAAAATTTTGTTTATGTTACTTTATTCTCAATATCTTTGAACTTATTGCTATTACTTACGGCGATTTTCCTAATAATGGAGTGCTGTATATCATTCAGAATTATTTTCTTTCAAATGGTTTCAATTCCCTAGCATTGATTAAGAATTTGCCTGAAAAGGATAAGCAGCCTGTATCATGTTAAAATGTGGAGATGTTATTAAGGGGAAGGGATTGGCTCAGTAGTAGTAGCGCTTGCGAAGATCGCGGGTTCGATTCCAATCGTGCTATCCTTGGATTTCTATTCCGACGAGCCACTGCAGCTCACTCACGGAGGGCACAATCGATTTTTCATCGCGATTCTTTCGAGTCGCAGTGCACTGTTCTCTTAAAGAATATTCTATCTATGTTAGTAACTTAGAAAAATAGTGAAATTAAATTATGGGGCAAACCAAAACCCCTTATAATAAATATCCTTTATTTGTTTGTTTTTGTTTTTAATGCACTGCGACCTGAGAGATCTATTGTTTCTTCCAAACCTTTCTCAGTGCGCTGCCAGTCTTCGGCCAATGTTGTATCTTTACAGGCAACACTGCTCATCACCGGGGCTCAAGAGACAATTTATAAGGGCAGCACTGCTAGACTCGAAAACGGGACCACCGACTCCAGAAGGTTACTTTTGAGTAATCCTCTCCATTAAATTCTACTTTATATTATACTAGGTATATATTATGTTGACCAAGTTTTCTATAAATATGTAACTGGCAGCAGTAACCATATCAAAAGATCATAAATTCACCATGTTCAGAATTTCATTTTATTAAGTTTTTTATTTTTTTTTAATTTATAGACTGATTAGAGCAATGATACTAACGATCAGAGAAAAAGTGGTATATTTTTATTTTCTCAAGAAAAGAGATAGCATCATAAAGTTGAAGTGAGTTTCCCTTTTATCAATAAATAGACTTATTGAGTTATATATTAAATTCGTGTGTGTGTGTGTTTTATATGTTTGTATTAGATACATACAAATTGATGCAATAAAAAGTTTGATCTCTTAAAACAGATTGTTAAAGTTTATTGTGGTTAATATAAAAGAGACTCAAGAATATTTCGTAGAGAAAAAAGATTAATGGTTGTGACAATTTATTTTTCTGCAACAGTGTCATAATGCTTATTTATTCCATTAATTTCGTTAATTAAAGTCCTATTTCTATCTTTTATTGATTTTTACTTTTGTTTTGAGATCCCTGAGACCGAGAATGTGTCTTCTAGAAAATTGCCTGATATCTGGTATTTTATCCGTCGTAGCATATTTATGCTATTTTTGCATGCATATTTATTTTGTTCCTGACCGTTTCGGATTTTCATCCATCGTAAGAGTAAATCTATCCATTTCGTGCAGAGTTAACTTCAAACGCAATGTTTTCGTTTCACTTGTGGTTTGTATGTGCGGGAGATTATAAGGTCATGTTATTATGCATGTTGTGTTTAATGACAAAATGGAATTATTATAAATTATGATTAGACATTAGAAAGTAGTGTATAATATAGCTTGTTTTGAAGGCTTCTTTATAACTAAATTTTAATATTGGTGTTAATTTGTCAAGTCATTTTTATTAGGGGGGGTCGATAAGAAATTTCTGGAGTATATATGGTAATAAGAATTGATAAAGTTTCAAGAAAGGCATGCAAAGTTTAAGGATAGTCAAAGGCTTGTAAAAAAAATAAATACACATGAAATCCAAGCAAAGTTAATACAAGAAAATATGTAGGTAAATTGATATGTAAGAAGGTTGGCAGCAAACGGCAAATTGAAGATGATATTAAAATAAATAATAGAGGAAATCAATGTATTCATTTTTATTTATCATGCTTCCTTTTAAATGATATTGATTTAGGTCTAAATTACATTAAGAATATGTTGAGAGAATGACATTTTTTAAGATATTTTTTAATAGGGGAGTAGGAAATTTCAAAAGTACATTATGCAAATAACCTGTGTTACACAACTCACCGAAACCAAATGGTTTTTAAGTTTAAAAACCAAATAGATTTTAGTTTTAGTCTTAAATCTGCTAGTTTTTAAGTCTGTACATAGGAATAACTGCCTTTAAGGTGTATATATGTGAATAATGTATGCAAATCGAGAAAATAAAATGTTAATGCGGAATATACGATACATTAAGGTAGGATAACACTTTTGTATAATTTTTCCAATGATATATTTATAAAAGTCTGTAGTTAAGCTAGTTTAGGCATGTAAAAAGAACTCATATTTAAGTATATGTACATGCGTGCGTGGATGGCGTGTGTGAATTATGAAAGGTGAAATGTGGAATGTGTTTGCGTTTTCAAAGAAGCTGCTTATATCGATTGATTGTTTAACAAAATATTATTTATTTATCTATACTATCTTACGATCATTCAGCTCGTATTTTAACATTTTTGTCAGTAACTATTTCACAGCAGCCCACGGCGTCACAGTGTTATTTCACGCTCTTATAAATAAATAAATATAATAGTAAGATAGTATGGATAATTAATTATTAAGTAAATCTCCTTCAAAAAACGTAGTTTAAGTTACACACCCTAACGTGTTGGATGTTTCCATTTTTAAAGGGTACAATATGCCCCCTTTAAAGACCGAAACATGTGTTTTTTCCCACTCAGGTACCATCACCCATCTTAACTTAGTTAGTCCCTAACAAAAACATTTAAAGACCAGTGTAACAATTAAGTTTGCTCTGTGCAAGTCTATGTTGTCACACTGTTCGACAAAAAGCATCCTGATGATGGGCGAACGCCCGAAACCGGTCGATGACCACAAAAAAAAAGCAGGCTATCGCGGAAAATATCTCTGATTTCATAATTAGATTGCGCAAAATTGTGTGATCTATAAAAAAAAAAATTTTCCGATACCTTTTTAAGCGATAATTTCTCAAGTAAGTTATTTATTGTGTTTTAATACTTGGAATAATAAAAACGGTATTAGAAAAATTATCAGTCAGGCTCTGTGACACCAAATTTGTTATTCATAACGAAATTTTATGAACTTTAGAATTCACATAGCGTATGGTTTGTCTTATAAAGTCGCTATAGGTTTTGGGTTCTTATTTTCGAGAAATATAAGGAGTATATTTAAAAGACATTTTATCTGTCATAATATTTGCTCGAAATTATGAAGGATTAATGTTCGAAAAATTAATAGTATTTATCAAAATTCGGACAAGACCATCTCGTGGCGTTGGCTAATTCAAACCAAAACTTCATTTAAGTTAAAATTATTAATAACAAAGCTTTTATCAGTTGACTTTTCTAGAGATTAGTGTTGCAGATTTAAGTAATATGCAATATTTGCTTATTCCGATTTTTAATTTTGTTAATAACAGCAATAAAGGAAGGGATTAGGACACGGGTAGACTCCCTCGCGGAGGTCTCGAGTTAGAATCTACTGCTGCCCTTAGATTTTCATTTCCTAGGAGCTTTTATAGTTCCGGAGGCCGGCAGTGTACCAGGAGGAAACATTTTATTGAATGGACTTACAATAAAAAGGGGCTGCTCAACTTTGTTGAGGTGCAAAAACACAGCACTCTGATCTATCCCAAGACAATAGTACGTACATAATAAGAATAAAAAATAGAGAAAGAAAGCAAGCGTGTCGCAACAAGCAATGTAAATAAAACAATTTATTGATAGGGGAACATAAATGATCAAGAATCAAGAAGGGGAGGAAGCAAAAGTAAACAAAAAGAAAGGGAAAAATAAAAGAAAAAAAAAGCAAAGAGGGAAATTAATAACTATATATATGATTGTGTATGATGCCTAACGAGTCTATAATAATTGACTCTACTAGGCTTGTCAATTTAGATGGGTCAATACCGACCTTGTCCAGAAAACCTCGAGTTGTCTGTGGGATAGTACCTCTTGCCCCAAACCACGGGCCGTGAACAGTGTAATCCCTATCGCCATATTGCTCTCTAAATTTTTCTCTATAATAAGGAATGCACTTTCCATGTTTGGCTTTTTTCTCCAAATCCACATTTGTTGCCTGATCACAGTCATTGGTTTCATAACGAATCGTGGAATCCAGGATCATTGCTGATTTCCCACTCTCGGCAAAGGCAATAATATCGGCGTACCTTGAAGCGCCGTCAGTATCGATACCATATATTTCTTCGTGGCAGGTAGGACCTTTTTCGTTTAATAGGTTCATTAATGTGTGCTTAACTCGGTGATGGCGCCGCGTCACAAGGAGCATACTATTTGGACAATGCCCAAGAACATGGGCCAGAGTTTCATTGTCTCTGTCACACTTGTGGCAGGGGGGTCCAGCATTCCCCAAGAACCCATAACACTGACCATAGAAGTTTACGCGCCTTGAATTAAAGAAAAAAAAAATACTTCTGAGTAGTAAATGTTTGAAGAATTAGTAATTTTGTTCTTTCAACTTTCTATAAAACTTAATATAGATCCGGCAGAGAGATATTATATATAGGAAGGCCAGAGAGAACCAATTCGCCCCCACTAATAAGTATTGCAATATGATGAAGTCAAGATAATAAAATGTCAACTTTATTTTATTCGAATAGAAGTGACAGTTTATGTACAAAATGATAGTTCAGATAAATAAATGATAACTTAGCATCTAGTATTGAAGAAAATAGTTTTTCGTACATTCGATTGGCTGATTTTGACCGATCTCTTCATGTGGATCTAATAGCGATACTTATACGGAACATCCAAGTTTGAGCTTCCTGTTAGTATTAGTTTTTGGTATTTTGTTTTTGATCTTTCATTCTCACTCGCGCACACAGAGATCAATCAATAAAAACATTGTTTCGTATTTAGAAGACCTCAAAACATGTACGTGGGCAAGGTGAAAAGTTCTCGGCTTAGTAGTGAAAATGAATTTTTTTTTATTTTAAAAATGCATTTATTTCTCAATGTTGTCTCCTTTAGTTCTATACACTTTGTCCAACGTTTCTCCAATAGTTGGATTCCGTTGTAGCCAAATCTGGCGAATAGAGATGATATTCCAACAATTCATACACCAAACTCTCCAATTTTCCCATAGCCAAAGCGCCTAAATGCCTGGTTAAAGAGAATTTTTTTTTTTTGTAAACCAGGCCTTTTCTCTTTAATTTTTTCATTTAGCTGGTTAAGGAGATGTGCGTAGTATTCTCCATTAATTATTTGACCCTTTGGCAGGTAGTTAAAAGAATCCATTTGGAATCCCAAAAAAATCACAAGCCACAACCTTTCCAACCGATGCAATTGTCTTTGCTTTCTTCGGTGCAGAGCCACCGGCTTCTACCCACTGCTTGGACTGTTGTTTTGACTCAACCCATGTTTCATCTATCGTAACATATCGGCGCAGAAAACCGATAGGATTCCGTCGTACCATGCATATTCCATTTGTTCCTGACCGGTTACGGATTTTCATCCATTGTCAGAGCAAATTCACCAAGTTCGTGTAGAGAATTCTCTTCAACGTAATGTTTCTGTTACACTCACACTTGTTGGTTTGTTGGTTGTATATATGTGCGGGAGCTTATAATGTTATGTTACTATGTATGTGTGTGTTTAACGACAAAATGGAACTATATTGAATTATGATAAGTCATAAGAGAATAGTGTATAATAAATAGCATGTTTTGAAGGGTACTTTATAACCAAATTTTAATAGTGTTATTTAGGGAAGGATTAGCTCAGTGGTTACGCGAGGACTCCCACGCGGAGGTCCCAGGTTTGAATCGAGTGCTACCCTTAGATTTTTTCTTCCTAGGAGCCTCTACAGCTCACTGTCCGGTGATGAACAGTGTTGTCTATAGCGAGAGAACCCCGTCCGGAGGCCGGCAGTGCACTGAGATAGCTTCGGCCGCCAATGACCATAGATGTTGTCGCGCCTTAAATTAAAAAAAAAAAATAGTGTTATTAAGTATGCTCAATGTTTTATCAAGTTATTTTTATTATGGGAGGCGATAAAAAATTTCTTATGGCCCCCCCTAACAAAAATTACTTGATAAATTAACACCACTATTAAAATTTAGTTATAAAGTATCCTTCAAAACACGCAATTTATTATACACTATTCTCTAATGTCTAAACATAATTTATAATAATTCCACTTTGTCATTAAACACACACACATAATAACATAACCTTACAACCTCCCGCATATATATATATATATACAACCAACAAACCTACAAGTGTGACAGTGTGTAACAGAAATATTACGATGAAGTGAACTCTCTACACGAACTAGTGAATTTGCTCTAACGATAGATGAAAATCCGAAACCGGTCAGGAACGAATTGAATATGCATGCTACAATGGATAAAATATCAGATGTTATCTAGCAATGCGGACCCATCCACACATTCAACATTTATTCATTTTGTCAAAAATACACAATACGCTTACTCTGAACAGCCGATCAAATTCACATTTGGCATTTAAATTTACAACAAGTGTGCCAACATAACAAAACAGTAATTTCATTTGTAGCAGTGCCATCTAGGCTGAAAACTTTTCATCTTGCCCTAGTATTACCGATGAAAAATCAATTTTGAAAATTTACGTAGAACTTTTTTTATAAAAAAATAACGATCGCCACCAGTTTTGGAATGTTTTAATATTATTTCGGCGTTATGGGAGGTTAATGTGCATAATTGGAAATGACGTAGAAGTGTATAAAAACATGTTGAAGTTGTTGAATGCATTCGTTGAGTAGTTTTTATGCCAACACAACTACCGTATTAATCACGCTTCTTTCAAACTTGCTAATGACCGTTCAACTTGTTAATAAAGCTATGAGTTAGCATTGATGACATAGTCATATCTCCCTCCTATATATAGGTGCTAAATTTAAACTGTTTTAAGTGAGATATAATTTTTTCCAGTAGTTTATACTTTGTGTGTGAAAATTGCGTTTTTCTTTTCATTCAATTGTTTCTCAGTTCAAAAAAAATTTGGTTCCCATCAAACCATCAACACGAATTCCTCTTTCAATTAATTTTTTTTTAAACTTCAAATTTTACTGATTCGTCCTAATATAAATGTAGAAGAGTGGGGAAAACTAACTAACCAAGAGGTAGTTAGGTGATTTCGTTGTGGTCCAGAAGAGAGCAACAATAACACTGAAGCAACCTCATATAACATTTAAAATTTAACGCCACAAGTTCCAGCAGATGAGTACGTAAAAGCAAATTTTTTCGGAAAACTATTCAAATAAAAGTGATAGGTATCAGGATCTGTGCAGTAAGCATGTTATCATTTTCTAAGTTTCAAAGAAATCATTGTAGTCACCTTCGAGCAAATTTACTCAAATACCTATTCTGTAATGTCGCATTTCCGATTAACCAAATTTCTTCAAATTTGGAATTCTAGCAATACAATTAAAATATCTCAATTGTATGGCGATGGTAGAGCCATACATTATACTGAAGTGTTACTTAAAGGAAAGTTTAATGCTTCTGTGCCCTCAGACCCCGCCAAAAAAAATTTTCCAGCAAAATATTTCAAATAAAAGTGAAAGGTATTTATGTAATGTAGAGGAGTATTTGAAGTTTAAAGAAAATCATTAGAGCCTTATTCGAGACAAAAATTTGCTGTACCGGTTGATTGGTTATGCCCGAAACCTTAGTGTCAGATGCGGTTTTGCGGTACGGAATATCAAGTTTGAACTTCTTGCAATATTTTCTTTTCAGAGGAATGTTTTGTTCAATAAACTTAGTTCAATAATTACAAAAACTGATTTGGATTACAGCCTTTTGCAATTTGCATTATCAGACAGGAATAATATAAATAACTGTTTTTGTGACTCTGTAGTTTGTTCATCAACCCATAGATAGCATTTTTGTTTTGATTTTCGTGTATTAGGATTCTCTAAAGACCTTGTTCATCTCTCTGCCGACCTCACACTGTAACCACTCAAAACAGTTTGACCGGACTTGACAATTTGGATTATACTTTGTGTCTTAACCAGGGCCGCCTTTACCGGCGAATAATACAACTCCATTCAACTACGTAACAATTCTAAAGATAGAGGACATAAAAGTGACCGAATTTATAGTGGAATATTTAAGTAAAATTGAGGTCAAAAAATAGTGTGCGCTTAAAAGTTTAGTCTTGCAAATTATTTTAGTATAAATATTTGTAGTGTTTTAATTTAGGTATAAGTCAAAAGGAGTAGAGGAATATCGAGTACTCTACTCCATCCAAGCTCTTAGCTTTGAGTGAGAATGTATTGGGTGAATCTAAAGTATGTTTGGTGAAGATGAAAGATAAATTAGATTAGGCTTAATTAGTATTGAATGAATGTATTTATTAGCATGAAAGTATTTATTGGCGAGAATTGTTTAGGTTAGGTTAAGTCTGTATATATGTTTTTATTTTAGGTTTAAGTACAAAAAGGAGTAGAGGAATATCAAGTACTCTACACCTATCGGTGCGAATGTTTTTTGCTATACATGTGTGATTTTGTTTGTGTGTGTGTCTGAAGTGGGACAGCATCCCGGTACAAAAGTGAACATTTAGTGCCTTATAGTAATTTAAACAAGACAAAATACTTTGCAAGCTATGTACAATTAAGAGCTATGGCTGTATGGCCTCAAGGCTAATGCCAAAACAAAAAAATCCAGATATTTTGTTCATAGACACATGCACATACCATTCACTAAAAACAATTGTTTCACATTTAGGAAACTTAAAAAAAAAAGTGCTGTTTCCTGACCAGATTTCTTAATCGCGAATTATTATACAAGATATGACCCAAAATGTATTGTAAATTTCCCTCAAATTCCTGTTCCTAGTAAGAAATGTAGGAAATGGTACATTCTCAATGTTAAGAACAGTGTCGGCTCTAGAATTTTTGCTAGCCCAGCACCAATTTCAAATTAACCTTAGGAATTTTGAAAACCCTTATGTTCAACATTTCTTTCATGACTATTAATTTTAAATATAGTACCATTATCCATCAACTTCATCAATCGATTATTAAATGAAATGAGGTTATAAGTTATTATTTGTGTCATGGATGCCAGAAATATAGAAAAATATTTTATTTGTAATATCAAGAAAAATGTAACATTCGGTGCAAATGGGACTATTCAGGTAGAAGACCACCATTGTCTTTTAGAGTTCATGAACCTTGTTAGCATTATCTACCCCTTCTTCTCTCAGGAGAAGATTTGAACGAACAATTAGAAGGCATTGTTTCAAGACAGTCTGAAACAGACATTCTACCAGAACACCTGCATCAGGAATCGCTCTCTTAAACTCAGTGCCAGTGATAGAGATTAACATTTATTCTAGATTAACAATTGATTTATTAAGCATATAATTGTGATATTATAAAGTAATTTAAATCTCTTTAAAGATAATATATTTAATTTTATCTACCAGTGATTTCTTAATTATTTCTTATTACTTCTCTTCTCTTTGAACATACACACAAGCCCTTTACAAAACCGCTCAAGCCACTACAAGCTACTACGACAAACATACAACATCACACCATCACCAATAACATTTCATTCGCTAGTATAGTATTCACTTGTGAACAGTTTGAGTTCCACTTAACTACATAATGTGTACGTTCTAGTTTTAGCACTATTTTCATATTATTTTAATTATAACTTAATGTTGGTTTTAGTAATACCAATTAAAGATTCACTTTTGTAGCTTTCATATTTTTAAAATCAGAAATTAGTTGTGCGTCTAAGTCTAATTTCTGATCGATTTCATGTTCAATAGAAATCATTCCAGTCCTTCTAATCAGAAGAAATTTGAAAAAAAACTTATCAAGCTAACAATCACTAACACTGAGCAAAACCAACTTTCTTTACATGAACACTCGAAAACAATATTGAAAATTTCTGTAGATCACTGTAATGGCGGCCGTCAGTGACTGTTACTCAAAGAGAAGGTACGAATAATTACAAGTTTACTGTAAATTATTACATATGAAATTTTATGAAATTATTATTCGCCTGTAAAGCCGGCCCTGGTTAAGACACCCAAGTATAATCCAAATTGTCAAGTCCGGTCAAACTGTTTTGAGTGGTTTCAGTGTGAGGTCGGCAGAGAGATGAACAAGGTCTTTAGAGAATCCTAATACATGAAAATCAAAACAAAAATGCTATCTACGGGTTGATGAACAAACTACGGAGTCACAAAAAAAGTTATTTATATTATTCCTGTCTGATAATGCAAATTGCAAAAGGCTGTAATCCAAATCAGTTTTTGTGATTTGTATTTTACCCGTTTAATTAAATAAATTATCAATTTATATAGTCTATAATGATATTGTATGTGAGTGTTAGTTAAATACAGATATTAGTTAAACTGAGGAACAACTGTTCAAAATGTACACACGAGACCTACTAATCAACTGTACAACTAATAGTAACTTAATTGTCTAATACAATAATCAAGCAGGGAATTAATTCAAGCAATAATTTAGTATAAACTAAATTTGGATTTTCTAAGCTAGGATTTTAATGAATAAATATTTATTTTCTCTTATTATTGTAGTTTTGAATACAACAAAAAATGATAATTATGTAAACACAATATCTCTAAAGCGAGAAAAAAAATCTGGTGTGAAACACTCATACAACTTTCTCTGACTCTAATAAATACAATTTAATAAAGAAGTTTCTTTAAAATTGCAACGTTACAGTGTTTAGTTAGGCTGGCCATAAAAATGGTGATGGGGATTTTATTTGTGTATTTCAGCGGCCTCCATGTCAAAGGTAAGAAAGTTTATGCAAATTTAAATTTAAATTAACTGAAAGACCCTCTCCTCAAAAATCAAAGATAAATTGATTATTTTAATTTCATAATGGTTTAAGGACTGATAAAATGAAATTAAAAAGAGACGTAAACTATCAGAAAATAGAAAGGGTTAATATTTATTGCCAGTTTATGTTTTTCAATATTCAGTCCAAGTTAAAAAAGTTGATTTACTGGAAAATTAAACCAAGTTTTGAGGCCCCGCCCGCTTTCCTGTTCTTTCGCCGCCATTCCAATGCACTACAGCCAATGAAACGTGGATAATATAATTTTGTTTTGTTTCGTTTTAATAATTCTATTATTAATGACCGAGAATTCTATTATACAGTGACCGAACCTCCACATCCATTTTACAATATTTTATAATTCTATTATACCAGTTTATTTCTTTTGAAAGAAAGAAGTATTACCGGAAAAAAATTGTAAACAGCTTTTATGTTGTTTTTTTCTTTTAACTTTACCTTTTGTTCGTTATAAATAATATTATTTTATAAAAAAGATAAAGTATATTAATTCGTTAAAAATAGATATTTAATGATATGAATTTATAAATATAGTATATTGCATATTATAGCATAATAACAGTATTACATTCTGTTACCGTAATAAGAGCTTGCAGAACTTTTCTAATTTTTCTTCTGTGCGTAGGTGAACAGCATGAGTCAGCAAAGGCAAAGTCGCAGAAAGTTCAAACTTGATATTTCGTTTGGATATCCGTCAACCAGAACTACCACCTATTTGAATATGGATTTTTCAGTTTTTTTGCAATTTTTTAGAAAATGGCTCCTTGAAATTCTGTTTGCACATTCAATTCTAACAATTTTATTGGAAACATTTTTCTGGGAGAATTGATTTTAGCGAGGATTCTGGGGAAGGGATTGATGATGGATTTAAACTCTCAAAAGGTTTTTATTTATTTATTTATTTAAGGCCCGTCAACATCTATTGTCACTGGCGCTTGGAGCCTTCTCAGTGCGCTGCCGGCATCTGGACAGTGAGCTGTAGAGGCTCCTAGGAAGAAAAAATGTAAGGGCAGCACAGCTACACTCGAACCTGGGTCCTCCACGTGGGAGTCCCGTACGCTCTCCACTTGGCTATTCCCTTCCCTTAATCCCCTCAAAAGTACAATTTCCTGTTTATTGTGTGTATAATGGACGTGTTAGGTAGAGAGAATTTAGGTCTGGTTGATGAACTGAGATTGACTTTATTAACACTGGTTGACTAATATATTATTAATAGACACAGACTGCCTGGACTTCACAGTAGAGAAATGTTTAAGGTAGAGTGGTAAATGGGTAATGACAAGTAGTGATTGGCTATATTGAAATGTCTTGAACTGTCCTCAACTGAATTCAACTGTCCTAAACTGTATTCCCATATTCCCTTAACTGTCCGTCGCTGTATTTATACAGTTTCTCCCACTCCAATCCGAGGGAGTGCTTGGGTTTGTTTCTCTTTTCTTACTGTCTTTGGTTGCTGATCTCTCTTTGGTTGCTGTTAAATCATCCCTACCAATATAATGGATGTGTTAGGTGGAGGGAATTTGGGTCTGGTTGATGAAGTGAGATTGACTTTATTAACACTGGTTAACTAATGTATTAATTAAGAGACACAGACTTCCTGGACTTTACAATAGAGAAATGTTTAAGGTAGAGTGGTAAATGGGTAATGACACGTAGTGATTGGCTGTATTGAACTGTCCTCAACTGTATTCAACTGTCCTCAACTGTCCGTCACTGTATTTATACAGTTTCTCCCAATCCAATCCGAGAGAGTGCTTGGGTTTGTTTCTCTTCTCTTACTGTCTTTGGTTGCTGTTACATCTGGTCCCATCAATTAAAACTGAGAAATATGTTGCTAGAGTTTGAAAAATCTTTTCAGAAGTTTTTTAGTTTAACGCATTTTTACTTTCTCTAACTACTGATAGAGGAAGTATTGTAATCGTGCCAAATTTTCAAATCGAGTTTTCACCGGATACGTGTTTGTGTGTATGTATGTGTGTGTGACAGCATATCTCAAAAACAAAAATATCACAGAATGTTTCGTTTAAGTGCCACTAAATAAGCTTTTCATAAAAATCGTTCAACCGGAAGAATAATAAAGAAACATTTCTCTGGGTAAAATCATTTAAGGGGCTTTTGGGGTGGGGTAGGGCTACGTAGGGACAGGGTGGGGCAGGGTTTTCTGGGACGTCATACGTATTATTAAAAAGTAAAATTAGAGATATACTCAAAATACAATTTTAACTTTACCTAATAAGCCTTTACAGGCTCCTCATTAGGAGTTACAGTGAGTAAAGCTGCAGCGAGCTAACCTTAATATGTACCTTATTAACCTTATTTAATGATTTCAGATCCTCACTAGTATCTTGCATAATCTGTACGAATTATTTGTGCATTAATACAGTTCGATCCCTACATTGTGCGTTAAATGTACAAAAAAAAAAAAAACTGGTATGAAACACTCACACAACTTTCTCTTACTCCAATTTTCAAAATTGAAATTGACAAATTTTATAGTTTGTGTACCAAATATAACGAAATTCGTCGAAAACTGAAAAAACTGTTCAGTAAAAGAGCACTTCCGGTTTACTAATTTTCTTAAAACTTGGAATTTTGGCTATCTATTTATTTCTAATTAATTTTGTTTGGATGATAGAATTGTATAATCAACTATGATACCACTTTAGAGGAAGCTGTAACCCCACTCCTCCCCTAAAACTACCCTTAAATTAATTTTCCCAGAGAAATGTTTTAAATAAAAGTTTTAGATCTTTGCGTGTTTAGTTTATATACGAAGTTTCAAGAAAATTGTCGAAGCCATTTTTGAGAAAATCGCGAAAAAGTGAAAAAAATCATTTCGTAAAGTGTTAAAACAAACGCACTTCCGGTTATCCGATTTTTTCAAACTCGGAATTTCAGCAACATATTTAATTGTAATTAACATTATTTACATGACAGAATTGTCTAATAAACTGAAATAGCAGTTAAGATGGAAACCTAACCACACCCCTCCCCCAGAAGTGACCTTAAATGAATTTTCCCGGAAAAATGTTTCAAATAAAAGTTGTAGCTCTTTGTATGTGTAGTTGATATACCAAGTTTGAAGAAAATCTTCGCAGCCATTTTTGAGAAAACCGCAAAAATATAACAAAACCAACTAGTAGATAAAGTGGTACTTCCGGTTGAGGAATTTTGACAGATAACGCACTGTCAGATCCCAAGATGATAACACGGAATATCAAGTTTCAACTTTCTACGGTTTTTCGTTTTTGAGCTATGCTGTTCACGTACACACACACAGACTATTTGCTAAAAACCATTTTTTTGGACTCAGGGGACCTCAAAACTGATATTTCCGGTGAAAACTCGATATCGATAATTTGACACGATTACAATACTTCCTCTTACTAGGAGTAAGAGAAAGTAAGAAATTGTACAATCTACTGAGATCGCTAATGCACTTCCATCAACACCTTCCAAATCTTAATACAGATTTTCTCATTAAAAACTAATGTTTTTTTCAGTTCTTATTGCTGTAAGAGAAAAAAGAAGTAACGCAATCCTATGAAATTTTCAATATTGATTTTATATCTTAAAAACGTAAAATCGCAGGAAGTTTTGCAAGTTGATGTTTCCGTTTAGTGTTCCTTTACGTGTTTCATAATACCATTTTGGAATAAAATCCATCAATCAGAAGTGCGACTTTTTTTAAATGATATTTTCAGTTCTTCGCGATTTTCTTGATTTTAGGGCGGGGGGTGAATATTGTAAAATGAATAAAAGTATAGAAAATTATATCCTTGAATTCATCAAAAATCTGGTATGAAACAGTCACCGGACTTGCTCTTACTCCTGTGTTACATAACAACATTACATAAATACATAAAGTGACTAATTTTCTTTAAAGTTCAAATTTTGTACATTAATCCTAATGTATATAGAGGTGGTGGAGGAGGAACAAGTACCAATCTACCAATTCAAGCAGGTAGCGAAATGAAGAGCACGACACATGGAACAAACCCCCCATATATTTGAAATTCAACTTCACAAATTCCGGAAAACTAAATATCTAAAATCATTTTTTACTAAAAAAAAATAATTTTTTTTTTCTAATAAAAATGATAGAATTATATCTGTACCGTGAGCATTCCGAGTTTTAAAGGAAATAAGTCCAAAAAATACGAAAAATGTACTTTTTTAAAGTCGCATGCATTTCCGGTTAACCGATTTTCTTCAAATTTGGAATTCTTGCCATGCTTATAATGTATCTTTATAAGTGGTAGAAACCACACATTGAATTGATGTACTTGGAGGGGGGAAACATAACGCTACTGTTCCCCAAAAATCAATTTTCCCAGGAAAATGTTGTTATAAAAGTGATAGATATTTATATTTGTAGATAGTATAGAAAGTTTAATCTTCTTTCTCTAATCAACTTTCTCTCACTCCAATTAGTACAATTTAATCAAGAAATTTTTCTTTAAAATTGCAACATTACAATTGAAATGTTATTGGTGTGTTGTAGTGTAGTAGTAGTGTGTAGCACGACCGGTTTTGTAAAAGGGCTTGTGTATGAAGGTTTTAAGAGAGAGAAGTAATAAGAATAATTAAGAAAACACTGGTAGATTAAATTAAATATATTCTTTAAAGATATTTAAATGATATTCAATAACACAACAATATGCTTATTAATTTACTGAAATTAGTTGGAATAAACTCTTATGTTTTAACTTATATCTGGCACTGATTCCTGAAGTGTTTTGCTTCGGTGTCTGTTTCAGACTATTCTGAAGGAATGTCTGTTAAAAACTGCCTTGAAGGAATGTCTTCTAATTGTTCGTTCAAATCTTTTCAAATAATGCTGTATGTCTGGTGGGAGTTTTATTGTTTTACCCTAACTGTTTCTTGCCCTATGTCTCTTGGTTTGCATTGACCTAGATTGTAGTACCTGGCTCTATCCCCTCATTAAAATACACTATTTGAACTAACTAATTTTCACAAAATTATTTTACTAAACTATTTTCCAAAACTATTATTTTTCCATTTCGTTCTTCCACTACACAATGTTTAAGTTTTATGTATGGTTTGGACATAATTATGGTGGTGGTTATTTGAGCAGATTTAAATTTAAACTAACTAACAGATCTCCAACACTCCTTTAAAATAAAAATTTTCAGAAAAAAATGTTTCAAATAAAAGTGATATGATTTATTTCTATGCAGCAGGCTTTCTAAGTTAAAAGAAAATCGTAACCGTTTTCGATAAAAATTCCAAAAAAAAAACTCCATAAACTTATTCTGTAAACTGATTTTCTTTCAAATTTAGAATTCTAGCAATACTTCTCATGTGTATTTATGTAACAGCAACCAAAGAGAGTAAAGAGAAGAGAAACGAATCTAAACACTCTCTCAGATTGGAGTGGGAGAAACTGTATAAATACAGCGACGGACAGTCCAGAGATATAGAATTCGATACAGTTCAATACAGTTAAACACAGTTCACTATAGTTCATCATTCACCGCCAGTCACTTCGTGTCATTCTCATACCATTCTACCTTAACCATTCTCTACTGTAAAGTCCAGGCAGACTGTGTCTCTTTATTATTATACATAGTTAATCAGTGTTAACCCAGTCTTCTTAATTCATCAACCAGACAAATTCTCTCCACCTAACACATCCATTATAGAAGATTCTTCTCGACCGTTGCTTGTATGAAGGAAAAGGATTGTGAGTTTCGGTCTTTTTTTGAAAAAAATAAAAAAACTTAAATTCTTGCCAACGTTTCGACAAATATATTGTCTTTTTCAAGGCCTACAACATATAAATACAATAGGTACTTTTTTGAAAGTCAAAATCAAAACAAAAACAGAAAGTAATAAAAAATAAAATTATGGATTAATTTATAAAAATTTTTTGGTTTACTTACATAAATAGTTTAATAGTTTTTATTTTTTATGTAAGTAAACCAAAAAATGTTTATAAATTAATCCATAATTTTATTTTTTATTACTTTCTGTTTTTTGTTTTTGATTTTGACTTTCAAAAAAGAACCTATTTATTTATATGCTGTAGGCCTTGAAAAAGACAATATATTTGTCGAAACGTTGGCAAGAATTTAAGTTTTTTTATTTTTTTCAAAAAAAGACCGAAACTCACAATCCTTTTCCTTCATATATCCATTATATTTATATTATGTTGGTGGTAAAACCATATGGTAAAGTGGAATTTAAAAGGAATACATACTATTCCTCCAGAAACCCTCCAAAAAATCAATTTATCCGGGAAAATGTTCCAAATAAAAGTGATACATAGTGTAACGCAGCCACGGTGCCATCTAGGAGAGAAAGCAGGTACCTCAAGTTCTCCTAGTGGCCGCTAGGAAGCGCTGGCGGCGCACTCCTCTAGCTCTTTGCAGAAGAATCGAGAAAGTTCCAGTCTCTTCTCCACCGGTATAAATAGTGGGACCACAGAGAGTTGGGAGAGTTTTTCTAGTTACAAACGAAGTGTACGTTTGTGGAAAGTGTATAAAAAGTGAACAAAGTGAACTTTTGTGGTTTAAACTGTGAAGTAATTATTATTAAGTGTTGTATTTTGTAATTTATTGTGTATAACAATAAATTGGTGTTTTCTTTATTGAAGTTTAGAGTATTTTACCTATACGAACCCACTTAAAACTAGTTGCAGTAGCTAGTTTAGAGGGAAAAACGTTACAATATTTATGTGTGTAGATTGTATAGGAAGTTTTAAAGAAATTCGTTGGGTCCGTTTTAGAGAAAATCACGTAAAAACTGAAAGATTAAAACCATTCCGCACACTTCCGGTTGCTGGTTTTTGTCTGAAATCTTCTTGTCTGATGCGGAGGTAGTACCTAAACGGAATAACCAAGTTTTGAGCTTCTTGAACTTTTCATTTTTGATATATTCTGTAAACACCCACTATTCGCTAAAAATATATTTTTTTTTAGAGGACTTGAAAACATTGATATAAGTCTGGTGAAAGCTCATTTTTGAAAATTTTCCTGTTACCTGGGAATAAGAGAAAGTAGCAAGAGGTAAATTGAGACGAAAACAGGAAAGCCCTCTAATTTAAGATTCTGGTAGGCAGGTAGCGTACTTTGAATTGTCACAATCCATTAATCAGGAATAAAACAGCGAACTTAAAAGAGGTATAAAATTACAGTGAGTTTATTCTTAAAATTAATTAAAATCTAAATTGTGAACGAAAATACAATTTTTAATTTAATATCTAAAATTGTTAATTTTAATATTATAATTATTTCTCATTAAAATTTGCACATTACAGGATGATAAAGTGTGAACATTAGTGTGAGTTACAGTTTGCTCTGACCTCTTAGCAGCTAAATCACATTTGCCTACTACCCATTCTGCAACACTTTCAAAATTTGTCTTCTTCCAGTATCAGGGTTTTCTTTACCTTCTAACGATCGTGTCAAATTTCCGAAGTTGTATTTTCACCAAAACTATATGGTTTGAGTTTCTCTTGACTACGAAAAACAGCTGTTAGTGAATGTTCTATATAAAAAAAATCTGGTGTGAAACACTCAAACAACTTTCTCTTACTCCAATTTTCAAAATTGAAATTGACAAATTTTATACTTTGCCTACCAAATTGGTGAAATTCATTAAAGTTCGTCGAAAAGTAAAAAAAATGATCAGTAAAAGCGCACTTCCGGTTTACTAATTTTCTTGAAACTCGTAATTTTGGCCATCTATTTATTTCTAATTAATTTTGTTTGGATGGTAGAATTGTATAATAATCAACTATCATAGCACTTTAGAGGAAACCTGACCCCAACCCCTCCCCTAAAAGTGCCCTTAAATGAACTTTTCCAGAGAAATGTTTTAAATAAAAGTTGTAGATCATTGTATGCACAGTTGATATACCAAGTTTTAAGAAAATTCTCGGAGCTATTTTTGAGAAAATTGCAAGAAAGTAAAAAAAAAAAATCAGACAACTGTAAAATACATTTCACGAAAAACGCACTTCGGGACATCCGATTTCTTCAAACTTGGAATTTCAACAACACTTTTAATTCTAATTAATATTATTTAAATGACAGATTTGTATAATACACTGAAACAGAACTTTAGAGGAAAACCTAACCCCATCCCTCCTCCAAAAGTGCCCTTAAATGAATTTTCCCGGAGAAACGTTTAAAATAAAAGTTGTAGTAGCGCTCCTTGTATGTGTAGTTGTTATATCAAGTTTGAACAAAATGGTCAGAGCCATTTTTGTGAAAATCGCAAAAAAGTAAAAAAGCCAACTAGTAAAGTGGTACTTCCGGTTGAGGAATTTTGACAGATAATGTACTGTCAGATCCCATAGTGATATCTAAACGGAATGTCAAGTTTCAACATTCTACGGTACTTCGTTTTTGAGCTATGCTGTTCACATACATACACACACACACAGACCATTTGCTAAAAAACCACTTTTTTGGACCCAGGGGACCTCAAAACGGATATTTCCGGTGAAAACTCGATATCGAAAATTTGACACGATTACAATACTTCCTCTTACTAAAAGTAAGAGAAAATTTATTCAAGCTGCCTCCTTCCGCTTTCCTTTATATTGAGACAAATCTACAACCCATTTTTCTATACACTGTTTAAACTACATTTTTAATCAAAGTTCTCTCTTTTCCTGAAAATAGATTACCAAAAAAATCTTGGCCTTAGACTGTTTTTTCATGAAATTAAACAGTATATTAGCAAATTTAATATTTTAGGTAATGTATGTTTAAACCACAATAATTATTACAATATTGATTTACTGAACAATAGCTTAAACCAAATTAGGAAACTAATTTTAAGTGAATGTGTGAGGAGCAACATTTACAAATATTCGTCAATTCGGAAAACTCTTTCCTCTTTATAGATAATTTTAAAAATAATTATCCATTCTTGGGATAATATCAGTTGGATTGTCAGATATAGGGGGGGATCAATTTAAATTATAAATATTTCAAACAATATAATATTAAATATGAGCGATGTGGGGACGTAGAAGTTGTAGATCTATTTGATTTTTTAGCAAGATATCCAGTGTCAAATGATACAAGGGACAACTGGTTTTAATAAAGATTTTTCAAATCTAGCGAAGCGATTTATCAATACCATGATATTAGATTATATTAATGGTAAAGACTGGGCACGCCTTTAAAGAAATATTTTTTATTAATCAATAATACAATTTATTGTTAGTTTAATATTTAGAATTTTTATTTACATAGTAAATTTGATTTTTTATTTTTTTGGGAAAAGTTTCATTTTATTATTTTTATTATTCTGTTCTGACGGTCTGTGAACAACAGTTTGCCATTAGTTGAAGTTAATTTATGTTGTCATTTATATTGACAATTTTTTACTTTTAATCAAAAAATATTTACTATTATTTTTATGATATATATTTACATATTTATTTTATTTATTTCAAACCGGTGAAAGCCCAGTTACAATATATCTGTTTACATATACAATATATACAATTACTAATACATTGTCAAATATAAAAATTAACGAGAACATGTAAATATGTATATATAATATATAAAACGCTGCAAAAAATAATAATAATAATAATAATAAAAATAGATAATTAATATGTACTACAATATAAGTGATTTAACTATAACAATTTCTTGTTAAAATTATTTATATTAAAAACAAAAAAAATCACATTCAGAAGATAATTTGTTGCAATTGTTCATGATTCGTGACAGTGGACTAAAATTTGCATAGTTTGTTGCGTTGTAGGTTTGTGAAAATATTAATCTCTGACGAGTACTCTTCAAAGCTACATGAATGTTAAGTTTACTGTGTAAGTCAGGACATTTTGAAGCTTAAAACAAATATGCAACCACTGCTGTTGGATCTCCTATAGTCAACAGGTTGTAGAGCCAGACTTTCTATACTAATATCATACGGTGCCACATGATGGATACCACTTTTCCTATACCAAATAAAACGGAGAAACCTTCTTTGAACAGCTTCAAGTTTGTCGACTAGGTTTGATTTGTGACCATACTAAAAAGAACCATATTTAAGCAAAGGCCGGGCCATTAATTTAAATAAGGTGACTAAAGAACAGCTATTTTTGAAATGTTGAAGTTGTTCTAGTTATAAAACTGAGAGACTTATTGGCTTTGCTTATAATCGAAGCGATATGAGAGCCAAAAGTTTAGTTACTGCCGAAAATTATGCCAAGATCTTTAACTTGTTCAACTCTACTCAAAGGAATGGAAAAGAGTTTATAATTATAGTTTAAATGAAAGGTTATATTATGTTATAAACATAAAAATTAATGACTATTATCGTTATTATTATTATTATCATCATTATTATAGAAGAGCCATCACAGGTCACTGTCCGGTGATTTACAATATTGTGTATAACGAGCATTGATGGCAGCGATGGGATAATATAATGAATGTGAGAAGGAGAGAGAGAATTTAGAGAGAAAGGATTTTAAGGTGAAATAAACTAAAATAAATGGTGAACACTGTATAATGAAAGAACACACACAAACTACAAGGATCTTACAAGTATATAGAAGTTAGGTAGCGAGAGATATATAAAGAGACAGACTAGCTGAGTAATGAGAAGGTAGAAGGTTGCTGTCTCGTTGTTAACTGGTCGTAAACTGTTTGTTGTAAAAACTCTTCCCTTGTAGGGCTAACTCGGCTGTATATATACTGAGTCTCCCACTCTAGTCTCACCTACGTAGCGTGTAACTAGAATGTCATTTTTGTGTTTCTCTCCGCTCTTTGGATCCCATTGATGCAATAGGATCCGAAGTACGGAAAGAAACACAAATATGACAATCTAGTTATTCGCTACCTAGGGCAGATTTGGGTGGTGAAACCATATATATACATATATGCCCGTGTAGGTACTATCACTGTAACTGACAAGAAGGTATCTGGCGTTCCATCCATCAACCGGAAGTGCGATTTTTTTTCTCAGTTTTCCCGATTATCTCGAAATGTCTCCAACAATTTTCTTCAAACTTGTTGCTTTTTTAGGGGGTTTTTGAGGAATTTGCAACATTAAATTTCAAATGTGTTTGTTCAATATTAATAGCGCTTTCTTCTGGACTCCAATACAATTACTTCTATATCACAAAGCACTGAGAAGGCTCTGGGCTCAGATGTTGAGCGCGAAAAAAAAATAAGAGAGTTTTATGATTATGGAATTAAAAGTTTGCCCTAACTTCTCTTTAGTGACTTTGGACGCTTTTGATTGCTGGGTGCATTCCAGTGGAAAATCAAGTTTCTTAATCTAGTCTCTTAATTTGTCAATACTCCTAGAGAGGAGGAAAAAAAAAACATGATGAACATAATTTGTATCTCATTGGAAATTCTGATGAACTTTTCCTTCACTTTTTCTAGTGGAAAAACACTCTTTATATCTGCGCTGATTAAACTTTAATGCTACGGTTGTTTTATAAACAAAAATTAATTCTCAAATATTATTCTGACAAATCTTGGGAACATGTCAGATTTTTGACATTGAATTGACACCGAAAATTTGTGTAAATTGTATGCGAATACAACAGAAAATTTTAACTTAATGTGAGTGGGTATCTCAGGGGATCTGTCTGGCATGAAGTATTTTTTTTAAAGATCTTTAATCTAAAATACCACTTTAGTGACATTTTATTTTTAAATTTCTTAACAAGTTCTCGAAAATTTGCACCAATGATTTTAGTTGAAGAAAATCGATAACCTAGAATTTTTTTTCAATTTTTTTCGATAACTACAACGATAATTTCTTAAAACTCCAATCTGAACTGCGGGAGTTCTAAGGAAATGGTAACAATACGCTTCCCCTCTACAGTGACATTTCATTGTAATAACATATTTTATCATTGATAAAATATTAAATAGAATTAAATTGTTGTAAAAATTCCGAAGGAAAAATTACCACAAGGGAGTTAAGGAAGGACATTGTGAGAATGACTGCACATATTTCATCCCATATTTCCTATTTTCACCACTTTATTGAAAGATTTTTTTTTTTCACTTTTTTGCGATTTTCTCAAAAATGGTTCCTACGATTTTCTTTAAAAATATGGTATATATCAACTGCAAATACAAAGAGCTACATCTTTTATTTATAATATTTCTCCGGGAAAATTCATTTAAGGGCACTTTTGGGGGAGGGATGGGGTTAGGTTTCCCTCTAAAATGCTATTTCAGTTTATTATACAATTCTATCATCTAAATCAAGAATTCCCAAGCTTTCTAGAGGTCGATAGTTTCAATAATTTGGGGGTTGACCACAGCAAAAATAGGCCCTCATATTACTGCGCTATTTGTTTGTTACTTCAAAATATGTATGATTCCAATTGTTAACTGATTAAGAAGTAAAAATCATTCAAAAAAACCCTCTTTTGATGAAAACATATTACGTACCAAACTTGCGAACGAAGAGATAAAATGTGTCATTAAAAGAGTCACATGTAAGTGTTCGCTAATAAAAGTTTTTATTTCTTATTATAATTATATGACAGAACCCAAAAAAGAAATGCAGACAGTACAGCTTAGACTAATTGAAGCTAGGATTTTTTACATCATTATGAAACATTATTTACCAATGTGCCTCATATGTGAAAAAGGATCGACGGTTTTAAAAGTTGTTGGTAAAGTGATCTGCGGCTGAAAAAAGTTTGGGAACTCTTGATTCTAAACAATATTAATTAGAATTAAATATGTTGTTGAAAAATTCCGAGTTTGCAAAAAATCGGATGACCGGAAGTGCTTTTTTTACTAAAAAGTATTTTTCATTTTTCTGCTACATATTTTCTCTAAAACGGCTCCAACGATTTTTCTTTAAACTAAGAATGTGAACTGCAGGTATAAAAAGCTACAACTTTCGAAACATTTCTCCATTTAAGCGGGCTTTTGGTGGAGGAGTGGGGCGGTATCCTCCAAAGTGCTATCTTAGTTGAAATTACTAATCAAAATTAAATTAGAAACAAATAGATCGCCAAAATTCCGAGTTTCCAGAAAATTAGTTAACCGGAAGTGCGCTTTTACTGAACTATTTTTTTTTCAGTTTTCCCGATTTTCTCCATAAAAAAAGCCGACGAATTTAATTAAATTTGGTATACTAACTATAAAATTTGTCGATTACAGTTTTGTAAACTGTAAAAAGAGAAAGTTGTGCGAGTGTTTTTTTCGTATGCAGGTGACGTCATAACATGTATTTCCGGTAAAGAGTCAATTTTGAAAATTTGACACGATTGCAATACTTCCACTTACTGTAAGATAATAGTAATAAAGAAGAAGAAAAACAGTATTCTGGTAAGAATTTATATGGAAATTGGTTTCTAGTTATCATAACATCTTTTTAAATTAATGTATTGTTTTAGTGAACAGTTTTAACAGTTTAAAGTAAACTATTATTTTTCATTGCCTCGGAGAAAGAAACATAACCTCAATTACTTTTTAAATTCTGAAATATTTATAAATTTTTTTTTTTTTTACAGTGTCCTAATATAAATGTAAAGCTGATTATTATTTAAATAACATGATACAAGTTTATCAAGTCAGTGAAGATATAACTTCTAATATTATCTCCCTCCAGTAATCACGTTTTACGGTTCATGATTGATGCTTTACAACTTTCCTCCACAAAAGCAAAAGTCCAGCTATCATCGACTTTTTTTTTTGGTTCTAGTCTTTATAAATAAATCATTACATGAAATCATAAATTGTTTTCTATATGATAATTGTGTAAGGAGATAAAAATATTATTAATAGCTTCATGGTGAAATGTTTACAAAAGGCAGAGAATTATAGATAATAGAAAGAATTAAGAGGCTCCAGTTAAGTTCAAGCAGAAGGTTCTAGTTTCTTCGGCAAGCCTTATCTTATCCGACATTCTTGTTGCCCAAGTATTATGTTACATATTTCAAAACCCTTCTTCCCGATAGTATCTAATACTATAAAAAAAAAAAAATTCTCTATTGGTGTTCCTTCTGAACAATTTCCTCAGTATGAAATTGATGCCAGAAAGAGAGTTAGAAATTCCGTTCCACACTGCAATCTCTTACTGCATTTAATACAGTTACAGGGCTGACACATTTTCTTTAAACCTGATATTTTTTTTTTCAGATCCAAACACAATTCCGAGTTAGATGAAAATTGGTTTACTAAAAGTAAGACTTCTATATTATACTTCGTACGCAAATTTATACATTTTCAGTTACTTGTGAAATTTACCCGCAAGTAGTTGCATCTGTTACTTGGGGATTAGCGACACTACGGGCTACCACAGCTCAGTACTCCATGCACTCCATCAGAACAATACACAATATACTTAATCTACATACACTCTACACTTTACAAACACGGATAAACACAGTATACAAACTAGGGTCCCCGTCCCTAGTTAATTGGCGTAAGCCAAGGGAGAAGGAAGGGATTGCTTAGTGGTAGCGCGCTGGACTAGCATCGCGGAGGTTCCGGATTCGAATCCAGCATGCTGCCCGTAGATTTTCTCTTCCTAGGAGCCTCTTCAACTCACTGTCCAGTATTGGCAGTGTTGTCTGTAGCTAGCGAGTGCCGGCAGTGCACTGAGAAGGCTCCAGGGAGGGGCACTATAGATTTCAGGTCGCACTGTAATAATCCCCTACAATAATCTACAATGTACATGTGAAATTTGTAACTGGATAATCCCCGCGTACATAAATAATAAATCAAAAATATGTAAATTTCAGAAATAGAAAGTTATGTGAATGATTTTTTTAGTTTGAAATGTTGCGGTATATATCTAGGTGACCTCCTGCAACTTTCCCCTCGAACCTCTGAAACCATTTCATACGGTTTCTCATATTTAAGACCTAGCAATTGTATTTCTTGTACTGTTTCATCCTATAGCAGCTTCGAGGAGAGCTTCTTGTTTTCTTCGATAAGGTTGATGATTGTTTAAACTGCGTTTGTCCCTTAAATGGCCAATTGGATTCATGTCTAGTGATATTAATGGTAGAAGTAAATGTATGTTGCAGTTCTTGATGAACACCTACTGAACGGTGAGCATGAGCATTATCGTCCAGGAAAGCAAACTGGAGTCCTGTGATGTTTCACCGACACAGTTACACTCCCAAATGATATCATTTCTCTAATTTGAGTCCGTTTTATGTGTTTGTAAAATCCTGTAAATCAGCGCACAAAAATTATTAACCTTCTAACATCGTAGACAAATTAACAATCGGGTGAATTATAATTTAAATCGAATGTTTAATCTTCTCCAGATTCTATAATCTGCTCATAAACGATAATTTCGAACTAACACTGAAAACTACAATTCCTAATTCCGGTCTTCCAGTATTTTGGAGTCTACACATGCCAAATGAGCATATCGATCTGAGAAATCAAGTTCACTTTACTAACTGGTAATTAAAAACGTAAACTAACCCCCCTCAAACAGTTTAGATCCCAGAGACCTGAAATAAAACATTTTGGGAATTTTCCGCAATTGAAAGTGGGTTTCGACGACAGCATTTGATGGTTTTCTCTTTCAATCATTCTACGTATATTTCTACCGCCGTAACGTCCTTTTACAGTACCACAGTCTCCATATATTTTCCACAATTTGGCTGTGGTTTAAGTATACTACAGAAGATATCATACATTATACATAAAAGTATCATATAAGATTCAATTTAAAAAAATTTAATAAAATACAGAAATCATGTAGTATTTGCTATTAAAATTTCTTTAGCACATTACGAATGTAATGGGATCTGAATCACTAAAGATTCATAGATCTAAAGAACGAAGAATCAATCTAGTTACTAGGGGGAGGTTCTATATATATATATGCAGCCGAGCTAGCCCTATAGGAGAACAGTTTTACAACAGTTTACGATCAAGTCAGCAACCTTCTCAACCACTCTGCCTCCATATATATATCTCTCGCTACTTCTATATACTTGTAGTAAAGACCTTGCTGTTTTGTGAGTTCTCTCATTATACAGTTATGAAGAAATTTGGTGAGGATCGGTAAAAAAAAAAAACATTCAATTATGCCAACGTTTCGACAGAGTTTCCTGTCTTTTTCAAGGCTTTAATATATAGAAAGTCGTGAAGATGTGGAGAAAGAATTTTTAAACTTAGACATTTGTTACATCGCAAAAACATGTTTCAGGAATTTAATACTCACAGAATTAAATAAACAATAAATTGAATTAAAAAAAAAACGCATTTTTAAACATTATTTTAAATTGTTTTGGTGGTTGGTTCCGCAGAGCTGAAAGCATCAGAGACATTTTCCGTGGTAGCCTGCTTTATTCTGTGGTCATCGACCGGTTTCTGGCGTTCGCCCATCTTCAGGATGCGTTTTTCAGACAGTGTGACAACTTGCGGCGGTAGAAATATACGTAGAATGATTGAAAGAGTGTGGAGTGTGTAAACTGAATTTGCTCTGTGCAAGTCTGTGTTGTCACACTGTCTGAAAAACGCATCCTGAAGATGGGCGAACGCCCGAAACCGGCCGGTTGACCACAAAACGATGCAGGCTACCACGGAAAATGTCTCTGATTATTTTAAATGTCACTGCTTATTTGAAAAGTCAATAAACAAACAGTAATTAAAAAAAATTATCTTTATTTAAAAATTCTTTGTTTCTGTGAGTTAGTCTCGTATCTGTACTGTGCAGTTACGACAACACATTTTTCAATAATTTCTTGAAAGTCTCGTCACTTTAACTTCTTGATTTTCAGTTGCCAAAATTGCAAGCGAATTGAGTCACTCCTGAGACATTGAAGATCTTAGATAATATTTGATCTATATTAATTTAGCTAAACGATCTTTCTGCAGTGGGCACAGGACAGCCCAAGTGATGAATAAATTCGCAAAGCAATATAAATATTGGAAAAACTTCATTATAATTATTTTCTAAAATACAAGTTAAAAAATTAACTGGTTTTATTTTGAACATGGATTTATTCCTCAATTATATTTCTTAATATTAATTCTTCACTAACCACATTCACCGAATTTTCACAATATTTATCAAAGTATTGTTTTAACAACTGGAATAAATTACTATGTAAAACTTTTTGATTTATGCAAAAATTTTTCCACTGGAAGCTACATTTAACAAAGAATGTTCCAAGTTCCAGTAGTAAATAACATAAATGGAAAAAATGTTAGAAAAATTTGAATTATCAGAACAACCCAGCGTAAATGATAGACATTCAATGCGAAAATACTGAACAGAAGAACTTTTTCAAAAAATCTACACTACAAGCAGAGCCAGCTCAATTCGGAGCATTCCTACGCTATTTGATCAAGCCCCCCCGAACTTTACAAGTCCAAATCCTTTTACCCCTCTGGCAACAAATGAAGAACCTCTTCAGGAAGCACCTACAAGAATCGAACGTCCTCCAAAAATATTTATAAAAAACATAAAAAATTACAAAGTTTTTTACCAAGACTTGACCAATATCGTAGGTGAAAATTCCTATATTTGTCGCAGCCGCATCAATGACACTGTAGTATCCTCCACCACTCCAGATGTCTACCGACAAATAATTACTTACTTAAAAAACAAAAATACTCAATACCATACTTATCAGCTTAAGGAGGAAAAATCATATCGTGTCGTCATCAGATACCTCCATCAAACAACTCCCGTGGAAGATATAAAAGAACAGCTAACAAAACTGGGCCATGATGTGAGGACGATAACTTGCGTCAAACATCCAGTCACAAAAGAGATGCTGCCACTTTTCTTTGTGGATTTAGAACCGCGCCAAAATAATGCAGAAATCTTTAACGTTAAATATCTGCTAAATGCGGTGGTTAAAATAGAAGAGCCTTATAAAAGGAACGTACTGGTGCAGTGTACGAGATGTCAGCAGTATAATCATACAAAATCGTATTGCAACTACTCGCCCCGGTGCGTAAAATGTGCTGGAGCACACTTGTCCACCGACTGCACTAAACCAAGAAGTACTCCAGCTACATGCGCTCTTTGTGGAGATAATCACCTTCAAGGGTTGCGACGTGCACAAGGAACTCCAGTCTCAACGTCAAGCCACAAACGCCAGAAGGACATCAGCCCAAAACATCAGGACCGGTCACTCCACTGTAAACACAGATCATCATCCACCACCAGCAGCAACCGCACAGAAAAATCCACTACATAGTAATCTCCGAAGACCCAGTGTAAGCTACTCGCAGGCAACAAGGCGTCAAAGCATATCTAACCAACTAACCTCCAATCCAGCCCAACCAGCTTTCCCAGATACTGTAAGCCAAACAATTACCATGTTCCTCAATGAATTTAAATCCCTCATTACCCCACTCACCACTCTCCTAACAACCCTTGTCAACCAACTCCTTCCCCAACTAACACGATAAGCAACCCAACCCAACATTCCTTGGTCATCCTTCTTTGGAACGCTAACGGTCTGAGTCCTCACAGAAATGAGTTGGACCAACTGCTACATGATCAGCGTATAGATATCTTTTTAATTACAGAGACCCACTTTACGGACCGTTCTTACTTTCACATTACAGATTACCGAACTTATAGGACAGATCACCCCGACAAAACCGGCCACGGTGGAACAGCAATCCTTATTCGTAATTCCTTGGCTCACCAAGTCATCCCATCATCTCCAACAGATTCTCTCATGTCAACCTCCGTTCTATTAAATTCCTCTCCCTTCAATTTCACGCTGGCTTCTGTATACTGTCCTCCCAACAAAACAATTACCCAACAAGACCTATCCTCATTCTTTCAATCACTTGGTCCCGTATTCCTGCAGGTGGCGACTACAATGCGAAGCATCAGGAGTGGGGCTGTCGTGCATCAAATCCTCGAGGAAATATCCTCTTCAACACAATATCCTCTTCTAACAAAATAATTATTTCTCCACCTTCTCCTACTTATTGGCCTACTGCACAATCCAAACTTCCCGACATATTGGACATATTTGTGACCACCCCCAGAATTTCCTTTCTTTCTACTGACATCCAGACCTTAAATGATCTATCCTCTGATCATAGCCCGGTTCTTTTAACTCTTGACACTCATCCGATACACAAATGCAAACCTTTAAGTTTAATAACTGGCACTATAGACTGGGACTTATTTAGACAACAGTTAGACGACAAGATACAACTACATACTCCACTAAAAACGCCGAGTGAAATCGACAATGCTGTTGAAAGATTTACAACAATTATACAAGAGGCAATACTGACATCAACACTACCAACTAAAACACGTCAAATAACAACCTAACAAACGATACCATCTGCCATAAGGCAACTAATAGCAGAAAAACGACGAGCCCGCGCCAGATGGCAACGTTCAAGACTACCATCAGACAAACGTAACTTCAATAAACTCAATACACAACTAAAAGCACAACTTAAAGAATTAAGTGAGCTACAGTTCGAACAATACACCACTAGACTGACCAACAAGGACAACTCTCTCTGGAACGCCACCCGTAAAATACTTTCTCATAAAATTATATCCAGTCCCCTTCGAAAAGATGATGGGACCTGGACAGTATCTGATTCTGACAGAGCACAACTATTTGCAACTTACTTACAAACGGTATTTTCACCTCACCCTGACTTACACGACACAGATCACGAAGTAAAGGTAAACGACTCTCTAGACTCCTCTCTTCCTCTCTCTCTCCCACCTAAAGCCTTCACACCTTCCGAAGTTTCTGAAGCTATAAAACAACTCCCTCTCAAAAAGTCTCCGGGTTATGATCTTATCCATCCTGTAATCCTATTAAATCTTCCTAAAAAAGCACAAATATTCCTTACTTATCTCTATAACTCTATACTCCGTACTACCTATTTCCCATTATTGTGGAAATTTTCTATAGTAATCATGATCCCGAAACCAATGAAACCTCAACACCTACCTTCCTCCTATAGGCCGATAAGTCTTCTTCCATTTCTCTCCAAAATATTCGAACGACTTTTCCTCAAACGCCTTCTCCCTTTAGTAGATCCACACTTACCCAATCACCAGTTCGGTTTTAGAGGTCACCACAGCACCATTCAGCAGGTTCATCGCATTGTAGATACCATATCCTGCAGCCTTGAGCGGGGGGGAGTATTGCTCGGGCGTCTTTCTCGATGTGTCCCAGGCATTCGATCGGGTTTGGCACCCGGGCTTGCTCTTCAAGCTCAAGGAAATCCTTCCCTCCACATATTACTTGATCCTAAAATCCTACCTCAATGAACGGTACTTCCGGGTCAGACATGGCTCTAAGTTCTCCTCCTGCTTCCTCGGAGGGCAAGGAATTATTCTAGGCCCTCTACTTTACACCCTCTACACATCCGATATTCCACAATCCTCCCACACTATCACCGCCTCATTTGCAGATGACACAGCTTTCCTTTCTTCCGATCCAGATCCACAATCTGCCACCCACAACATCCAGAATCACTTGGAGAAAGTAGAACTATGGTGCAAACAATGGAAAATTAAAATTAATGAGAGTAAGAGCACCAATGTAACGTTTACTCTTCGCCGAGGAACTTGTCCTTCACTATACTATAATAACATTCCCATCCCTGTTGCAGACACCGTGAAATACCTAGGTATGTACTTGGACAAAAGACTCACGTGGAACCCACATACTAGACTTAAACGACAAGAGCTAAACACTCGATACAGACTTCTTCTTAGACTACTAGACAAACGTTCCAAACTCTCATTAGACAACAAAGTACTTATATACAAAACAATTTTACGACCAATTTGGACTTACGGGGTTGAAGTCTGGGGCTCAACCAAGCGAACCAATTCCAAAAGAATCCAGTCCCTCCAATCCAGAATCCTCCGCAAAATCACCCAAGCCCCATATTACGTATCCAACCTGACCTTACACAACGACCTAAAAATCCCTTTCATCGCAGAAATGATATCCGTTTCTCCCGTTACAAAAAATTCCATGAATCTCTCCTCCTTCATCCTAACCCTCTCGTCCTACAATTGACCTCTGGCCATATTCCAGGCAGTCCTCCCCGCCGTCTGAAACGCCTGTGGCCGCGAGACTTACTTTTTCCATCATCAAACAGCCTAAGTAAACAATAAGGGACATTATTACTGAATAATGTCCCTCACATGTGTGCATGTCTTTATTTTCTTTAATCACTTTTGCTTATTGTATTGTTATACAGTTGTAAATATCAATAAAAGTAAAAAATAAAAAAATAAAAAAAAAATAAAAGTCTACATAATGTGATGGTCAAAAAAAATGCCACCTTCCTTTTGTGTTCCGGGCATATTAAAGAAACATTTCTGTTATTTTTTTATTCTTTTGTAACATCAAATAATTTGAAATTTTATTCTTTTTTTTCTTCATAGAGAAAACGAATTACTTTTGTTGATGAAAACAAAAATGTATTACCACATTTTTTCCACTGAAACATTCTTATTAACAATGATAATATGATACTTTATCTCAATGATCTTCCTTTACAATTTTAATATTTTCAGTTCGAAGCTTTTATTTACCATTGTATAATGTAATATATGTAATTATATTTTATATTTAAAATTATTCTCAGTTCTCAACATGATTGAATTGCACGATGTACATTTATTTCTTAATTTGTTAAAAATTTTGTTATATTATTTTGTAATTGTTTACAATTATAGTATATACGAGTCGCACCCACCGCAGCCTCCAGTTGACGGCTCTGACAGAATACAGAGATAAAAATTACATTTTTTTTTTTTTTTTTTTTTTTTTTGCGCTACAGCCCTTGGAGGGCCTTGGCTTCCTCAGTAATTTTGCCCCATTCACTTCTATCTTTCGCCTTCAATCTCCATTTTCTTACCCCAACTTTTCTCAAGTCCTGCTCCATTTCGTCGATCCATAAAAAAAGAGTATTTTGAGAAGCTTCTCAATATGCGGGATGTCATTACGGAACCTCATGTAGCTGCTGGGGGTGTTTCTGAGGAATTAAATGAAGATTATGTGGAGTATCCGGAAAGAGAAGAAATTCAGGAAATAATTGGAAACCTAAAAAATAATAAGGCACCTGGTGATGACGGAATAGTTGCTGAAATGATAAAACTTGGTGGAGAGTTGCTTTGGGAAAGAATATTTCTACTAATAACAAATATTTGGGAAAAGGAATCAATGCCGGATGAATGGTCCATCGCAATTATTTGTCCGCTCTTTAAAAAATTACAAATTGGTTATAATAAAAACATAAAGAGAATTTTATATAAATTTATTAGCACCCTTGAATATTTTTTTAAATTAAATTATGTATGAGAGTTATTTAAAGTAACGAAGTAAAAAACAATCGATCAAAAGAAAATCTAATTAAGGATAATCGTACTTTCGTATTATTAGTTGGCATCCGTGTCATCAATTTATAACAGCTGTCTGACCACAATTTTAGCATACATAGCAATCTCTATTATTGATTCAACTGTAAGTATCTGTACTTTGGAAGAACTGTTTTCATGATAAGATTTGTATTTTTTGAGCGGGTCTAGCAATTTGCATCCAATACAGCAATACTACAATTAAAATGTTAAGTTGTATGAATCTTGTGAACTTCAGAATCAGTAATCAGAACTATAGAAAGATCCTTGAATAGTTGTGGCATTACAGGGGCTTTCAGCCTGAATCTCGTACCCAACAGATGTCTCCTCAGAGAACCATTACTTGCCGTCAAGTTTCATAGCAATGAAGGAGTGAAAACAAATGTGAAAAACTGATTCAGACTTTAAGACAAATAATTTTTTTGGTAATTGTTCACAAGCGTGCCCCCAAGATGGACGACGACTAAATATAAGTAACCTGCTCACCCCAACTCTCATTTCTATTATTTCTGTTATATTTCATTTCTTTCATATAATGATTAATTTATTTCTGGTATGTTTAGAATTTATTAGTCTACTGTCTCTAAAAATTAATTAGTAATTCAAGTTCTTGGGACAATATTTGAAATTAAACTCTGATTGTGTTTCGTCGTTTTTACCTATATTTAGTCTGATACTTTTTTAAATGAATCCGAATATAAAAGAAATAAATAAATCAGAAACATCAGAAATGTGAGTATAGGAAGAGTGGTAGTGAGTAGGTTATACTACAGTTAGTCGTCGTCCATCTTGGGGGCACGCTTGTGAACAATTACCATTTTTTTACTACCGGCAAAAAAATAGTATGGGAGAAGTGTATGTATGTATTTTAGGGGATTATGTCGAAAAATAGGTAAATTAAGAGATTCAAACATTAATACTATAACCCTTTCTCTCTTTACTTATTGAATGATTCTCTGCAATATGTTTTTGATATTCCTGAACTTTATAGGATTGATTACATTTCTTTCTTCATGCTTTTTTTTTTCAATATTTGATTTCAGGAATTTAATTGAACCAATATTTGAATTTAATTCTTGGAAGTTTATAAAGTTATTATCAGAAATTCTTTTTTTCTCCTTTACTTCTTTTTAGTTCTTTCTTTTTTTCTTATTTTATTCAGATTCATTGTCTTTTATTTATATTAAAAAGTTATCTACCATATTTTTATTACTGTTTATATTTTTTCTTTCTTCACAACTTTATTTTTATATTTTTAATAGCGACTTTAAATAGAAATTAATTTAAAGGTGTATATTGAATTGTACCTGCTTTTCTTATTATTATTTAGTTCAGTTTTTGTTCTTTTTGATGTCTATAATTTACCGTATTTAAAATATTACGTAACTGTTCCAATTGAAGTTTATTTCCTCAGATATTAGTATAGTAATGCGATATTCAAATAAAGGACTTGAAACATTTTCAAATTACTTCATTTAGAAAAAAGAAGGCCTTGTGATTTTCGCTTTCTTCAATTTTTACAGTTCTGATTGACGAGTTTTCTAAAAAGTCAAAACTTTTACTAAATGTTTAGAACCCATAACTCCCACCAGGCGGTGTTACCATACTATACATAGCATTAAACACAGAAGCCTGACTTCCTCAAAACTCTCCAAACATTAATGTTTTCTAGGAAAATGGTTCGATAAATAATCGGATTAGTATATGTTGCTTGAGAGTGTTCTATCTCAGATTTTTATATTTATCTTAGACACGAGTTCCACTTTCACTATAATGAGCTAACTTTGGTTCAAGATTTCGGTAAGTTTTCAACCAAATCAGAAATTTTAAAATTCCCCATTGCTGATAAGTGTCCCCGGCCAATGACTCAAGGTTTCTTAGTGACGTAATAAGACTAATATAAATTAAAGAACTGTTGGTTTAATTAATAATATATGCAAGTTTCATTAGTAAGAAGTTTTTCATTAAATGTCGTAGTAGGTGGCAATGGCGGTTGAATGTTTCATCTAAAAAGGGAAATAAACCAAGGATAAACATTAATACCTTTCTAGGTTCAGTTTTAGTGTATCACATATCCTACATACACACACTGCACAACATGTTATATAAAAGTTAATTCCAAGATATAATATATCATGTGTATTTAATCAAATATGACATAAATTAACATTCACCCTTCATTCATCTAAATAGATATTTATATACAACGATGGCTTAGGCATTTGCAAAATTTTACTTCTAATTTACATTGTAACCATATTTTACTAAGATAAATTTAAAATGAACTTTTGTACCCACATATTATTAGTTTTTCGTTAAAAGTTTAATTATGTAATCAAGATTTATAATATGTGTATTTTGTTGGTTTTCATTCCTTACAAAGTTTGGGCTTTAAGATGAGAACTGATTTATGAATAATGGCTGAGATTTACTGTATACTGGTTATATTGTATTTAGTTGGATTAATTTTAAAGATATGGTATGTATTTGCATCCTCAATTTATTATATTTTAAACTAGGGAAGGGAATAGCTAAATAGTTAGCGTACTGGACTCCCACGCGGATGACCCGGGTTTGAGTCCAGCTGTGCTACCCTTAGATTTTTTCTTTCTAGGAGCCTCTACAGCTCACTGTCTGGAGTCCGCAGTGCCCTGAGAAGGCTCTGGGCGCCAATGACCATAAATGTTGACACACCTTAATAAACAAAAAAAATCTTAAAATGCGTGTCGCTAAGTGTTCATGTACGATAAGAAACATCCCTTTTTGAAACAGCCACTGACCGCAGTAATCACAGTTCTAACTGAAAACTTTGCTTAGAAGTTGGAATGTTAACTAAATGTTCAGTTGCCCTGAATATGTTTAGGTGATATGGCATCTTCCCCAGAACTCCTAAAATGAATTTTCCCCGAAAAATGTTTCAGTTAAAAGTTGTTGATCTTCATATGTGTGTAGTTGGTATAGCAAGAAAATCATTGGAGTCTTTTTTGGAAAACTGAAATAATCCATTCAACAAAATGCTATTTCTGGTCGATAGGTTTTCTTCAAACATGGAATTTTCGCTAAAGATTTACACTTAATTATATATAAATAGTTCGGATTATACATTTTTTCATCGTACACTAGAAAGAAATGGTGTCATAAATGAAAATGAACAACATGGACTTCATGGAACTGCAAAACGAAATGAGCTCAACACACTCCAAACTCTCCAGTCCAGTTCCTATGTCATATCGTCGATGCTCCTTTTTACGTCTCGAACAAAACAATTCATACTGACCTGAAGATTCCATTCTTACATGCTCTAGCAAAATCCAGACATCTGAAATTCCATAGTAATATTTCCCTCCATCCGGTGGGAAATGTTACTGATTTCCGGTGGGAAATCAGGTTTGTTTCACTTCGACGAACACCCATAACAGTAAATCCTTGTTATGGGAAGTAACTGATGTCTACAGGTGATGTAAGTTGAAGTGTGATCTGGAATGTGTAAAGATTCGAAGGATACATGAGAAAGATATCAATTTCCAGAAACTTCCTTTTCGTTGCCCGGAGAACCTCATCTTTTTTAAAAACAGGTACTTCCCGTGAAAATTCGATTTCGATAATCTGACTCGAGTGTTGTACGAAAAAATCTCACGAGGCACAAAGAAAAAATAAAGAATTTTGTTGCTGTATATATTGATCGGTTCATTGCAGTTTTGGAGGCTTATTTATCATTACCAAGTTATGCGGTCTATGACTGAAATTAGCTGCGCAGTGAGAGTTCAAGCTGGCATTTCGGAAGAATTCTCGACAAGAAGGGGAGTGAGGCAAGGTGACGCGCAAGCATGCTTGTTGTTTAACATAGCACTAGAAAAAGTCATAAGGGACACTGGGAACCAGGTCGGAGGCTCGGTGTTCAATAAATCAGTCCAAGTTCTAGCGTATGCCGATGATGTGGACATTATCGGAAGGTCTTATCGAGCAGTAGAAGATGCGTTTCTTGCTCTCGAACGTTCTGCTCGAATTATGGGTCTTAATATTAACGAGGGCAAGACAAAGTACCTAGTTATGGATTCAAATAGAAGGCCACAGACTCCGATCTCCATGGGCCATTACAAGTTTGAAACAGTTCATAGCTTCGTTTATCTAGGATCCCAGGTGAATTCTAAGAATGATATTTCTGCAGAAATAGCAAGCAGGATCGTAGCAGCAAATAAGTGCTATTTCGGCCTAAAACGGCAGTTAGGTACCCGCTTTGCTTCCAGGAAGACTAAATGCCTACTCTACAAAACTATAATCCGTCCCGTCCTTACCTACTGCTCAGAAGCATGGTGTCTCATCGGAGCGGATGAGAACAAATTGTTAGTGTACGAGCGCAAAATTCTTCGACGCACCTGCGGACCAGTTCGTTCCGACGACGCGAACGGAGAAGGCGGACGAACGCAGAGTTAGCCACCCTCTCTACAAGGAGATAGATATTGTTAAATGGATCAAGTTGGGTCGGCTTAGATGGGCAGGGCACGTGGCCAGAATGAATTGATGATGAACTGCCTAAGAAGTTGATGCTGGCGCGACCTGATAGAGTTAGGCGGGTAGGCAGACCCAGGCTACGATGGGAGGACTGCGTTAGTGAAGATTGTCGAGCCTTTTTGCGGGTAGCTAATTGGAAGTCAGCTGCACAAGAGAGACAATCATGGACGAGACTGATTGAGGAGGCCAAGACTCAGCAATGAGTTGTAGCGCCCATGATGATGAAGTTATGCGGCCATGTAATTGGAGGTACACATATGATTATGTATTACAAGTTAAACCAGGAAGTAAATGAGTGCCAAGTTTCATAAAATTTGATTCAATTTTTTTTTTTGAGAACAAAGTAATAGAAATAATCACAGAATATAGTCAGATGTTCTTCCTGTTTTTTGTTTAATATTTCAAAGCTTGAAACGATTCAAAAATAATTTAAATGGAAATTCGAATATAATATGTTCATGGAAGAAATTTTATTGTAATTTGAATTACATTTCCTCTTAATTTAAAACGCTTTATTATGCTTCGATGATTGTTTATAATAAATGTCTCAACAAAAAACTAAAAAATATTATTTTCTAATTTTTATTTCAGTGATTTCTTTTTTAAAGATAATTTAAAATAAAAGGAGAAAATTGGCTACATATGTATTTGAAGCGTGAACAGTAATTTTTAATTTTTTACTTACTATCCATTTTTTTTTTTTATGTGTGTGAATAATTGAAAATATAAAATTAAAAAAATAAACTTTAGTTATATAAGATTGCTTTATTGTAGTAATTTAAATTCTCCACCAAAGTATCTTGTTCTGTCAATATTATTAAAATAAATTAGATACCCTGCCCTGTCTAATCTATGGTAGAAAGATCTAAAAAAGAGTGAGCTGGAAGATTTATAACATCAGAGGGATGTATCAATGAAATGCAATAGGAAGTTACAAACGTGGAAGATAGAAAGAAGTAGTTTCTAAAGAAGGATCGGTGTGAAAATCTTCCACTACAAATTAAGGTTAAAAAAAGAAATTAGATAAAAGAGTTGACAGCGCAATAAGAGGAAAACTGACTTAACATGGAAAGAAATAAAAAAGAAAAAAATAATCCGATCAATGAAATGAAACTATGTAATCTGGAAATTTAAACATAAGTTTCCCAATTAGCGTTCGGAAAATTTGAATAATTTTGTCATAATCATATTTCTTCATTAAGACCAATTTTGGTTAAAGTATAGCTCCTCCGTACATCTCTTTCATGTTTATCTGTCTTGGAATGGTGAAATTTATTTACAGTATGTGTATTCATTTAAAACAAGCACAGTGATAATAGCGTGGACGTTATATATTGTTAATTTTTACAGTCCAACAATATACCAATTAAACGTGTTTTAAACGATTTTAGGAATAAAAGGCTTTAAAAAACTGCCATATTTGCCAGTAAGAACTCGAAATACTAACGAAGAGTTGTAAACAAAGATATATGAGAATAATAAATATTTTTCTCCCTAATGTGAGCAAACATCTAATCTATTTAATGAATTAATATAATACCATTTATGTTTTGAAATATTACGTTTACATTGGGGCAACTTACAGATTTCGAATTGGTTGATCGGTTTGATGCTTAAGTTGAAATTCATTACTCGAATAGTTTTGATTTGCTTGAACAACTGCAGATTTATTTAACTTGATCAGGGTTGGTTTGGTTGACGACAAAATGTGTCAATAGTGCTATTCAGAACTATTTTTAGTTTTCGTTTGTTTGAAGGTTGTTTTTAAGATATCAGATGCATATGTATTCAGATCGGAAGTTTCAACTTCGTCAAGAAAACTTTACTGCTTCTACGGTATCAAACATATCTCCTTCTTTAAATATAATATGATGATATTCTTCACTTTGAATGATCTTAGGTTTGGAAGTTCCTGTGTCCTTTATAAATAACTTATTATTTCGAAACTAAACAGATTTAAATCATATTGTTTTTTTTGTTTAAGAATCTTCCCTTTCTTAAAAAATGATGAATAAAACGGAGACATGTTTTGTGAGATATGAATTGGTTTAGTGTGAATTAAATTTGGTATAACTATTTTAGATAAATCTAAGTTAATAGCTCTCAATAATCTCATAAATTACGATTTATCATTGCTTAAAAAATGTTAGAATGATCGGTGGATAATATTCAGGTATTTGTTTATTTACAAATTGTTTTTATTATTTCGCCTAAATTTTCCCCATCAGAGATGGGAATGTTATTTATTCTTATAGCACAGTGACTGGTAATTTGATCAGTGTAATTAAATTGTGTTTTTATTCTCAGATTTTCCTGTTTTAGTTTAATGTGCTTTATTTCCTTCCTTTGTAGATTTAATATCAGCAGACAATGTATCAAAACGAGCTAAGAGAATATTTATTGAAGTATCTCCACTCCTCAGAGGTCTGTTTATTTTATACCAGCATGTTTTATCCGCCATATCTCCCTGAGGTGATATTACATTTTTAAGTAAATTATAAGTTTACAATATTTTTTTCCCCTTTTTAAAACGTCACAATAGATAAACTGACTAGTAATGATGTTATACAAAAAAATTCACTTTAAAAAACAAACAATAGATCACACAAAACTTGGAAATTTTCTAAGAGCAGATTTTATACAAGTTACTTTTTAAAAATAATTTTTCAACCATTTTGATTTGGTTTAAAAAATACGATTATTTACATTTAATTACAATAAGCTATATTACATTATAATATGCTATTGTTTATTTTTCAAAAATTATTACTGTTTATGAATATAATCTTTAAAAAAGTAATATAGAGTTAATACACATCTATTTTTGAAAAATTGTGTAATGAAAATTTCATATTTATCTTAGTTAAATGCTCTGTTGTGCTATCTCTGCTTAAACTTAGACTAGCTGGAAGTTTGTGCTGGTTTAGTATTCCTGAAATATACTGCTTGTACATGGCGGTGTGATTTTTTAAACACCAGTTTCTAGTCACACTTGTCACAGTGTTCTTTTTTTTGTTTCCCCATTATTATTTTATGGAATAGAATTTTATAGCTGGTCAGTTTTCACGTGTGTTGTTTTGATCTCTGAATCAAGTTACTAGCCTAGTGTAATTTATTTATTTACTGCAAATAAAATGAATTATGTCCTTAGATTTACAGTCTCAAGCGGTGTCAAGCTCTGCCGGTATATAATTTAATAATAATATTTAGGGAAGGGATTAGCTAAGTGGTTAGCGTACTGGACTCCCACGCGGGTTCGAATCCAGCTGTGCTACCCTTGCATTTTTTCTTCTTAGGAGCCTCTACAGCTCATTGTCCGATAATGGACAGTGTTGTCTGTTACGAGAGAACTCTGTCCGGAGGCCGGCATTGCACTGACAAGGCTCCGAGCGCCAATGACCATAGATGTTGACGCGCCTTAAATTTAAATAATAATAATAATAATGCCATGGCTGCAATATATTATAAGTATTTTCCATCCCCAGTGCTGGAGGACACCGCCTATATTATGACAGATCTGTTATAACTGACAGGAATGTTAGTCATAATAGGCCAGATATCATCCTTGAAAACAAATTAAGGAAGGATGTAAAATTAATAGACATCACTGTGTCCAACACACATAATTTAAGTAAAACTGTTGAGGAGAAGAAAAGAAAGTATGCTGAGCTTGGGGAAGAAATTACAAGAATATGGGAGGGCAGAGAGAATCGCGGTTGTTCCTCTTGACAATTCCACGACTGGAATTGTCCCCAAATGCCTACATGATGGTATCACGCTTCTTAATATTCATCCCAAATTAACCACTTATATTCAAAAGGCCATCATTTTGGATACATGCCGCATTGTACGGCTATTCTTAAATAATCAGTGAAAGTGTGCTTGGTACAACCCGCACCTTTCTTAAAAATAAAAATGCCAGCGTTAGTTGAGAAAAAATATGAATATAATAATAATACTTTATTTACAAAGAAGTACAAAATGACATTCAAACTATTCTATGGCAGGCATGGAATATCATTACCCTTCTGCCGGAGCCGAAAAGAAAAATTGCAGCCATAACGTTTTACAAACAAAAAAAAGAAAAAATATAGATATCTATGTTAATTACAAGCACAGAGGAAAATAAAACTAAATTAACAACGAAGTAAGAACTAAAGAAATAACCAAAAATAATAATAATAATAGGCGCTAATAACCTCGGAAGTTGATGCTCCCGGAAAAAAATAATAATATATAACTGTGCAGATAAAGCGTCACGCAGAAGGAATAGAAAAGAAATTACAAAAATATCATTAGATTAATTACTCATAAAGAGCTAAAACTTGAAATATTGAATCAGCTCGTAGCGACACTGCCATGTGTGGCGTGCATATTTTATTAAAGAAAAAGGAAAAGAATTATTAAGAAAAAATAAAAGCTGAGCCTTGGTAAGGAAACGACAATCCAACCAGAGAAGACAATTTCGAATAAAATGGAACATTCAGCCACAAAATGAAACACATCCTCCCTGGCACGAGAGCTGCACAATGCACACGAAACGATCTCCCTTTCAAGCCATGGCATATAATTAAGGTAGAGCAACTCATCTCTCAATTTAAAAAGCCAACGCAATTCTGATAAATGTAGCTTCCCAGTATACAACAAAATTGGAAATAGAAATGGAGTGTTCTAATTCTGTATATAATAAAAAATAAGAGAAAGACTGGGCCAACCTCACACATACTCCCGCACAACCTCCACGGGAACACCTCAAAAAACCACCTTCAAATGACGCAAGCTTACCCTTTTTACGAAACACAATAATCTTGAATTTTTGGAGGTTCACTTGTAAATTCCACTGCTTGCAGTATGAACTCAAGACGTTGATATTCCCCTGTAAGCTTACAGGACTATTAGCCAAGGGAACCAAATCGTCGGCATACATGAGGATCTTAGGAGCAAACCTGGTGCCACCTATTTTAGTAGCACCCTCTAAAGCTCATGGTAAGTCGTCCACAAATAAAGAAAAGAGGATCGGACTCAGAATACAACCCTGCCTCACTCCGCTTGAGATCTGGAACCATTCAGAGGTATTTTCAGAGCCTCTTACTGTTGACTCAGCATTAGAAATGGTAAAAATTTTATAACAAAACCCATATTACATAATTTAAGAATAAGAGCTTGACGATCAACAGAATCAAAAGCGGCCTTCAGATCGACAAAAAACAGTGAATTTTTTCGTCGTTTTAAAAACTTGAGGTTGATTATATTAATCAAAGTAAAAAGATAGTCAACATTACAATTTTACTTTATATAATTTATATGTTCATTAAAAAATAAATCGTTGATGATATTAAGATTGCGAATACTGTTTGTTCTGTTTAGTCCGAAGTCGTACTAAATCTCAAGGAGGATACAAGAATCTTGTATCTGGGAAAGTTAAATTTAAATAAATTATTAATGTATCTTTCATTCATGAGATTTGGATTACCATGTGATATTGCATCATTTTTTAGAATTAATATTACACAGAGTAATTTAGAGCCATTTTTGTTTAATAAGTTCAGAGATGTAAGAGATGACATGCAAAATATTAGAAAAGCAGAGGGGACCGAAATGCGATCCATTGATTACACCAGAAGTGACGAAAAAAGAATGACGATTTTTATATCAGAAAATTTAAATTTAATGAATTATTATTTTATAAATATAACATACTCGTATACCTACTATTGGTTATATACGAGGGTCTCCCTAGTGGAGGGACAAAGAGCTGTAAATCAAATATCTATATAAGTGTAACAATATTTTCAATTTCATAAGTTGGCATTCTGTCCACAGCTTAAACCAGCTGTTTCAGTATAATTACTCTTTTAGCAATGAGTCTCTCTGCACGCTATAAGAACAATTTTCATTCATTTGAAATTTACCTCCGATTTTTAAGAAATACGGTGTAAAGTTATATGTACATGCGAACTTGTACAAGTGGGTTGATTAAAAGCATGACTCATTTGCGGACGGTATTATTATTTTTATGAGTTTTACCGACTAGTCTCGCATTAATTCTCGAATTCAAGACGGCCGACGAGTTGCAATAAAAGAAAGAAGTCTCGATCTGGAAAAAGTGATGTGGTTTGCAATGGTAAGTAGTAAGTATTCCTATTACTAGAGGACAACAACGCTCGCCTACATAACGCATAATCAACGCTTGAAACTATTGAGGAATCAAGATGGAAAGTTATGCTAACGCATCCACATCTCAGATTTCTTTCTATTTGGTCTTATATTACATATAGTGGAAGTTTTCTAATTTGTCACATCACATTTTGGACACAGATTTAAATACCCTATCAGGCTTCCAACCTAACTGTTGGAGCACTCATTGTTGTTATATAAGACTTTATTTCTCAATAATCTCTCATCCTAAGCTAATCAGTAATCCTGTTTACAGATTGGAAAAAAGGATCTGGTCGAAGGATTTGCTTCGCTAGACAAATTAGCATTACGGGCCAAATAATTAAACTCACCAAAAGCACAAACAGAAATCTTGCTGACTTATATAAATGTAAATAAGTAAATAAAAACATGTTGCTTAATTTGGGCCTCGTAATATCAAGTTTTATGTGACTTTTAAACATTTCTTTAAAATAAAAGCGTTCAGTCAGCCGATTTTAATCCGATTTGTTCAATACATCTATTTTTGTCGTCGGTTAATCGAATTTTTTATAAAATGAGGTCAGCAAAACATTTTACTAGTTCAAAATAATTTATTTCTTCTTTTGGTTAAAGTTAAAGGTGAATAAAGAGTATGGTTAGGAACTAAGTATGACATTCTTACTGTATTCTGATTATACAATTTCTATTTGATCTCAAAATAATTTGACGCTTTTCTCGATGTTTGTTCTAAATAAATTTTAACTTTGACAGAATAATTATGGAAAGGTAACATCCATTTAACAAACAGTTTTGTATGTATTTTCAATGGAAATATTTAAATTTTGTTTTTAATTTCTAAATTGAAGAAACTTACACTTTTTTCAATACTTCATAAAACTATCCATTTCATTTGAAACAAATTTCGAAAAAAGGTTTCGGAATTTTTCTAGTCAGTTTTTGACTCCAAACTAACAATTTTAATTTTTTTTGGGATAGATAAAAGCGCTGCAATCGATGTCATTTATAATTGACCAGTTTTCAAACATTTTATTATACATCTAGTTACATTAACAAATAATAGGGTGTATAAAAGAAATGAGCGTTTTTTCAATAGAAAATACATTTTTTGTTACCTTTTATGAATTTTTAAAGTATTCAAAATATAGCCCTTTATGATTGTTGAGCTACTTGATCCCTCGCTGATATTATTGCCTGAGTTTGAAATCAAAGTTGTTAAATTTTTTTCCCACAAAGAAATTGTGTCATGAGCCGGAACAAATGGTAAACGGATGAAGTTAAGTCTGAATTTGGTGGATGTAAAAGAAGTTCAATGCGATCAAATTCTTCAATTTTTTCTTTAGCTGACTGGCCGAACATTATCTTACTAAAACAAAATTTGTTTGCGATTGACAATACCGGATATTGCTTGGTCACTTTTGAGTACGCTCTATCTACTAATTGTTGGTGGTGAAATTCGAAATTCATGGAAAGTCCATCGGGAACGAATTTATGATATTACTCCTTTATAATTCCACAAAACTCACGATGAATTTTTCCCAAATTGCCAACTTGCACCAACCGGAAATACCCTTTGATCGCAATTCAACCATTGACCTTATGTCTCAGGATTTCAACAGCAAATATACTTTATTTGTAGAAACTCATGTCAGATGGCGGCCTGTTGAGATGTAAATTCATGCTGAACATCTCCTTACATTTCCTATAGAATGGAGATGGTAGCTAACGGTGTCTGCCAGTTGTGCAGCAAGTACTCGTGCACTTGTGGTTGGGTTTGACTCGACAGCTTTCCATAAAGCCTCATCAATGTCACATGATGGCCGCCTTTAACTTGTTTTCATTCTAAACTCCTACCACCAATATGAACTTTTGGAACCAAAAATAGTCAGTACGCTGATCAAGGACATGTTCCCCTTCGATTTCACATAGAGTACGCGTAGCTTATAGTGAGGTAAAATTACTAATGATCATAAGACACATCATGGTTTTCTAAAAATGTTCACAATTTGACTGACTATTTGAGGGGGACATGAAATGTATAGAAATACTCTACAGAGTCTAAAGATTAATATAATATAGTGTTATGGACCGTACATATTGTTGCTGCTTAGGATACAGGAGTTACCAAAATTTGATTATAATCAAATACTGGTAGCTCCAATTGCTAAGAGCAACATATAGTAAATATATAATATATACTAATAAAAATGTTTGAAAACTTGACAATTATAATTTGTATTAATTATAGCAAGTTTTGTGACTGTCCCACACAAGACTTCTTTCCTATTTTTTGCTTGGTTTTCTGATTGTTGCTATTTACTTGAAAAGAGTTGCAAAGACACTGTTTCTTTAAACTTGAGAGGTTAAATACACATATGATTATTTCTAGGATTTTCTCTTAATCTAAATAAGAGGAAGTTTCCCGATCATTTCAAATTTTAGAAATGGAGTATTCATAGGGAATTCATGTTTTAAGGTCTCCTGTGTTCGAAAAAATGTTATTACCGAATATATAATATGTGTGAGTAAACAAAATATTTCGAAAATGAAAAAATCATTGAAACAAAAACTTGTTATATCGTTTAGCACATTACTATTGCATCTGGCACGAAGGTTTTGGGTTCCATCAACCGGAAGGAAATGTTTTACTGAATATTTTTTCTCGAAAACAGATAGAGCGATTTTCTTTAAATCAATCACTTTTATTTGAAATATTATCCCGGGAAAATTAATTTTTTTGGAGGAAACAATAGCCGTTAAGCTTTTCATTAGAAGAATTGATAGAATTCCGATTTTGAAGAAACTGTATTAGCCAGAAGTGTGCCTTTACGGAATAGGTTTTTGAATTTTTTTTTAATTTTCTCGAAAACCAATATAACGATTTTATTTAAACTTGGAATGCTTACACTAGTGTACCTATCACTTTTATTTGCAAAAAGGTTTCTGGGAAATTGATTTTTGGACGTTAGATATTTTTTTTTCTAAATTAATTTAAATTTTCTCTACAACATTTATATTGGGACCATAAAAAGAATATTCCGATCCTGCCCAATTTAGTTGATTCAATTTTTCATCAGTAATACATGTTTGCCGTCCACACAGAGTATGAACGAAAAAATTATTGGCGAATGGTTTTTGTCTATCTACTTATATATCCGACACTGTTGATTTTTTGTAAAATATACATGTAAATTCCATATATGTGTCCAAAATGTATTTGCAGGTAAATTGATTTTTGGGGAATTCTGGAGAGGTTAAGTGTCTAGGCTTAGTTTACATTGCCATTTGAGAACAATGTACCGGATCCGCATCTCACCACCAATAAAATTAAAGGTAAAATATTCATTTACTAATACGAATTTATTTATGACTAAATATTAATTTAGCCAAATTTCAAACTTTAAGAAAATTTCGATTAAAATAGATGTGAAAAAAATGTGATCGTTTGGTATTTCTCACCAGATTTATTTTTTTTTTTTTGAAACTAAGTTATGAATTGATGAATAAAAAAAATTCAAATCACTTTAAACAGAAACACGATAGACTGCATAGGGGTGGATAGCTGTTTATTTGATTTATTTATTTATTTTTCTTTAAGAACGAATCTGCCAACTTATTTTCATTTTTATGAATTATTGTTTTTATTAATATTTTAACTCACATAAAGCCTGCAATACACAACATATTTAAAACATATATTTTTTACTCACGCTTAGAATTGGTGGGGGATGAGAAGTTTAATCGCTCTCGTAGTATTGGATATTTAAAAAAAAAAATGTAGATGTAGTAAAATATGTTTTCTAATAGTAGTAATTTTCTTTTCTCCAGAGGACTTGATAGTTGAAGATCACCTGTTGAAGAGCAACTGTCAGTGGGGCCAGTTTCACTGGCTTATATGGCAATACCCACCCCTCCGGACAAACAATATCTCTCTCTCTCTCTGTGGGAGGGTTGGTTGAAACGCCCGCGCATAGCCGCCACACTCTAGTGTGCTGTGAAACAGCGGCGGCGGTGTTGTTCTATACCGCCCCCGCTTTTCAAACTGAAGAGAGGGAGAGATTTCCTAGAAAAGACACGGTTTTAGCGAGAGTAGCCCTGCCGTTCACTGAGCCTTAGTGGGAGAAACTGAATCAACTAGAGGGATATGACAGTGAGAATGGAATGTACTGTATAGTTGGTGAATTAGGTTGGCAACCCGCACGTTCGATGCTCGACTCCTAATTGGTTATGAATCAGCCAGCTGGCCTAACAGCCAGATCTCGCTCTTTCTCTTTCAGCACCAGCTCCTTACTACTACTCTGATATATCACCTGAACTTGTTATCCTTTTCATAACCCTTCCTTCCCATTCACTCATTCCTAACCTCCCTTAGTGGTAGACAAGTTTCTCCATACTAAATTCGAAGGGTTGTACCCCATGGGAAATCCAAATTAGCATGAATCCTACATTTAAACTATAATTAATACAATTTTACTATTAAACTAATTAAACTAATTATAATAGTTTGGTAGTAATAATGTAATACAGTTAAATGTACAATTACTTTATGAATATGTATTTATAATTAACTTATTCAGTTTACTCTACCTCACCGCTAAACGGGTTACTGCAATCACGTCAGATTTATAAAAACTATCTAATTTTCAACGGAGATGCATATTTGGTGGTCCTTCGAGCATGATAAACATGTTTATAAAGATATTCTTTTTGCGGGTACCTGAGTGGAAGGTTTCTATCATAACCTTCAACTGAATAGATTTTTTAGTTTTATGTAATTCCCGACTTTTATCAACCCTAAAACACATATGGCTTTTATTTCAAACTTTTTTTTTTTGAAAAATTAATTTCATTAATAATGATAGTATGTTCTTGAGAGTTTTCGCCAATTAATTTTCATTTTGTTGTGTTATGGTTAAAGTAGAAATATTAGTTATATCAGTTTTTGTTTTTGTTTTATTTTTTAATTACTTGGGAAATGATTTCTCCTGTGAAAAAGACAATAGATTCATCGAAATGTTGGCTCAGTTATATATATAGTTTTTTGTATTTTTTTTTGCTATTTGAACTTCAATATTCTACTTTATTGCTAAAGGTCGTGGAGACTCTATCAAATAATATTATTGAAAATGTGGGTGGGTCCGCAATGCTGGATAACGTATTTTATCCATCGTAGCATGCATATTGGTTTTGTTCCTGACCGGTTTCGGATTTTCACCCATCGTCAGAGCAAAGTGACCAGGTTCATGTAGAGAGTTCACTTCAACGAAATGTTTCTGTTAGACTTACACTTGTTGGTTGTATATATGTGCGAAGGTTATAAGGTTATGTTACATGCATGTTACTGTGTGTTTCATGACAAAGTGGAATTATTATAAGTTGTGATTAGACATTAGAAAATAGTGTATAATAAATAGCATGTTTAACAATACTTTATAACTAAATTTTAATGGTGTTGTTAAGCATGCTCAGTGTTTCATCGTCATTTTTATTAGGTGGGGGGAGGCGATAAGTTATTTCAGGAGTAAACACACTAATACCTGAGCTGCTTAGCAACACTATTAAAATTTAGTTATAAAGTATACTTCAAAACATGCTATTTATTATACACTATTTTCTACTGTCTAATTACAACTTATAATAATTCCACTTTGTCATGAAACACACACACATAGTAACATAAACTTCGCACATATATCAACCAACAAGTGTGAGTCTAAAGGTATGTCCACACCGGTAGACAAAATCGTGCAAATGTCTATAGATTTTCGAAAATATTATCCATAGTCTGTTGGGAACAAGTTGCAAAACAATTTGTAGACTTAGTCACGCATCCACACCTATATACAATGTCTCGGGTTAGTATTGGAACCATTCTTCGTAATGGCCGGAGATATTGCTGCTTGTGGGTTGATAGCCGCTTCGTTATTATTTTTGAAAGTAAAAACAGAAAAAGAAGACGTTGGTGGACACGGCAGATTTTTATTAGAGGGATAAAATCTCTTGGATAAATTGAGATTGGAAGATGCCATGGAATTCTGGAATTTCACACGATTGACGGAAGGGTCAAAATCACTGGGGGGGGGGTGATTTTGAAGATTTACTTCTGATGGTTGGGGGAAAAATCGTCAAGCACCACACGAATTTCCGGGAAACCATTCCAGTTTCTCTCAAGTTGGCAGTCACGCTCCGTTTCCTGGCGGCTGGTAGGACTCATTCACCAGCCTAATGTAGTTTCTGTCTACTTAGGACACGTCCAGACTACGAAATGTTGCGCAACAAATCGCAAGTTTTCCATTTGAAATGGGTGACCTACAGACATGAGATTTTTGTCTATGGAGAGCTGCAGAACACCCAAATTGTTTTCGACTGTCTATCGATAATCACAGAACTTTGTTCATAGCCACGAGTTGCGCGATTTTATCTACCGGTGTGGACAAGGCATAACAAAAACATGTCGTTGAATTGAACTCTCTACACGAACTTGGTGAACTTGCTACGACGGATAAAATAACGGAAATAATATTATGTGTGCATTTTTTAAAATCGTCTCCTAAGTTGATGCTATGTATTAACTTGCATTGGAGAAGTAAAGGTTTTAGATGAATCATAACACCAATCCCTCCATTTTCTTGGAAAATGGGCTTTTATCCAGCAAAAATCTCCACTTCCTTCTCTGTTTCCAGTCTACAAAACAAACTGCTGTAAAATGGTTTCTAGTAAAGGTGAATGTATGCTTGAATTTTTAATCGATTCAAAACTAGTCCTGCAATTGTAAAAACCGTTTTCCTCTCTTCGTGCTCCGGGCTGCCATTGACCTAAGCTCTCCACTCACTCCACAAGAGCTTTAGCTATGACGAATTGCACGGTCTGGTTGATGATAGAAACTGTACACATCATTCCAAAATAATCGCTTTCAGACAGGCCTTGGCTGTTTTTAAGAGCTATTGCGCAAAAAATTTAATTTTAAATGGGAATTCCAGAAAATCTAATATGAGGAAAAATCCTTCAACTGGAAGCTGCCTTTTAAAGTGCAATTTTAATGTAATTTACTACCTCAATAATACGAATCATTCATTGTTTGATTTATTTTATTTTATTTTTTAAGTAGTTGGCACAAAATTCCAAATTAAGCTTTTTTCGGGCCACTAATTTCTATAGTCATTAGCACCGATTAAACTATTTTACACTATATTGAATTCATTAGCACTTTCTAAAGGTGAGTAATGATAAAACTGTAAATGAAGCAAGAGCTGACATAGACACTTCCTGCTTTTAATCGTTGAATATAGTCACGGAAAACTCAATTTTATTTAAACATAGTTTTACGTTTAACTGTTCAAACTTTAAATTAAAAAGTAATATAAAAAAAAAAAATTAATAATTGTTTTATTTTTTTACCGGAGAACTTAGAATAATTATTATTTACAAACAATTTTTTTATATTAAAAAATAAATATTGATTATTTCTATTTAACATATTATACCTATATAACATAACTTAGGTAAACAAATACAGTTTATTGTTCACAATTAAGAAATTAATGATACTGTATTATGTACTTCTGTTTATTAGTGTAAGAATTCTGCTAGGACTAATTTCAAAATTGGTCTTACAATTTATAAATTGCCAAGCTTGGGATTGTTCAAACTTTAAATTGGCAATAAAATAATATATATATAAAAACAACGTTCAATTAATGTTACAAAAAAAATATAGCCAATCACTTTAAATTTTAATTAAATTCATAAATTGTTAAAAAGTGGGCATTCATTCAGTTATTAAAATTGAACTGCCCAGAATGTATGCCATATATTATTAAACCGCATGGAAGTTGAGTCTGTATTTGAGTTTCAATGGGGGAAATGGACGACTAAATACCGTCAGTCTAGAAATAGAAAGCTGCTTTAGGGCACTTAAATACTTGATATTTAGTTTATAATATGGTATGTTTAGTGTATGTAATGTTTTTCTATAATCTTCATTTTATAACAATTCATTTATTATTGTATTACAAGTTTTATTATGTACAATAATAGTTGACTGATATAATTTTATCTTTATTCATAGTATTTAGATTTTAGATTTGGAAACATTTGTCTATTTTATGAAACATTTTGATGAAGATTTAATATTATTAGTGTGGTAATGTGAGAGCGATGGTTTTACTGAATATATTAATATATACATAATAATATATGCATAATAATTAATGTTTTGCAACTGTTCTATGGCGCTTAGAGGAGCAGTGTCTCTATGGTTACAATATTGAAACTGTTTTAGGTTGAATAAACAGTCTGTAGAATTATTAGAGGAAAATTACGGTATAATAAAAAAAAGTAGTAAACAATTCAAATATTCCTTTTTATTTACATTCTCTCACTCCTAGTAAGCGGAAGTATTGTAATCGTGTCAAATTTTCGATATCGAGTTTTCACCGGAAATATCCGTTTGAGGTACCCTGAGTCCAAAAAAATGGTTTTTAGCAAATGGTCTGAGTGTGTGTGTGTGTGTGTATGTATGTGAACAGCATAGCTCAAAAACGAAAAATCGTAGAAAGTTCAAACTTGATATTACGTTTAGGTATCACCATGGGATCTGACGGTGCGTTATGTGTCAATATTCCTCAACCGGAAGTACCACTTTACTAGTTGTTTTTTTTACGTTTTTGCAATTTTCTCAAAAATGGCTCCGAAGATTTTCTTTAAACTTGCAATATCAACTACACATACAAAGAGCTACAACTTTTATTTGAAACATTTCTCCAGGAAAATTCATTTAAGGGCACTTCTGGGGGAGGGGTGGGGTTAGGTTTCATCTTAACTGCTGTTTCAGTATATTAGACAATTCTGTCATCTAAATAATGTTAATTAGAATTAAATATGTTGTTGAAGTTCCGAGTTTGAAAAAAAATAGATAACCGGAAGTGCGTTTTACTGAAATATAATTTTCAGTTTTCTGGTATTTTCTCGAAAATGGCTCCAACGATTTTCTTTAAACCAGCGTTGTTAACTATACATATAAAGAGCTACAACTTTTATTTGAAACTTTTCCCCTGATAAATTCATTTAAGGGGACTTTTGGGGGAGGGGGGTTATGTTTTTCTTTAAAATGCTATCACAGTTGATTATACAATTCTGTCATCCAAATTGAAATAACTAGAAATTAATATATGACCCAAATTCCGAGTTTCAAGGAAATTAGTAATCCGGACAGTTTTACTGGACAGTGTTTTCACTTTTCGACGAATTTCATTAAATTTGGTACACTAACTATAAAATTTGTCAATTATAATTTTGAGTACTGGAGTAAGAGAAAGTTGTGTGCGTGTTTCACACCAGATTTTTTGATCATCTAAGTCCAAGATCTGCAGCTTTAAATAGGGTGCCAGCTTTATCGTTCTTCGTTTTCATTCATTTTGTTACCTATGTTCAATTTTTGCCGTTTGCTTGTATTTATTACAGCCTTTTTATTTCAAGATTGTAATTTATTTCAAATAATAAAAAGATGAATAATTAAAGAAAATAGACACTGAAGTGGAAAGATAAATAAATTCTTTTGCCTTGTGTTTTGAAGAAGGTTATTGGTGGGCTAGTAATAGCGTTTTCTAGTATTGTTTTTGTTTTTGCATCATCGTCTTTCTAGAATAGCATCTCTCTTTTTTGCAGCTGTACTCTCTTTTATGAACATTAATGATAAATGCAATCAAGTTTCCAACCACATTTCACAGTTTTTCTTTTCATAAAGAACCACTTTTCATAAAAGTTGAATCCATTAACCTCCTTTATCCATTTCCTTTCTAAATCTCCCTATACTAGAATTCTTTTCTTTTATTCATTCAAAAAAATCAGTGACCGAATAAACTGTGCTTTTCAGGGTTTATAAATATTATCTCTGACAGGATTAGAAATGTTAAAATCAGGGTAAGAAAATTTATTAATGGAAAACTGCCTCCTGAAATACAACGATTTGGTGAAATGGAAATTCAGAGTCCAGAAACAGTTCTGGAAGGAGAAGAAGATGTGGAAAGGAAAGTAATATGTGATCTTACCGTATGTATCCTCATGCTGCATCAAGGTTAAGACAGACTTATGCTAAAAAGGAGTCTTCAAGTTAGATTAGATTAGAATGATAAAGGGGAGGCGAGCCTCGTTGCACCGCGATCTACACTAAGGGTCTACCGTAGATTCTCTATGGTTACAGCAAATCCTTCAGTTACGCCATTTTAATCAAGCCTAGTAAAACTGAAAGCAGCTCCATCATGAAGCTCATGGCTTTGAGATTGCTTCCTCCTAGTTAGGAAAAACCTTGCCCTCATCAAGATGTGAGGTTTTGTACCGGGGATTCTGCCTCAGTCTTGCAGAATCGGCAAAGCGCGTTCTCTTGCAATTAGTAATTGATGCATATACCTAATCAGCTTGCAATGTCCCATAGACCTCAAGTTAGAAAAAAAAAGTTCTAACACTTTTTCGTCATTACTCTAAGGCGGACAAACAATCAGAGTAATGTAACTTGTTTGTTTTTTTTTTGGAGGGTCCATGTTTCAGAATCAACTGCACTTCCAAAACGTTTTTTGAAAGTGACTTTTGTGTCTTTGGAAATTAGGCTATTCCCTTGGTGAGTTGTCTCTACATGCGTAAATAACCTTTGTTTATGAGAATTGTTTTTGTGTTTTGAGGGATATCTCATTATTTTCGTTGATTAGCGATTCCAAATGGTTGATATTTCAATTATTTTTTATTTTTTAATTTGAACAGGTCCAGAGGATATCTCAGGAACTGGCTGTTTTCCGTGTATGTTGTTTTGGTCTTGGAAACGCTTTCTCTTTAGCATTCTTTATGAGAAAATTTCAGTAGGGTATCTTTGAATTTTGACCGGTCATTGGATGTTGCAATAGTTAATGCAATTATTCCATTTAACTTGGTGTTTTATACCGAACATTATACTTTCGTTTTAAGGATTTCATGCCAAATAATATTTATTTGGTCTGTCATCAACTTTGCCTGTGCTGAAACCCAAGCTGATATGGTCCAATCTCTTCTCCGTGTATTCAAGGCAGCTTCTTATAAATAATTCTCTTAATATTAAAAATACAAAAACTTACAGGCAGGGTGAGGAGAGATTGATTTCCTTACAGGTGCGGTATTCCACTATATCTTCACTTTATGTGCTAGATTTAATGTACCACTTCACACAATCCCAAAGAATTAACTCTCCTGCAGTCGTTTAATGAGAACGCTATTTCCATGATAGAAAATAGTTCCGGAAGGATTTCATCTTTTTGAAGCGTCATTGACTTTTAGTATCTTCAATGACCACCTAAATATCATGTTCGTCTAGTAGGGGGTTCCATTATATTTTCCAAGACTGGACAACCTTACATTCCATGTTAGTACCCCATTGCATTTTTATTTATGAGGGTACCAAGTTTAAAAAAAGAAGAGAAAACAAATCCTCTCTCTAATGGATTTTTCAGAAATTATTGTCCCTTTAGTTCCTTCCTTCATTTCAAGCACTTATTCTTGTATACAAATAGCTTTCCATCCTTATACTTCTTTAGAAAATATTCATATTATTACAAAGAGGATTTGTTTAAATGAGATTATAAGAAATGTAGACATAAATAATAATAATAAACATTGCATAAAAATCCTCTAACTATAAATCTAATCCCTACTTTATAAAAAATAAAATAATAAACAAAGATAAAACAAGAATAGAAATTGCATAATATTACTATACTTTATTTTATATTCTATTGTTTTATTTAGTGAAAAAAAAAACGGAGAAAAGAATAGAAACAAATATTATAAGAAATGACCATAGACAAAAAGGAAATTGCAAATTTAATAAAATACTGAGATTTAAACATCAAAGGAATAAAAACAACCGATTAAATCTAATATAAAATAATTGGGTGATACTGGTTTGTAGAGAACGTACCTCCGCGTAGAAATAAAGCTTCTCCTATAGCATTTATTATAAAATAGAGTTAAACATTTATAATTCAAACAATAATAATACAAATATTATCTTTATTAATTTAACTACTTTGAAATAATAATAAAAAATATATTATGTACATATAAAATAACAAGGAAGAATTATCCGGGAAATATTGATTTTTTTTCTGAAGATTTGCGTTGTTTTTCTCTACAATACCACTTCAGTACAATATACGGTTCTACCATCTGTATAATATTATAAAACATATGGAGAATTGTTAGAATTACAAGTTTACGAAAAAAAAAAATCTGGTGTGAAACACTCACACAACTTTCTCTTACTCCAGTACTCAAAATTATAATTGACAAATTTTATAGTTAGTGTACCAAATTTAATGAAATTCGTCGAAAAGTGAAAATACTGTCCAGTAAAACTGTCCGGTTTACTAATTTCCTTGAAACTCGGAATTTGGGTCATATATTAATTTCTAGTTATTTCAATTTGGATGACAGAATTGTATAATCAACTGTGATAGCATTTTAAAGAAAAACATAACCCCCCCTCCCCCAAAAGTCCCCTTAAATGAATTTATCAGGGGAAAAGTTTCAAATAAAAGTTGTAGCTCTTTATATGTATAGTTAACAACGCTGGTTTAAAGAAAATCGTTGGAGCCATTTTCGAGAAAATACCAGAAAACTGAAAATTATATTTCAGTAAAAACGCACTTCCGGTTATCTATTTTTTTCAAACTCGGAATTTCAACAACATATTTAATTCTAATTAACATTATTTAGATGACAGAATTGTCTAATATACTGAAACAGCAGTTAAGATGAAAACCTAACCCCACCCCTCCCCCAGAAGTGCCCTTAAATGAATTTTCCTGGAGAAATGTTTCAAATAAAAGTTGTAGCTCTTTGTATGTGTAGTTGATATAGCAAGTTTAAAGAAAATCTTCGGAGCCATTTTTGAGAAAATTGCAAAAACGTAAAAAAAACAACTAGTAAAGTGGTACTTCCGGTTGAGGAATATTGACACATAACGCACCGTCAGATCCCATGGTGATACCTAAACGTAATATCAAGTTTGAACTTTGTACGATTTTTCGTTTTTGAGCTATGCTGTTCACATACATACACACACACAGATCACACACAGACAACACACACAGACACACACACACACACACACACACACATACAGACCATTCGCTAAAAACCACTTTTTTGGACTCAGGAGACCTCAAAACGGATATTTCCGGTGAAAACTCGATATCGAAAATTTGACACGATTACAATACTTCCTCTTACTAGGAGTAAGAGAAAGTAAAAATCGATTAAATGAAAGTGCACGACTTTAGAGAAAAGGTATTTTGAAAAGGATTTTTTTGTTTTTTAGGAATTTTCTTGAAATCGACGATTTCCTTTCAAGTTGGAAAATCCTAATTGTACAAATATAAACCAATCACTTTTATTTGTAATATTATCCGGAAAAAAATGGTTCTTAACAAGTTCTGAGCGATATGCGATTTTAAAATTCAAATCTATTTGTTTAATATTATTGGCGCTTTTTTTTAGATTATGATTTAAATGCCTAGGGAGGTTATTTTTGTGTCCATATCACTTTTATGTTAATTTTAGAATTTACGTATGTTGTCTCATTATAATAGGGTGTCCCATTTGAACGGACCACTTTTGAAATAACTCTTAAATGTAGCAAGATATCAAAAAAGTAAACATAAAAATTTGTTGAAGTATTTTCGCTCTAGTTTATGATGGTATTAATGTTATTTGACTTTATTGCCGCCTTACAACTTAAATCAGTGGTTGAAAGTGGCGATTTCCTTTTAACCCCCACTTTTTACTGCTATATTGAAAACTACTAAAAGAAAAATGACTTTAATTTCTCTTCAATATTTCAAACCGTTGCCGGGATATTCAATCATAAATATTAAATGTTCGTCGTTTTTTTCCCTATTTCTTTGTTTCATAAACTAAAATTAAAAGCGGATTTTCTTATTAATTTCGAAAAAATAAGAGAGTTCAAATTGTGATACAATTTAAAACCTATTTTAAAACCATTAGGGACTATTGGTTATATTTTTCTATATATATATATATATATATATATTGGCTGTTTTATTTTACTTTATTTATAGTATTTATGTGTTTTATGAATAAAAACTTGAACCCATTGAAAGCCTTAAGTCTTTTTTATTTCTTTAAATATTATTAATTAACATTCAGTTATTTCCTTTACGTTTCGGCATTTCACATGCCATTATCAAAAGGTTTTTTTTTTATAAATAATAAAACAGTACATTATATCTTATTAAGTACAATGAAAGTTTGTATCACTATTTTTGTATGCTTTAGTTGTTGAATATATGTATGCTAGTTTGTTATCAGAGTTTTATTTTCTTCATTAGTATGCTGTTTTTATTTTTTCTATTATAGTTTAATTTATTTTGAAGTGAATGTGAACTGCTTTTGGATAGTTGAGGATGTATTTGTATCTCGTAGTTTAAATGGTGCACCACGTGATTTTGTACTGGTTTTTGAATTTTATATGCTGGTTACTATAAATTTATTGGACATGTTTTTACTATTATTATATTTGGCTGATGGTTGAATTAGACCCTAGCTATTCACAGTTCAGTAGGTTACTCTGAACGCAACAGATAGAGTTGCTAATCGTACCATGTCTGCCGGAATAGCTAAGCAGTGTAATGTAATGGTGTGGATGTGTGTATAGGTAGCTTGTGGCGTAGCGTTTTAGCGAAAAGGGCTTGTATGTTTGCTTGAGATAGAATGCAAGAATAATTAAGAACACACTGGTAGTTTAAAACAATATATTCTCTAAGAGAAATTAAGTTAACAACAATATGCTTATAAATTAATTGGAATAAACTCTTAAAACTTGATATGGCTCTGATGTTTTTTAATTTACGAGGTACAGGGTAGTTCTTAACCGATTTTAATTTTTCTTCGTCGGGTCTTATTCCGTTAGAACTAATTACATAACCCAGATATTTACAGCTGTCTTTAAAAAATTGACATTTACCCAAGTCTATACACAAGTTACCGGTCTGGAGACGCTTCATTACTTTTAATAATGCATGAAGGTGTTCGTCGAAAGTTTTCCCATGGAAGACGAGTATATCGTCTATGAAGGTGTGGCAGATGTCACCAGTATATCCGGACATAATTTTGTCCATTAAACGCTGATAAGCGCTGCTGGCGTTCCTTAAACCGAAGGGAAGAACCTTGAATTGATAGGTTCCGAAATTAGTGACGAAGGAAGTCTTTTCTTTAGATGCTTCGTCAAGGAGGATGCCGTGGAAGGCACCACTGATGTCTAAGGTGGTATAGAAACGGGTGGCATTCAGTGTGGATAGGATATGCTGTATATCCGGGAGCGGGTAAATTTCAGAAGTGGTGATGGCATTTAGTTTGCGAAGATCAACCACATACCTGTATTGTTTTCGGAGCTGTGTAATGTCTGTAACATCAACTTTAGTGTGGTCAGCGTGTTTTTTCTTAATGAGTATGACGGGGTGAGCCCAGTTGGATTTGCTTTCCTCTATTATACCTCTATCAAGATTGTCTTGTATGAGGGCCTTGAGGATGGGAGCCTCGGAGTGTGCTATCTTATAGGGGCGGTGGACACAGGGGCATGATTTTTAGTGTCAATGTGGTGAGTGACTCCAGAAAATTTTGTTTGGAAATTGTTGTCGTGTGTGAAAGCGTCATAAAAAGGAGTGAGGGCATGTAGAACTTGTTGTTGTTGTTGAGAAGAGAGATGCGTTAATTTGTTGAGAAGTTCTTGTTGAAATAGAGCGATTTCGTTTGTGTTAGTTTGATTGGCAGATTGTACTGCGTTTATGGTGTGAGCCTGTAGATTTGAGAATAGGTTGAGAAGTGTGTCATGTAGAATGAAAATGATTTCTAGTGTTTTATGTTTTACGTCTGTCTCGAAGTACCATAGGATGTTTATTTAGGGATTGTGGCATTTTCCTTATATATGCCTTTTTAATTTTACTGAGGTGTATTACTTTTTTACCGTCTTCCATACGTAAGCGTACAGTATGGTTGGGGTATAATTTGTCTATTTTGTAAGGTCCAGAAAATTTATGACCAAATTTGCCCTGAGGTTTGAAAATTTTGAGGTAAACATTGTCATTATCCTGAAACTGATGTTTAGATACATTCCGATTATAATATTTGGCTCTAGTAACTTTTGCCTTTTCATTATTTTCCTTAGCTGAAGCGCGTACCTCTTTAATTTTATTGTACAATGTCCTTGTGTGGATATTAAAATTATCGAGGTCACGGGATGGGAAGTTTACTAGCCAAGGAAATTTGAACTTACTCCCAAATATGAGTTCACGAGGAGAATAGCCTGTCGAGGTATTTGGGCTTGAATTGTGTGCAGCTTTTATAAGTGGTAGATATCTGTGCCACTGGTTTTGTGAGTAGTGGGAGATACTACGAGCTACCGTTTTATGGATACGTTCCAATTTGCCATTGGAAGCAGGGTGGTAGGGAGTAGTGTTAACTTTTCGGATTTTCAATAGGGTGCAGATCTGAAGTATTATGGTAGAAGTGAAATTGGTACCTAAATCTGATAGTAGGTACTTGGGTGTGCCATAACGGGTAAAAATTTCATTTACAAGTATCCGCGCAATATTCTCAGCCTTTTGATTTGTCATTGGAAACATCTCGAGAAAGCGAGAATACTGGCAGATAATGGTAAGGATGTATTTGTATTCCTCACCTGTGTCTGCATCAGTGGAACCTTCCATGGGGCCTACTACATCTATAGATAAAGCCTGAAATACGTTCGTTGGCTCTTGAAAATCACCCAAGGGAGTTTGTGAGGAATATGCGACTTACTAGTAGCGCAACTATGACATGTTTGTACATAGTTTTGCACATCAGTAGAAATATTTGGCCAAGTGAAGAACATTTTTATTCTGTCATATGTCTTATGAATACCATAGTGTCCCGAGAGAGGATTGTCATGAAATAATCTCATGATGGTATCACGCATAGAGTTAGGCACTAGCGTGCAATTGTCAACAGTATGCACTATTAAACCCTGTTGGTCTAAGGAATAGTGGGGGGTTTGAAGTAACTTCTGACATTCAGCGTCATTACTTTGAAGTTCTAGGACTTCCAGGAGGTCTATCGTTGGATAATATTCATCGGTTTCGGCTTGAATGCAGCCTATGTATCGACTAAGTGCGTCCGCATGTGCAATATTCTTGCCGGAACGATGCTCAATATAAAAATCAAATTCTGCCAGTTTCATGCTCCAACGGAAGAGCTTATTGTGGCTATCTTTGATGTTTTTGAGCCATTGGAGGGCTGCATGGTCTGTAACTACCTTAAATCTGTAGCCATACAAGATATATCTATAGGTTTTACACCCAAAGACGATGGCTAACAATTCACGTTCGGAAGTACAGTATTTGGATTCTGCTTCATTAAGCACACGTGAAGCAAACGCTATGGGTCTTTCATCGCCATTAATATTTTGGCTTAGAATTGCGGAAATACCTATATTGCTTGCATCCGTAGTAAGGATGAATTCATGGTCGTAATTTGGATAGGCAAGAACTGGTGGAGATATTAAGGTGGATTTGAGAGCTTGAAAAGCGTCTTGACGCTCTTGTGTCCACTGAAAATTTACACCTTTCTGTTGGAGGCAATTTACTCCAATTACATAGACGTCTTGAAAAATATAATCTTTCCCCAAGCAATTCGTTCACTGACAAAATGTATAAGATTAATGGACAAGCCATGGGCATCGACGCTGCTGTAGAATATTTACTTGCGCAGCAGCAATTAGCAAATCCTCCAATTAATAATCAACCTTGTCCCTTAAGGAATTTGCAATTAATCAATAGCTTACCTACCTTCGATGGCGAAAATTCAGCCAAAGTGTCAGATTTCCTTGACCAAATTAGCCATTGTGCTAGTCTTTCTGGCTGGGACGACGCTGCTAAATTAGAAATATTAGTACTAAGGCTCTCAGTTTCTGCAAAAATATTTTACGACACCCAGAAAGCGGAATTACAACGCCAGGGTACAACTATAACGTATCCTCTAATTTCAGAGCGACTTCTAGTCCGATTTCGTAAGGAAAAAACACCCTTAGTCTTCTTACAACAGATGACTAATATTCAGTCCTTGCCCACTGAGTCTCCTGAAACATTCGCGGATAGGATTAGACATATCCAATCCGCCATTCATTTAAAAGCTCAAGCTAACCCACTCGAGGCCTTACAAAAAATTTTAGATAAACTGGCCACTGATGCATTCCTGAAGTCACTTCCTCAACCGCTTCGTAATGAGGTGCGAACGAAGCTTCCTTAAAAATTAGATGAAGCACTTTCCTATGCCAATGCCCTAAAAGAAGTTCAGGCTTCTGAATCAAACCCCCCAGTTTTCGCTGTTACTGCGAAAACTTCCAATTCTCGTTCACCTCCATCTCCTTGTCGTTACTGTGGACAAATGCATTTCCACAGAGAATGCCCGCATCGTAATAAAAGTCAAAAGCCACAATTAAAACCAACTACCACTTGTAGAGTATTTAATGTAATAAAGAACAGACCTTGTCGCCATTGTTCCGGTCCACATTATGACGTGGACTGCACCAACAAATTCAGACCAAAACCTCGTACTAACTTTGGCAAAATGCCTAAGAAATTTAATATTCCTCAAAACCTTAATCACAGAGCAAATAGTAATAATCGCTATAGTAATAATAATAATAATAATCAATATTATAGTAATAATCATAGTCCTCGAATTAATTCAAACAATTCGCGATTTAACCCTTATTCAGATAGACCCCAGTATAGTCATAATAATAATAATGGTAGCAATAACCTCCAAAATAGGCCCACTTGCCAATTTTGTTCTAAATTTGGACATACGGCTCGAACATGTTTCCAGATACAGCCAAAAAACGGTTAAGCCCACAGCCGCTCTCACGAACGGCTGATGTTATGACCGTGGCTCTCATACCTGCTTTCACCAATTCTGATAATTTGTTAGTAAATTTAAGAATTGGCAAAAAATTTATTCGTGCCCTTGTAGACACTGGAGCTAGTCACAGCCTAGTGGATTCCAGTTTTTGTCGAAATAAGAACCTTCAGCATTCCAACATTATTTTAAAATCTCTGACTAACCAAGTAATACCTAATTATGGCATCACGTCCCTTCGTTTGCATGCGGACAATGTCGAAAATTCCAATTTTTCTGGCGAATTCATAGTTTCGCAATTAAAAGGCAATTTTCAATTAATACTTGGTAGAGATGTCCTTACATTAAATAGGGCAATTATTAATTTGCGCACACGTACACTAACGCTCAATAAATTCAACATTCCATTTTCAAATACTGCTCAAACGCACCAAATCAATTCGATTCAACAGCTACCCTTACCCAAAACCCTGCAGCTTCGCCACAAAATTATAGTGTCACCTCGCGCACACATAATACAAACACAACACTATATACAAAAATTCCTCTCGACACACAAATTCTGCTTACACAACACAATTCCTTACCTACGGGTCTCTTCTACATGCCCAACTCTATCGTACATATTGCTAACAACACATGCGCCATCAATCTTATAAACACTACCTCACACGAAATTGCTATTCAAAAACACTTTCCAATCGCTCATATCGAATACGATTATGAAACAGACTTACAGACTCGTTCTAGCTACCAAAGTGAAAACATCAGAGCCATATCAAGTTTTAAGAGTTTATTCCAATTAATTTATAAGCATATTGTTGTTAACTTAATTTCTCTTAGAGAATATAATATTTCAAACTACCAGTGTGTTCTTAATTATTTTTGCATTGTATCTCAAGCAAACATACAAGCCCTTTTCGCTAAAACGCTACGCCACAAGCTACCTATACATACATCCACACCATTACTTTACAGCAGTTTGGATTAAGTGTTCTCTAAGTACTTCTAGAGATATTGGTTCCCTGACATAAATATTGTCTTTGAGACATCCCCGAAAAAAAAAAAATCAAGAGAGATTAAATCTGGCCATCTGGAAGGCTAGTTTACCGGTCTCTGTCTTCCGATCCAGCGGTTATGAACATCGGTCTGTTAATGTTTGGTGCTGAATGGTTGGAGATAAAACTATTGGCCTCTACTTCCGGCAAGAATACGCTAATTTTATTCGCCAATAATAATAGCAGTTGCTGGTGGATATGCCATTGAATGTCAGAACAAGAATGTGCTTCCAACAAGATGGTTGTTCCGCGCACTATGCTTTTCAGCAACCCTGAATCGGGAGACTGGGATCAATAGCATGGCCTTCCAGATCGCCAGATTTAAGCGCTCTTGAATTTTTTTTGGGGGGGATATCTCAAAGAAAAACTTTATACCAAGAAACCAACAACTCCAGAAGCACACAGAGAAGACCTAATCAAAACCTGTAAAGTAATTTCCGGCAGACATAGTGCGATTAGCAACTCGATGTGTTGGGTAGCGACTGCCCTTGTGCCGTTTAAGCCGAGGAGGTAATTTTGAATAAATAGGAAATATTTTTTTATCGATTTTTCTAAATAAACTGGAATATTGTTTTGTTTTAATGATGTTTTACCTGATTTTTAAGTCTCTTATGGTTTTAAAACAGGTTCCAAATGTTGTCAGCATTTGAACTATCTCTGTGAATAAGAGAAAGATGTGTGCATATTTCACACCAGATAATTTTAAAAATAAAAACAGTGGTTTTAAAAGAATTTTATTAAATAAAAATTTCAATAAAATGAAACCATTTTAAAGATAAATATTTATCAAATTCGTAATGTTAATAAATCTTTTTCGTCAGCAATATTTGTTAGTTCTGCTTTAGTAATTCATATAGAATGTCAACCAAAGAAAATATATGTTTCTAATATGGGATTGTAATATATCTTCATAAATAAATGCCATTCATATTCGTCCAAATGGGAAATGTAATATTCAAATAAATTGTTCTTTCTATCAAATCGATTTCATTATTTAAGATTTTAGAATTCACTACACATTTTTTTTTTTTATTGAAGTCAATTAAACATACTTTTTTTATTTCAATATATAATTATTTTATCAAAAATAGATATACATGAAAATATGACTGACCATCTATTCGGGTGTATATGGGTCTTTCTTTAGCCCATGAAATTTAATAACTGAGTTGCCAATCATATTAAATTAATCTCCAGACTAAATTGTTCTTTCTATAAACTTGAAAAGTTTGTAAAATTCAATTTTACTTGTTGATTAAGAGAACCTATTCTATTATTAAAATTATCAGATATTATTAAGGTCAAATAATAGTATTTTTATTTATTTAAGTTACACAATGTAACGTGTAATAGATCTAACTAGACATTTTTCTATATCAAGATCAAGTTTAGAATATTCCATTACTGATATAGAAGACAATTCAACTTTGAAAAAATATTTGTTATATTTCTAATTAATTCTTTGGAATTTAGATATTTTATTATTAAAATCCACTCTAGCACATTCTTTATAAACTTTATTTAAAAGAATTGGTATTAAAAAGAATTCATATTATTACATTTTTACTTTCTCTTACTCCTAGTAAGAGGAAGTATTGTAATCGTGTCAAATTTTCGATATCGAGTTTTCACCGGAAATATCCGTTTTTGAGGTCCCCTGAGTCCAAAAAGGTGGTTTTTAGCGAATGGTCTGTGTGGTGTGTGTGTGTGTGTGTGTGTGTGTGTGTCTGTGTGTGTGTGTATGTATGTGAACAGCATAGCTCAAAAACGAAAAATCGTAGAAAGTTCAAACTTGATATTACGTTTAGGTATCACCATGGGATCTGACGGTGCGTTATGTGTCAATATTCCTCAACCGGAAGTACCACTTTACTAGTTGTTTTTTTTACGTTTTTGCAATTTTCTCAAAAATGGCTCGAAGATTTTCTTTAAACTTGGTATATCAACTACACATACAAAGAGCTACAACTTTTATTTGAAACATTTCTCCAGGAAAATTCATTTAAGGGCACTTCTGGGGGAGGGGTGGGGTTAGGTTTTCATCTTAACTGCTGTTTCAGTATATTAGACAATTCTGTCATCTAAATAATGTTAATTAGAATTAAATATGTTGTTGAAATTCCGAGTTTGAAAAAAAATAGATAACCGGAAGTGCGTTTTTACTGAAATATAATTTTCAGTTTTCTGGTATTTTCTCGAAAATGGCTCCAACGATTTTCTTTAAACCAGCGTTGTTAACTATACATATAAAGAGCTACAACTTTTATTTGAAACTTTTCCCCTGATAAATTCATTTAAGGGGACTTTTGGGGGAGGGGGGTTATGTTTTTCTTTAAAATGCTATCACAGTTGATTATACAATTCTGTCATCCAAATTGAAATAACTAGAAATTAATATATGACCCAAATTCCGAGTTTCAAGGAAATTAGTAAACCGGACAGTTTTACTGGACAGTGTTTTCACTTTTCGACGAATTTCATTAAATTTGGTACACTAACTATAAAATTTGTCAATTATAATTTTGAGTACTGGAGTAAGAGAAAGTTGTGTGAGTGTTTCACACCAGATTTTTTTATAACACAATATGGAGATCCTATAATTACTTACTAACCAACAATATTCATACTCTGTTTTATTCTGTAGCAATTATATTATTTTTAATATATTCCATTAATTTCTACATAGTATACATAGTTTTATACTAGTTTTAAATACGCAGTGTGCGAGGCATATCTAATACTGAACACACTTTTATAATTAGCTGTGATATCGTCGTTAGAATGGATGTATTTATTGGAATGAAGGTATTTATTAGTATGCTAGTATTCATTGTCTATATTAAAGACTGTATACATCTATTAACACGGCTATAATATCTACTGGTGAGCATTCACGAAAAAAATGAAAATATCCCATGCAGAAACGCATACATAGAACGTCATTAATTCTACAGATATGTACGTATAGCGAAGAATATGGCCAATGACCCAAGCAGTCGACGCCATAAAACATATATATAAAAAAAAATTCTACAGTTTCTTGAACGTTTACTGATATTTTCCTTTCATGTCTATATAATTTCAATTATAATTTTTATTTACCTTTAACTAAATTAGGTACCGTTAATATTTTTCATTTATTACCTCCGCCTTAACAAATTATTCATCATAATTTCTTAAAGCGCTGATATTGTCACTTTTTCCTTTTTTTTAATTTTTCCCTTACAGGTAAGAGGTTGTATCCGGTTTACAAAACTGAATTTTCACCGGTAATACCTGTTTTTGAAGTCCCATGAATAATACAGAGAAATAATCTTTTTCAACGAATAGTTTATACGGAAATATATATCACTTTTATATACACACTTTTTCAAAAACATTGCTTGTGTGGGGACTCCAGAGGTTCTGGATTGAATAGGAGTTCCGTTGCAACATTGTGGTGGCCACTATATTTATATATTATAGTTTATAGGTGAATTGCTATATGCATTGGTTTATTGATGTTACGCATTGGTCTAAGTGGCTAGCGCATTCGTTTTTGGTGAGAGAATTCAGGATTAGTGTTCACCCAGCATTGTGAGAAAAAGTGGGAAGATAAATTTGATAGCGACCTAGGTAGCGAAGTCCAGAACTAAACGGTGGTTGTAATGGCACCATCTGGCAAGCCTTGGACTTTCGTGGACATTTCATGATAATTGTTAACCATTTTAAATTTAATATATAGGGTGACCAGAGTTATATGCTCCACCCACTTTTTTTTTAAACGGCGGGAAATTTCGAAAAAATAGAAAACACTTATTTAATCATTTTTAGTCTAGTTTATTTTCAGTGATTGATCCATTTTTTTATACCCCAATATCCCGAGATACAGCATCCAACTTTTTTTTTTCAAATGGAACATTATATTTTTTTTTGCATATTTTTATAGTAATTGAGCCTCTAAAAAAAAAAAAAATAAAATTTTAAAATCGGTTAGGTTTTTCAAACGTTATGGTAATTTAAAATATGAAAACAAATTTCAGTTTAATGTCAAAATTACCTTATTTTTTCTTTAAAGAAGCTCTTCAAACTGGGCACCATCAACGGATAGGCAAGCCAAAGCTCTGGACTCTCCCACGCTCTGTTTGTAGCAGCACTTAGGTGGCAAAGTCAACATCTAGGCAGGCTAGAGTTATTCGACGTTCCATATCTTCGACTGAAGTCATGGAATTAAGGTTACTGTACATTTATTTTTTAGATATCCCCACAAAAAATGCACAATTTTATGGACTGATGAATCAAAGTTTACCAACAATGGCCTTCTTAATCGTTGGAACTTTAGAATATGGGCAGAAGAAAATCCACAAGTTACCTTCGCCACACGACATTAGGTTGTTTTTTTCTACAAATGTTTGGTGTGGAGTTTGAGGAAACCAACTAATCGGCCCATACTTCTACAGAGGGAACTTAACTGGTGAAAGGTATCTAACTTTTTTAAGAGACATTTTGTCAGTTTTGCTTGAAGATGTTCCTCTAAAACGTCGGTTAGATATGTATTTTTAACAAGATGGTTGCCCGGCACATAATGCGAGAGTTGTTCGACGTTACCTGGACAGAAATTTCCACGAAAAGTGGTTAGGAACTCATGGTCCGATCCAATGGCCACCTCGACCTCCGGACTTAACCCCAATGGACTATTTTTTGTGGGGATATCTAAAAAATAAAGTGTACAGTAACCTTAATCCCGTGGCTTCAGTCGAAGATCTGGAACGTCGAATAACTCTAGCCTGCCTAGATGTTGACTTTGCCACCTAAGTGCTGCTACAAACAGAGCGTGGAGTCCAGAGCTTTGGCTTGCCTATCCGTTGATGGTGCCCAGTTTGAAGAGCTTCTTTAAAGAAAAAATAAGGTAATTTTGACATTAAACTGAAATTTGTTTTTCATATTTTAAATTACCATAACTTTTGAAAAACCTAACCGATTTTAAATTTTTTTATTTTTATTTTTTTAGAGGCTCAATTACTATAAAAATATGCAAAAAAAAAATATGATGTTCCATTTGAAAAAAAAAAGTTGGATGCTGTATCTCGGAATATTGGGGTATAAAAAAAATGGATCAATCACTGAAAATAAACTAGACTAAAAATGATTAAATACGTGTTTTCTATTTTTTCGAAATTTCCCGCCGTTTAAAAAAAAAGTGGGTGGAGCATATAACTCTGGTCACCCTGTATATTCATTTTTCCCTTATAATTCTTAATACTTTAATTACCCATTTGCTCACCAAATATGTTAGTTAAATTATGTACAGTCCTCTCAATATTTTCACTCTTTAATTTTTGCTGTTTTTTTATTAAACAGAGCCCACCAGAGGTATCTCACCTCAATATATATATTTGTATTTTTATTTTATTATTCTTTTTCCTGTATTTACTATGCAGGAACCTTTTAAGGAAAATTTACGGCCCGATGTTTGAACAAGACACTTGAAGGACATAAGGACCAAAGCTGTACTCTGGAATCTGAGGCCCGATCTTGTAGCCTTCATCAAAAAAAGGGGAGGCTTAGATGGCTAGGAAATCTTATGAGGATGGGCACTGATCGACTACCGAGGAAAATGCTGGAAGGCATCCCAAGCAGCCGCCGTCAAAGAGCTTCTAGTTAGCACTAGAATAAGTGGCTCGAAGAAATCGAGAAAAACCTGCGGAAATAGGGAGTGAGGAAATGGCGGTTAAAGGCGATGGATCGGGAAGAATGGAGGATGCTGGTTGAGCAGGCCCAGGATCTTTCAGGGCCGTAGCGCCAGGGAGAGAAAGAGAGAGAGAGAAAGAAAAAAATTCTGACGGAATTAACGTCCAAAGACGAAATTAGGTGTCGTAAATGGAGGCGGAAGCATATAGTTTACTGTAAACATTTTTCACACTAACATAAAATTTAGTAGTTATAGCGGGACTTGAACTGAGGACCTCCCAGTTACAAGTCAAAGCTGATAACCACTACACCAGCACCCGCCCTAGCTTATTTACTTGTTATTGGATCATTATTGCACTGAAGTCGTAAATTTCAAATAAATAAAATAAAAAAGCGTCATAAAATGTAAGAGCGAAATGGAATAATACATTAAATTGAAAATTGTGAATAGTTCTTTATTTTTATTATGTATATACTTATAATTAGCTGGAAAATACTCAATTGCAATGATGAAAGCCTTTAATAGCATGTTTCATTTTTTATTTTTTTGTTTGTTTGAGAAATTACAAAAAATGCCCAATCAGTCAGCTGGTTATGTTCAGGTTATCTACTTGAACAATAATGATGAATATCTCTCTCATTACCTGAAACTATCGCAATACTAAGTAATTATACAAACAAAATCAGATTTTAATCAGTTTTTTATTTTTTTTATTTTAGAATTGAAAGAACAAACATTTCCATTTTGAACAACAAGAAGTTTTTAATTTATTGTTAATGGACAGCCAAAATTACATTCTCGGTTTTTTTTTTTTTAGAAACTAAGAGAAAAAGTGAGAGTGAAAATAACTTGAAATCTGTATTCAAGTGTTGGGATTGGCAAATAAATGATGGTGATACAAATGAAGACGCCATTAACGTGTCTCTTCACCAACATTTTAAACCATTCTGTTTACATCAGGTTTTATTATTGCTCTTCCTAAATCCAATATGGAAATTCTATTCTACTTAATATATATATATATATATGTATATTTTAAAGGTTAATTTAAAACTGTTAATGGATTTTTTATGTATTAATTATTCTAAATAAATGATTGTAAATAATTTATTCATTTATTTAAATAGCGTGAATTTAAAAAAATAGTTCTATAGTAATTGATTGATAATTGTATTAATTATTTATATCTGCTTATTTCAGTAATTATTTATAACTTGCTTGTCTTGTAGGTAAATATATTTCCTGTACACACAAATAAAGCAAGGTCAAACTTGATAAAGCGTCACCATATTTAAAAGAAATTATAATTATTTTCTAAAGGCCCATGGTAACATTATCCCTTACATTGTTTTCTAAGAAGTTATTATTTTCATACGGTAGGACAAGAATTCATACGGCTGACCTCACACAGTCCCTAGTTACGCCCACAATTTTATTTATTATTATAAGAAATACAAATTGTTTAGATTTTAACAAATTCATTTTAGAATTTTTAAAAAATACGAAATGCTTAAAATAAATTGAAAGTTATTTATTAAATTGTAATATATATATATACATTTTTAAAGAAATCTCTTAAACTTTTGGATAACATTTTTGGACCTAATTAGATTTGGTGAACGAGGTTTTTTTTTTTATTTTTTCATTTTCTGAAGCTCACTTTACTTATCTGAAGCAGATGAGCAACGCCTCTTAATATTCGAGCGAACGATACTGCGTAAAATCTACAGTCCAACAATGGAGAACACGATTTGGCGACGTACGACCAATAGGGAGCTGCATGGCTTGATGAGAGAGCCGCGTGTGAAATTTGGATAAAATTGAATAGATTGAAATGGGTCGGACATGTTGCGAATTTAATTTATTGGTGATATGTTGTTTGTTGCGTAGTAGCTTGTGGCGTGAACGTTGTAGAAAAGGGCTTGTTTGTGAATATGTTTAAGAGAGAGATAGAAGTATTAGGGAATAAGTAGAAACCACCACAAGGTTGAAATAAATACATTCTTCTCTAAATGAGTTTAAATACATTTCAATATCACAGTAATATACTCATATATATAAATTATTCTTTCAATTGATTGATTTAGCTAGATTGATTGAAACTCATATGTTCATACCTATAACTGGCACTGATGTCCTCTCACAACAAATGCTGGATGAATACCTAATTTAGACTGTTTAAAAAATGATGCTTCTCTTGGTAAAACCTGTTCTTTATAGAAAGAGGTTAAAAGACAATAGTAGCTGAGTTCTCCGACCTCTCTTCTAACGGTTTTCTTGTACATGTTTTTATCCTAACAATTCATTTCACTCCACTAATATCCACTATTTTAAGTTAAAATCCACTAAAATATTTTTCCAAAATTACTTCATTTTTTCCACTTACTTCTTCCACTACGGGTATGGGGGCCAAGAGGAGATCCCATATAAGCTCCTACAGGAAATTCTTGAAAGCAAAAGGTGGTTCGGAAGACCAAAGCTAAGATGGTTCAATAGTGTGGCACAGAATGTCAAACAGCGATTGTGGCGGTTGCAAGAGAGAAAAACGCTGACGGTGTAAGATCGAGGAAGTTAAGACCCAACAGTCTGGGTTGTTGTGCCAATGATGTTGATGAAGATGGTGATGATGGATCTCCAGGACTGAAAAACGTCGAGATTTTTACGCTGACAGTCTGCCTCTTTTTGTGGTCATTGACCAATTCGGACGTTCGCCCATCTGCAAAATGTGATATCACAAACTTGCCTACGGCAAAATCAGTTCATGCACATTCTCCAAAATGGGCGAAATCCCGAAAAGCGAACGATTATCACAAAATGAAGCAAAGCTATTAAGGGTTGATTTTTTTTTTTTTCTAACACTGCGGAACCAACCATTATGTTAACACAGCCAGGAAGTATCTTATCTCTGTCTTAAAAATATTAGTAAAAATCTGGTATGAAACACTTACATAAGTTTCTCTTAGTGCTGTCAATATAATTACAGAATTGACAAAATTTCTGTAATGTAAAATGGTTTTTTTCAGAGTTCAAAGCTAAATAGAGAAAGCTGGAGTTACATGTTGGTAGGCATCCTTGGCAGACAATGATTTGGATATAGTTTATATTGTAGTCCAGAAGGACAGCTTCAATTACATTGATGAAACTTATAAAACTTTTGAAATTCTAGGAAAATAATTTTTCTAATAATATGTTTCAAATAAAAGTGGTAAATTCATAAATGCGCAGTTAATATTTATATTTAAACATTTGTATAAGGAAAACGTTATAAGCTTCTTGAAAATTTCTAAGAAGTGAAAAACCCTATTCTGTATCATCCGTTTTCGTAAAATATGAAATTCTAGGAATGCTTCTAATGTATATTATTAGGTAAGTGGTTCATCCATAAATTAAGTATATAATAAGTGTTAGTTTAGAATAAAGTAATTAGTAATTGAATATGTTTTCATTTTAAGAAGGCGCTTTCATCAAGTTTTCCCAATAATACTTGGAATTTAATATCTAATATCTAACAGATATCCCAGACCCCCCTCACTATAATCTATTTTCCCGGAAAACTGTTACAAATAAAAATGGAATTAGCAACTAAGTTTTAAGAAAATCATTTAGCCGAGAAAATTAGACAAATTCAAATTAAAAATCTATTCTGTAAAACAGCACTTAATTCTAGCGAGACATTTAATAAGTCTTAATATTTTATAGGCTGTAACTCTGATAAACCCCCACCACTTTATAGTGAAATATTAATATTCTCGAAGCGTACTGGGATCAATGAAATTTTTGTGTTATAACCTGAATAAGTCGAAGATATTTCGTAAGGGAGGGTAGGTTAGCCTCAGATAGAGATGGTGAACCGTTATAAATATTTAAGCATCACATTAACGCTACATAAGATTTTTCTCTCCTACCCTGAATAAAAATTTTCTGACTGTTAAACTTTGATTATACCAACTTTGGACTAACTTTATATATATGTATATATATATATATATATATATATATATATTTAAATGTTACACTCAATGCAAATTACCAAGACTTTAAAAGTGTGTCACGAACAAATTCTATGTTGTTATAATGGATGAGTTGGATGGAGAGAATTGGTTTGATTTGATGAGTTAAGACTTGGTTAACACTGTAATATAATGATGAGTTTCACTGATTGTCTGGACTTTACAGTAAAGATGGTAGATTTAGTGTGGAAGGGATAATGATACGTTGTGACTGGTGAACTATCTTCTGAACTAACTTGAACTATATTTCCTCTGTGTCCCGTCGCTGTATTTATATAGTTTCTCCCACTCCAATCCGAGAGAGTGCCTGTTATTTTTTTCCTCTATATCTGCTGTCTTGGTTGCTGTTACAGTTGAGGTGCTCAAATATGGGAGAATTTCAATGATTCCATTGAAAATTCCAGAGTTTTTTTTTTCTTAAAAAAAGTTATATTTCCTTCCCATTTCACTTGTAATTATGTACAGTTGAATGAGTGTACTCTTATACCATTAGAAATATTCACTCGTTCTTGATTTTAAATATTGCCTCAGAAAAACCGTCGTAATACTTTAACTCTTGACAACCATCGCTTTTCCGAAAATTGTTGCAAGTCTTAATTATAGATAATAAGTTGTGTTGATTTTTTACTCAGGCTTATTAGAGCAACGAGATTTCTATCAAGTCTTCAAAAATGTGCTCTTGAACCAATATAGATGTTCAGCCTCGATGTCCATTTCAAATATTGCCTCAGAAAATCAACTCTTGACACTAATGTCGGTCTTTTCATAAAATCGTTGCAACAGTAATTATAAAGAGGAAGTTGTTTTGTTTTAAATACTGGCTTATTATGAAACGCGACTATTTTCCTGATCTATCTAGCTTCCGCTTAATGACTTCCGCTTGATAACTGGAGGTATCAAATCTTTGATCTTTTTAATCTCAAATCTTTGATCTTTAAAATTAGTTCCTCTCGATTCGAAGAGTCTACATATGCGGCCAAAGCATTCAGATCTGTATACAAAGTTGAATTGCTGATTACATGTTCCATTTATCATCAATTTCCTACTATAAACTTAATGTTTTACAAATTTGCTGGTTATTCAAAACTACAAATAAGTTCGCAGATTTTCTTCAACTAAATTACACCACCCTCCCGCCCATGGAGGGTGAAAGTCCCAGAACGTGAGATGTATCCTTTATACAATCTTCGGGCAAGGGAAGATCTGTTTCATTTCTTTCCAGGGATGAAATTGTTGAGTTCCTATGCGGAGCCAATTGCAATGTCATCTTCTAATCGCCATGATTGGAGAGTTGGGGATGATTGTGTCTCCCATTTCTCCTGTTAAATTGTACTTTCTTTTCTATTTCTTTATTTACTTATTGTATGTATTTACTTACTGCATGTGTTTTTAGTAAATTATATAAAGAGATTAATTTTCTTAATTCATGTTTTGCTTATTGTAAATGGCTAGCAGCAGTTTTTTGTTTGTTTTACTTTTGTAATTTTTATTTATTTACTTTTATTTGTCCAATTTAATTACAGAGGATCTGTTATTTAATTAGTATTTTTAATTAATGTACTTGAATAATTTGACGCAGTCGCAATAGTAACAGAGAAAGAGAGAATATTTAATTACTAAAATCCTGAGGATCTCATTTGATACTGTACTAACTTGTTATAAACTACAATCAATTGAATCAGTACTGAAAGGTTACAAGTACAAAGGTACATAAGGTCTATCTATCATGTTCCCCCCCGATTAAACTTCCCAGATTGGAACGTACAATGACCTGGCAATGTCTGGCAATAAACAAACGGGAATGCTAAACTTATTTACTTTAAAATATCAATCAAATATATTGATTCAGAGTATGAAGTACTCTGTTTGTTATGATCTAGAAAAAATTATATAAAATTTCTTCTGTTTTTTTATATTCATTCTAATCTCTATATAGTTTTTATTTATTTATTTTTTTTAAATTCTTCTTTGCTACTCATTCATTTAAGATAAGTTTTTATAGTGTTCTAGCAAGTAAGCTGAATGGACAAAATTTTAGCGACATTCATCCTGGAGTAGTGAGTATCACATAAATTTAGAAAGATTTGTAATATGAACCCCGTACTTTATTGATGGAATTTGGATAATTAAATGTGATATATTTCTTTATACCTAATAAGTTTTACTAAATATTCACTTGTTTTCAATTTTATATATTTATGAAAAAGCATATCCTCCCCCCCAAACTTCTTTAACTAAATTTCCTAGAGAAAAGTTTCAAATAAAAAAAAATGATAGGTCTCTGTATTCATAGTCACTAATAATGTAAAGTAATTGAATGAAAATACGTCAGTGTTTTTATGGAGAACGTCGTAGAAAAATAATATACTGTATAGCACATTAGAGGAAAACATATAACCTCCAACTTACTCCCACAAGGCCTCCTTAAATGAATTTTTCCAGTGAAATGTTTTAAATATAAGATGTAGTTCTTGATATGTGTGTAGATGATATACTCAAGTTTAAAGAATAATCGTTGGAGCTGTTCTCTAGAAGTATCCTACAAAAACCTGAAAAATTCTTTCAGTAAATTGTTACTTCCGGTTGAGGAATTTTAACAGATAATTTCCTGTCGGATCTCATTGAGATACGCAAATTGAACTAGCTAAGATTTTTCGTTTTTTTGGCTATGCTGTTCACATACATACATAGACCATTTTTTTTTTAAATACTTTTTTAAACTCAGAGGACTTCAAAACGTGTATTTCCGGTAAGAAAAAAAAAAAAAGTCGGTACCGAATATTTGATATGATTACGATATTTCTTTTTACAGCAAGTAGTAAGAGAAAGTAAAAATTAAATAAAAAAAAACAAAAAAATTCATTACTGCCACGCCATTATGCCTTCAAAAATTGAAAGTATATATATATAAATCAATCTTTAATTACTCCCAAACGCCCAATTATAAACTCACTTCGAACTCAAAAGTTCTAATAAAATATTAAATGACATTCCTAGAGAAACTTTAATCAATAGTAATTTAAATTAATGAACATTAAAGGGGCGAAAATTTATTATTTAAATATTGCTTTACTTTCTATATAGCCTGTAATTATGCAATTTTGACACAACTTCTCCCCCTCCAAGCGGCAATCCAGTAGTGGGATGGTTCCACGGTGAATTTTTTAGGGCATATCAAATACCATATCTAAGTTCTTTATCAAGCCGCAAGATATCGCTACTATCAGTGTTTCCACGCTTGGCCAGTCAGATGTTTGGGGGAACCATGGCGCCAAAATTTTGTTAGTATTTCTCTTTTTAGAACGGGTACAATTTTCTAAATCTATTCTACCTTTTTTTTGTATTCATCCAATATTTTTGTATGCATACAATCGTGTATCTATTCTTAGATATGCGGATTATATTCTCGATTGAACACAACCTTACCCAATGCTTCTTCAATTTGTGGACATTTTTGTGGCTTTCTTACCCTCACTCTATAATCATTTATTATATAATATAAGAATAAATTATGAAGGCCGTACAAGTATGATTAAGACTATGCACTTCCATTTTTTTTCCTTAACCGTTCATGGCCCTATGTTATTATTATTATTATTTGTTGAGGAGGGACCAAACCCTACGTTATATAAGGCTATCCCTCCCCCCAAACGACAAACCGGGTCTAGAACAAATTTCCTGACCCGGGTCTAACCCACCTAAGATTCACCACAGCCCGAACAAATTGGTCAATAATCTTAAAGGGAAATGGCCCTATATTAAGCGCAGTATTGCTACTTTGTTAGTTGTAGGGATGAGAATATCAAAGCCCCAAAATCTTGAGTGCCATTTTTTTTTTTCTAATCAGATATCGCTAGAACCGATAGGGTTGCTTTAAATAATTAAATATCCTTATCCCGCCGAATCCAGTCATTCCAATCCAAAATCCTCAGAAAAATTGTCAATGCCCCCTTCTAACCATCAAGTCTCACCCTAAGTCAAGACCTCAGTATTCCTTACATAACCGAAGTTGTTAAAACCAAATACAAAACGTTCCATTGTTGAATATGTGGATGGATCCACAATGCTGAATAACATCTGGTATTTTATCCGTCGTAGCATGCATATTTATTTTCTCCCTGACCGGTTTCGGATTTTCATCTATTGTCAGAGCAAATTCACCAAGTTCGTGTAGAGAGTTCACTACAACATAATCTTTCTGTTACTTGTTACTCACACTTGTTGGTTGTATATAATTATGTGGGGATTTTTATAGAGGGGATTTTTTTGTGGGGATAATTATGGAGCCCCTCATAATTATATATAAAGTACAAAGAAATGAAAAAAAAAAAAAAACTATTATGCTATAAATTTATAGCGGAATTTCCTCTGACGATGGATGAAAATCTGAAACTGGTCAGTAAGAAAATAAATATGCATGCTACGACGGATAAAATACCAGACAAAAAGTTCCATCTGTCACTCTCTGATCACCCTAATCCTTTAGTATTCCAGCTAAGTTCCTCTACGCTTCCAGATAATCCTCCCAGACGATTAAAACGCCGCTGGCCTCGAGGCTCCCTAATGAATAAGTTATTAACTAAGTAAACCCATATGTTTTACTTTTTTTTTATTGAGTCTCATCGGTGGGTGAGTTCTCCACACAAGTGACTCTGGTGATTTGTGTTATCTTTCCCCACATTTACTATATTGCAGATGTATTATATTTACTATATTTATATTTATATACAGATGTAAATTACAAAGAAATGAAAAAAAAAATACATATCCTATAAATTTATAGCGGAATTTTTGGGGTGAGATTAGACTTAATTAAATGCACTGTAATTAAATATAATTTATTAATATAAGAGAGAGAGAGCGAGAAGAGAGAAACAATGAATGAGAGAGTGTGACGGAGAAATGGAAAAGGAGGCGGTTGTAGCTGGGTGCTATACATACTCATAATCTGGTGATAGTATTCTGTTAATCAATTCGGCTTTTTTGATTTATTTATTTACACGGTTATTACCTACTTATAAATCTCACATATAACGGAAAATGTATATATGAATCCCAAAGATTATATTATAAAGTAAAAGTAAAGTAATGCCTATTTTTTCAGGCGGGCTTAACGTCCAACTACCAAATTAGGTGTCATGGACGGGGGCGGAAGCACCTACTTTACTGTTAACATTTTGCGTACCAATATAAAATTTAGCAATTATTATACGCGGGACTCGAACTGGGGTTCTCCCACTTACAAGTCCATGCTCATAACCACTACACCAACACCCGTCCCAAGATTATATTATATAATCATCGGATTTCCAGTACTTGTTGATTAGATAGATAGATCAAGTTTAAACAAAATCATTAGAGCTTTTCTTTCGGAACAAAAACTTGCAATGAATTGGAAAATATATTTAAATAAAGTTGTATTTTCAGTTGACACCGATTTTTGACCAAAACCTTATTATTATTATTATTATTATGCCGGGTACCTGATGGCATGAGACCTAAGCCTATGTGGCTTTTATCCTCCCGATGCCCCCCACCCCATATCATTCCCTTAGTTTAATCTTCTCCGGTGCTTACCGGTCAGTCTACAATATCCAAGATATCCTTAAACTCCAACCCGCCCAGGCAACCCTGCGAGAGTGGTGCCCTTCCAATACGCGAAACCTAGGTCCAGCGAAACGGGGACACTGACATAAATAGTGGTACACCGTTTCCCTGACTCCGTCGTCGCAGTTCTGACAAATGGTACTAGACGTCCTCCCTATGTTAAACAAGTGACTAGACACCAAGTGTTTCCAGTCACTACCCCCACCAAGGTCCCTCAGACCTGTCCTACTGAGGGACAGGAATACTCCGAAATACCCTGCTTACTTACTTTTATAAATCTTTTAGCTTGGAGGCAGCCCTGCGTGTCCCCCCAGCATTTCTCCAAGACTCTCATCTCCCAAAGAATCTGTTTGTCACGAAACTTCTTTGTAACGGCAAGGGCTGGTTCAGGACCACAAAATGGTAATGATGATCCCTCCCTAGCCAACTGATCCGCCCTCTCATTGCCATTTATTCCTGCATGTCCGAGTATCCAATAGTGACGCACCTTACCCCTCCGAGCCAAAGCGTTAAGCCTTCTCCTACATTCTCCCACTAGTTTCGAACTCCACCATGGCTTACTCAAAGCCCTCAGTGCGGCCTGACTATCAGAGAAAATTCGCACCTCTTTGATCTCTCCCTGCCACTCCCCCACAAGGCGGCAGCATTCAATAATGCCCACCACCTCGGACTGGAACACACAGTGGCCAAACCACCCAAGGCCACCGAACTCCCTCTATCCAACTCCTGCAACCATGCTCCCGCTCCTGACAGGGCAGTCCCCTCCTGCCTAGACCCATCTGAATAACAGCGAATAATGCCGTTACCCGTCTCCGTTGGCCTCGTGAGGTTGTCACCCCCTATACTGCCAATACTGATCTTATAATCCCTCTCAAAACCCCATTTCTTGACCAAAACCTTAAGTTACGTCCCCCTGGTAATAATAGATAACCGGAAATATCAAAGTACGAGCTTTCAACAAAAAATAAATGTGACATGATCGGAAAATAAAAATACTTCAAAAACTGCTCTACATTGTAACCGTCTTTTTGTAAAGCGTTAATCGATTACCACTTGGGAAATATTGATAAAGTGTTGAGGGTTTCACATCTCCTAAGTTGCTATCTCCAATTTATATTCAAAAGAGAACTATATTTCCTAAAATTTGCATTACAAAATTTCCATATATCTTAAATGATAGATTACTAGTGAAAGTGAAGGCGGAACAAGTCGCTAATAGTAAAACTTCCTTACACAAATTTTCCACTAATAAACTTGTCCAAAATATTTAATACTTAGGAAACATCACCTCTATAAATCATGGAAAAAATTATCTGCCAGTAGCGCCTGCTCAAACAAGCTATTTAGTATAAAATAGTTAAGTCAAGAATATCCAGCGCTTAACAAAAATCACTTGCAAAATTAGGTATATAATTTATTACTTTTCACAAGGGTAAAATATTTTCAAGCGTATGAGATGTGCCCCCAAGGCTTTGCTGAAGACAAGCCGCTAATTTATGACTTTGTTTGGAAAGTTTATGTTTCACTTTTCTTGTTTCTTGAACAAGATGAAACAGTAGAGTTAACTTCAGAGGGTGTTAAGTAATTGCAAGATAAAATAAATAACTAGCGAAATAAGGTAAAGAATATGTTGTTTACATAAACATAGAACATGTTAATACAGAATACGAGTATGTAATTTACAGAACATATGTCATTTACAGTATATGTTTACATAAATTCTGAACAAGTGAATACATTGTTGATTTTGATCGACATATTTGCATCAGTGATGGTATCTAAATGTAATGTAAAGTTTTTAAGATTCTTGTGTTTTTTCGCATATACAGTGAAAAACGTTTAAAACACTAAACTGAGGGGACTGAAATATTTTTTCGTGTTAAAAGAATTTCGAGTTAAAGGATAAAATAGCGGTTTGTTTTCGTCCAGATTTCTCTGCCATTGTACACGTAAAAAAAATAAGTTTATTAAAATTACAATAAACACAAAATTCACCGAATTCGAAAACTAATTGAAATGTTTTGACAAGGCGGTGCCTTTACCTAATCAAAGACAAGCGGAAACCTAGCAACAGTGGCAGCCATTATTTATTTTGTTCCGTCTAACGAAAAAAAAAAAATAAACCGAAAAATCTGCGTGTCCATGTGACTGTAGATAACAGGTATATTTTGTTCGTCCGGGAAGTGAAATCTTTTTGCGTTAAGCGATATTTGTTTCGTGTTAAAAGATAGAAATGTATGAAATTACATAGTATATCGTCGGGACCGCAGTATGATTTCGTGTTAACAGATTTTTCATGTTAAGCGTTTTCGTGTTATGAACTACCAACTTGTCTTGGAATGTATGCCAGATACAAAAAAAAACTCCTACTTAGTTTTTTCAAGGATTACAAATATGGCGATTAATTTTTTTTTTTTATGACGTGGAAATAACAGATTTAAAACAACTTTTTTATTTCAAAATTGAACCACCTGTTTCTAACAAATTTTTAACGTAGATTTTTTTCTATGAAAAATATTTATTGAACGAGACAAATCCCTTGAATATTCGCTGAGATATTCAATTTTGAATATAGAGAAAATTCCTGCCTTCTGATAGTTTTTATTTTCCAATGTTTTTGAGTCTGCAGTCAAATAAGGCAAAAACCATATTCACATGAGTTGTTCAAAATGGGCCAAGCTTTTGCAAAGTTTCATTGTCTACATAGAATCACGGTGGATTTCATCGCAGGCTTTAGAAATTCTGTATCTCCAGAGAAAATAATCCAGAGGCGTTACGTCTGGGGGAAACGGGGATGCCACTGAAGAGAACCGTACTGCAGATCCACATACCCTGGTAAGTGCGATCCAGATACCGCCTTACTATTCTCGCAATATGAGCTGAAAGTACCGCTGAATTTGCCGGCTTTTAAGCAGATCTGGAAGAACTTTGACTTAAGAAATGATGACACCCCGAATTCCGGGTTCAATATTTCATTGTAAAAATACGAAACTATAAGTTGATTTTCTCCTGTTAGGCAGTACATAAATTCGTCAAAATTGTTGTCTGATTCCGTCGTGACCGTTTTCTATATCTGAAACTTTACTGTCCATATTCGGAAATTCTACCTATTCAGTAATCTGTCGTCTATAAATATACATTCATCACTCCATAAAATAATCTTCTAAAAGAAATATGAAAAAATAAAAATTAACAATGTTTAAGTGAAGAAAAAGCAAACAAAACAAAAAATCAAACGGTATCTGTTATATCACAGTTACAAAAAGCGTGGAATTTGTTTTTATATCTTTCAAGACCACCCAGAACCCCCCAACCCCGCTATGACAAAACGTACGTTCGCTTTTTCATATGAGAAACGATTAGTTTTTAATGATAGAAACATTCGCTTTTTACTAAATAGGTGCCTCTCAAAAAAATATAATCTACGTTAAAATATCTCTAATTAATCAGATAATATTCACCGGATTTTCATGCTCAGCAACCTCTTAGGTATGAGAAAACCTACTTTTAGTATTCGTTAAAAAATTATGTGGTATGAAACTTTCTCTTACTTCAGTTTTCAAAATTGAAATTGACAAATTTTATAGTTAATGCACCAAATTGAATGAAATTCGTCGAAAACTGATAAACTGTTCAGTAAAAGCGCACTTCCGGTTTACTAATTTTCTTGAAACTTGGAATTTGGGCCATCTATTTATTTCTAATTAATTTTGTTTAGCTGGTAGAATTGTATAATCAACTATGGCAGCACTATAGAGAAAAACATAACCCCATCCCTCTCTAAAAAGCCCCCTTAAACGACATTATCAGGAGAAATGTTACAAATAAAAGTTGTAGCTCTTTATATGTATAGTACACATTGCTACTTTAAAGAAAATCGTTGGAGCCGTTTTTGAGAAAATTCCAGAAAAATACATTTAAGTAAAAACGCACATCCGGTCATCCGATTTTTTCAAACTTGGAATTTCAACAACATATTTAATTCTGAATTATATTATTTAGATGACAGAATTGTATAGTAAACTGAAATAGCCCTTCAAACGAAAAGCTAACCTCACCTCTCCCGCAAAACTGCCCTTTAATGAATTTTCCCGGAGAAATGTTTCAAATAAATGTTGTAGCTCATTGTATGTGTACTTGGTATACCAAGTTTCAAGAAAATCATCGGAGCCATTTTTGAGAAAATTGCAAAAAAGTCCGGTTGAGGACAGATAACCTCCTGTCGGATGGTGATACTTAAACGGAATATCATCTTTGAACTTTCTTTGACTTTTCGTTTTTGAGCTATCCTGTTTAAATCCATACATATACACACACACACACACACACACACACACACACACACACACACACACCATTTTCTGAAAACACTTTTTTGGACTCAAGGGACCTCAAAGCGGATATTTCGGGAGAAAAATCGATATAAAAAATTTGACACGATTACAACACTTCCTCTTACTAGGAGTAAGAGAATGTCCCAGTTTTTGAAGAAATTTGGTTTCATTGGCAGCTTAAAAACAAACAATTATTAATGATTATATTTGGAATCCTTGAAAAAACTAAGTAGGGTACTTCTTTTTTTTTAATTTAAGGCGCGTCAACATCTATGGTCATTGGCGCCCGGAGCCTTCTCAGTGCACTGCCGGAGCCTTCTCTCGTTACAGACAACACTGTCCATCATCGGAAAATGAGCTATAGAGTCTCCTCTGGTAGAAAAAATCTAAGGGTAGCACAGCTGGACTCAAACCCGGGTCCTCCGCGTGGGAATCCCAGAAGTCCAATACGCTAACCACTTAGCTAATCCCTTTCTTCTAAAGTAGGGCATTATTTGGATTCATTTTTTATCTCGCGTACTTTCCAAGAAAAATGGATAATCTATGTTAAAATTTCACCCTGAATATATGTATGTATATCTGAATTTATTATCAGCATTTATAGTTCGATTCTAATTTTTATGAAAAATCTCAGTTTTTTTATTTATTTTTCATAAAAAGGCTGATATTATCTGTAATAAATCATACTTTATGTCTTCTTTAATAAAGTTATGTTTTAATCTTATAACAAGAAAGACAACAAATACAATTAGCAGAAGTAAAAACGGTAACAGTAATGTTAATTCTAAAAATAAGACCGAAATAAAGACGAAAATAAAACCAAGGGTGAAAAAAAGCAATAAAAAATTTTAATTATAAAATAGTGTAACCTGTAAAAGAGGAAATGTAATAAAATAGGAAGCAAACAATGGAGAGAAGTGTAATGTAAATACAGATGACCTTTATGTTGTTTAAAGGGCAAACGGAATATAGCATTGGGATTATGTTCTGTTATTTACAACTAACCTGGTAGCCAATCAAAAATTATATTGGTATTAACCAAAATCTGTTTTTCAGTTATAGTATTTGGAAAATATCAACTTATTTTTATTATACTGTATTTGTTTGATATACAAGTGTTAGTAGAATATTAACGGACTCATCAATATTTAATTGCAGCTCAGACAGTCTTCCACCTTAATGTACTCCCATCTTGTAAGAGGAAGTATTGTGATGATGTCAAAATTTCAAAATTGACCGGAACTATACGTGGGTATTGAAGTCCTATGAAGTTTGAATACAAAAAAAAAAACTATTTCTATTCAATAGTCTACACTTCTCACTCACTCCAGCCCCTGCAGGCCCGGGGACAGAATAGGCCTGCTCCTGTTCAGGATGTCGTAAGAGGCGACTAAAGGACTACACAGGGATGGCTGGTTTACAGCCATATGGGTCAATCGCACCTGGAACCACTAAGCCCAATACCACATAGAATACATATGCACATACATACATGCATACACATACATACTAAATAGGCACACACGGACACACACACAATACAGATCCCCTAAATTCCGGTGTAGAATATCGAGCCGGGAGGTTTGTGGGCGGGGGTATCAGCCCGCTGGATCGGTCCTACTGAGCACCAGGCCGAACTCAGTGAGTAAGTAGGCCACCCTCGGGTAAGGGCGCACTGCCAGAGGGGAAGGATATTTCGTCCCATCTCGTGGGAACCAAACTGGAACCAATTAATAAAAACAAATCAATAGGCTGCGCAAAAAAGGATGAAGTACCTACTTCATCATCTAAATCAAATAGGCTAAGAAAGTCGGAAAGAGTAATTGATTTTCCTAACGACAGAATAGGTCAGCAGTTTCTGACTATGATCTGCCTGGAAGAAGGAAAAGATTTCAAACCATTCTGGCCATAACATGTATTTAATTTTCTAAAAAATATATGTCCCGGAACAAGAACGAAGAAACTAAGAAATGGATCGCTTTTTATAGAAACAAATATGTATAATGAAAATGTAAAATCATTGCTTGAGTTAGAAACCTACGAAGCAATGAAGGTAAAAGTAGAACTGCATAAAACTCACAATTACTGTAAAGGCGTTGTATCAAGTTACGATTTGTTAAATTGTTCCGAGGAAGAAATTTTGAACGAATCCAAATCCCAAGGTGTAGTGGAGGTAAAGAGACTTTACAAGAAGCAGTATGGGGAAAGTAAGCCGACTCCAACTCTTCTTCTAACTTTTAGAGGAACCCAGCTCCTGAGAAAATTAACAGCCTATGAAGGACCAATCCTTGCCAGACTGCAATTTTTGTTGGGGGGCATGTAGAAAGCACCTCGCCGTTTATTTCTTTCACTAACTAGGCGCTACCAACTGAGCTACCCACTTTTTCTCACGATGCTGGGGGTCAACTCCGACTTTGCCTTCACGGAAATAGAAACCCAAATTCTTGCACCAAAGGCGAATTAGCCAGCCATTTAGACTAACATGTGAGTGTGACATACGGGGTGTACGGTACCTCAAAAAGGGTGGGTATTAATTTAGTGGTACCGTTTGGCTCCAACGCGGAGGTCCCGGATTTGAATCCGGTTGGGCTGCCCTCAGATTTTCTATTCATACAATCCTCTACAGCCGCTCGGTGGCTAGCAGTGCACCAAGAAAGCTGCGGGAAGGGGCATAATAGATCATTCATGTCGTAGTGCCCTATCTCCTAAACGAATCTATCTAAAAGAGTCTCAAACATCTTCCAGACTCTCAGCCTAAATGTCAACCAATTTTGGTGAATTCCGTTTAAACTAACGAGGTATTGACGACGAGTGTAGGCGGGATATCTCACTCAGAAGCAGAAAAAGCTCATAGCCGTAGTGAACGCAACTCATCGACAGAGTGGAAAACCCAGAAATCAAGTTTCCCTAGTCCACCAGCATGGGGGTTGCAGAATCAGACGAACTTCCCAACCATCAAAATTTCTGTAAAACTACGAAAAGATCCAATATAAGAATCATTCAATCCTCAGGAGCTCCCAGATCTATAAAAACACCAAAAATCTTCTTTAGAAATTCATTTTTGAAAGTATCGCGAAATATGAATAAGTGGTAAATGGGATGACGATGGAAAAAGGGATTTTTGAAAAAGAGCTGCTAGGAAGTCAAGGAGAGTAAAGATAAAGAACATCTAAATAGAAAATAGAAAAACATCCTCAAGAAATTGAAAAGAAACGCCACGTTGGTTCGGCCACGTAAGGTGAATGGACTGCGACTGTGAAAAGACTGCCGAGACAGTTTATGGAATTGGAATTTCGGGAAGAGCTGTTAGTAGATCAGGTAGAGAGAAGCGCGGTAGTCTCAGAACAACATGGCTGAATGAATCACATGCCTATTACTTTTAATAATGCTTATTTTTTTCAAGTCGGCTTAACATTCACCTATCGGATTAAGGTGTCACGGACGAAGAGGATAACAAATATAATTTACTACATAATCTTGCTATTAATTAATCAAATAAAATCCAAGGCTAAGACGGGTAATCCCAAACTCAGTACCACAAAACATAGAAGCAAATTTAAAATACACGTCAAGATTTTGCGTGTCATCCATCACAATTCATCAGGACACAATGCTAATGCTCTCTGTAACGTCCCGATTTTCCAATTACTTTTGTTCGATATATTTTTCCATAAACCTGATTTTTGAAGAAGAGGGAGTAATTTTAATTATTTTTTAAAATGCAATTCATTACAATGGTTTTCTTATCTATCAAATATTAAGATACATTAAAATCACTCTAAATTTGAGGAATTGGAAATTCTATCACTCCTGAGATTTTTTTTTAACATTTCTCGAGAGCGGCTTCTTTAAACATGGAATGATAGGCGCACGGATTTCTGTCTTTCTAGAACACAAGTACTATAATATTCTTCAACCCTGACTAACAGAGAGAAATGCCACTTTTATAGCAATCACATGCTATGTGATTGTCTTGTTAGTGCGAGCTTGGACTATTTCCAATTTTATGCCATCTCTTTTGCCGAATTTTAAAACCAGAGGTTGCCCTCACATCAGAACTTGGACATTTATTAATGGAGCAGTTATGAGAGTGTGAGAAAGGGGGAAGGACAAATAGGACCACCTGAGGCTTGTTGAAAGAACTTGTGTTTGAAAAGAAAACGTTGCAGAGATAAAATAATCTTCTTCTTACGTTAAAAAGAAAAAATAATCTTATAAATAAGAAAAAAAAAATAAGCCTTTTATTATAGTACAGCTTTTTCAACATCGCACCTGCCCTTAATGGAACAACCCTTTGGTTGCTTTGTGTAGTGAGAAACAGCCGAGTTTTTCATCTGTACGATAAAAGTAATATTTGCAAACAACAAAGGATAGTCGCAAGTTATAAGAACAAAGTAGAGATTTGCATGAATGTACAGCAATGGCCTTTGTAATTTAACTAGAAAGAAACGCTGTAATGTTGGACGTCTGTTAAAAAATTCTTTTTCGAACTATCGGATTTATTTCCAGCTAGCATAGCTTTATTAATAAGACACTTCGGTCTGGAAGGTTGTCAAGGTTTTTTCTCCTCAGTAAGACTGAGAGAAGGTATTAAAGACAGGCAGCCAGAGTTTCACAATGTATAGCAGAACCAACAGCATCATCGTCAGATAAGCCTAGTTGATTCATATGTTTATTGATAAGTTAGTAACTCACAAGCAGTCCAACCACTAATTCTAGTAGTTTCGCAATCTGCCCCAAATTGGCTTTTTGTAAACATAAAAAAAGAACCTCAACTGCCTTTGCCCCGGCGATCTATTCATCAGGATAATAAGGACGCATCATTTCTTTGCATAATCGGTGACTTAATCAAGAATCTAGAAATCTCCAAACTAACAAAAGGATGAGCCAACAGCTTTACCGCCGTCACGTTGTTTTCCTGATATCCTCCTGTTTCACGTTAGAATGATCTGTCTGTTAGCTGCAATATCTTTTTAAGTAATCTCGTAATTTCAACTGAGAACCAGTCTTCTTTACCCCTTAAGAGTTTTTTTAGGGTAGAATTAAACATTGTAAATGCCAAATTTCAGCCAAAAACTTGCAGCATTCTAAATCGAAATTCTAAGATCAGCCACAGCCGATAATTACGAGCTTCTTCAGGTCGGAAACCTGCCACCGGAAGAGCAATCTGGTCTAGTAATCCATATACAGAGAAGTAACTTTCCTAAAGAATGCAAAAATAATATTCATCACTCAAAATTCAAATACATTTAAGATTCTTACTACATTTTATTGCCACCTCAGAAAATTTAAATAATATTAAATCTCAGGAATTAAAAAAAACAACTATTGCGCTATTGAGTAGCAAAAGAAGCGTATCAAAATAAATTACATAAATTTATACAGAAATTACGAAGAAACATACTTGAATATTTGCGAACAGTAACGTTAAGCTTCCATATAAAGTACCACTTCAATAAAGTATGTAGTACTAATACCTATATAATATTAAAATATATTAGAAGATTCCTAGAATTTTAAATTTGAAGAAATCGATTGACCAGAATTGCAAAATTGCAGAATGGGTTTCCGAGTATTTTGGGTAATTTTTCTCCAAAACGTCTATAATAATTTCCTTTCAACTTGGTATGTATCGCTTTTATTTGCAAATAATTTCCAAAAAAAAAAACTGATGAGAAACACTCACACAACTTTCTCTTACTCCAGTTCTTAAAATTATAATTGACAAATTTTATAGTTAGTGTATCAAATTTAATGAAATTCGTCGAAAACTGAAAAAAAAAAACTGTTCAGTAAAAGCGCACTTCCGGTTTACTAATTTTCTTAAAACTCGGAATTTTGGACAACTATTTTTTTCTAATTAATTTTGTTTGGATGATAGAATTCAACTAATTGTACAAGCACTTTAGAAAAACACATAACCCCACCCTCCCTTAAAAGTGCCCTTAAATGAATTTTCCCAGAGAAATGTTTTAAATAAAAGTTGTAGCTCTTTCTATGTGTAGTTAGTGTAACTAGTTTCAAGAAAATCGTCGGAGCCATTTTTTTGAGAAAATCGCGAAAAAGTAAAAAAAAAATCATTTAGTAAAGTGGTAAAATAAACGCACTTCCGGTTATCCGATTTTTTCAAACTCGAAATTTCAACAAGATAGTCAATTCTAATTAACATTATTTAGATGACAGAATTGTCTAACAATGTGATATAGCACTTTAGAGGAAGCTGTAACCCCACCTCTCCACCCAAAGTACCCCCTTTAGATGAATTTTTTCCTGAGAAATATTTCAAATAAAAGTTGTAGCTATTTGTATATATAGTTGATGTACCAAGTTGGAACTATTTTTGAGAAAATTGCAAAAAAAGTAAAAAAAAAAAACTTGTAAAGTGGTAGTTCCGGTTGAGGAATTTCGACAGATAACGTACAGTCAGGTCCCATGGTGATACCTAAACGGAATATTAAGTTTTAACTTTCTACGGTTTTTCGTTTTTGAGCTATGCTGTTCACATTTAACACACAGACCATTTTCTAAAAACACTTTTTTTTGGATTCCAAGGGACCTCAAAACGGATATTTCCAGTGAAAACTCGATATCGAAAATTTGTTGGCACGATTACAATACTTCCTCTTACTTGGTGTAAGAGAAAGTAAAAAAAGAATAGTTGTGAGGAATTTGTGGAGTTAAATTTCAAATATTATATGTAGTTAGTTCAGTGTTTTTTTGGTGCACTCTACTGGGCCAGAACATAATTACTTCTCTCTCTACCGCTAAGGTTATCAGATAGATACTTATACTCCTACTACCTATTATTTATCCTCCTACCTACTACTTACTTCCTACTATTTATGTTAAGACAAATATGTAAAATCTAAATTTAAAGAAAATTTATTATTTTTTGTATATATATTGACCAATCAGGATTAAGAGAAAGTCGTGTGAATGACTCACATCAGATTTTTTGTCTAATGTATGTGCTTTCTTATCCATATTAGATCATAAACGGGTGCTTCTGGTAAACAATTTCTAATGTGTAGAAATCTTTGGGAGGACTGATAAAAGAAATTTTAGAATTAAGTGAAATATATTAATTAATATATACTTAATATTGGTTGTTACTCAGTCCAATTTCTGATTGGGTTTTTTCGAAGGTTGAGTGAAACAATAAGGGACAGTTAGAAAGGTAGAATAACTCTGGTTACAATAAAAGGAATTTCACATACATAGGGAACGAGGTCGACAAACTGACAAAGTTTTTCAAACAACTAGGCTTGAGAACAGCATTCAGAACAAACAATAAACTTGTAAACAAAATATGCACACATACTGAAACAACATATGACAAAAGTGGCATTTACAAACTCTCTTGCCCCGAATGCGATTGCACGTACATAGGCCAGACCGAAAGACGCCTCAAAGACAGGTATAAAGAACACCTACGCTCATACAAATACAACAAAACCGACTCCACTTATGCTAATTACAAAAAACAACCACGAACCACAAAGTAATAGACAAAACAATGGTCCTATTACACCAAAGCACAAAAGAAAGGCGAATGGATATTCTAGAAAAAATAGAAATATACAAACACAAGACTATCCACAAAAACAAAATGAATCACCAAGTAAACTATAGTTCAGACACACTCTTTAAGGTCATTCCCCACACCTAACTATATTACAAACATACTACCAACTAGTATACAACACACATCTATGCATATATATATATTTATATATATACACTTACCACCCACACATGTTGCATGATGCATGAACCTCTTATTAAATTCTAACCTGTGGCACCAAATTTTCTTATTTCCCGGATTAACATACAGATTATTTGCATGATGTTTTAAAATTCTCCTACCGTGCCCAATTCTTAACAAATGTCACGTTATCTCTCTAAACATATTCTTACTAAAATTTAAACATAAATTAATATCATTTAAAAACAATGCATGATAAATAAAAACGAATACATTTGATTTCCTCTAATATTTATTTTAACTCTTCTCCAATTTGCCGTGCGCTGCCAACCTTCTTACATATCAATTTATTTACATATTTTCTTGTATTAACCCTGCTTGTATTTCACATTTATGTATTACTTGTAAAAGCTTTTGACTGTCCATAAACTTTGCATCTCCTTTCTTCAAACTTTATCAATTCCTATTAGTACAGTATACTCCTGAAATAACTTATCGCCCCCCCTCTAATAAAAATAACTTGATAAGACACTGAGCATACTTTACAACACTATTAAAAATTTAGCTATGGAGTATTCTGCAAAACAGTAAACAAATTTATTATACACTACTTTTTTAAATGTCTAATCATAACTTACAATAATTCCATTTTGCCATTAATCACATACACATAGTAACATAACCTTATAACCTCTCCACATAATTATATACAATACTAACAAGTGTGAGTAACAAGTAACAGAAGCATTACATTGAAGTGAACTCTCAACACGAAATTGGCGAATTTGCTCTGACGATGGATGAAAATCCGAAACCGGTCAGAAAGAAAATAAATATGCATGCTATGACGTATAAAATACCAAAAGGAATTTCCCTTCCATCCATTCTTCAGTGGAGGGAGGGATTATATATACGTATGTAGGGCCTGAAATAGGGGACGGCCAGATTTTTGTGGTTGATGAAGGAGTGCAATTGATATCACAATTGTGTCGTAGTGCTAAAGGCCCAATCTTCAAGTTAAACACTCCTAAATATTGTAATTATTCTATAAAAAGTATTAGAGTTGTTATTCTTGATTAATTCTATGGCCTGGCATATAGCAAACATTTCCGCCGTGTACACGGTTGCATAATGCGGAAGTGTCCAACTAAGGGTAACTCCTTCCGTGTACACAGCGCTACCCACACCGTCGCCTATCTTCGACCCATCTGTAAAGATAGGTCGGAAGTCATAATAAATATTTAGAATTTCTAGTAATTTTTGTCTATAGACGACAGGAGGGGTTTCCTCTTTTTTATGGAATGCCAGGTCCATGCGGACGCTTGCAGAGGGTAATGACCAGGGAGGAGAAGGCGCAAAGCCCCAACCTACCACCGGCCCAAGTTCAATTCCCTCCGCTGCCAATAATTCCTTAGCTCTGACTCCAAGCGGTCGCGTCCGCGAGCGCTGTTGATAGAACTCTTCATTATGTGGGCTCTCGAATATGACGGGAAATAAGTTATGGAAACTCTTTCCCCATATTCCAGCGATGTATGTCAGGGTGAGCTGTTCTCTCCTAAGTTAAGGAGGCAGCATCCCCGACTCTACATAGAGGCTCTGTAGAGGACTAGTTCGGAAGGCGCCTGTGAACAGTCTAATACCTTCATTGTAAACCTTATCTAGTAGTTTCAGGCGTGACTTGCGCGCAGAACTATAAACTGGGGCTCCATATTCAAGTTTGGAACGGAAAGTGTAATAAATATACGTTTTAAGATTGCTTAAGTTGTTATTATTACTATTATTTAGAGAATATGATTTGATATGTAAGTATAGCTTTATCTTCAAATTATATGTATTTTTTTTTTTTTTTATGTTTATTTATTTGCTTATTTTGTATCCCTAATCAATTCAGATAAACACAAACCTCACGAAATCCTGTTTGAGAAATTTTTTAAATTATAAATTATTATAATTATTTAATTATTTTCTATTTTGAATTTCTTTTTTATTATTATTATTATCATTATTATTAATCCTCCTAGTAAATCACATATATTATAAATTATAATGGTAACTACATTTTAATGCATGCTCAAGAGTAATTGCATGTTTTCTACAGCAAATTTTAGATAGCCGTATGAGTGTTTCACTCCAGATATTTTATTTCGTACTCAGAGGCTGTTAAGACATATACATATTTCCCAAGGAAAAACTTGGTTTCAAAATTTGACATGAACCTAATACTTCTTTTTTAAGGCAATCAGAAAAATCATTTTTAAATGCGTTGAAGTTCAAAGTTTTTTTGACTTAATGAGGGAAAAAAAAATCGCGAACAATGTTGATGTAATATCTAGATCAAATAAAATATAGTTGATTTGTATTTTGTTATTGCTGTTGGAAACTTGATTGGTAGTTATTGAACCTTTGTACACAGCTAAAAACCATTTATTTTTTGGATTTCCGACGTTTCAGCACTATACGTACCATTTTCACAGGACCAATTTTCTTTTTACATTATTTTGTATTATTATTCGTTATGGATGTGTTCGTGTGAGTCCACCATAGAATAGCGTTGGCGAGGTGACTCACACGAACACAGCCATAACGAATAATAATACAAAATAATAAATAAGAAAAGTCAAAATGAACAACCACGTGGGCTCAATCACGTAAGGAGGCGAATATAAATTGTAAGAAAATTTTTACTAATTAACAATAAAAAATCTGGACAACAACACATCATGGGATTGGCATAAAATGTTAAATAAATTAAAATAAAATAAAACGAAGCCTCTGTATACGACTAGTAAAGCATTAAAATATGTAAAAAGAAAATTTGGTCCTGTGAAAATGGCACGTATAGTGCTGAAACGTCGGAAATCCAAAAAATAAATGGTTTTTAGCTGTGTACAAAGGTTCAATAACTATCAATCAAGTTTCCATAAAATATAGTATATGGAGTCGTTAAAAAATAAAATAAATTAAAAAAAAAACAGCAAACATACATTTAGAATAAATTCTATAAATCATAGAAAAGGATAAATTTGTATGTAGTGAAGGATCTGTTGAAAGATGAAATAAAATGAACACACCATCTATCTAAAGTACGTACAATTCTATCATAATATGTCAAGGAGCTTCTTTCTATACATGCAATATAATTTATATTACAATGGAGTCTATCTTATCTTTATTATATTCAAATAAGATTTATTATTGTACATATATGTACTCGCACACACGAAAAAAAAAATAAATAGTTGCAACAAAAGAAGTAATGCAATTTATGTAGTTTTGATTTATTTATTTACTTCTTCAAAAGACTTCAAAATTTAGAACTGACGTCTCTTACTTTACTAAACTAAATTTATTCAACCCCACACAATTATGGTCACACATTAAATTCTTATTAATATTAATTAATATATACGATATAATCGTAAAATATTTGTTGAAATGGCAGTTTAGAGAAGATTACCCTTTTACTCACACCCCACAAACCTAATTATATGATTTTTTCAAAAAAATTGTTAAAAAAAAAAAAAAATTATAATTCTTTTTATGATTAATTAATAATATAAGTTCAAAGGAAATTGTTGGAACTGTTTTCGTGAAAAAAAAAAAACAAGAAAATCTGGTGTGAAATACTCGAGGCATTATAGACTCTGAAGAAGTTGAATCTATAATCTGATGATGGCTGCAGTGTCTTACAAAGGAATGGGAAAGAAATTCCAACAACTTTCGACAATGTTATGAACAAATTTGTGTGAGGATTGGTCAAGAAAGTAACATTCAATTATGCCAACGTTTCGACAGAGTTTTCCTGTCTTTATCAAGGCTTTAATATATATAGATAGTCGTGAAGATGTGGACAAAGAATTTTTAAACACACACATTTGTTACATCACAAAAACTTAACAAAAAAAAAAAAAAAAAACCTAGTAACTTTTAATTTTCTTTTTTTATGTTTTTTGCGATGTAACAAATGTGTGTGTTTAAAAATACTTTCTCCACATCTTCACAACTAACTATCTATATATTAAAGCCTTGATAAAGACAGGAAACTCTGTCAAAACTCTGTGGCATAATTGAATGTTTCTTGTGGTGGTGGTTGGTTCCGCAGAGCTGGAAAGCATCAGAGACATTTTCCGTGGTAGCCTGCTTCATTTTGTGGTCATCGACCGGTTTCGGGCGTTCGCCCATCTTCAGGATGCGTTTTTCAGACAGTGTGCCAACAGTCTCTGTACGTGGTCTGTCTAAAAACGCATCCTAAGATGGGCGAACGCCCGAAACCGGTCGATGACCACAAAATGAAGCAGGCTACCACGGAAAATGTCTCTGATGAATGTTTCTTTTTTGACCGATCCTATACCAAATTTCTTCATAACATAATTCATCAACGGTCAACAAATACTTTTATAAACTTTGAATAATATAATTCCAATACAATAATTTGATGAACTGTGACCGCTAACATTCATGAATAAGGCTGTTTTTTTTTTTTTGCCAAGACGAATAGAAAGTATCCAAGGACAGAGTGAACAGATGGTGAAAGCACGCTTCGGATCTCAAAGAGCAAGTTTGTTTGTCAGTTGCAAAGAAAGATGAAGAAGAGGGACGAGTAAGAAAAGATAAAAAATTGAGTAGATAAATGGCGACAAATCCATCCGATACCAAGGAGACTCTATCCGGTGGGATAGAAAGGATCAAGAATAGAGTAGATGACGACAAATGACCTGAGAGGAAGAGATAGTGTTAGAATAAGAATAAAAAAAAAAAAGAACGACGACTTGAAAGATAGATAGAGGTAGTTGAACAGATTTATGATTTGGTATATGCAAAAATATGGAGCCCCCCCCCCCCCCCAGCAGCTGAGATAGAGGATGATATCAAGTGGGATATGTATATACTTCAGTCCCCCGCACTTGCCCGCTACTCTATTGCCCAGTCTTTCTTCGTTCATTTAAAATAAACATTTTAAAAAAATACTTAGTAATAATCCAAAGACTCTGGTCGTTTATTTAAATTTAAAAACAGTAATAAAAAAAAAAATAATAATTTCGGTGTATTACATAATATTCCTTTTTAAGTATATCTTTAAAATGTATTATAATAAAATACATTCCCTCTTCTTTTTAGAATATAAATTATTCCTACTATTTTTAGTCATTAATGAAAGTATAATTAAAATGTATAGTAAATATTTGGCAGAGAGCCAATTAGTTACACGATATATTTCGGCAAATTTGATTTTATTGGTTTAATTTTCAATTGCCATTAAAATAAAATTTACGTTTTTCTCTTTAATCAAACTTCAAGAGCGATTTGAACACAATAAAAAATTTTAGCACTGAAGAAAATCAATTTATTAGATTACACAAAATGTAAAATTACAGAAGTGTGTGAAAATTACAGATGTTCGTTTGTAGTCGTAAGTCGTGTTCAATTTTGTTCATTTAAATGGAAAAAGGGACAAACGCTTGTCAATGTTGACTACTTAATTCTATTAAGAACAATATATTTGAAGTTTTACCTACTTGAATTTAAGATCTATTTAAGAAAAACAGTTTTTGAGAATTTTCCCATCATAATTTACAAAAAAAAAAAAATTCTCCTAAAAAGTTTCAATGAAAACTAAAAAACTAAATAACTAAATGTACAATTTATTACATTACCATGTCTTTTTACACAAAACTTGTTTCTTATTAAGTTTTCACTTTTACTTTACTTCGAAGTTTCTAGTGATGAACAAAACTTTTAGTATTCCATGGGTTTTGTAGTTAAGTTTACTAGAACAAATAGGGTAACACTACTAAATAATGCTAAACTGTAGACATGGATACTTTTATCCAAGTGTAAACAACTTCTTGGTTGTTAAGACTTGTTACAAATTGATAAATTTCCCAACAATTTATTTTCTTTAGCAGAAATTTTCCATTTTGTATTTTGTTTTGCTTTTTACCTAGATTTGGTACTCATCCTAACGAGGTTAACGATTTATTTGTAAATCAATAGATCCATATTCCATAACAGTAGGGATCATATTTTTTGGACACAATATAAACAATGACCAGAATGAAACTGTATACGGAGTTTTGGACAAATTCTTTTGGCAAGTAAGAGAAAATGGAAACCAATATTGGAAAAAAGCTACTTAGATAATCCGGTCAAATATGGGGATGGGCAAAGTTGACTCCATTTATACTAAAAGCATGCAATGATCAAGAATAGTTCTCAAATAACTGCTCGCTCTCCAGGATGGGGATTCCCTCATCCTAAACAATCCTATCTTGATCCTTTCCCCTTGCAGGGTTGCCTGTAAGTATCCTGAGTTACTGAACCCCTGACTTGAGGCATGGACAGGAATCAGTAGATGGCATTGAGCGTGCGATCAGTGTATGAATTACTGAGCTACGGGCGCAAACTATATTCCAAGCCAATTGCTTGCAATTGAGGTTGGATTCGTAGTGGGCATGTTTTAACCAACAACTCCAATGACTAAGATCATGAGTTGAGCGGGAGGTGCCAGCCCCATAACTGGAAGCGCATTTGCTGGGTGTGCGCGGTTTACCAGAGCCTGCTAGGGATTGCCTTCTCTAGCTTCTGGGAGTGGAGTGTGACCACTATGTGGGATCACTTTGCGCGCTGGTTAAGCGTATCTCAAGCTGCTCTTAAGTGGGCCAAGCGGGGAAGTGCCTGGGTTCGGCACTTCTGCCATGGAGAGGTATTGCACTAACATTCTATCCATGGTGGTGACATTCTTCTCTTGTAAAACGACCACGTTGCTTGCCACGGGGGGGGGAGGACTGGTAAACCCCAAGAGGATAGGTATGGTGCTTAATCTCCCCGAGTACCTTATCACGGGTAGAATGTCCATAATGCCCCTGTCATGAAAGCAAGAAGCAAGAGTAAATTTTTTAAATATCTTTTAAAAAAATATCCTTTAGAAGAAATTTGTACGTTGTCTGGCAAAAAGTGTACAAGGAACACGTAGCGAAAGACAGAGGAACTCGCCCGGTCAAATTATAATTGATTATTATGTTATTATTCGTCTGCGAGGAGGGAGCCAACCTGCGCTATTCAAAGTTACTCCACTGGGCCCATATAGCTACTCCAAAGAAAAACAACAAATCGGATCTGGGACCAAAAATCTAGACCCTTGTTTAATCCATCTAAGATTTTCCGCAATCCCGATCAAATCAGATAATAATCTTAAGAGAAAAATAGTCAAAGCTTTTCCATATTCATCCTGTTCCGACCAAAATTCTTGAACCTAATTTTCACAAAAACCCAAGCTTTCTGCCATAAGATGAATGGGTATGACTTCATCTGTCTCACAGACTCAACGAAAGGAGGGGTAGCGGCATGAACCTCATTACGTAGAGATGTTTTCTTAAACCACAAAGCCCAATAATGGATCCAACCAGATGCCTGAAAGAGGTTCCGTGAAGTACACGGCAACTAATAGCTCTGTCCGTTTCCTTCCCCAATGAACACCTTAGACTACCGGCAACTGCTCGCTGAGCTCATCTATAGGGATGAATGCTGTGAAACCATCCATGCCTGGGAAGTTTGACAGACATATGCCTAAATACTCTAGACATCCCTAGAACTGTTATTTTTGTCTAAAACTCTTCTTATTTTTTACTAAGAAGATTCAATTTAAGTATGCTTTGGGACACGCTGAATGTTTCCTTGGATTACTCTAGATTTTATTAAGTTTAGATTCTTCCAACGAATAATGTAAACATTTAGTAATAATTCCAAGTTTGGTGTTAAAATTTGTCAATAATTATAACTCTATACAAATTGCGATAAGTGAATGTTTCTAACCGGAGTTTTATCTTATGATAAGAATCATGCGCTTAATAGTAAACATTAATTATGATTCAAACATAAGGTGCTACGTCAGGAAGCTTCGTTGAATGTGTGGAATTTTAGGTAAAGAGATTAACAAAATCATTGCAATGAATAGAGTGGTGGCAGAATGGTCGGGGGGGGGGTAGAATGGTGTAATAGGTTTAGCCCTCTTACACATTACAACATGTGCCACAATACCACCACATATAAAACAAAACTAAAGTCCTAAACTCAACACATCATAACACTATGATAAACTACCCCATATTTCTGACCAGTTCCGCCTCCTAACTAGTATAATATACTCTGGTGGCCGCCTCCACACTCAGTTTTGTATTCCTTCATGACACGCTTCAGTACAAACAGTTCCGCTTTATTCTCTCATATAAATTTACAGAGAGGAGTTAATTTACAAGTCTACCATTTATAAAACACTGAATACGTAATAATTTGCAGTAATATTTATAAAGGCTTCATTTATAATTAAAATATGTAAAATGTCATCAGTTTTACAAATACAATAACATATATGTAAAATTTTGTATTTACAAATTAAATTTTATATTTAAATTTTATAATTTGACAGTTTCTCCGTCCATTTCGTACTCGGGCGTCAAATTACGAATTCCTAAGTTTTTAAGTTTCTTAACTATTTAAAACTGGCTAAAACTTCTTAAAAAAAAAAAAAAAAATAGGAACACTTTAGTCTATGTGTCTGACAAATATTTGTTCTAACATCACGCAAAAACCAAATCTAGCAATTATTTTTAAGTTTCGTAGCGAACATTATGGACACTGAGTAATTGCTTTGTGCTTTTATTTGAGAACTATTCTTGATTATTATATGCTATTAATTTCAAATTAGTAAAAATGGTGTTTCTTTTCGAACTTTTATTATTATTATTATTATTACCATGGCACTACAGTCCGAAATGGACCAGGGCCTCATTAACACTTTTCTGCCATTCGGCTCTGTCAGCCGCTTCTCTTCTCCATCTTCTTACACCCAATGCGGAGAGGTCTTCCTGTACATCGTCGAGCCATCTCTTACGAGGTCTACCCATCTTTCTTGTACCTCCTGGATTCCCATACAGGAGTCTTTTCGGAAGGCGCTCCTCTTTCATCCTCTCGACATGACCCAGCCATCTCAAACGAGCTTGCTTTACACTGGCCACTATGTTTTCGTTTTTATACAGCTCGTACAATTCCGCATTGGTTCTGGAGCGCCACTGTCCCTCCACTATCTTGGCCCCAAACAACTTTCTCAGAACTTTGCGTTCCCAAACCCCTAGCGCATTCTCAGATGACTTAGTTAATACCCAGGTTTCACACGCGTATGTAACTACCAGCTTTATGGTCGTTTTATATAATGTTATTTTGGCATCCCGTGACAACATCTTAAAGCGGAGAGCTTTAGACAGAGCAAATAAGCACCTGTTGCCAGCAGCAATCCTAGCCTTTATTTCTTCTTCTATTTCATTTTTATGTGTCACGACTGCTCCCAAATACTTAAAACGGTCTGTTCCTGGAAAGACGTGTCCCAACAGTTGTGCGCTAGCTGGATTTCTTGCTTGGTTTCTCGAAGTCTTCATGTACTTTGTTTTCTTTTCGTTCATAAACAAACCAAGCTTTTTTGACGAATTCTCAAATTCTTCGAGTATACCAGCTAATGATCCTACAGTACGTCCTGTTAGCAGCACATCATCCGCATACGAAAGGTGCTGGGTCATTCTATTATAGATGTGCCCTCCGGGGTTGGTTCTCACAGCTCTTATAGCAAACTCCAAAGCCAGGTTAAATAGTATGGGTGATACTGGATCACCCTGCCTGAGGCCGCAGGCTACTCTAAACTGTTCTGACAGGGAATTCTGAATCTTAACCCTACAGGTAGTATCATTCAAGCCAACCTTTATCAACCCGACTAACTTGTCAGGTATTCCCAAACTTCTCATAGCTGTTAGCATTGCTTTCCTGTCGATCGAATCGTAGGCTTGCTGAAAATCTACAAACAAGTGGTGCAAGTCCACATTGTGCTCGTAAGTCTTTTCCAACATTTGGCGGACCGAGAAGATGTGGTCGACTGTTGACCGGTTTTTCCTGAAACCGCACTGATAGTCACCGATTATCCTCTCTGCCCATGTTGACAGCCTATTACTTACTGCTATGGAGAGAACTTTGTACACTGTAGGCAGCAATGCAATTCCCCTGTAATTTCCACAGTTAAGCCTATCACCCTTCTTGTAAATGGGACACAAGACAGCTGTCTTCCACTCTTCAGGTAATTTTTCTTGCATCCAGATCTCATAAATTAAACTATGCAGCACCTCTGTTACCGGTTCTCCTCCATACTTAAGTAGTTCCGCAGGTATCTCATCTATTCCAGGAGAACGATTGTTCGAACTTTTACCATCCTCATAACTTGACCGGGTTATCTATTAGTTTTTTGTCCAATATTGGTTTCCATTATTCTTACTTGCCAAGAGAATTTTGTCCAAACTCTGTACACAATTTCACTCTGGTCATTGTTTACATGAAATGAAATGAAATGAAAAAAATGAAATGAAATATACTGTATTTAGTGTTAAACACATTACAGGGGTTCTGTGCCAGATAAATAATACATCAGCATGGCACATAAAACAAATACAAAAATCAATTGCAAATCAAAGTACATTCTTAACTGCACAAATTTGAAACTCAGGTAAATAAAATAAAGACTTAAAAAGTAAAAACATAATTGAATAAAACGTAATTTCTTCTATAGAGATATTTTACTGACATTAATTACAAATGATTCAGTTTTTTTTTTTTTTTTTCTTTCGTTTTTCCTTCAATATTCATGGTATAATTTATCCACCCACACACACACACACACATCTTACAGGAATACTAAAGATGAAAAATGATTGTACAAAATATTTTCTAAACTGAACAAATTTTAAGCACTCGGGAAATAAATAAAATAAAAACTTACTTAATAACAACAAATATGATCATTGTTTACATCGTGTAAATATGTCTCCAAAAATAGAGTCTCTACCATATGGAATATGGATCCATTGATTTACAAATAAATCGTTAACCTGTTTAGGATGAGTTCCAAATCTAAAAAATCAAATAATAACAAATAATATAAAGAATCCTAGGAGATCCAGAAATTATACTTAAATTTAAGCAGTTATTTCATCATAAAACACTCATAAAAGTAACAATAAAAAAAATTACTAGTAAAATGTCAACAAAAACTAAGGCTATATTTGACAGTTATATAGGTATGAATGTAGAATATTGTACATTCTTTAAAGCATATAAAATAGTATTGAATTGAGACACAAGTACATATGAAGTGTACATACTGAATACGTAATATAGGAGAAAAATATAGTTCAACCAAAAATTGTTAAAGAATACAGTTATGTGAGATACATAGTTGGTCAAAAGAAATATAGTTCAATATAAATATAGTTTTGTTAAATTTAACTAAAAAAATCTAAAGTTAAAAGTGTTATTACTTTCTCTTACTCCTCCTAGTAAAAGAGGAAGTATTGTAATCGTCTCAAATATTTGATATTGAGTTTTCACCGGAAATATCAGTTTTGAGGTCCCCTGAGTCCAAAAAAGTGGTTATTTTAGCAAATGGTTTGTGTGTGTGTGCGCGTGTTTATGTATGTAAACAGCATAGCTCAAAAACGAAAAACCGTAAAAAGTTCAAATTTGACATTCCATTTAGGTATCACCATGGGATCAGACAGTAGGTTACCTGTCAAAATTCCTCAACCGAAAGTACCACCTTACTAGTTTTTTTTTTTACTGTTTTGCGATTTTCTCAAAAATCGGCTTCGACGATTTTCTTGAAACTTTCTATATAAACTACACATACAAAAGTCTACAACATTTCTTTGAGAAAATTCATTTAAGGGCACTTTTACGGCAGGGGTAGGGTTATGTTTTTCACTAAAGTGCTTTCATAGTTGATTATACAATTCTACCATCCAAACAAAATTAATTAGAAATAAATAGATAGCCAAAATTGCTGAGTTTCAAGAAAATTAGTAAAACCGGAAGTGCGCTTTTACTGGACAGTTTTTTTTTTTTCAGTTTTCGACGAATTTCATTAAATTTGGTACACTAACTATAAAGTTTGTCAATTACAATTTTGTGAACTGGAGTAAGAGAAAGTTGTGTGAGTGTTTCACACCAGATTTTTTTGTTGTTGTTTTTTATTAGGGAATAAATAAAATATAATAAAAATTTGAATTTAATTCTATTTTGATATTTCTTAAGATGAGCTTGGTATATTAAGGAAATATAGTGGGATTATATTTTGTTTACTTAGACAATAGACTGTAAAGATTTTATTATATAGAAATCTGCAGTAAATTGGATATTAAGTAAGGTTTCTGGCATTGATTACTTATATAATCAGTGCTCTATCCCTGGTTGTGTTACTTCTTAGTTTTATTTTCTATTATTCCTAGTAAGAAGAAGTATTGTGTAATATGATAACAAGAAGGAGTGATAACAAGAAGGAGTAATAACAATAAGGAAAATATATAATTATTAATTATAAAAATTATAACTAGTGGTGCCAGCCAGTCGCTATTATTCAGGTCAAGAGCCGCGGTCAGTGCACCGCCAAGGACAGGAACCGCCAAAGACACACTGCTTTCAAAAGGGTCATTATACGGTCAGTATACAGAAGCCGCCTGGCCAATATACAAGGGTCAACAAATCACTCAAAAGGCCACCTGGCTACAGTCTTTTGATAACCGCCAATAAACAAACACTCAAAAGACCACCTGGCTACAGTCTTTTGATAACTACCATCACCTGTTGCCACACCTGTTCACCGACCTATTCAAGACCTAGGGTCAACACACGGCAAGAGATGTTTTAGTGTGACCCGTAATTACACACTTGTCAATGTGTGAGTGATGGCAATATAACGTCTCTCCACAAGAAGAGGGGATGATTATTCTTCAGTATTTCTTCAGCGTATCATCAAGATTCTACCAGTGACATAGTTTATACATCGGAGCGCGTCCCTATCTAAGTATTTAAACATATATTTATTTATCAATCATTATAGTTGTGCATTCTAGTTACATTTTAAATCATTTTAAATTAATTGTAGTTTATCCTTTCAAACGTTAAATTATTGTTAAAATATATATCTATTTTCGTAAATTAGTAATTCATATTCCGAGTAACAACTCTCTAAAAATCTCTAACTAACTCTCAACTATTCATCGCATCATAACCCTCTCCAAGACATCTGAACCCACTACAATTGCTTTCTTGCCAGATTCACAGTTTTCATTTTTTTTTTAATATGTGACTGCATAAATCAATGCAACAGGCAAAAATCGTTGTGAAACACTTACGTGACTTTCCCTTATTGAAATTTTCATAATTTTGATTTATTATTTATTTATACAGTTATTCCTCTAGTTACAAATATCACATAATAACCGAAAATGTAAATAAGTAGTTCTGAAGGATAATATAATAGTCTGACTTTCAGCAAAACTGATTTTTTTCAAGCTCGAAATTTTGACAACACATTAAAATCTTATTAAGATTTTATAGATAATAGAATCGTATATTATATTGTAATGATACTTTAGATGAAAGCCTAACGTCACACCTCACGCGTAAATAAAAATATTTTCAAATGACGTGAAATCCATTTCAAATAAAAATTGTAGTTTTTTTTTTATGTTTTGTCGACATAACAAGTTTAAAAAAAAAAAAAAAACAACCTTGAAACTGTTTATCGAGAAAATATATATAAAAAAGTGAAATATTTATTCTATAAAATGGTACTTTCGGTCGATTTGATTTTCAATCGAATCCTTTATGTTACGTCCCCTTGTAAAAACACCTATATGATATATCATGTTTCAGATTTTTTGAAGTTCTGTGATTTTTTTTTTCTTTCTAATTTTAAATTTATGCTGATCATACTTAACACCCAGCCAAACCAAAATAATATTCACAAACACAGACTAAGGATTAAATCAATTTTTCTGACTCAGGGGACCGCAAAACATGAATTTCCGGTAAAAAAAACTCAGTTTCAAAAATTTGATACGGTAGCAATACTCTCTCTTACAGCAATCTAAAATAATGCATATTATTTTTGTATATAAAAACACATATATATATATACATTATAAATGGGCATACATTATATGGTAACAACCCAATTCAGTGTGACTAGCAATTAGTTAGCCATTATGTCAGAATGGCAGCCATTCTACGGGATCGATATTATGCAATTAAATTATGACGGTCCATTAGAGCACCTTAGCTTCGAAGAGGGATGGTCCGGGAGTTTCCTGAAGAATGAATAGTCGGCAGACATCGATTGCAATGCAAAACTAATTTTGCATAGAATTTTATGCAGAACTAGATATGGGTTAGCGCTCAAATATTTAGATCACAATGGATTCTGTGGTATATTAAACAATTAAAAATAAAATTTTGGAATGGATTATTTGTGTTCGTTAGTTAATTTGAATATTCCATAGAGTTCAGAAAACAGAGATTTCTTATTTACGTTTTTCCATTCAGGCTTACTTCCTTTTTAAAATTTTTGATTTAGTTTATTAATACTCAACTTTCCATTCATATGCTACCACTATTCTCAGATCCAGAAGTTTTGCTTGTTTCTCTTAAATTCTAAAAAACTTCTGGGTTTGTTTCCGTTGTAACTACTACTAGCAGCCCAATCCTCTTTCAATCTCTTCATGTTCGTAATTTTTTTTCAATAACTTATGACTTTTTATACTTATAATGGCCCATCGGCTTCAAATTATAGCTCCCCAAAATTAATATTATGTATAATTTTCATTGTTTGCTTGTTGGCTGATTACATGTACATGTATATATGTGAATACATGTTTTCCGGCAGTTTATTTGTAGTTCTTAAAAGGTTCCAGATGATCGCCCTAGTTTTTGCCGTCATTACCACATCATTAACATTTATTTTAATGTAACATCATCATTAAGGCTGACCATCTACTTGGGATGCTTACTGACAGGATGGTTCGCAGGTATCAGTTTGAGAGGAACTTCCAAATTGTTATACCGAACAGAGGCGACTGGGACGGTGATCCCCCCATATTCGGTAAGTTGGTCTGATATAAAGACGGATCCAAAACTACGGCTGGGGCCTATGGGGACAGGCCTAAAGTCATGATTAAGGCCAGCCTAGGGAAGTACGCCACAGTCTTTCAGGCTGAAGTTGTGGCGCTACCGCTCTGCGCTAAGGAGATTATAAGGCGAGGTTACACGGTAGGAGAATGGCCATATACTGCGACAGTCAGGCAGCCCTGAAGGCGCTGTCTTCACATCAAATAGTCTCAAGACTGGTGTGGGATAGCCTAATTGCCCTAACCCAGGTGGATGCTCGGGACAAGCTGACACTCGCCTAGGTGCCGGGACATGCGGGGTTACTGGGCAATGAGAGCGAGGGAGGGTTCGAAGGATACCTCTATAGGCCTCGAACCCTTCTGCGGGTTGTCCAGGAGCCTAATTCAAACTTCTATGAAGGATTGGATAGAAGTACAGCGTCTGCATAGATGGGAGAGTACACAAAGACACAGGCAGGCGAAACTCTTCATTAAGAGACATTTGCCTAAATTTACCAGGGATCTACTGAGCCATCATAGCCGAAGATAAGGCTAATGGTGGGTATACTAACAGGGCATTGTAGGCTGAACAGGCAATGCACCACTTGTTACTTGCGGATAACGCGTTATGCCGATTCTGCAAGTTTGAGGAAAAAACCCCGGCACACATCCTTTGTGAGTGTGCCGGCCTGCCGAGGATAAGGTTTCTTCAACTGGAGATGAGCAATCCCAAAGCCATGAGCTTCATGACGGAGCCGGTCTCAGCTTTGTTAGGCCTGATTAAGAGGGCGAAGCTGAGGGATGTGCTATAATTTTAGGGGATCTACAATAGACCTCTTATCATAGGTCGCAGTGGAATAAGGCTCGCCCTTCCCGTTCGAATCTAATCTAATCTAACATAATCATAATTTAGTTAATAAATTCAAGGCTAGGTATACACGGGGCAAAAAACCTTGTACCCAATACTCAACCTTGATTGAATAAAGTCAGTATTTTTTTTAGTGACATAAAAAAAAAAGAACAAGCTGATGGACATTTCAGTGGAAAATTGGGAACGCATTGTTTTAGAACTGGTACAAATAAACTTTAACAAGATTGAAAGTGATGTGTCAATTTGGTGGCAATTTTTTATCATTGACTTAAGTAATGAGAACATTTTTTTTTTAATTTTTTTACAGTTTTGGTGGCTAACACACCTATTTTGAAGGCCCCATACATATTTCTTATTTGTTGGCAGAATAAAAAGAAATAACAAACTTGAATATCTAGTTTATTTTTAAATGAAATTTGTACAAAAAATTTAAAAAAATATATAGGTTTAAAAGTAAATTATAATTGATGGAGACTTTCTGTAACTGGTAATACCACAAATACAGTGAAATATCCTCTGGGTAAAGCCACTGTATGGTATTTTGTACTAAATTAAATTAATTAAAGAGCAAATAGCTCAACCGAACTAATTGAAAATTGATAGTATAAAATTCTAATTAAAATAATAATAATTATTTTGAATGATAAATTATATCTATAGGTTCCCTTAATTAATATGTTATAGTATCGTTCGTTTTGGATGATCATTTTAGTACTAATATTGAAAATAGATTTCTATTAGATAAATATAATTGATTTTTACTCATAAATTACTCAAAATGTCAATAACAATAATTTATTTGATCAGTAAATACAGTTTATGTATCCAGTGTATGATTTAGCTCTACGTCATACGGTAAAGTAGCTTATAAATCATTGTAATGGATGGGTGATGACGTTTTTGGGGTTCATGATAGATTTGAAGTGAAAATCTTAGTTTATGGTCGTCTTCCACAGGGTACTGGTATAACAGGGTATTCCACAAAAAATTACAAGTGGATTTTTATGTACATTCTCTTATCCTAATTATTAAGAGAAATTATTGTAATCGTGACAAATTGTTGATATCCGAGTTATGACCGGAAATAAAACATTTTGGACTTTCCTAAGATTGAAAAAATAGTTTTTAGAAAATCGCCTATATGTATGTGCTCAAAAAAAAAAAAAAAAAAGAAAAAAAAATCGCAGTAATTTCAAACTCGATATTCCGATGGGGGGTATCACCATGGAATCCGACATGAACCTTGTCAAAATTCCACAACCGGCGAAAGTATGACTTTACTGAATAGTTTCTTACATTAACTACATCTACAAAGAGTTACAACTTCTATTTTTTAACTTGTCACCGGAAAAAAATCATTTAAAGGCATTTTTTTTTTTTTAAAGGTGGTGGGGGTTAGATTTTCCGCTAAAGTTCTACTATTTCAGTTTATTATACAATTCTAATCATCTAAAATAATATTAATTAGAATTAAATATATTGTTGAAATTCCGAATTTGAAGAAAGTCGGATAGTGGGAAGTGCATTTTTACTGAAAAGTATTTTTTTTTTTTCAGTTTTCGGCGTTTCTTCTCGAAAACCAGCTTCAACGAATTTCTTTAAACTAGCGATGTGAACTATGCATACTACGAGCTACAACTTTTATTTGAAAATTTTCTCTAGGTAAAGTCATTTAAAAGGACTTTTGGGAAAGATGTAGGGTTAATTTTTTCCTCTAAAGTACTAGTTCAATTTATTATATAATTATAATGGGGTTTGAGAAGGAGAGAAGTTGGGTTAGGTAAATAAATAAACTAGAAGTAAAGCTGGAACACTATATAATAAAAAAGCAGCACAAACTGCCTGGCCTTTACACAAAATATATAAAATGTTTTTTTTTGTTTTTTTTTTTAATTTAAGGCGTCTCAACATCTGAGGTCATTTGCGCCCGGAGCCTTCTCAGTGCACTGCCGGCCTCCGGACAGTGTTCTCCCGTTACAGACAACACTGTCCATCACCGGACAGTGAGGTGTAGGGGGCTCCTAGGAAGAGAAAATCAGTAGCACGGCTGGATTCGAACCCGTGATCTCCGCGTTGCTAGTCCAGTGCGCTACCACTGAGCTAATCCCTTCCCTTATATAAAATGGTAGTAAGAGTTAAAGAGAAAGGTTGATGACACGTTGTGACTGCTGTATGAACTCTGTCGCAAGACTGTCGGTCGACCTCTTCCTATGTCTGACACTTCTGTATTTAAAAAGTTTCACACACTCTAGTCTAGTCTAAACTAGAGAGTGATCCTGTTTCTCTCTCTCTCTCTCTCTCTCTCTCTCTCTCTCTGCTTTGGTTCCCTCTCTTCGGATCCTATTAAATAATTGTGTCATCTAAATAGAATTAAATATGTTGCCAATATTTCGAGTTTTGTAGAAAATCGGTTAACCGGAAGTACATTTTTATTTTATTAGAAATTTCAATAAAAAAGGTTTTAAAAGGAAAATATTTTCTACCGTTATATGATAAAAATATGAAAATAATTATTCTGAAAACATAATGCTTCAACTATGTATTTACAATTTTTATTCTACACAAAAATCCTTTCTTATATTTTAGAAAATAATTGCATTTGTCATGAAAGATTTAATACTTTTGTGAATATACATTCGTATATTATTAATTTGCTTTTTGTATTAAACAATATTTTTAGAACGCTACGATGAATGAAACTGTGCTATCTTTGTCTTGTTAATGAGAGGAATTAATATATATACAAATTTCAATAAAAAGATATTCACAACTTTGTATACCGGCTGGGCCACACAGCCATTATATTTCCCCTTTTTATTTCTAACGCTTAACGCCAATTTTGTCAGCTTATAAATTGTCTTGTTTTTTTCAAGATGATAAAAAACAGTATTTGCACTTTCTCACACAATTTAAACTTTTATAACTCTCTTCTATACGGAATCCACATAATATAAGCCCTTCCACTTGAATTAGCGACTTGAATTTATGGTTTTCATACAAAGTTAAATTTAATTATGAAAAGAGCACATTGCAAACCAAATTTTGTAGTATATAAAATTTTTAATCAACATCTTGTTTATTTCAATATATATATTTTTTTTTTTAAATTGAGGAAAACCCCCTCCACAAGGTAAGAGTGAATGGACAAGAGGATATTACAGTCTATATATTATGGCTGACAATATTCAGTCCTACTGGCACTACCATATTCAAGACTGTTAAAACATTTCGTATTTTCTTGAGGATTGACTTGACCAAACACTTCCAAATGACATAAACTGTTTTGGGAATGTCTAAGAAAGAGCTAGAGCTTTTTCTGTGCCAACAAGTCCAGCTATTTTCTTCCTGCAATACTGAAGGGTTGTCCAAAAATAACTGAGACTAGATTTAGAATCTTCTGATCAACACATTATGGATTAGAGTCGCAGCAAATGAGCATGAGAATCGTTATTCAGCATATACCATGCTGACAACTTTACGTAGTTCAGCCTTCGGTCGGCGGTCCGGAAGTTGGATATCTTCCAAGCCGCTAGTGATTTCTTATCTTTTTAGAAAAAACTCTAGGTGTATGCTGAAGACAAGATCAGTCCACTGAAAGGTGGAATGATTGTCCTTGATGGTCAGGAGTTGTCCAGTCAAATGCCTTCTGCTCTTGAAAAAAGAAAAAGATCCGGGAGTACGACATTGGGAAGTGGCAGAGGCGCTGGAATGAAGCAGAGAAAAGGAGAACACATATGAGTTCATGCCAAATCTGCATCACAGACTGTCGATTTGATGATTGGAGCTTTCCCAAACCGTAACACAATATTTCACGGGTTATGGGTATTTCAACTCAAAATTCTATGAGCTGGGATTGAAAGATTCTCCAAATTGTGAATGCGGTGAACGGGACACGGCGAGGCGAGAATCCATATGGAATTCAAGCTGATAAATAGGGGAGAGAATTGGTCGGGAGACTGTAGAGAATTGACAAAAAGTGCAAAGAATTTTAAAGACTTTATGGAGTTCGCTCGCTCGAGAAGTTGCGGTACTAAGAAGGACTAGACGGATAGTAGGGGCCGCCTCCCCGTGGCAGGGACGGTAACTCACCTACTATGTAGGTAAGGCCAAGTGACTATAGGCACCGGTTTTAGCGCTGTGCACGCTAGATGGCCTGGATTATGTGAATCATAATACAAAATAATAATAGTCTGCTTAATCCTCCCTAATTTTAAAGGAAATATGGGGAAAATTCCGTAGGATGAGCGTGTTTTCTGGTGAGTTTGTTTATGGACATGTTAAACCCAAGAAATAGCAATATCAACTAAATTCGCTGACTCTCAATGTTATGTACAATTTCAAAAGTGTTAATAAAACTTATGCACTTGTTTCTATGCTGGAAGACTTGCAAGGAAAGCCAAGATCCCAAAATAGATGGGTCATATTCCCTCTATTAGTACAGTAGCAAATCAGTAGAATTAAAAATAGAGAATGAAAGAAATAAAGGATAGAAATCAGGAAGTTAAAATGGATGGAAGAGTTATTTACCTCATCAGTTATTGCGTGTTCAGGAGAAATCTGCAAAGGAAATAATATAAACAAATATGTATGATCTGGAAAACTGCTGGGTGCTGAAGAAAATCTCCAAAAATCCAGCAATAACTTTGAAGAAAAAGAAAAATCAAGTTTTAGAAAAATATGCACATACTTGGTAATATCATGGTTCTCAAACTTTACATATTGCACAGTAGAAGTATTCAGAGATTACAAAATATCGAGTAAAAAGTGTTTTAATATTGTTTTTAGTTTATATGAATTTACATAAAGTTAATGGAAATTTTAAGTATTTATATGATACAAATAAGTTTTTATATTATAAAATTTTTAAACTTAACTATTATAAGTATAATTAGAAAACTGTAACTATTTCGCCATAGTCAAATATATGTGACTAAGAATTCTCAAGTGCGTACAGCAAATTTACCCCACTTTGCCATCAGCTGACATAGAACAACGTTAAATTTCATAAAATAATATTTGATAATACGTTTTGAACGTTTGAATAATGTGCCTAACGAACCAAACGTACAGTTTAATGAACCGGAAATTAAACTAAAAACTGGAATAAAGGAAACAAATTTTTAACACATGAAATAGTTTGGGTACATTATAAAATGTAATCAAAAAACGCACAAGAGAATTTCATAAATAATAATGTTTGTATAATAATTATTATAAGAAGCAGTAATTGTAGTTCCGCATCGAAATCCATAATTATTATCATAATAGACTATAGTGGTAATAGTTAGATTTTTTATATATATTTATGTGTTAATATATTTATAATATACTTTTAATCGAATATCGGGGGGGGGGGGGGCGCAATGCTGGATAACATCTGGTATTTTATCCATCGTAGAATAGAATAGAAGCGGGGGGGGGAGCTCATTCCATGCGACCTACAAATTGAGGTCTATTGTGGATCCCCTTAAGTTACAGAACAGCCCCCAGCTTTGCCCTCCTAATCAATCCTAGCAAAGCTGAGAGCGGCTCCGTCATGAAGCTTTCAGCTTCGGGATTGCCCGTCCCCAATTGAAGAAACCTAATCCTCGCCAGGCCGGCGAACTCACAAAGGATGTGCGCCGGGGTCTCCTCCTCTACCTTGCAGAATCGGCATACCGCACTATCCGCAAGTTGTAGGTGGTGCATGTGTCTATTCAGCCTACAATGCCCTGTTAGTAGACCCACAATTAACCTTATATCCCTTCGGGTTTGGCTCAGTAGGTCTTTGGTGAATTTAGGCAAATGTCTTTTAATGAAGAGTTTTGCCTGCCTCTGTCCTGGTGTTCCCTCCCACCAACGCAGACGCTGATCTTCTATCCACCCCTTGATAGAAGTTTGAATGAGGCTCCTGGACAAGCCGCAGAAGGGTTCGGGGCCTATAAAGGTATCCTGCGAGCCCTCCCTCGCTAGGGCATCCGCCCTCTCATTGCCCAGGAACCCCGCATGTCCCGGCACCCAGGCGAGTGTCAGTTTATTCCGAGTACCCACCTCGGTGAGGGCAAGTAGGCAGTCCCACACCAGTCTTGAGACTATTTGGTGTGAGGTAAGTGCCTTCAGGGCTGCCTGATTGTCGGAGTATATGGCCACTCTTCTACCCACTATCCTTTGCCTTATAATCTCCCTAGCGCAGAGTTGTAACGCTACGACTTCAGCCTGAAAGACCGTAGCGTATTTCCCTAGGCTGGCCTTAATTTTAACTTTAGGCCTGCCCCCGTAGACCCCAGCTCCGACCCCAGTCGGAGTTTTGGATACATCTGTATACCAGATCAAGTTAGCGAACATGGGTGGGTCGCAGCCCCATTCGCCTCTGCTCGGTAATCGTAGCATGCATATTGATTTTGTTCCTGACAGGTTGCGGATTTTCATCCATCGTCAGAGCAAATTCAACAAGTTCGTGTAGAGAGTTCACTTCACGTAATGTTACTGTTCCACTCACACTTGTTGGTTGTATATATATGTGGAGGTTATAAGGTTATGTTGACATTGTACTTGTTATAAGGTTGTGTCAACATAACCTTATGACCTCCCCACATATATATAACCAACAATTGAGTGCAACAGAAACATTACATTGCAGTTAACTATCTACACGAACTTGGTGAATTTGCTCTGACGATGGATGAAAATCCGAAAACGGTCAAGAACAAAATCAACATGCATGCTACGACGGATAAAATACCAGACAAAGTAGATGTAAGAAGACACAAATTTTTGTTTAACATCTTAAATCAATTTAACAATAATTAAAAAACAACATAATTTTGCTTAACTTTAACTTAATGTTTACAACCTTTCTGAAGGTAAATTTCCTTTTTTCGACATTATTCTTTTGGTGCAATCTTACATTGTTTTTAGATTTTTTTATCCTTTTTTAAATAGTTTTTTTAGACAATGTATAATATTTATAGGAAGGTAAGTAATAATATTTAACACCATAAGTGTAAAACAAGACTAAAATCCTTTTACAATTTTCGTTCAATTGCCACACGCTTAAGTTTGTGTGGGCAAATGTCTTGTTTAAATAAATTATTTTACACAAGGAGGCTATAAGGTTATATTACTATGTGCGTGTGTGTTTCATGATAAAATAGAATTATTATAAATTATGATTAGACATTAGAAAATAGTGTGTAACATGCTATTTATTATACATTATTTTCTAATATCAGATCATAATTTATAATAATTCCACTTTGTCATGAAAAACATACACACATAGTAACATATAACCTTACATATATACAACCAACATGTGTGATGTGTAACAGAAACATTATGTTGAAGTGAACTCTTTAAACGAACTTGGTGAATTTGCTATGACGATGGATAGAAATCTGAAACCGGTCAGAAACAAAATCAACATGCATGCTACGGTGGATAAAATACCAGATATATTTTTATATATTTTATTAGAGCGCCGGCCAGTTTTCCATTAGCATTCAAGGCGATACGAAGAAACTAATTGCAATACGGGCAAAACTTAGGTTTATAGCAAATCATTGACGCGGTCTCAGCCAGGAAACTTAAGTGTTTTTCAGCTTGGGTTTAACTTAGTTCAAACATACTCACCAAGGGAGTCTCATTTAGCTTGCAGTGGATTTAGTTTTATTGCCACCCCGTACAATAAATTAATAATTTTTAAGACGAGATTTCTGTTAATTTTAACTCATTATTATGATGAATATTTGGATAGGTCCCGCAATGCTTGATAACATCTAGTATTTTATCCGTCGTAGCATGCATATTCATTTTGTTCCTGACCGGTTTCGGAATTTGATTTATCGTCAGTGCAAATTCATCAAGTTCGTGTAGAGTTCATTTCAACGTAATGTTTCTGTTACACTCACACTTGTTGGTTTGTTGATTGTATATATTTGGAGAGTTTATAAGGTTATGTTACTAAACTTATAACCTCCACACATAATATATACAACCAACAACCCAACAAGTATGAGTGTAACAGAAACAATAAGTTGAAGTGAACTCACTACACGAACTTCTCTGATGATGGATGAAAAACACTCAGAAACAAAATGAGTATGCATGCTAAGACGGATAAAATACCAGATATTATTATGATATTTAACCTGTAATTAAAACTTTAAAAAAAAATTATGTTTAATTATAATTAAACAAAAATGGAATATTTTTAAAACACTCTTTTTAAGGAAATATTTAATCAATAAAAATTAATTACGTTATGGTTTGAGTAGGTGTTTGTGGGAGTTAGTTATTAATGAGATACTTTAGGCGGCAACGAGGCGTCCACAATTGTGCAACAAAGTGTACATTCCAGTTCGGATAACTTTAAAAATTTTAGTAGACAACACCACCTACTTTGTTGATTGATCTTGAAATATAATATATTACAATGTTTAATAAACCATATATATAAAATAAAAATAAAATTTAACTGTTAATGATTGGGAATTCATAATGTGACCACAATAACATGAACCAGATTTACTAGAAATAAATATGATGACACTAAAAAATATGGAAATTAATATTAGTTCAACTGCTACACTAAGAAAAACATTCCTCCACTCTTTAAAACCTGCAAGAAATAGTGCACTTCTGGTGAAAGACTTACACCTGAATCCTGCAAGATTCCTGACTCCCTCTGGCCATACCCTTATCCAAGGTTCTATATCAACCATGCCGAGTGAGAAAAAAAGTAAGTCGTAATTCGGTTAGAAATTAGAGAAGTAATGTAGTCAGAAAGAATAAGACAGGATATAAATACTAATTAATGTTTTCTTTTCTTCTTTTTTTTTTTTTTTGACAGATTCCCCGGATGATTAATCAGGTGTACTCCAAAATAATCAGTTGCAAGCATCTGCAATGACCAGAGAGATTTACGACAACTAAAGTTGAATGGGATGAGCGGAGGAACAGGAAACGTAAGATTTGAATAATATCTCAAACCTAAATTACAGAGCACAAGAAGGTAATAAATACTGGACTCAGTTTGGGGTCGCAAGAACAATAAGAATAAAAAAAAAAACCATAAAGCTGAACGTAAATTCAAAGTACAGAGAAAGATAAGGGCGACCTTGAGAAAGATTATAAAACGATAGGTTAATGTTTAGTCATGTTCTTGTTATGTTTTCTGACATCTATGCATTAAAACATTAATTTAAAAATGTTCCAAAAAAAAAAAAAAAAATTTAATTTCAGAACTTGTATTATTTTGTTTTAATTTTGATAAACTAATCTTCTTTGATAAAAATATCTCGCCTCCTCTTCAATCCCCGGAACCGCCGCGCCACCGGCCACGCGACTATCTCCGAGAGTAATATAGTCAGAAATAATAACGGGAGTGTTAACCGCTTGATAGCTTCTCTTCTCAAGAGATCACGTCCAAGTCTATTCTCTTTAACATAATTTAATTATCGTATTGTATAATATAGATTATAAAAAAACAAACAACATTTTAAAAATACTTTATATCAACTCTGTTTAATTGAAAGGTTAACCCAGCAATTACTTTTAATCTCTGAAGATTAAAAGTAAAAAGCTTTCGTAATCTCTGGAGATTAGAAGTCTATTATATTCCCTGAATTTAAAAGAATATTTTTTACATAATTAAACTGTTTTTCGATTAATTGGATTATATAATTTTAAGATTTGATGGATAATTATTAATTAATTGCTTTCTCACTTGATTAAAATGATTAAATTTAATCTCAATTGACTAAATAAAGCGAGCAAATTAACACAATAGTAAGAATTAAAACAATTTTCTTTCACAAAAACTGACAGACAATTTTTTTTTTTTAAATTTAAGGCGCGTCAACATCTATGGTCATTGGCGCCTGGAGCTTTCTCTCAGTGCACTGCCGGCCTCCGGACAGTATTCTCTCGTTACAGACAACACTGTCCATAACCGGACATTGACCTGTAGGGCTCTTCGGAAGGAACAATCTAAGGGCAGCAGCGGTTCTCCGCATGGAAGTCCAGTGCGCTAACGACTGAGCTAATCCCTTCCCAATTCCCAGACAATTTTTAAGAGTGGAAATATTCGATTGGTTGATTTCTTTTTTTTTTAATTATAAAATCTATTGTTGATGTTTGATACTAGAAGGATAAAGTTAGGATCTAAAAGGCTTTATAAAGAAGTTGCTTATTATGTAAGTTTCTTTTGGTCCGACTGCAATACATTCATTGTGTGAATATAATTAGATTCTTTAGGCTTGTGGTTACGCCATTCTTCAATGTGAAAGGACTTTAGCGCTACTTTTTTAGGCTAAGCTAAGATTTTTATTTTTCAAATAACCTTGGAATTCACTTAAATATCAAACAGTTAATTTCATGTAATGAACAGTAGAATATTGTTTGTTAATTCTTGCGGAAAAGTAAACTTTAATTAATTGTCTTTGCTCTTTAGTTGAAGATGGTTTCTCTCTTTCCAACTTCTCATACCCTTTTTTATTACTTAGCAATAACTTCCAGTAACTATTTTAGCTCTCAAACCATTCGACCCCCCCCCCCCCCCCATAACTTCATTTAATTTCTTTCGTACAATTTCCAATTTCATACCCCTTTTTGCAAAAAATGAATCATAGTCATTTATTGAAATGAACCATTCATAAAACTTTCTAAAAATACCATTTTTTTAAATTCGAAAAACTGATTTTAGCCACCCACGTTTATGTTCTTTTAAACATTAATTGGTAAAAAGGAAGGGAATAGCTAAGCGTTTAGCGTACTGGACTCCCCACGCGGACGACCCAGGTTCGTGTCCAGCTGTGCTACCCTTAGATTTTTTTCTTTCTAGGAGCATCTACAGCTCACTGTCCGGTGATGGACAATGTTGTCTGTAATGAGAGAACACTATCCGGAGGCCGGCAGAGCACCTGAGAAAGCACTGAGAAGGCTCCGGGCGTCAATGACCATAGATGTTGACGCGCCTTAAATTAAAAACAAAAATTAATTAGTAAAATGTTTTTTGTATACCTTTATACGATTACTTATTAAATAGTATGTTACTTATTTATACTAGTGCTAAATGTTAATTCCTATTATTGAGTAGGCCCTAAATTTTATAAGTGAAATAACTCTCAAAACAATTTCAATGATTAAATTGCGCGGGGGATTTCTTTTAATAAATATAATTTTCATCCAATCAGTATTTATTGAAGGTAATATATAACTTTTACTAATATTTCCTTATTTGATTAAACTTACACGAGGAAAAATAAGGACAGAAATTGCATTTTTTTTTTACTTTAAATCTGCTTTTGATTCCCGAATGTATGGGGATGATAGAAGGGTGTCATTAAGGTTGCATCTTATCACCTCTTCTGTTTTCGTTATTTTTAAACGATCTTCATGATTATATTAAAGATGAAATATAATGTAGTCAGTGTTAATATAATGCAAACGACATTGTTATAATATGATAGAAGAATTTTATGTCAAAGTAGTGATAGAAAAAATAAGCGAGTTAAGAAAGCGAGAAAAAGATAAAAATTATCCTTCTGTTAGAAATAATTTCTCGTTCATAATTGATTGACGTAAAAATATCTATTTTAGTCGAATTGAAGAAGAAATACTATTAAAACTTGGGGGGAGGGGGGGGAGGATGACAGTTTCTCACAGATAAGCAGTTCATAAATAACAGGATTTCAATAGAAATTAAGTAATAGTAGAAAGTCCAATTAAATACCATACAATAGTTATTTTATTTAATTTTTCGTGTTACTTTCTATTACTTCTGGTAAGAGGAAGTAATGCGATCGAGTCAAATTTTTTCGAAATTGAGTTTTCACCGGAAATACATGTTATGAGATCTCCAGAGTTCGAAAAAATGTCTTTAGTGAATGGTCTGTGTAAACAACATATCTCAAACACGAAAAATCGTACGAAGCATAAACTTGGTATTCTATTTAGATACTACCACTGCATCTGACGCGAAAGCATCGGACAAAATTCAAAATCCATCAAACAGAAGTGTGAATTCACTGAATTCTTTATTTATTTATTTATTTATTTATTTATTTAGATATTTGTGATAAAACATATTTCTTTAAACTCATTCACTATCTATCTTATGTATAACTATCACTTTTATTTGAAAAATTTTTTGGAGAAATTTGTTTAGCAAATTTGTGAAAATTTTGGAAAAACTTGAGCAAAAAAACAATATTTGTGTTTATCTACATCATCTGAAAAGTTCCGAGTCCTGCCTTCTAACCGTAACCAAACGGAATATTGTATGTGAACATACGTGCAATTTCACATACCTATTATTAAAACATATTGTAACACAACCACTAGTGCCATCTAGGGGAAGAAGCAGGCACCTCAGGTTTTCCTCGTGGCCGCTGGGAAGCGCTAGCGAGGAGCTTCTAGATCCTTCTACAGCGGTCTACAGCGAACCTTGATGCTCGAGATACTTCCAGAACTTTCTCCAGTGGTATAAATAGGAGAAGGTCAGCTCAAATGAGTCAGTCTTGTTACAAATGGAGTGCGTGCTTTTTAAAAGTGAATAAAAAGTGAACTGAGAGAACTTTTGCAGGTTTATACAGTGTGTTTAAGTGTTTTATTTGTAATTTATTGTATTGAACAATAAATTGGTGTTGTTAGTGAAGTTTAGTGTGTTTTATCTAAACCGAAACCACTTAGCAACTAGTTGCAGTAGCTAGTACAGAAAAACGTTACAATATTTATTACAAATACGAAGGACCTGCAATAAAGCTTTTAGAGTTTGATGTTCTTACGAAAGAGATAATCACTTCAGTAGTGATGTTCAAATTGTTCTCTACCAGCTTCAATTCTGGAAAGACCTATTTTCCACATCTTGAACGTCATTAATAAAACACAGAACGAGTCATAAAAAAGAAGACTCAATTTCCACTTCAGAATAAAATTGTCGACCGTGCAAAAATGTTCTATGTAAATTTCGTAAACCTACAAAGCACTTTTCTTATTGAGAACACCTAAAAATATCTATTTCCGATGAAAAAATTAAAAGCGGAAATCGCAATCGTAAAATATCCCTCTTACATCAGTAAGAATGTCTTCAGTTTCACCGCCTGGTATCAAATATATCAGAGACATTTTCCGTGGTACCTGCTTCATTTTGTGATCATCGACCGGTTTCGGGCGTTCGCCTATCTTCAGGATGCGTTTGTCTGAAGTGTGATAACACAGACTTGCAGAGAGCAAATTCAGTTTATACACACTGTCTGACAAACGCATCCTGAAGATGGGCGAACGCCGAAACCGGTCGATGACCATAAAATGAAGCAGGCTACCACGGAAAATGTTTCTGATGCTTTCCAGCTCTGCGGAACGAACCACCAAAACAATCAAATATATCATTCAAAAAAATTTTTTTTTTTGAGAGTAATTTAACCAACTCTTTTGAAAGTGAATTTGGGAATAGAGCATAATATGATTAACATTAAAAACAAATGAAGGAAAAGGATTGTGAGATTCGGTCTTTTTAAAAAATAAGAAAACTTAAATTCTTGCCAACGTTTCGACAAATATATTGTCTTTTTCAAGGCATAAAAAAACAAAAAAAAAACTATTAAATAATCTTCAAAACATATCAAACTTAAAAACTTATGTATAATTTTGGAAAATAAGATGTTGAGAACACGTCTACAACACAGAGAATAGTGAACTTTATTTGTTCACTATTCTCTGTGTTATTGAGGTGTTCTCAACTTTTTTTGTTCTCAACTGTTTTTGAACTTTATTTGTTCACTATTCTCTGTGTTATTGAGGTTTTCTCAACTTTTTTTGTTCTCAACTGTTTTTTGAACTTTATTTGTTCACTATTCTCTGTGTTATTGAGGTGTTCTCAACTTTTTTTGTTCTCAACTGTTTTTGAACTTTATTTGTTCACTATTCTCTGTGTTATTGAGGTGTTCTCAACTTCTTCTTTTTCCAAAATTATACAAAAGTTTTTAAGTTTGATAAGTTTTGAAGATTATTTTATAGTTTTTTTTTTTTAATTTTTTCATGCTTTGAAAAAGACAATATATTTGTCGAAACGTTGGCAAGAATTTAAGTTTTCTTATTTTTTTTTAAAAAAGACCGAATCTCACAATCCTTTTCCTTCATATAAATAACGGTCGAGAAGAATTTTCCATTAGAAACAAAACTAACAAATAAAATATCCTAATATCACAATTTAACAACAAACAAACGCAATAACAAAAAAGTATTGGTACAAATTACCAACATTTAAAGTGAAAAACTGTCTTTTACAAAAGTTTAATTCAACAGCTCTTGAAAGGGAAAGACAGCTGGCTGAGAATGTTACACTCAAGCCTTAACAATTTAAATAAATAGCCTATTTCAATTGGATGACATTAAGTAATGGCAGATCCAATTTCCTGTTAACGGTACCACCAACTATTCATTCATTTATATAATGCATTACAATTCTTATATATATTCTTCTTCTTTTTTACACTTTAGTTTAAATATATAATTTGTTTTAATAATATTTTTACTTTCTCTTACACCTAGTAAGAGGAAGATGCATTGTAATTGTGTCAGATTTTCGATATTTTACCGGAAATATAATATATATTTGAGGTCCCCTGAGCCCTAAAAAAAGTGGTTTTTAGAAATTGGTCTGCATAACTCAGAAATAGAAAGACTCAGAAAAATTCAAACTTGATTTTAGTTTAATTGCTAGTAGGGAGGCACCGACAAAAAGTTTTTGAACAAAATCAATCAAACCGGAAGTAACACTTTACTGAATGGCTTAAAACACTCACACAACTTTCTCTCACTCCAATTCTCAAAATTATAACTGACAAATTTTATACTTAGTGAACCAAATTTAATGAAATTCGTCGAAAACTGAAAAAACTGTTCAGTAAAACTGCACTTCCGGTTTATTAATTTTCTTAAAACTTGGAATTTTGACCATCTATTTTTTTTTCTAATTAAGTTTGTTTGGTTGATAGAATTGTGTAATCAATTATGATAGCATTTTAAAGAAAAACATAACCCCACCCTTCCCTAAAAGTGCCCTTAAATGAATGTTCCTAGAGAGATGTTTTAAGTAAAAGTTGTAGATCTTTGTATGCGTAGTTTATATAAGAAGTTTCAAGAAAATCATTGCAGCCATTTTTGAGAAAATCGCGAAAAAGTAAAAAAAAAAAAAAAAAAAAAATTTAGTAAAGTGGTAAAGTAAACGCTTCTTCCGATTATGCGATTTATTTCAAACTTGGAATTTCAACAATATATTTAATTCTAATTAACATTATTGAGATAAGCGAGTTGTCCAATAAACTGAAATAGCACTTTAATGAAAACCTAACCCCACCCTTCACCAAAAGTACCCTTAAATGAATTTTTCCAGAGAAATGTTTCAAATAAAAGTTGTAGTACTTTACATGTGTAGTTGATGTGTCCAGTTTAAGAAAATCGTGGGAGCCATTTTTGAGAAAATTGCAAAAAAAGTAAAAAAAAAAAACTAATTAGTAAAGTGGTACTTCCGGTTATGGAATTTTGACAGATAACGTACTGTCAGATCCCATGGTGATACCTAAATGGAATATCATGTTGAACTTTCTACAATTTTTCGTTTTTGAGCAATGCTGTTCACATACATACATACATATACACACACACACACACACACACACACACGGACAGATATGCTAAAAACCATTTTTTTTGGCCTCAGGGGACCTCAAAACGGATATTTCCGGTGAAAACTCGATATCGAAAATTTGGCACGATTACAATACTTCCTCCAATACCAGGAGTAAGAGAAAGTATAAATCATTTAAGAAGGGGTTTTGGGAGAGAGGTGGGGGTATGTTTTCCTTTTAAGTATTATTTCCGTTTTATTATATCATTTCATCAGCTACATAATATTAATTACAATGAAATGTGATTCCCAAATATTCTGAGTTTAAAGGAACTTGGTTCACCAAAAGTGTGAATTTTTACTGAACAGGTTTTTCGTAGTTTTTAATAAAGTTTATATTATGTATTTATCCATGTATCTTGAGGATAACTAAATATCTATTAAGAATTATATGTTGGGACAGAATTAGTCAAACTATAACTATATAAAAAGCAGTAATAGTAAATCGTTTGAGTATTTCTTTTCTGATTCTAAATTGGTTCCATAATTTTATTATTGCTCATTATAGCAAAATCATGAATGCTATAAAACTGAATCCCTGCTTTAATTAATTTCTTCTAAAGTATTACACAAAATCTAATTAAGTCTATGACAATTATTGCCAACAATTAACAATACGATTGACAATTAAACTGAGTTTTGTGTAATCAACGCTTTATAATTTAATATTTTAAACAAGATTTTGCTCCGTGGCTCTTTAAAAGTTACAGATCAATTGACTGTAGCTTTGTTTCTCTTATTGTAAGAACAATTATTGCTTTTGTAGTGGAAGAACGAAATAGAAAAATAATAGTTTTTAAAAATAATTTAGAATATTTTATATTTATCTTAGTGCTGTGAATTTACCTTCAAAAAGAGTGCATTTTAGAACCAAGTATATTAAATCTAGGTTATTGCTAATAGAAAAACAAAGGCACAAAATCCCGTTAAAATCTTTTGTAAAAGAAAATTCCCCCGCTAGAGAGAGAGAGAGAGAGAGCAATTCCAAAGAATAGAGTCTAACATTAGCTTTCAAAGAGCAAAGAGTACACAGAGAAGAAACCATACAGTCCTGTATTCTCCATACAGTGGAGTGATGGTTTGAAGAGACCATACAGTCGTATTCTGCTTCCAAAGCCAGAACACTTCAGGAATCGCCCTCTTCAAATCAGTGCCAGTTATAAGTTAAAACATAAGAGCTTTGCATTAATCTTGATAAATACTTAATTTCTTAAACATAATAGTGTGATATTGTAAAATACTTAAATTTACTAAGAGATAATATAATTATTTATAAAACAGTGGTGTGTTCTTAATTATTCTTAATACTTCTATCTCCAACATACTTACAAGCCCTTTTCACTAAAACGCTCACGCCACAAGCTACCTATACACACATCACACCATAACATTACACTTTGATACTTTATTTTAGAAATTAAGATTTTAACGAGAAAATATATTTGAGTTACCTGCATCCAAAAGAGAAAAAAAAGAAGAAAAATCTATTGTGGAAAAAACTCAGAATTATGGCAACATATTTAATTCTAATTAATGCTAATTACATTATAGAATTGTACGATGAATCGCCCTCCGCAATTTTTTTAGGGTCTCACAGTATCTTGCAGAGTTGATTGTCTCCACTTGAGGCATATATTCAATTAAAAATTATGCCTTGACAGTCCCAAAACACGGATGCCTTGATTTTCTTGGCTAAAAATTGTGGTTTTGAACTTTTTGGCGGAGGGTGAAGAGGTGTGATGCCACAGTTGAGACTGCCTTTTGGTTTCAGATGTGTAGTGTGCAACCCAAGTTTCATCTCCAGTAATGATGGAGCGGAGAAATTCATCTCCATGGAGTTTGTAGCGTCTCAAAACACACTTGTATTTCACACTTGACGGGTGATTGGATTGGCATTTTTCACGAAAAGTATTGTCGCGTCGACAGTTCTCAACGTACTGACCTTGAACCGGTCTCGTTGTGGAGGGGAGGAATCAGGCTACACACAGTGCAGCCAACATGTCGAAAGCAAAATCCCTCCGGCCGTGAGAGCCTCAGTACACTTACTTACTGGACATGCCTCGTATAATAAACTTTAATAGCATTTTAGAGAAAAACAGAACCCCATCACTTTCTAAAAGCACCCTTAAACGAATTTTCCCCTTAAGAAATATTGCAAATAAAAGTTGTAGCTTCCAGTATGTTTAGATGATATAGTAAATTTAAACAAAATTATTAGTTTTTAAAAGAAGGCATAACCCTATTTTTCCTCAAAAAAAAAAACTCCCCTTAAAAAGAATTCCCTAAAAAAAGTGTTGCAGATAAAAACGTTTGTAGCTCTTTAAATGTGTCAGTTGTAAAAACAAGTTTAATGAAAATTGTTGGAGCCAATTTTGGAGGAAATTGCAAAAAAAAAACTGAAAAATCCATTTTTTAAAGTGGCAATTTCGGTTGACAGATTTTGACCAAAACCTTAATGTCAGATAACCCGGAATAACTTAAATAAATGCCAAGCTTATATTTTCTGCGATTGTTTGAGTCATGCTGATCAGTGATCACACACATAGCGCGACTGTAGCCGAGTGTGCAGAACTGCACGGCGTCCATTAGAGACAGACAGAGTGAGACACACACAGAGTCTATTTCAAAAAAACACTTCTTCAGACTCAGAGAATCACAAAATATGAATTTCCAATGAAAATTCGATATCAAAAATTTGATACGATTGCAATATTTCGTCTGTAAAATAAAAAAATAAATAAAATAAAAACAATGACTTTACAAGATAAAATATTATATTAACCTTTCTATTTATCAAGAAGATCAATCTTCATTATTTATAAAATACAGATATTAGAAACAACTAAATTTAAAGTTTAAATAAAAACTGAAGAAGTAAAAAAAATAAAAGAAAAGAAACTTTTTAATGTGTTTTGATAAGGATTTAAATAAAAAGATTTTCTTCTAGCAATTCTAAAGATTAGTGAATGTTTTAAAGAGGTCACAGGCAACAGGAAATATAGGACACAGCACTGGAAATTTTCTCTCTTATTTTATTTTATTTTTTTTTTATCTGTAAAACTCGATTTATAAATTTAATAAAAAAAAATTATTAATTAAATATAAAAGTGATTTTGTTTCACCACTCTTTCCAATCCTCTATTAAGGATTATATTTTCAATAATTAAAAAACAAAATGTATATAATAAAAGATAAAAGTTAAATTTTATTGTCATAATTTCTATTAAAGAATTAATTAAAAAAAAAATAAATAGATTAAAATAAAACAAACAAAAAAATATTGTATTGATATTTAAAATATTAAATATAGATTAAATACAATGGATTATATGCTTACTCAGTTTATTTAAATAAATATGATAAATAAAAGTATGGCTTTTTCAATTACAATAATTTTTTTTTTTTAGAATTTAATTTCATTATAAAACATTTTTCTAGGTAAATTTGGGAGCTACAAATTTTAAAATTTCCTATTTCTAAATATAATTATATCGTTCTACTATCTTTATAACATTAAGGTTTATTAAAAGTAAGGCAAGTAAGTATTCACTGGTATATTGGCTAATATACGATAACATACTTGATGAATTTCAAGTTTGGATCAGAAAATAATATTACACATCTTTTGCTATATCATCAAACAAAAATTTTTCAAAAACAAAAAGTTTATTTTTTATAATTCTGAAGTCTGATTTTGATATTTAACAGAAATGCCCATTTTTTTTTTTTTTTTAACAAATTATCACCTCTACCTCTCCAGTAAATTTCTTAAAGTTCTAAAGGATTGTATAATGAAACTAGGTCTTCAGAGTCTACACAAATTGTTTGAGACTAAAACTCGTCCCAGACAAGGATGTGTCTCACAACTTTTCTCCCTTGATCTAAATTAACTTAACGACTCTTTCGTGGGAGGTGAGTATACATATAATAATGAAAATATAAAGCTGCTAATGTAACTAACTCCGAAATCGCTCCAAAAAATAGTAGGCAAGTAGAAAATATTGCCACACATTAGGCGGCCTCTACATGGTCAATAATATTGACAATACCTTAGCGTATATGACAATAATATTGACCATGTAAGGTGAAAAAATTGTATTGACGGTCGGTATGGACAAGAGTATTGATGAAATCCGGATTTTCTGATTTTCCTGTATCAATACTGAGAATTTGAGGCGATATTGACAATAATATTGACCGCGTAGGGGCGGCGCCAATATTTCCATCAATATTCAGTTCAGTAGTTTTATCCAACGTTGATACTAACCTCAACAACAGTGATACAATACCTTATAAAGGTATCAGAGACATAAAAGAAACGAACAACACCCTCAACTTCTTGGACATGAAACTCACAAGAACCGACCGTAAAATAGAGTACGGAATATACAGAAAAGCAACTACATCGGATGCTATCATACCGCACAATTCCAACCACCCCACCCAACACAAACTAGCTGCACTTAGACACCTAACGAACAGACTTAAATACACACCCCTCACACCCGCGAACCACACAAAAGAATTGCAGACAATCTACAAAATAGCTGAAAACAAGGGTACAATACAAACATCGTTAATAAACTCCTCAAAAACGAACCACACCACCGAAATAGGACTGACAAAAAAACAGCAGACAAATTCGCCACATTCACATATATTGGAAGCCACACGTACAAACTCACAAATTTTTTCAAAAAACTGGGCATTAAGACATCCTTCCGGACAAACAACAAATTAGGCAAAAAACTCCGCACTCGTACCGAGTTCACTGACGTGTATGACAGCAGTGGGGTCTACGAGTTGAAGTGCCCGGACTGTGACAACATTTAAGTGGGGCATGAAAAATCAAGGAACGATTTACCGAACACATCAGATCATACAAATACGACAAAGTTGACTCAAATTACGCCAATCACCTAAAAACTAACAAACACAAACCCGATGACATAACGACCACGATGAAACTAATACACTCTGGCCACAAAGGACGACGACTTGACATAGTAGAACAACTCGAAATATATAAACGAAAAACACAAAACTTAATAAATGAACGGATAAAATTTGCTAGTGAACCATTATTCAGAACACTCTTCCCACAATAGCAACAGAAACACAATTACACACGCAACAAATAATACTTAAATAGATTTTAAGGTTAGGTTTAGTTTTAAATCTACTATGTACATATAACTTTACTAGTTTAGATATATATATTTAAAAAAAAAAAAAAAAAATTGCGTATTTGGATGATGTATGTGAGTGATGATGTGACATGGTTTGTGGGATGCATAATAAAAAAACTTAATTATATAAGAAAACATAATTAGGTATACATGGTTGCGAGGATGTGAGGGCTGCGTGAAAAAGTGAAAGAGTGACTGGAGTTTCTTAATTCTTTGGAACTGGAAAACTTAACTTAATTATATAAAAAAATCGTTCAGTTTTAAACGAATGAATGAATTTTAAAATGTTAGTTTAATCGTTGTTTAATTTTATTTAGAGTTATTTTGTGTATCTTATTTTTTATTTTTTGTATATTCTTAATATTTTGGTTAGTTAATTAAATGAAATAAGTCTCCCTCCAACAACAGAGTTTAAAGATTAGACCCCCGAGTCCACTGTAAGAAAAGAATTTGCCCTTTAACAACCCAAACACGTGTTTTCCCACCCATCTGGCCACATCCCTTTACCTAGTTTAAGAGTTTAGTATTTAAAAAACACCTCAGTTAGTGAGAAACTAAGTCTCTGTACGAGTCTGTGTTGACACACTGTCTGAAGAACGCATCCTGAAGATGGGCGAACGCCCGAAACCGGTCGATGACCACAAAATGAAGCAGGCTACCACGGAAAATGTCTCTGATGCTTTCCAGCTCTGCGGAACCAACCACCACAACAAACCTTATAAAGGTACTTTGGAAAGATTTGTGTATTAAAATAAAACTTCAATCATATATTTTTTAAAGATGATTGTAATTTTTCAAAGTCTTGTAGGACATATATAAAGGTTTCACAGGTTTCTATTACAGCTTTGCTGATAGTTGTTGGGGACATTATGACTGAAAACTTCAAGTGTTCCAAATTTCTTCCTGTGGCCAAGTACCTCAGGTATAAGGCTAATCTTTCCCTTACACTTATACGTTCTCTCATATTTCTGTCCTGTCTTTTCAAAAATGGTTCAACCATCTGTAATAGTTTGTTAAAGGTAGGTTCATCCATTCGAAAGTAGTTCTTGAAATCTTCAACATCGCAGAGGCTGATTTCCTTCAAAAGTAGTACATGAGAATATTCATCTCTCTTCTTCAACCATTCTTTCATCCAGTGTTTGCATTTCACTGACGAGTAGTGCCAAACGCCAAATATAGCCACACAAGCTTTTGTACGATTATTCATTTTTTGGAAAGGAAAAAACGAGTAAAACCATGTAGATTAACTCTCCTAGTGGCAGAAGTAGTAAGTATTGAGCAAAGCTATTGACAAAAATATTGACAATAATATCGATCGTGTAAGGTAATGAAGTATTCAGACGGTTAGCACGAGTATTGATGGTTATATTGTCAATACCAGTATTGACAATATTATTGACCGTGTAGGGGCCGCTTTAATAATTACATTTTTAATGAGATTTTATACGACAAGAGGAGTAAAACATCTCATGCTATATAAATATCTCATTATAATTTTATGGCTTGACGATTTAAAAAAACCATATTAAATAACTTTTTATTGAATAACTGTTAAAGAAGGACAGCAAGTAATTGGGATCTATTTACAAAAATACAGTGATCCAGAGTCGAACGAATTGGTGGCGTGGCCAGCGGTGCTTCCGCCGTCTTTGAAGATTAGAAAGAAGTGTCATGGAAGATATATTTGCTGCTTAAGGCTTAGGAAGTGAAAAGAATTTTTGCTGGAAGCTAATGTAACGAGATAGGAGTATGGACAGAAGAGTATTGGATGGAAGAGTGATCAGGCCAAGAGTTTTTTGAATGGAGGTAGCTACCACACTTGGAGCTTTCACCTGTATTCCTAATTATTATGACCATCTTAGTCTAGAATAAAATATTATAGTATTCTTCTACAAACTATCAGAAGGCTTGATAAATTCATTCATACACTTTCATCCCAATAAATACAACCTGACTAATAAATACATTCATCCCTAAAAAACAATACGCTATTAAATCCTTTAGTACTAATTGCGCTAAACGAAACTGTCTTGTTCATACAGCAGAGAGGCCTTCTTCAGAAATTTAAAGACATTCCTATAGTTATGGTTTCTTGTTTCAAAACGTCTCTTATAATTTAACTGTAAGCCCTGCAACAGCCTATCCTGTTGGCAATTAACTAGTTAGGCTTGCATAGCTTAGTGAAGCTTTTAGAGTTGATATTGAAACATTTTAACTTCTCAAAGTCGAGCTGCTAGCGACTCACTTAGCTCATCAAACTTTATTTTGTGGAAGCCGATTGACTAGTACACTGCAGTGGGCGTGACAGGGGTGGTGATAATGCGTAGTTGATGTACGCTTAGAGGCTCAAAGATAAACTGCTAATGAAACTATTGAAAGCTTTTGTATGGGGAATTAGATGGTATTGCTCTATTACATCTCATTATCAGCCATGCTTGTAAGCAGTCGATGACCACAATGAAGCAGGCATAAAATGTAACATGAAAATATCTGTTATATTTTCTAGTATTGTCAGAACAAAATTGAATTTATGAAAGAAGACGAGAAGATGAGAAAAATTGGAATATCTGTTCGTCCGTTGTCTTCTTTCGTGCTTCTTATAGGAAGTTGTAGTGGTGATTAGGTAAATTAGTTTCCATAGTAAAAGAATAGAGTATATATCCCATTTTTCCCAGCGGGTACTACATATTTTTTTGTTTAGATTCTGTACCCATCACTTGATTTAAATCATATGTATTGCTTTTTAATATTTTATTTCATTTTTTGTTTTTTAAATAAAAAACTATTTATACATTTTTTCTGCAACTATTGTATAAGTGAATTATCCAACTAAAATCAATGGCAATGGTTGCCCGTTTAATCTCCAAAAATTGAAAGTTATTTTTAATGTCTAGAGATTAAAAAAAAAAAACAACGTCAGTGTTGCCAACTTTTAATTAAATACATTTTAAGATTAGATACAATTGCTAAAATATTATTAATAATAATGTTATTGTATATTAGTTTTAACCTTTTTAAATCTGTTTAACATAATTTATATTTCAGAAATATATTTTTAATTAATTTTGGTTTATTTACAACCTAGTGTTCTCAACTTTTCTGAAGGTAATCTTTACTTTTAATTGGACAATATTCACTTAGTGTTTAACGCACATATCTTCTTATTAGTTTTTATATCCTTTTTTAAAATAGTATTAACTGTTGTAGAAAACATTTAATTTTTAATGCAAGATTAATGCCCTTTTACAATTCTCGATTCAGTTGCTACACCTGCTTTTTCGTGTGATCAACCTGAACTTTAGTGTGTAAAGTGATGTTTTGCTCTCTTGTCAAATAAATAACGACTTTTTTCTTTTTTTTTTTTGTTGTAATTGAAATCTAATCTACAAACCGTATGACGATATTCTGAAAGGATTATAATTATGATGTTCCTAAAACTGACTAGTATGCTGTGTTTTTTAGCAACTTAATGTAATTAAGCAGCCACATTTTGAAAAAATAATGTTATGGATTTTCTCTTGTTCGTTCACTGGGGGCGTTTTCCCCCGTGCAACCTCTATTCACTCCTCTCCAGCCTTTATACACATTATTCCGCGGATTTCGATCCCCGGACACCAAGTATTTTCACTGAGGCCTTACGAGAAAAAATATCTCACGTGGCCAACTCATAAGGCTTGGATAATGTTCTGTAGAGACTGATTATTTTTTCCCTAAACACATTATCATAATCAGAATATAAAATTAGGAAATTACTTATCGTACATTATAACGGCAAAATTCTGCAACGAGCTCCATACACTTATCATACACTCAAAATCAAAATTTCAAAATTTTTTTTTAGGCGCAATCATATACCAAATCTATCACTTCCAAACTGCCAAATAATTTCAAGATACAAAACATGAGGCATTTAGGCATTCAGGTGATATCACTTTAATCGTGAAACGTTTAATAATTAGTAGATAATTAGTTAGAATAATTAGTAGATTAGTAGATGCTACAATGAATGAAATGAACGAATTTCTGCTTATGAGACTTCATTCATTGAACAAATAAAATGTTAAATTCCGCAAAATAATGAGAATTATAATCATTACACATTTTGTTCAGTATTATCAACTATTGAATATACGAGGTGTGTAAATTAAGTAATGAGACTGATTTTTTCTAGTGTTCGATCTGGCAACACTGGAGACGCGGCGCATGCGAGGTAGGGCAAGTAAACATCTGATACACGTCCAGTGCAAATTTGAAAATGCCAGAGTTGTTGCACTGTCCGTAGTTTTTTGCTGTTTGTGAGCAAGTTTTTTCAGTGAGTTTTAAAAATGAGTGACATCAATTACAAGCAACGTTGTGCTAACAGGTTTTGCTTCAGATTTGGGCACAGGGCAACGGAAACGTTTGGAAAACTGTGCCAGGCCTATGGAGACAATGTTTTGTCGAGAGCACAGATTTTTAGGTGGTTTAAGTCGTTTGCAGAAGGAAGGGAATCAATTGAAGACGAGCCTCGCAGCGGAAGGCCTTCATCTTCAAGAACCGACGAAAATGTTGGCAGAATCCGCGATCTCGTGCGTTCAGATCGTCGTTTGACAGTCCGAATGATCGGCGAAGAGTTGAATTTGACTCACACAACCGTTCATCAAATTTTGACTAATGAATTGGGAATGAGAAAAATTTGTGCAAAAATGGTTCCGAAAAATCTTTCACAAGAGTAAGAAGACAACAGAAAGGAAAGGAGCCTTGACTTTTTGGGAGCAATTGAAAACGATCCCAATTTTTTGGAATGTGTTATTACGGGAGACGAGTCTTGGGTGTTTGAGTATGACCCAGAAACTAAGCGTCAGAGCATGCAGTGGCACACTTCAACCTCTCTAAGGCCAAAAATAGCAAGAATGAGCAAGTTAAAAATCAAATGCATGCTGATTTGCTTTTTTGATAGCCAACGAATCATTCACAAAGAATTTGTGCCTCAATGCCAAATGGTAAACCAACATTTTTACCGAGAAGTTCTTGAGAGACTTCGAAAAAGAGTCATGCGTGTGAGACCAAACATCAAAAACAAGTGGGTGTTGCATCACGACAATGCTCCGTGTCACACCGCGATTTCTATTAATGAGTATTTGGCCAGTAATAACATTCCTGTGGCTCCTCAGCCTCCTTATTCACCCGACTTGAGTCCATGTGACTTTTTTTTGTTCCCCAAATTGAAAAATCACCTCAAGGGACGTCATTTTGGAACATTGGAGAATATTCAAACAGCCGTAACCGACCAACTGAAGTCTATTCCAGTATCCGAGTTCCAGCACTGCTATGACGAATGGAAGAATCGTCTTCAGCGTTGTGTGGCTTCCCAAGGAAGATACTTTGAAGGGGACAATGTCGAATTGTAATTTTATTTGAATAAAAAAAAGATAAAAAATCAGTCTCATTACTTAATTTACACACCTCGTATAACTAAGAAACCTTGTGCCAATGATAAACACAATCAGTAGTTTTTTGAAAAGTTATTTTAATTCTCAAACTTATAAGACAAATAACGAACAACTAAGGATAAAATTTGGTTTAGTATATTATCAATAATGTGACGGCGATATTGAAAATTTTGATGTATTACAAGATGAAGATTTTCAAGTAAATATAATTAATTCTGATTAAAAAAAAATCAATAATATATCTAGGCAATTTATTCTAGGCCCATTTTGTACTAAATAATGCCTGATCTATTGATTTTAACTGTTCCACATTTTGTCTATACTGTACTAATTGGCCAGACCTACATTTTAATGCCACAATGTGCCAATAATCTCAGTTAAAATCCTCTACTAAAAACCAATCTGTTTATATGTAAATTTATCAATTTATTATTTAAACATTACACTCCAATTTATTATTCAATGAATGGAATTACTTGACAATAATTTTTTAAAAACCTTTAATGAAATTTCGTTATATCTGGAATAATAGAAAAATCTTTTGTTTTTCACATTTGCTCATTCATAGGAGGAGGAAGTATTGTGATCTTGCCAGAGTATCGAAATTGAGTTTTCACCGGAAATACATATTTTGCAGTGCCTTGAGTGTTGCAGTGAATAGAATTTCTAAAAAAAACAAAATGTCGTAGAGATCTCAAAACTTAGTATTCGTTAAGGCAATACCACCGCATCAGATAAGAAATTTTCGAGCAAAATCTATCAACCAAAAGTGCGACTTTACTGAGTGATTTTATCCTTTTAGTTTCTCTTGATTTTTCTCGGAACCGGCTCCAACAATTTTCTTTAAACTTCTTCGTATTCTATCCACACACAGAAATACAAATCACTTTTATTCGTAACATTTTCACGGGAAAAATGATTTTTACGGGGAAGAGTAACGTTATGATTTCCTCCAAAGTACCATTCAAATTAAATCAAAATAAATTATATTCTAATATATGCACTTTGTACATTTAACCAGCAAAATGCAAATGGATTTCAGACTATTGAATAATTCAGTATATGAGAAGCCAAAAGTGTGCACTTATTCATTTTCATAGTAAGCAGGACTAGCTATTTAAATAAGTACATTCGAAAATATGTTTCCGCTATGAATGGTGAGCACTTCTTCCATTGTTGAAATACTTTGCCCTAGTTATCGATGAAATAATGGTTTAACAGAATTATAAACCACAATAACCTTCGAAGGTAACGTAGAGGCCTACAGGCTGGCAAAGGAGGGCGCCTCTCGAACAGCTATTGGTCCGAAGCCTTTCTGCGACATCTCGTACAGAACTGCTTGCAAGGCTATTGAAAAATGGCTAACACAGAAACTTTACATTATATTGGAAAAATTTTGCGGGGCTGAAGTATTTTAAGATTTTCTTAGAAGGCCCCTCCAAGACCGGCTTAACCTATCTCTTCGGCAGAACCAAAGTGGAACTAAGGAGAATTTACTGCCCTACTTACAAGGCATTGCCTTCTAAAGAAGCATCTGCATAATATGAGTTTCTTTGCGGACCCACTTTGCAGGAAATGCGGCCAAAAGGTTGAGGCACCGTTTGACGTTCTTGGAGAGTGCGTGCATTTTGCTCGCAGATGATTCTTGAAATTTGGCGCCCATATTCTGAAGCCGAAAGCGGGATCAGAAATTTCAATCGCCTCAGCCCTGGCATTTTTTTAATAATACAGGGCTGATGTTCTTCGGAGGGCATATTGGGTCCAGCTGTGGTCTAAGTGCTGACCTCATTGGAGGCTCCGAGTTCTAGATTAGATTAGATTAGAGAACAGAATTGTAAAACATAGATTTACGTACATATTCCAGTAATTCAAGCAGCCTGTTAGCAAATTCACTCCGAGAAAAGTACTGGTTACTTGCAACGTATCCCCATCCTCTTTCAACTATCAGGAAAATCATAGTTCTTCTTACAACTAGGAAAATAAAACTCAGTGTATTCAGTTCAGTGATTACCGATTTGGTATATATCAGTCAAAAAAATATTTTTTTCACTCATTAAGAGCAGTCTGACGAGAGCCAAGAGCCTGTATTAAATAAATGCTCTTCTCAGGATCTCTAGGGGTGGTACAGGAGGAGAGGGGGCCTGGGGGTTGCGGAGATCTTATCTACACCTTTGGGATTCCTTACCTGGCACCTCCCTAGAGATGGCATGATTATGAAATTAAATTAATTGACAGCTTCATTAAAAATTTCTCTCTGAAGCTGGGCACCAAAAGTAGATGGAGCGAAGGATCCGCTCTGTTGGGCAGTAAGGAACATGCCATTAAATGGTATACTGATGGGTTTAAGTCCCTCGAGGGGACTGGGGCGGGGTTGGTCGGTACAACGTTCAAACACTCGGAACCTTTTCCCAGCATCTTCCAGGCGAAGATAAACGCCATTGGAAAAATGCGTTCAATTCAACCTCGATGAGGGATATAGGAATCAGGAGATTGTGATCCTTTCCGATATTCAAGCAGCCATTACAGCATTGAGTGCATCAGTTATCAGCTCTAAAATAGTCTGGGGATGCGTAGGTAAACTCAATAACCTAGAGAGGAGGAATAAAGTTACCATTTCGTGAGTGCCGGAGCATGTTGGCATAGAAGGGAATAAGATGGCCCACGCAATAGCCAAGATAGGTGCTACGCTTTTAGGGCCGGAACCTTTTTATGGGGTTAGCGACCAGTTTCTGTTGGAGGAACTTAGAAAGGAGGACGAGGCAAGAAGATCTCAACTCTGGTACTCCCTCCCCGGTTTGCGGCAGGCCAAGATCTGCTTGGGAAATTATAACCAACGGAGATCGGAGGCTTGCATCGGCTTGAGTAAGAACAAGCTCCATGTTCTTATGGGTTTCCTCACGGGGCATTGCCGACTTAGAGGACACCTGGTGAAGCTGGGTTTGGAAAGTGACAGGGAGCTGTAGGAAACTCCACTACATCTCCTAACAGACTGCTAGGCTGCCACTCAGAGAAGATTCAAGAACCTGGGTAGCTTCCAGGTGGTGGAGGGGGATATACTCTCTCTAGAGCCTGTCAAGGTATTGGGATTCCTCAGATTTCAACCTGATGGAGGTTTTGTAGAATAGATGTTCAGCGGACATCAGTTCGGGTAATGTGGGCAATAACCTGCGGCACCCAGGGAGCATAGCCAATAGATCGAAAGGTCGCAGTGCATTGGCCCCCTTCAAAAAAAAAGTAAATAAATAAATAAATAATCTAATTAGGCTAATACACAATCATTAATTAAGAAACTTAGATTAATCCTAACAATAAATTACAACAATAACAAAATCTGGTGCGAAACATTCACACGACCTTATCTTACTATAATTCTTATTTTAATATGAACAGAAAGTATGACAGCGTCGTCTGTATCAGGCCTCACACAAAATTTATTTAAAAGTACGTCTAACTTAGGTTTTTCCATTCCAAGTTTAATGATAATTGGAGCTTTTTTCAAGAAAATTTCATTAAAAAAACTCAAAAACCCTAGACTCTGTAAAGTTACACTTCCGGTTTAACCGATCTTCTTCAAATCTAGAAATCTAGGAAAGCTTTTAATGTTACTTCAAAATATAAGGAAGATTGAACTTTACATTTTTCAGAAAAGTTACTTTAAAAGGAAGCTAAACAATATGTTCCTCCCCCCCCCAACACTCTCCAATAAATAAGTTTTCTTTGATAAAATATTTCCAATAAAAATGATAGGCTATGTATAGATAGTATATTTAATAGGTTTTAGAAGAAGGAAAAATGAGTGAGAAAGGATTTTTGAGAAATAAGCTAAAATGAATGCTGAACACTGTATAATAAAATAGAGACAATAAACTACCAGGACTTTACACGTAAACAAGGAATTAGAGATTTAGACTGTGTAAAGAGAAGGATAGTAGGTGGTTGCTGACATGTTGTAACTGCTACATAAACTGTTCTAAAGACTGTTCCTTGTGGGGCTAGCCAGCTGTATAATATACAGAGTCTCCTACTCTACTCTGGCCTGAGTAGCGAGTGAGATTCTCAATATTGTTTCTGTCACTCTCTCTCTCTCTCCTCTCTCCGGATCCTATTACATCATCCTCTCTCCTGAAGAAATTTTTTATATGTGAAAATTGTCCTTCGATCTGTTACAGATATTTAGGCGTAGCGTATCTCGTGAATATATTATTAATCCGAAGAGAGGGATCCAAAGCTGAGAGAGGGGGGGAAGAGAGACAAAATTGAGAATATCACACGCTACTTAGGATCCCTCTCTTCGGATCCTATTACAGTATACAAAAAAGAAAATCGTTGCAGCTGTTTTCAAAAGTAATCTTGAAAAACCCCCCAAAAAAATTAAAACTTGAATAACGTCGTATGTCCAATAAATGGATATTATCCGAAACTTTAACCATGTCAGATGCGGTGTGGTTGGTAACTGAATTGAAATATCAAATGTGAGATTCTGGTGGGTTTTCTTTTTAAGAAATTCTGTTCAGACATACACACAAATACTCATAAACATATAGAACATTCGCTAAAATAATTTTATTTTTTTCATAGACAGGGGAACCTTGAAATACTTATTTTCGTTTAAACACTCAATTTCAAAAATTTGCTAAGATTGCAATACATGTTTTTACATAATAATAGAAAATAAGAAACATTATAATTATATAATACAAAAAAATGTGAAGGGAATAATAGTAGGCTGGTTATTGTGTCAATAACTGCTACAAGCACTAATATTTGGAGTGTCAGTTATGGATTGAAGTTACTGTAGGGGTCGGAACCCCACTTACATGTGTGCCAGCCGTATGGAGTTAAAGTAAGGTCAGAATCACATACAGTTATTCCTACCATTCTTCCTTTAAATACTAACAACTTTGCTACACTCTGGAAATTTTCCACAATAGAAAGGTTCTAAAAACCAATAATTTATCAGCCACAAATTCCTTTCTGGTTATAAATAAAATATTTAGAAAACTTGTTTAACCTTCCAAAAATTATCAACAATAACATAAATGTTATAGTTAATAATCACACTGTAGCTGAAAATTTAGGCCGTTTTGTATGGGAGTAGTTATTGAACACTAACAATAAAATAAAACAAATAAATAGATAATTTAAATTATTCCTCCCCCCCTACTAAAATTAAAGTAAATAAATAAAAAAAATTCAAAGAGAGAGAGAGAGAGAGAAAAAAAAACCACTTTACCTGAAGTAAACAATCTTATTAGAACAATAATAGGTTTAGCAGAAAAGTGGAACGACACAAAAGTTTTACAAAAGCCATTAGAAGCAGGAAATTTGAGAAAATCTATAAAAGGTTGAAAATTTGGTTGACTTGGCAGAGTAAGGTCATGGCCAAAAATGATTTCTACCTTTATTTTCCACTTTTAATTCCAATGTTTTCATTTAATTTCTTTTCATGTCTCTAATGATTATGGGTTTTTGTTTTGTTTTCTTTTTGTAAAGCAAAATATCAAGCAAAGTTAATGTTTTTGAAAATCAAAAGGAAGGATTTACATTATTACAAAATAGAGTCCAAATAATTTATTTCGGCATTATTGTAAAGAGAGAGAATATTTTTTTAAAAAGGTATTTATTCTAGGATAATATTCTTTAAAAACTCTAAATTAATCCTCCTCAAAAAAATTGTCAACATTTATAGAATTATTGGACAAAAATTTATTTCTGAAGATTAGAATCTCGATCATCTTAAGAAGCTCTACATGCCATAGTTTTATAGGCGGAAATGTATGGTTTACGAATTTGTTTTGTTTTTGTTTTTTGGAATTTCGAAGAATTTCGAAATGGTACTTTCTTTTCATGATCAAGCAGCATTTAAAGCATGCTTATTCTCTATGTGAAATGAAGCTGAACAGAACAACCTTTTAAAGTAAAGGGGAAACAAGTTAAAGAAGGATTGGCGACAGTATAAGCTAGTCTTCTTTCGACGGCACCAAGTTTAGTACCTTCAGATTCTTGATTAACTCTATTATCATGGATCATCATTCTATCGAGATATGAAATAGGTGAAAAGGATGAGGTTCTTTTTTTAAGGAACATATTCCCACCTTTAAGAAAGAACCATGGAATGGCAGAACCAATGGATAAATGGTGTTTGAATTGCGATCGGGTTGACTGACGGACAAATCTAATCGTTTTGGTTGATAACAATTCATTAATGTAAGTACTACAACTAGCCGAAGGAGATTAGATATATTTAGATAGTATGTAGTGGAGCTTTTGTGCCGGTCGAATCCAGAAGATCATATAAGAGAAATTTATACTGACTAACATTATGTACAACATACTACAAGGACTTTACACTGCTAATCTAACAAAGATTATGGTAACGTGAAAGAGTGACAGACTAAACTGGCATAGTGACGGTATATAATGACTTCTTGTTGTAGACTTGAATGATATAATGTGAATAATTATAGTTGAGCGCATTATATATGCTCTTTCATCTCCCAATCGGTCCATAACTTTTCCTTCCTGAATCGTAGGGTGTTTGGCAGGCTAAGTCTAGAAACTTAACCGTTTATAGTGACGTATGAAGTGACCCAGCTTGTGAGTGGGTGTGCCTTATGATTATATTGCAAGTAAGGCATGCCAAAATTCGTCACAACAATCCATTACATGTGTAAAGGGAGTCTGTATAGCGTCTTCTGTCTGTATAGCTTCTTTGAAGGTTAGATAAAATGTAGTCATGTAAATGTAAGTTTGAGTAAGTTGTGAACTAGAGTTTGGTCTCTGGGTAAGCTAAACCCAATTAGTTCACACAACCACTCTGCAAGCCTCTATGTTTGGAGTTTGCGTTTTGAGTGTAAGAGTAAATATTTTCTTGTGAGCTCTTCACCTACAGGTTTAACAAATACCCCAAAGAAGTGACCAGTCCACTTCCCAATTCAGGAAATCCAAGCATACATCGGTGGATGCCATATGCATCGCATCTGCATGTATTCATATTCTGATTCTAGTAGAGGAAAAAACTGAGCTATTTTACTTAATGCTTGATTCTCTGCCCAGCGCATTATTATTGCATGCGTTATTAAGGCAATGGATGGAATAGTGTGCTCTTAAAAAAAGAAGTGTCCCTCATAATTTATATCGATATTTATCTCTTAATACGATTCGATAATTGGCAGAAAGTTAACCCAGTACCGAAATTTGTTTAACTGTAATGTGAAAATTTTGAGAAATTCGTCATCTATGCCTATATTATCAGTTTGATTTTGAAATCTTTATCTCATCCGACATAAAGGAACGCCCGATATTCGCGGTGCTCTGAACAATTTGCTCCCTTATTAGTGATATATTTACAAAAGCACTGGTAACTCTTGTAATTACTTTATCAACTTGCCATTGAACCTAATTAATAGAAACTCATAATGATAAAACATGCCTGCGGGTAATTTCCTTTCTCTAATATTACACTCACCTAGTCGATAGGATAATGGTGCTTTGGTCGCTAATGTAATAGTAGTCTGATGTATATTACCTGAAACAAAAACATTTTCTCTTAATTATATTATTTTATAATTAAATATAAAAAAAATAAAATTTAATTTACTTTCTACAGCTAGGGCGGCGGGATGATCGTAATAACATATTTTATTAGAATCTCCGATTATTAAAATAATAAAAAAATTCTTTGAGATCTTTTCTATTATTTATATAGAATTTATAATTTATTCATTTTTCGTTTTGTGCCTGAATTTCCTTTAGAAGATATTTGATGATAGGATCTTCGCATAAACAACATTAAAGTATAAAGTTGGTCAAGCCATTTTGTGTCAGCTCTGACATGAATATTCCATTCATTCCAGGCCATACATACCGTATGTAATGGAATGGTGTCGAGTAGTAAAATGGTATGGGATAAGTCTATAACATATTATACAATTACGGTGAAAGGGTATACACTGTTTTGAGCGCTCAACATCAAAGCACTAGCACTCTCTAATATGCTGTTCTACAGAAATGTTGCAAAATGACGTTTTTTTTTTCAATTTGTATAAAAGTTTATTTCATATAACAATATTACTTTCCTCATAACAAGAAACTTGTATAACAGATCATTATTGAAACAGCATTCATGCCAAAAAAAGAAAAAACTTTTTTTTAACCTTATAGACTTTCTCTCAAATTGTATTTTCTCACATTTCACAAAATTGAATTATTAAAAATTTGTAAGCGTTTATTTGGTCCCTAGCATCACCTACAAAAAATATAGTAGGTGAGGAATAAACTAGTTGGATTTTCTGATAAGAACAATCTGATTGTACTTACACTGCATAGCAGCAAACCCTTACAGAACCCAGTAAGACTTGAAAGATCAGTTTAAAGTTAAATCATAATCACAAATACATCAGAACCATTTAATACAAATTTTTCCAGAAATATGTAGTAAGTTTATATATTATAATACATTTTTAGAAGGAAAGAGACCTGGATTGTGTAAACCAACGTTCCTACAATTTATTTTATAGAAACATCGTCACTCTACAGCAATTTAATAGTTATCTTCATTATAGCATCCCCATCGCTTTCCTTAGAACACTGGCTCAGTTACGTACCTCTGGCAAATATACTGTCAAATTAACATATAATAATTGCACCGTGAGATTGGATCCTCAAATTAATTGCTCGATATGTAATCTACAAAAACCTGAGAATTTATTTCATTTTTTAATTGAATGTCCTATGTATCATTCGGCTAGGTTACATTATTTGCCAATGTACTCGAATTTTAATGAAGGTAATTTTTACTCAATTCTTTTGTCGCCCAGTATCAGTGAAATTAAAAATATTACTTATTTTGTTCGAACAGCTCAGAAGATAAGAGCGTTTATTTGTAATGAGTAACTTTAATTTAATTTTTCTCTAGATGATTTTGTAATTCCTTTTCTTTCTATTATATAATTTTATCTAATTTCGTTCTAAAAAAAAAAAAAATTGTTTTAATATTTGAAATGAATTTGTGTTGTTCATATGTATATGTAACTCAAACTCACTGTAATAGTCTTATGACTTAAATACAGAATTTTTTCATTCATTCATTCACATTTTTAGAAGGAAAGAAATTAGTGAGGAAGGGTTTTTGAGAACAAAGCTAGAATGAATGCTAGATACTGTAAAATTTAAATAGAGACACAAAATTGCCAAGACTTTACACGTAAATAGAAATTAGGTAGCGAAAAATTTAGACTGAGTAAAGAGAAGGTTGGTGGTGGTTGCTGAAGGTTGAAGGTGGGAGTACTGGTTGGTTGCTGACTCGTTGTTACTGCTGTATAAACTGTTCTAAAGTCTTTCTTGTAGGGCTAGCGCAACTGTATATATACAAAGTCTCCCACTCTAGTCTAGCCTAAGTAGCGAGTGAGACTCTCAATTTTGTGTGCGTGTCTCTCTCTCTACTATAATGAATAAACAAAAATATAAATAAAAATATATAAATAAATAAAAGTATTAGGGTAAAGCTAGGAGAGACGAAGCACATTTCAAATTTATGCCCTGAATTAAAATAAAGGAGATATATTAAAGAGGTAATGCTCATAAAACATATGTCAACTACTATTATCCACAAAAAAAATTGTTATTTTTCAAAATGAAGACATTCTCATTTATTCTAGAAACAAATTACAAGTATACTACATTTGGCCACCTCTCCTACTATGGTAAGATAGATGACGCACTATAGGTAGGAGAGATGCCGTACCTCTTTGTCTGTGAACGAAACATTGCCGATCCACATAAAAATTGGTAAACCCTATGGCTACGAGTCAAACTTTAACTACAACGTGGAAATCTTTCATTTCTATTCCAATTAATATATGAGGCATGTCCAGTAAGTAAGTGTACTGAGGCTACCACGGCCGGAGGGTTTTGTTTTCGACATGTTGGCTACACTGTCGTGTAGCCTGATTCCTCCCCACCGCAACGAGACCGGTTTTAAGGTCAGTACGTTGAGAACTGTCGACGCGACAATACGTTTCGTGAAAAATGTCAATCCAATCTCCCGCCAAGTGTGAAATATGCGGCGTCATCCGTTATCTCGTTTGGAAGGGAAAAACTCCGGTTGAGGTTTATAATGAGGTAAAAACTGCATATGGTGATAAAGCTATGAATCGTACGAGTGTGTTCAAGTGGTGTCACGAATTTAAAAACGATCGTACGTCTGTGCATGATGATCAGAGGAGCGGAAGACCTTCAATTGTGACTGACGAAATTGTGGAAAAAATCGAAAATGCGCTCCGTGACGATCGCAGATTGACTGTGGATGAACTTTCTGCGATGTTTCCGCAAATCTCCAGATCTCTGCTACACGAAACCATCACAGAAACCCTCGGATATCGGAAACTGTCCGCGAGGTGGGTCCCAAAACAGCTGACAGACCAACACAAGTTGAATCGAGTGGAGGCCGGGCAAGAGTTTTTGAGACGCTACAAACTCCATGGAGATGAATTTCTCCGCTCCATCATTACTGGAGATGAAACTTGGGTTGCACACTACACACCTGAAACCAAAAGGCAATCTCAACACTGGCGTCACACCTCTTCACCCTCCGCCAAAAAGTTCAAAACCACAATTTCAGCCAAGAAAATCATGGCATCCGTGTTTTGGGACTGTCAAGGCATAATTTTTATTGAATATATGCCTCAAGGGGAGACCATCAACTCTGCAGGATACTATGAGACCCTAAAAAAAATTGCGGAGGGCGATTCAGAACAAAAGGAGTGGCATGTTGACAAAGGGAGTCTGCCTGCTGCACGACAATGCCAGACCACACACGGCCAACGCCACGAAGGAACTGCTTGCCTCGTTTAAATGGGATGTCCTGAACCATCCCGCGCATTCCCCTGACCTAGCACCTTCAGATTACTATCTCTTTACCTCCCTGAAGCTGCACATGGGTGGAAAAAGGTTTTCAACCGACGAGGTGGTGAAGGGGGAGGTGGAGAAGTGGACGAAGGGGTTGGCGGGAAACTACTTCGAGGAAGGCATCAAAAAATTAATACCCCGGTTCACCACCTGCATTGAGAGGAATGGTGACTATGTCGAAAAATAGCTTACATATGTACTAATGTAACCAGGTAATTTTTTTGTTCAAATAAAAATTTTTGTAACCTACAAAAATTCAGTATACTTACTTACTGGACATGCCTCGTAGTATATAAAAATTTACTAATGCGTAATGAAAATTCAGGTATTCACCAGTGATATAGCTGATGCGTATAAATGTTCGTAGAACATAGAGAAACCCACAAAATAAGTGAAGAATTTTGCAATATGTTCGCTTCTGATCTCGCTATTCTTGGACTAACTTGCATGACGCTACGAGGTGGAAAAACAAGAGAAGTCTGCGTCTTCTCTCCTACCCCCGGCACCACCCTATACATATATAAATATCAAATTGAAATTAATTTTTAACTATTGCTATTATTGCAGAAAAAATCAGAATTAAAGTACAACTCAACTATTGAAATTTAAAATAAATATGTGGTACAAAAAAACTGTGACATTTAAAAATCTAACACATGAAGTATATCAGAGACATTTTCCGTGGTAGCCCACTTATTTTTGTGGTCATCGACCGGTTTTGGGCGTTCATTTTCAAGATGCGTTTGTCACACAGTGTGATAACAGACTTGCACTCAGTAAATTCAGTTTACACACTGGATTTAATTAATTCTTGTTATTCTGGTCTTAATTTCCACATGGGACGCCCGAACTTGGTCGATGACCACAAAAAGAAGCAGGCTATCATGGAAAATGTCTCTGATGCTTTCCAGCTCTGCGGTACCAACCACAACAACAAGAAGTGTACATATGTATATATATTTTTTTTTTAATTTCCTAAAAACTACAGTTTAACTTATGATATACCAATCACCAAGTCTTAAGGAAATAGCGCGTGACAAGGTTTATATAAGGGGCTAGGAGAGCGGATAAGAAAACCGTGACTTATTCTGTTTCGTTGTTTAGGAAATTCCAAGAGATTGTTATAACTGAGGAATAGATTGTTGGTATCTGTTCTAAAAGTGATAGATAATTTATCTTTTTTAATATGTATCACTTCCAATATATTTCCATTTACTTACTTTACTTCCTAATGAATATACTATAACCATTTTCCCGTTATTTGGAAAATTTATTGGGTCCCAGATCTTCAGGTAGTTGGACGCCAGGGTTTTCAGCCAATAATTTAAATCAAAATTAATTAAGACCATAAGAAATAAACGAAACTACTTACAAGTAGAGACAAGTTTTTCTCATTCAGGCAGCATAAATGGAAATAAAAAATGTACATCCAAATTCAAGAATACATATATTTTCCAAGCCAAAGATAATAGAAATAATAAATTCAATAAATAAATAATAGAAATAACATTTACAAAAATGTTAGATGAAATATATACAGATACTATACAGGAAGATAAGTACACAATACGAAAATCATAGAAAGTTATTGCAATGTCCAGAAAAGCCGTGTAGGACGGATAACGGGAAAATTCGGAACCACAACTTCGCCGGCAAACGTTTTTAGAGAGCTCATGAGGCAGTTGTTACTATCCACTCGTACTTTTTCGTACTCTCCCCTACGGGAGTGGGGAGAAGGTCAGAGTGTAACTCGCTTTTGCCCCACTTCTTAATTATTATTATTATTATTCTTATTTTACCTAAATAAATTACATAACAAGTAACATAAGGTACGTCAAAATTACATAATAAACAATAAGTTTGCTAGTTCAAATAGTCCTTGCTCTGATGTTTGCACTTTGTTCTCACTAGAAAATAAACACTATCCAACACTGTATTTAGTCTATCCTGAAGTGTCCCAGCGCCCACTTCTCTTCCAGAAACTCATTTATTTTATAAAAACTGTTTTCCTTAAAGAAATGTTTTAACGTTTTCTTAAATGGTTCAGTCTTCAGACCCATTATTTCCCTCGGCAGTTTGTTAAACAATCTTACACTCATCGCACTTGGAGCTAACTCCGACTTCGCCAATCTTCTCACTGGTAAGTGTAGATTATTTTTATTTCTAATATTGTAAGAGTGTTTATCTCCTCTACATTCCATATTTTTCTTTCCTTTTAGATTAACCAGACACTTAAAAATATACAATGAGGTCAGTGTCATTATTTTGTGAGTCTGGAACAATTTTCTACAACTATCTCTTGGTTGCTTTCTATAAATGATTCTTATTGCCTTCTTTTGCAGTCTGAATGTGGTTACAGCGTCAGGCGCTCCTCCCCATAGTACTATCCCATAAGACAGTTTGGAGTGGAATAAACCAAAGTACGCAGTTCTTAACGTCTCAGCCCGTAATTCGTCTTTTAGACTTCGCAACAGGTAGATAACTTTCGATAGTTTACTATTTAATTCACTAATATGATTTTTCCATGATATACTTGAGTCAAGTATGATTCCAAGGAAATTAGTACTTTATTAATTCTAGGGCCATCTAGCGTCTTATGCGCGTACTTGGTTGCAACACATAATTCTTGCATCATTTAAAGTAACTGAATTAAAAAAAAAAGAGTCAAACAAAAAATTTCAGAATAATTATTTAATAAAGAAATTCATTTAGAAAGAATCAAATATAGGGTAAAGCTAGGAGAGATGACGCACATTTCAAAGTTATGCCCTGTATCAAAATATAAGAGATATATTAAAGAGGTAATGCTTATAAAACATACGTCAACTGCTATTATCTACAAAAAAAAATGTTATTTTTCAAAAATAAAGACATTCTTATTTATTCCAGAAACAAAATACAAATACACTACATTTGGTCGTCTCTCCTACTAAGGTAGGATAGTTGACGCACCATAGGTAGGAGACCTCTCCTCTGTGAAGGTAACATGGTTGATTGACATGAAACTTGGTAAACACTATGTCTTCGAGCCCTACTTTAACAACAGCAGGAAATCTTTCATTTCAATTGTAATTAATATAGTATATATAAAAATTTACTAAGCGTTATGAAAATTCGGGTATTCACCAGATATAGCTGATGCGTATGAATGTCTTAGGACGCAGAAGGATACACAAAATAACGGAAGAATTTTGCAATATGTTCGCTGCTGATCTCTCTACTTCTGCACTAACTTCCATGACGCCACGTGGTAGCAAACAATAGAAGTAAAGCCTGCGTCTTTTCTCCTACACCCCGTTCATCTCTCCTAGCTTTACCCTATTTATTTTTTATTAATGTTTTCTTAAGTGAAATATTGCTGATATAAAATAGGAAAAGAGAATACTTTACTTTTTTATAAAAAAAAGGCATAACTTTATGTTCAGACGAAAAATATCTATCTGAAGCTTTCGAGAATAAAAAGACAGCTTCTGCTTCAATGCACCTTGTATACTATTAGAAAAAAAAAGAAAAAGGAAAAGAAGAAATCAAATAAAATAAAAAAAGTCGAAAAAATATTAGTTTTTCTTTCCATTTTACTATATAAAGGAAAACTCCGATGTTTCTTTTTATCATTCTACAAACGCTTTTAATAAAAAAAATGTTTAACATCGTTGAAGATGAAAAAAAAAAGTGATCCTATTAACTCAATTTACAAACTATAATATAAAATATAATAAATTATTATTATTATTATAAAATTATAAAAATTATGGTGTAAATTTTTTTTAATAATTTAGGCCAAAAAGAGTTGTATGGAAATAATTTTTTATAGACATCGTCCACTAATTAATGCTTTAATAAGCTCAAGTTTACACATTAAATATAAATCACAGTGCAGCGAGTGTAAAAAAAAAAAACTAATAATGATATGATTAATGAAGTGAAGAATTTAATGATGTAATTAATAAAATATTATGTGAGCCGATGATAAATTAATTATTTTTCACAAAAGTAAAATTTTCCCATAGGTCATTCTACTTAATCACACATTGCTGAATTTATTTGTTAATTCCTATCTTATAAAAACAAAAACAAACAAATATCTGATATGAAATGTATAAACGACTTAATCTCATTGGATTTCTCATTTTCCAATTGACAATTTCTTTTTCAACCCAGTAATTTTCACTTTACATTAATTGCCCTTAATTATATACAGTGAGAAACGTTTAACACGAAACTGTGAGGACGGAAATATTTTTTCGTGTTGAAAGAATTTCGTGTTAAACGATAAAATAGCGGTTTGTTTTCATTCCGATTTCTCTGCCATTGTACACGTAAAAAAATGAGTTTATGTATTAAAATTGCAAAAAAAAAAAAAAAAAAAAAAAAAAAATTCGTGTGATTTTAACACAAAATTCATCGAATTCAAAAACTAACTGAAATGTTTTGACAATGGCAGTGCCATTACCTACTCAAAGGCAAGCGGAAACCTAGCAACAGTGGCAGTCATTGTTTATTTTGTTCCGAAAACGAAATAAAATAAGTCAAAAAAAATCTGCGTGACGATGTGACAGCAGAAAACAGGTATATTTTGTTCGTCCGAGAAATGAAATTTTTTCGTTTTAAGTGATAATTGTTTCGTGTTAAAAGGAAAAAAAAATGTACGAAATTACATAGTATTTTGTCGGCACTGCAGTAAGATTTCGTGTTAACAGATTTTTTATATTAAGCGTTTTCGTGTTAAACGTATTTTGCTGTATATAGTAAAACCGTACAATTTATTGGAATGGCACAATGTAGGGATGTCCAACATGAAATGTAATGGCAATCAAGGATGTATGATATGATTTTTGACCAAGAGCACCACAGATAAAGTCATTTAAGGGGGGGATTTTGATGGGAGGGTGAGGTTATGTTTTTCTGTATAGGGCTATCCATAGTTGATTATACTATTTTACCATCTAAACCAAATTAATTAGAAATAAATAGATGACCAAAATTCCAAGTTTCAAGAAAATTAGTAAACCGAAATTCCGTTTTTACAGAACAGTTTTTTCAGTTTTTGTGATTTTCTCTATAAAAACACCGACGTATTTCATTACATTTTGTATACTAACTATAAAGTTTGTCAATTATTACAATTTTCTTAACTTCAGTAAGAGAAAGTTGTGTGTGTGTGTTTCATACCAGATTTTATTTTAATGGTGATTGGTCATATTACATTAGCGTTAAGGCAAAAAGGAGTTTACAATAGACTAAACCAGCGACACAGGCCTGCCATCCGGGTACAATGTTGTATACTTCCCATGCCGTATTGCGTATCTTGAACAATCATACAAACAGGCAGATAAATAGTAATTTTTACAATTGTTAATAATCTGCATTACCCATAGGGAATGGTTTATAAAATAGTGATGCTTAGGTTAAAGGAGCAATCATCTGGGCCAAGGATGGACCCTGCATTGATGAACATGATAGTGCGGGAATTATTTCCAACCACATTAGAGGATATACCACTGTCCACGATGGAAGACCTAAAAGACGCAGTGGGTTTACTCCACAATAGGAAGGCGCCGGTGCCGGATGGCATCCCTACGGAGGTATTAAAGGTAATTGCTCGAGTGTGCTCTCAATGCTGTTGAACATGTATAATAGGTGTCTGAAGGAAGAAGTCTTCCCCAAGCGGTGAAAGGTACAGAGGTTGGTCCTGGTTACTAAGGCAAAAAGGGAACCCGAGTTCGCCCTCAGCGTATAGTCCTTGGGTCTGCTAGACACTGCGCGGAAGTTTCTGGAGAGGCTTCTTAAGCTTTGTTTGGTGGTGGCGATCAGTTAGGCGGGGGATCTGTCCGAGCGGCAGGATGGTTTTAGTCGTGGTTGGTCCACAAAAGGGGCAATGGAAGAGGTGGTGAGAGCCGCACATAGCGCACAGTTAGGGTCGTGCGGACAAAACATACTGTACTTTTGGCTACGCTAGACATACGTACGCCTTTAATTTGGCAAGGTGGGGGATGTGCTGCGGCCCTGGAAACCGCGTTTCGAATGCCGGAGTATCTGCTCCGGGTGAGATAGTTGTTACCTTAGGGACAGATTGTTATGCTTTGACACCGTGAAGGGATCCCGCATTATAGCGGTAACGGGAGGGGCGGCTCAAGGCTCTATTTTCGGACCTGACCTATGGAATGTGGCCTGTGACGGCATCTTGCGCATGGATATACCGGAGGACTCCTTTTTGGTGGGGTATGCGGTTGTTATCGCCGCGGTGGTGATAGCTAGGGAGCATGAGGAGGCGCATATTAGGCTCCGACAGGAGATGAGGCGCGTTTCGGGCTGGCTAGACAAACATGGTCTGAGCTTGGCCCCAAAGATAGAGTAGGTGCTGCTAAGCAGGCTCCCAGGTGCTTGGGATCTGAGGGTAGACGGCGGAACGCTGAAACGTCAGAATCCGTCAGGTACTTAGGGGTGCATCTTGATGCAAAACTGACGAAGGTGGCTATGAGTCTGACCAGGATGATGGCGAACTTAGGAGGACCGAGGGCCAGCAGAAGCCGGCTCCTCATGTCCGTCGCGGACGCCATCCCCCACTATAGATGTGAAATTTGGGCTAACGCTCATAGAAAGGCGAGACAGCGCAGACGTATGGCCGTGGTACAAAGGAGGGGGCGCTTAGGATAGCCAGCGCGTACTGGACGTAATTTGAGCCGGCTGTCCTAGTGAACGCAAGGGTGATCCCGATTGACCTTCTGGCCAGGGAGAGACAGGGCTTGGGAGAGGAAGGAAGAGCAGGTTGAAGCGGATGCCAGGCTGAGGGCCATACGGGCTAGCTGCAGGAGCGGTTAATAACATAGCGAAGACTGCTTATTAGACAAGGGTAGAAGGAAAGAGCCCGAGAGGAAGACCACAAGGAGAACTTGGAATGATAGTCTGCACAAAACCGCGAGGCTCATCCCCAGGCTGTCGGAATGGGTAAGTAGACCCAATGGCGAGGTCCGACTAATTCCTCACCCAATTTCTTACAGGGCGCAGCTGTTTTGCCACGCACCTGCAGAGGGTGAGGAAAGTGGGAGACCCGTCGTTCATTTACGGAGAGAGAGAGACGATGCTTTCCATACCTTTTTTAGATGTGGCATATGGGACCGAGAACGGCAGAGACTGAAAGCGGATCTTCCCGGAGACGGTGATGAGGGCCATGCGTTGGGACTGGGTCTACCTTTGGTCCTGCGAATGAAGATTGGCGAAATGAATAGGCACCTCGACCTCCCGAGGACGGGGTCCAGCTAGGCCGGAGGCAGCCCGAGGTGGCATTACGAGACACCACCTCAAAGTAGTACCATAAGCAGTTCCGGGGTGGACAAATACCTATGAGAGGGGGTTTAGTGTGTGCAAGCCCCACATGTTGTGCGTAGGCATTTACTTCCCTCCATAAAGAAAAAAAAATATTCTGCAGTGATCATAAATTTTCTAGTATTTTCTAATGTTCATGCTGTCCTGATAATCAGTGTGATACTACAGCGTTTTTTACTGAAGAGTATTTCCAGTTTTCGCGATTTTCTCCATAAAATCACCAACATATTTCATTAAATTTGGTTTACTTACTATAAAATTTGTCAATTACAATTCTGTAAACTGCAGTTTACAAAGATATCTCACCACATTTTTTTCTATTGTATTTTTGAAGGGCGTTAAACTTTACTCTACAATATCACTTTAGAACAATGTACTCTTATGCCATGTATACAATTTAATGTACTTAGAAACATTGCCTAATTTCAACTTGGAAAGCAATCAGTTAACCGGAAGTGCGCTTTTACAGAGTCGTTAGTTTTTGAGTTTCATAGAATTTCAATGGTAAACGGCTCGAATGATTTGTCTTTAATCTTGGAATGCTTATTGCATGAATGTAAAAACGTATCACTTTTATTTTAATCACTAATATATTGCCGAAAAATTTAATTGCAGAGGATGTTAGTTTTCAAATGATATTAGATTTGTGCAAAGTTGATGGCACTGTCTTCTGGACTGTAACGTAACCACTTGAAATACTACCTGCCATTGGGAAGATACATATCCTTTAACAATCTCCATATTTATGTTGAACAATTGAATAATAATTTCTAGTTTAAAGAAAATATGCCAGAGAAAGTCAGAGTAAGTATTTCAAAACAGGTTTTATAAAAGGTTTTACAAATCTATGCGAGTAAACTTTGATGGTAGCAGACTTTTCAAAATTTTTATTTCCTATTTTAACGTATAGGAATTCAAAATGTTTAGGAAAGCTTAGTGGAGATAAAACGTGGTCAACAATGAGGAATTCCAAACTGAACATTTGTCTCCAACTTCTGATATCTTACTCGTACCTAGTGGGGGCCTAACAATTCTAGTTTAAACCAGTTAGTTTCCATAGAAACACGGCTTTTTTTTTTCTCTTCCTCTTCACAATACAAGAATCGATCAATATAATGTTCAGGTTCATTTAAAGGAAAAAGCAAAGCCGATGAAAACAATAATAAAAAAATCATTAATAAAGAATTACTATTAAGTCACATGACTTTCTCTTATTTTTCAATTATTACACTAATAGCGCTGATAAAATTTGTTCAATTTGGAATTTTTATATAAAAATATAATTACTTTTAAAATTATACAAAAATTCAATTGAAGGGGGGCAAAGGAGATACCTGAATATAATTACAGTATACACCATCAGTGTAATATCAATCGGCAACAAAATCGAGTTGAGTATCGGATTAGAGTTAAGCCTCCACAGAACCCTCCTAAAATCTAGGTCCCTGATTTTTTTTTTTTTAAACAGAATTAAAGATTGAACAAAATTGTAGTGGAAGAACGAAATAGAAAAATAAATAGTTTTGAGTTTAGAATATTTTACAGAATCCAAAATGGTATTTTGTAAATATTTTTTATAATTATCTTAGTGCTGTGAATTTACCTTCAAAAAGAGTGTATTTTAGAATCAGTTATATTAAATCTAGGTCATTGCTATTGGGAAAACAAAGGCACAAAAATCCCGTTGGGTTAATTTTTTTGTAAAAAAAAAATTCCCCCGCTAGAGAGAGATTCCTTAAAAGAGTCTGCCTTCAGCTTTCAAAGAGTATAGTCTGAACTCAGCCTTCAAACAACTAAGTCTGTATTCTGCTTCCAAAGCCAGAACAGAACACTTCAGGAATCGCTCAGTGCCAATGATAGATATTTGCCTTTATTCTAGACATACTTCTGATTTATAATTGTAATACTGTAATGTACTTAAACTTGCTTAAAGAATAATATATGTATTTATAAAACAGTGTGATTTCTTGATTATTACTAATACTTCTATCTTTATCTCAAACATACTTACAAGCCCTTTTTTACAACACCGCTCGTGCTACTACAAATACACATCATCACACCATTACATTACAAAATCACTAGGAGTTATATCGAGAAAATTCTGGAAAAAAAAACAAGCCTACTCGTAAAAAGTTTGCAGTTCTGGTCGATTTGTTTTCCTTTAAAAAATGGAATTAACGTTCCAGCTAGCCGGAAACTTTGCAAAAATCAATTTATCTTTTTCTACTTAGTCAATACCTCTCTAACACCTAAGCAATGTGAGGTCCTTTATAGAGCTGCTTCCATTTTTCCCTGTCCGAAGCCAGTTGCTTACGTTTCAGCCAATCCAGATACTTTCTTGTAAATGTTTCGTGCAGACTATCATTCCAAGTCTTCCTTTCGGCCTGTTTCCTTCTACCCTTGTCTAATAATCAGTCTTCGCTATGCTATTATCTGCCATTCTAATGACGTAGCCATACCATCTCATCCTGTTTTTCTCGAAAATTTCGTCAGCGGTTTCAGGTTACTTCTGATTGTGGTATTTCTGATCCGACCACGTCTTGTAGGAACGTTCTCTTGTAGACCGCTTTCTTTGTTTTCTTAGAGACCTCTCTCTTGTTGATGAGACCGTTTTTTATGGATTTATAGAGTCTGCCTGCTGCTAGAACTCTTCCTGGATTTCAGAGCTCGTACAACCATCCTCGCTTATATGGGCGCCCAGGTATTTGAAGTAATCGACCTTTTCTATCTTTTCATCTTTTAGTAGGAAAATCAATTTATTTCCACCAAAATGTTTTCAAATAAAATTGGTAATCTTATATATTTGTATATATATTTTGTATACGAAGTTTTCAAAAGCCATCATGGGAACCATTTTCGAAAAAATGGGCAAAAATTTTGATATGGGGGGGGGGGAAAGAAACAAAGATATTAGAAAGGCAAACCTCTCTAAAACCTCGACGATTTTTCATCGGAACTTTCTTCTCATATTCCATAGTAATGCTTAAAATGTAGAACAAGTTAGAGAAGCTTCCTTCATTTTGTTTTGGGGTTTACAGACACACACACACACACACACAAAACACACAAATTTTCACATTTATCTTTTACAATCAAACAATAGAGGAATAGGAAATTGGAAAACCATTGGAGGTTTAGTACAGAGATATGTCTATATAACGGCATTGTTAGGGTGACAAAACAGTCACAAATAACAACAGAATATGTACTTAGCAAGACAAAGTAGATATTCTCCTGCAAATTATGTTATCCGCTTAGAAAAATCTACTTTTTTTTTTTTTACTAATATCAATGTACGTAATTCGCGCTTTAGCTATATTTTCTATCAGTTTTCCTATAATTACATAATAAATAATATAGCGATCAGGTAGGCTGGTCTTTATTGTTTCATTCTCTCGTTCTATTTCGGCGAAAAAAGAAAAAATACTTTAATAAATTGTGAAAAAAAAACATTTTTTAATCAACAAAAATGATTTAATTATTTTTAAATCCCACCAATAGTGAGAATAAACAATTTATTGGCATAGATAATGAAAGCCCATAATTTAAAACTTTTCTCTTATTTGCGTATTTATCATGTATAGCAATTAAACGTTTATATATTTATTTATTTATTTATATGTGTTTATTAAAGTTTAAAATTACAAACATATAATGCATTTACTGAAAACATAGTTAGTGGCTTTGGTCGCAAAGCCGTCTGCCGAGAGTTGCCATTTTACATTGCAAAGTTCCAAATACAAAATAAATAAAATCCAATAATAATAGTTTTCTTCTAAAAACAAAAAATTAATGAGATAAACAAAGTTCAGATAGTATAAAATTTAACTGATCAAAAGAAGATACAAATAATAACAATGGTAATAAGCTACTCTGAAGCAAAAAAAAAATGAAAATATACATAAACATTACTAAACATATAAATAAAGTAATTACCCTATGAAGTAAACTGACGAAATATTAATCAGTAAAAATATGTACAAAAAAGGCAACAGATTGAGAAAATCAAAGTATATTTATATTAACTAAAAAGTAATAATAATTAAAATGCGAAACGTTTGTATATCTATTAATTAGAAAAGTTAGCTATTTACATGTGGGGGACCGGTTAAAGTCGGTCCAATTTTGAACACCAGGAGATGCTACTGATGCATATACGTATTATTAAAATAATGTATACTTTATACTTGATTATTTTATACTTACACAATAAGAATTGCACAGATATTGCAATTTTGATCAATTCTTGTCCGTATCCTGTGATAATACTTAAATGAATTTTCTAGTTTCTGCTTCCTCCGGATTTTCGATTTTGAATTACTTTATGTAAGATACATTAAAATCATTCAATAAAAACAGAAAAAAAAAGAAAGCATTTTCTTTCGAATTCAGGCAGCCTCAACACTTATATATCCGGTGAAACTCTATTACAAAAGTTTAACTTTAAACAAAAACTTAAAAAAAAAAAACAAAAAAAAAAACCTTTCTTACTCCAGTTCTCAAAATTATAATTGACAAATTTTATAGTTAGTGTACCAAATTTAATGAAATTTGTCGAAAATTTAAAAAAAAAACTGTTCAGTAAAAGTGCATTTCCGGTTTACTAATTTTCTTGAAACTCAGAATTTTTTGGCATTTATTTATTTCTAATTAATTTTGTTTGGATTGTAGAATTGTATAACAATTATCATAGCACTTTAGAAACCCACCCCATTATCATAGCATAACCTCCCACCCCAAAAGTGCCCTTAAATGAATTTTGCCAGAGAAACGTTTTAAATAAAAGTTGTAGCTCTTTATATGTGTAATTCACATTTCTAGTTTAAAGAAAATCGTTGGTGCCGTTTTCAAGAAAATATCAGAAAACTGAAAAAATATTTCAATAAAAACGCACATCCAGTCATCCGATTTTCTTCAAACTCTGAATTTCAACAAAACATTTAATTCTAATTAACATTATTTTGATGACAGAATTGTCTAATAAACTGAAATAGCACTTTAGATGAAAACCTAACCACCCACCCCTCCCCCATAACTGCCCTTAAATGAATTTTCCCAGAGAAACATTACAAATAAAAGTGGTAGATCCTTATATGTGTAGTTGAACTACTAAGTTTCAAAAAAATCGTTGGAGCCATTTTCGTGAAAATTGCAAAAAAGTAAAAAAAAAAAACTAGTAAAGTGATACTTCCGTTTACGGAATTTTGACAGATAACGTATTGTCAGATTCCATAGTGATATCTAAACGGAATATCAACTTTCAACTTTCTACAGTTTTTTTGTTTCTGTTCACATACATACCACACACACAAACACGCACACACACACCATTTTCTAAAAACCACTTTTTTTGGACTCAGGGGACCTCAAAACGGATATTTCCCGTTAATACTCGATATCTAAAATTTGACACCATTACAATACTTCCTCTTACAAGGGGAGTAAGTGAAAGTAAAAAAAACTAAATACACATTTATATATATATATATATATACAATATATATCGATAAATTTAAATTAAATACCTAAAATGATTTCTTTTATAATAAAATTAATAAGTTGTATGTAAAAAACAGAGAAAGGAATTATTAAAAATTCATCAACATATTAAATTTTGCCCTAGAGATTAGTAGAAGGATTGAAGCAGTCTATACAATCAATTTTAGTAGTCTCTCTAGGGAGCTGTATTTATAAAAATGATGGATGGATATATATCTTTTCAAAAACTCACAGCTTCCCTTTTATTGTTATTACTTTTATCTTCTTTTTCATTTATATATATATATAGGGTGTCCCACAAGCTGTATGGATAACGACTTTTTCTCGGAAACTAAGATAGCTAGAAAAAAACTAAAAAATACGTGTCCCCGTAGTTTTTTGTTAGAAATCCAAATTTAATTTGCAAATTTGTTTTGGTGCTTTGTGAAGCGAGATACAGGCAACCAACTTCATTTTTTCAAATGGGGAGGTGTGGTTTTTATTTAAGAAATAATTCCTCTATTTTTTGTAAGAAAAATTTACTTGAACGGTTTTTTTCTTTGAGCGATATTTTACAAGTTATGAATGAAAACATGATTCCTATAAGAAATTTCAAAATGATATTATAACGGTTTTTTGATTGAATAAGAAGAAAAATACTATTTTATTATAAATTTTACTCCTCATTTAGTACAGATCTTGCTCGAACTGGCCTCCACCATTAGAGAAGTATTTCTTAGGCCGTAATGTACAATTAGCAGGAAAAAGCATGTGTATGCATCTCTTAGTAAGTGATCTGACAGGAGAAGTAGGGGGAGTTTTCTACAAGCATATATAAGGACATATTTATGAAAAGTTGTGGCCAACCAAGAACTCTTTTTATTTATTTATTTTGTAATTTTTTTTTTTAAATTAACAACTACAAGGGCCATCTCCTGCAACAAGTAAATAGTAAGATTAAAGGAGATATGATAATGAGACCCATTCAAGGCTGATCAAATTCATCATTTATTAAATCAAATACCTTCATTTCCGGTAGGAAACTGCGTGACTGGTGCTGCTGGTCATTGAATTGGGTTGTGGGAAAGAAACTAAGATGAGAGGTGACTGGAGGCTAAAAATATCCACAGAGAAAAGAATGAAATTAATATTTAATAGGTAGTGCTAAATTTAGGTTATCATGAACGGTTCTGTTGGAAGATATACTAAGATCATCGGTTATTAAGTGAATCTACTGTTCTACCATGTCGATAATACCTACAGGAAAGGTATTAATTATTAAAATAACAATTTATTAATAAATAAGTATAATAAGAAAGAATTTGTTTGATCCCACAGTAAATCCGGATGCTAAATCCCGAGCCATGTCAAGAAAAACACTGCAATAATACTGTCTTTTCTTCAGAAAATTAGCAGTGTGATCTGTTACATAATACTGGTGAATAGTAGTATGGAAATAGCGGAAACCAAACTGATGGTGAAGTAAACCAAGATCTTGAATTTAATTCGTCTAGATCCACTTCAGAACTTCAAATATTATCTGAAGAGGCATAGATAAGTAGGATATAGCTAGAAATAGAGTAACCTTAGTTCCAGTAGATTAAATAGTTGCTATTTGAAATACGGCAAACCAACATTTTAGTAGTAAAGCAAATTATGAGCAAACTAAACAAGTTAATAAAGAGCTATGCTAAATCACCTAGCTCATAAAAAAAATAAAGGATAAGGTGCCGCTTCTTTTTACTTTCTCTTACACCCTAGTAAGAGGAAGTATTGTAATCGTGTTAAATTTTCGATGTCTAGTTTTCACCGGAAATATCCGTTTTGAGGTCCCCTGAGACCAAAAAAGTGGTTTTTAGCAAATGGTCTATGTGTGTGTCCGTATGTATGTGAACAGCATAGCTTAAAAACGAATAATCGTAGAAAGTTCAAACTTGAAATTCCGTTTAGTTATCATCATGGGATCCCACAGTGGGCTATCTGTCAAAACTCCTCAACCGGAAGTACCACTTTACTAGTTTTTTTTTTTTTTATGTTATTGCAATTTTCTTCTAACTTGTCATATCAACTACACATACAAACAGCTACAACTTGTACTTGAAACATTTCTCCGGGAAAATTCATTTAAAGGTACTTTTAGGGGAGGGCTGGGTTACGATTTCCTCCAAAGTGCTATTTCAATTTATTATACAATTCTGTCATTTAAATCATGTTAATTAGAATTAAATATGTTGTTGAAATTCCGAGTGTGAAAAAATCGGATGATCGAAAGTGTGTTTACTTTACCACTTTACTAGATGATTTTTTCAATTTTTTGCGATTTTCTCAAACATGGTTCTGACGATTTTCTTGAAAGTTTTAATATAAACTACACATACAAAGATCTACAACTTTTATTTAAAACGTTTCTCTGGCAAAATTCATTTAAGGGCATTTTTGGGGTGGGAGGTTATGTTTTTGCCTAAAGTGCTATCATAATTGTTATACAATTCTACCATCCAAACAAAATTGATTAAAAATAAATAGATGGCCAAAATTTTGAGTTTAAAAAAAAATTAGTAAACCGGAAGTGCGCTTTTACTGAACAGTTTTTTTTCAATTTTCGACGAATTTCATTAAATTTGGTACACAAACTATAAAATTTGTCAATTATAATTTTGAGAACTGGAGTAAGAGAAAGTTGTATGTGTGTTTCACACCAGATTTTGTTTTTTAATAAAATTGTAATTAATTATAAATTTCCACAAGAGTGACCATAATAATTACTTTAACAGAAATTCTCAAATGATTGACAAGGTTGTTAGCTAATAATTAAATTCAGGGAAAAAAAAATTAACAAACATAGAAATGAATTATTACAGCTTCGCATTTTTTTTTTTTTTCTTCTCTCTTTTATCTTAATTAAATTCTATCTTCTCTTTTACGTCTCTAACCACAGAATCCATTCCGCCATAAACATTCGTCTCTCTCTAAGCCAGCCTATCCAAAACTAAACTGTCACTAAATTATATTATATGTCACTCAGATCATAACAAAACCTATTCGAATGGGGCTGAATAGAGGCGTTGGCTTGGCTAACGTATAATGCTGGCCTCTTAGGATAGCTGTTTATTGCAGTAAATAAGCTGGTCGTAATGGCGAGCTAATGGGAAGCCATTAAGATTGCCATTAAAGCCAACCTATTCATGATGGAAGCATGAAAGTGGCCCGTCGTTCAATCCACTAACTTGATATGTATATATGTGTGTATTATGTATATACGAGTACATATATGTACTCGTATGTACATGATTTTCACATACATCTGCTCTTTTGATTTTCAAAACAAAAACAAATTGTTGTCAAACGCTCATACCATATTATCTTACCTCAATTAATACAATTTATCTGGTAAGTTTTGTTGAAGAATTTCAATATTTTAAAATAATTTAATCTTAATTGCTTCTGTTGTAGATTCAATGATATATAAATGTATATTATAACTAATGACATGCACAGTGGCGAAAAGTCAGTAAAAAAAAAAAATATATATTTATTTTCGAAATGTATATTAGAGTTGGTTTATTTATCAAGATTTAAAAGATTCTAAAAAAACAATTTTCTAAACTCAAAGACCCCCACACCCACAACTTTATTATCAGATATAATTTATAAAATAAATTGCTTAAAATGCCCAGCTGCATACATAGGACAAACATCTCAATATTTAAAAGATAGACTGTACCAACATAAATACGACTGTAAAACTAAAAAAACCGACTGATATGACTACAGCACTAAAAAAAAGATTGCATACAATACAAATATGAATTTGACATGGAAAAACACTAAAATTCTCTCCATCAACAATAATAATAATAATAATAATAATAATAAAAAATATATTGGAAATGATTCATATTAAAAAAGATAAATTATCTATCAATTTTCAGAACAGACATCAAAAACCTATCGCTCAGTTATAATAACAATCTCCTGGAATTTCCAAAACAACATACAGACAAGACACGGTTTACCAATCCGCTCTTCTAGCCCCTTTATAAACCTTGACCCATCCCAATGTCCGTAACACTTGGTGATGGTATGTCACAGGTTAAACTATAGTAATTACTACTGTAATTCTAACTGAAAATATTTGTAAATACATTTCCTAAGTTATTTCCATACTTTACTCTCATATATGCCACATATTGTCAAAGTTTTAATTGTTGTGATTTAGCTTAATATTGATCTGTTCTACAACAATAGTTTAAAATAAATTTAAATGTGGTATATATATCATGGTTTTACTTTCTCGATTACAAGAGGAAGTATTGTAATCGTGTCAAATTTTCGATATCGAGTTATCACCGGAAATATCCGTTTTGAGGTCCCCTGAGTCCAAAAAAGTGGTTTTTAGCAAATGGTCTGTGTGTGTGTCTGTGTGTATGTATGTATGTGAACAGCATAGCACAAAAACGAAAAACCATAGAGAGTTGAAACTTGATATTCCGTTTAGGTATCACCATGGGATCTGACACTACTTTATCTGTCAAAATTCCTCAACCGGAAGTACCACTTTACTAGTTGGATTTTTTACTTTTTTGCGATTTTCTCAAAAATGGCTCCGACGATTTTCTTTAAACTTGAAATATCAACCACACATACAAAGAGCTACAACTTTTATTTAAAACATTTCTCCGGGAAAATGCATTGAAGGGCACTTTTGGGGGAGGGGTGGGGTTAGGTTTCCATCTAAAGTGCTATTTCAGTTTATTAGACAATTCTGTCATCTAAATAATGTTAATTAGAATTAAATATGTTGTTGAAATTCCGAGTTTGATAGAAAATTGGATAACCGGAAGTGCGTTTACTTTACCGCTTTATTAAATGATTTATTCTCTTTTTCGCAATTTTCTCAAAAATGGCTTCGACGATTTTTTTAAAACTTCATATATAAACTGAACGTGCAAAGATCTATATCTTTGATTAAAAACATTTCTTTGGGAAAATTCTTTTAAGGGCACTTTTAGGGGAGGGGTGGGGTTATGTTTTTGTCTAATGTGCTATCATAGTGATTATACAATTCTATCATCCAAACCTAATTAATTAGAAATAAATAGACGGCTGAAATTCAGTTTCAAGAAAATTAGTAAACCGGAAGTGCGCTTTTACTGAACAGTTTTTTCAGTTTTCGACGAATTTCATTAAATTTGGTACACAAACTATGAAATTTGTCAATTATAATTTGGAGTAAGAGTAAGTTGTGTGAGTGTTTCACACCAGATTTTTTTATTTAGTTTATTTATATAGTTTATTTAAAAAAAAAATTATTTTGAAAATATTTATTTTAAGTTCATATTTTATGTTGTTTCTATATTTTTTTTTTTTTATTTGTGTTAAAACCTTTGTACAGACCCTGAAGAAGGCAATAAATTTGCCGGAAAGTCTGTGGAAATTTAAAAAGAATTCTTTTGTACATCCAATTTACAACATCAAGATATAAATATAGCCCAAAAAATAAACCCTATTTATACAGTTATTATATTATTTTTAATTTAGTATATTTTCTTCAATTAATACACATTGCAATATAGTCGTAAAACATTTTTTCCTTTCAAATCGTTTGGCAGGAATTTTAATTACCATGTTATGTTAATCATATTGTGCAGAGCACAGTCAACAGATTATATGAACATTTTGTCTATAATTCTGTTCACTATAAGCTGAATAAAAAAAAATATATATAATTTTCTTGTTAACAAATTTAAAATTAAAACCACGTATAATATTAAATATACAAGAAAAACATTGTATGTATTATAAATAAGCAGCTTTGTAGAAAGCATATAAACCTTGTACATGTGAAGGTTGAGCCTTTTTAAAATGCAAAGTAGATTTTAACTGGTTAGTCTAGTGTGGGAGATTCATTATTGACTATGTCATATCCTTTTTGCCATAAATTCCCTTTGTGAAATATTTATAAAAAAAAAACAACTGCACTTTCAACTTGTAAAATTACAATAATATCTTAATAAATATCAAATCTATTCAAAATAAATATCTTATCATTTGGTCTTTGTCCAGTGGTAAATTGACGGTGATTCCATGAAAATCTGCAGTTTGTGGAAGCAGATTATTGGTTACTGGATTGCTTTAATCTATCCTAATCTCTCCTCTTTATGTAGAGAGTTGCGCCATTCCTTATATATCCAATTGTAGAAGTTGTTGGCCGTTAGAAATGATCTGATGTATCTCTTAGTTGGCTGATCGGCCGGGGGTATCATAAGAAAAACACTAAAAAAATTTTTTTAAGTGTTTTTTATTAATGGCCCGACGTTTCGACAAACATTGTTTGTCTTCTTCAGGGGCTATCTATAAAGAAAAAATATACATAAGAATCTAGCTAGCATTAACAGAACAAAAACAAAAACAAAAATGGTAATGGAAAACTAAAAACAAATTACACAGGTAAATATAGAAAAATTATGGAACTATTACAGACCTTGTAAATACAGAATTTGTGTGCTCTATTACATGTTCAATTATGACTGTGGTCTATGAATGGACTGAGTGTATGAGTACCATTTTTGTTTTTGTTTTTGTTCTGTTAATGCTAGCTAGATTCTTTGTATATTTTTTCTTTATAGATAGCCCCTGAAGAAGACAAACAATGTTTGTCGAAACGTCGGGCCATTAATAAAAAACACTTTAAAAAAAATTTTTTTAGTGTTTTTCTTATGATACCCCCGGCCGATCAGCCGACTAAGAGATACATCAGATCATTTCTAACGGCCAACATCTCCTCTTTATTATGAACGGTCTTGGATCAACAAGAGTTCTGACGATATTTACCTAGAAATCATTGGTAGAATTTAGAAACTGACTGTTTTCTAGTTACGAACCTAGAACCTAATAGTTCTTATTATAGTAACAGTAATAACTGAATCAAATTTCGATAACCGCATTAGATTTCGACACCCAAATTTATTCATTATTATTATTTAAAAAAAAAAACATAAAGAAAAATTAAACAATTAAACCTACAAAATGTCTGCTTTGAAATTGTGTTTGATCAAAAACTTTAGTTTAAAATAGTAAATATTCGGTTTGCACTTTAATTGGAATCAATTTTGATGGGATAAACTAAATTAGGAGTAGATTTGCTGGGAGTCAATCTTGCTGCTAAAGATATTCCAATAAGCAAGTTGGCAAGTTGGCAAGCTGTCGTTGCAAGTATATCGGTGAGTATAAAAAAAAAGTAAAAAGTAGGAGGATGCGATGTCTTTAGCTACTGTGGGAGCCTGGTAACATGGGAGAGTTGATTGATAGCGTGTTCTACAGAAGAGGAGCAACAAGGTTCCCTTGAGGTACCTATGCAGAACCTATTGGTTCATACCACGCTGTTCGAACCTAATTTAATCTTTAGAAAAATATTACTTTACCAATTAATTATTCTTCTCTTCTTCTTCTTAGTTTTGACCTCATCTACCTTGCGGTGTAGAGGTTTCATAAAAAGAGCGCCATCTGTCTCTGCCCATCCAACTCCTCGTCCGCTGGTTCCTCTTTTGAAGTTATCCAGCCAACTTATTATTCTTCCTCCTCTTGGTCGCCTGCCAGAAATACCAGCTTCCATCGCCTTCCTAGGAAACCGATCTTCCTCCATCCTGCTTACATGGCCGAACCACCTCAGCTGCGCTCTCTCAATTATTTGATCGAGCGGTTCGCATTTTAACGTGGTTGTGATCGTAGTGTTTCTGATACGGTCTCTCCTGATGTTACCCTTAACTTTTCGAAGAAATCACATCTCTATAGCCTGCAGGCGACTATGATCACATTCCTTTATGGACCATGATTCGCATCCATAGGTAAGTACGGGCACGAATATGGAGCGGTACACTGCCATTTTTGTGTCCTTGGCCACTTCTCTCTTGCTGAGGAACTTTCTATTGATAGCGGAGAACAGCCCCCCCCCCCCCCCGCAGCGGCCACTCTAGCATTAATTTCCTCCTTTAACGTTCCGCTTTCGCTAATCGTCATTCCTAGGTACCTGAAAATGGGGACCTGCTCGATTTCTCTACCATTTATTGTTATTTGTTGTGGTGGTTGGTTCCGCAGAGCTGGAAAGCATCAGAGACATTTTCAACAGAGACATTTTCAGAGACAAAGCAACAACGAACAACACCCTCAACTTCTTGGACATGAAACTCACAAGAACCGACCATAAAATAGAGTACGGAATATACAGAAAAGCAACTACATCGGATGCTATCATACCGCACAATTCCAACCACCCCACCCAACACAAACTAGCTGCACTTAGACACCTAACGAACAGACTTAAATACACACCCCTCACACCCGCGAACCACACACAAGAATTGCAGACAATCTACAAAATAGCTGAAAAAAATGGGTACAATACAAACATCGTTAATAAACTCCTCAAAAACGAACCACACCACCGAAATAGGACTGACAAAAAAAACAGCAGACAAATTCGCCACATTCACATATATTGGAAGCCACACGTACAAAATCACAATTTTTTTCAAAAAACTGGGCATTAAGACATCCTTCCGGACAAACAACAAATTAGGCAAAAGACTCCGCACTCGTACCGAGTTCACTGACGTGTATGACAGCAATGGGGTCTACGAGTTGAAGTGCCCGGACTGTGACAACATTTACGTGGGGCAGACCGGCAGAAAAATCAAGGAACGATTTACCGAACACATCAGATCATACAAATACAACAAAGTTGACTCAAATTACGCCAATCACCTAAAAACTAACAAACACAAACCCGATGACATAACGACCACGATGAAACTAATACACTCTGGCCACAAAGGACGACGACTTGACATAGTAGAACAACTCGAAATATATAAACGAAAAACACAAAACTTAATAAATGAACAGACAAAATTTGCTAGTGAACCATTATTCAGAACACTCTTCCCACAATAGCAACAGAAACACAATTACACACGCAACAAATAGTTCTTAAATAGATTTTAAGGTTAGGTTTAGTTTTAAATCTACTATGTACATATAACTTTACTAGTTTAGATATATATATATAAAAAAAAAAGTGCGTATTTGGATGATGCATGTGAGTGATGATGTTGGTTTGTGGGATGCATAATAAAAAACTTAATTATATAAGAAAACATAATTAGGTATACATGCTTGCGAGGATGTGAGGGTTGCGTGAAAAAGTGAAAGAATGACTGGAATTTCTTAATTCTTTGGAACTGGAAAAACTTAATTTAATTATATAAAAAATCGTTCAGTTTTAAACGAATGAATGAATTTTAAAATGTTAGTTTAATCGTTGTTTAATTTTATTTAGATTTATTTTGTGTATCTTATTTTTTTATTTTTTGTATATTCTTAATATTTTGGTTAGTTAATTGTGAAGTAAGTCTCCCTCCAACAACAGAGTTTAAAGATTAGACCCCCGCGTCCACTGTAAGAAAAGAATTTGCCCTTTAACAACCCAAACACGTGTTTTCCCACCCATCTGGCCACATCCCTTTATCTAGTTTAAGAGTTTAGTATTTTAAAAATACACCTCAGTTAGTGTGAAACTCAGTCTCTGTACGAGTCTGTGTTGGCACACTGTCTGAAAAACGCATCCTGAAGATGGGCGAACGCCCGAAACCGGTCGATGACCACAAAATGAAGCAGGCTATCACGGAAAATGTCTCTGATTTATTGTTATTCTCCAATTAATTTACCCAGATCTATTATTTATTTAGAAAGTAACTTAGACCCGATGTTTTATACTTTTTTATACTTCAAAATATAATAAATTATTATAAAGTAATAAAGTAAAATATGAATAAAGTATTATTATCAGAGATAATTTCCATGATATTCTGCTTCACTTTGACCAATATTCTGCTTTGACATGATTTCTGCTTCATCGACCGATCACCCATCATCAAAATCAGTACGAAAACACTGATTTATCAAAACATTCTGATGTAGAGCAAACACCCTAAACCCATCGATGCCACAAAATTTAGCAGCCTATCACGGAAAAGATCTTTGATGCTTTCCAGCTCTGCGGACCGAACCGTAACATAGTATTACATGTATTATCATCATTACCAGATCAAACTTTAGCAAAAATACTTACAAAAGAAATAATAAAAACATACAATTTTTCTCGCATAATGAAAACCATGATTTATGTAATAGTTGATTATAAATGAATAGGCTATGGATTCGCAATTAGGTAAAAACTTAAGTTTGGGGAGAAAATTATTGAACAAACTCTCTTATCTTTTTGCCGCTCGTTATATAAAGATTTGTTAAACTTTTCACTTTGCGTTATTAGTACTGACATTTATAGTGAACAATCTTACTGATTGGTTTCTGGTTCTCTAATTAGAACTTTTTATGAAACTGAAATCTTTAAAATGGCTGCAAAATAAATAAGCATCATTAGTTTTATTCTATAGCAGTCAATTTTAAGCACAGAAAATGATGGTGGATCTAGGGGATATATTCACAATTGCAGCTGCCATTACTCTAATTGGAACGCATCATTTTTGTTTAATTGCTAGATCAACGCAGCCTCCCGTCGTATCTTTACGCGGATCGATCCCTCCAAAGACCTTGGAAAGTGAATTAATCGGAAACCCATAGTGAAGGATTTTAGGGATATACTTTATAACAATAATATAAAAATTGCTTATGCATTTTTTTAAATATTTTTTTTGGTGAAACGGCAAATTTAAGAAAAAAATTTACAGATAGGTCGAATATAGATAACGGTGTAGGCTGTGCTGTGTACACGGATGGAGTTACCCTTACATGGACACTCCCTCCATATACTACAGTGTAAACGGCAGAAATGTATGCAATAAGCCAGGCCCTGAGTCTCTCACTTTCAAACAACTACAATAAAGTGCTTGTGTTATCTGATTCTTTAAGCACATTGACGGCTCTCCGGGAAACATTCTCAGCAGATCCAATGATTATTAATATCCATGAAATGTTACACCAACTACGTACACGTGGACAGGGAGTGATATTTGCATGGGTGCCAGGCCACATTGGCGTATCCGGCAACGAAAAAGCAGATCAGGCGGCTAAGAGTGCTGCGTGTAGACATATAAATAACGTCATCCCTGTGCGTCCCACTGATCTACAAGTTTTTATAAAAGAAAATCTAATTAGAAAATGGCAGCAACAATGGGACGCCCTAAATGAAAAACTAAACGACATAAAACCATGTGTGCGAACTACAACAGCTGAGACTTTCCCGCGGCGTGAAGCGGTAATAATAACGAGGCTAAGGATTGGACATACACGTGCTACCCACGGGCACCTTCTCTCAGGAACTAGAAGACCGAGGTGTTCATGGTGTAGAGAAAGACTGACCGTACCACATATATTGGAAGGGTGCCAGGCTCTTCGACAATATAGAGAAGAAGCGGGCCTGCCACATGATTTGCGTGCAATATTAGAAGAAGGGTCTTCCTATATAACAAGGCTATTTGCTTTTTTAAAGAGAATTGATTTTTATTATAGAATTTAGGTTTAGGTTTAGATTATTTTAATAAAGGGGAGAGGAATATCGAGTACTCTCCCCTGTATGAATGGAATGTATATAATTAAAGGAATGAATGTATTTATTAGCGAGCTTGTATTTATTAGCGAGCTTGTATTTATTAGCGTGAACGTTTTAAGAGTGAATGATGGTATGAATGAGATGTAAGTAGTGTAAATAATATTAGATTTAGGTTATCTCAAAGGGTGTAGGAATAATTATAAAAGTACTACACCCTAATTAGATTTAGGTAATTTGTAGAGAAGGAATTTTTTATAAAAGTACTTCCTCTAGGATGCAAATAGCCACTTGCAAAATGATGAGTTGAGTCCATTAAGTACCAAATTTATTTACCTTATTAAATTTTTAATTCATAGATTATATGTGATATAGATATTATATAGTATACATAACATCATGTTTCATAAATATATTTACCTGATAGATTAATCAGAGATAGATTGACATAGAATTTGTTTTGACAGATAAAAAGATTTAATTATTTTATACGGCTTGTAAAGGATGGCACTGCTCAGGTATCCACACTCCCCCTCGTCGACTGGATCGATGATCTAAGAGGAGATGTGTGGAACCATGTCCGACATCCTGGGGCTCCAGCATATCTTGCCCGCCAAGATAACGCGTTGGATGCCTTACGGGAAACAGCGTAGCATGTGCCATCCTAGTTAAGGCAGAATCGGCTCGAGAAGAAAAAAGTTCGAAGGGCGCTAATGACCTTGGTTGTCGATGCGCCAAAAAAAAAAAAAAAAAAATTACTGAAAAACAATTTAACAATTTAATATATTGTTTTACTTTTTTTTGTTCTTAAAGTAGTTTGAAATTAGAGATAAAAAAGATACATATTTCTTTTCCACCAATTTTCTGATAAAAGAATTTTCACCTTGGAAACTGTCCAACTTTTCCAAAACACATACGAGTAGTTCTATCTATCTATATATATATATATATATAAATAAAGGAAAAAAGCTTTTATTGGATTAGGCCTGTGTTTCTTTTGTTTTTCTCAACCCAACTAAAACCATAAAAATTCATCTCTCACATTTTCCTCAGTAAAAAAAGGAATTATTTTTAAATATGAATATGACACCTATCAGTTACTGTCTGCCATGAAATATAAAACCTCCAAGATCTTGTTATATCTTTTCCAACTATTATAACAATGCTTTAAAATAAAACTTTTAGAATATTTCTAGAGACTATGGGTATGAAAAAATTCACTGCACATCTCATAGTCTGGTTTGCATAATTAACTTAAATATAGGAATTTTTTTTTTTTAATATTTACTTACCTTAACTTCTGCCAGGTGTTGGAACCGTATACATATGAACTGACGAGAATTATAGTATGCAGTGAAACATTTCATCTCTACCAAGTATCCGCCAAAATAAATTTTCCTAATAAACTCACTCACTTATAAATTCACTCATATTAATTAGACTTAACGCTGTAAATATTTTTTCGTACTCAGGAGCTTATTGTGCAAAATATCAAATATTTTGACAAAAACATAAATTTAAAATCTGCTTCGATCGCAATACTTGAAAGTAATAGAAGTAAAAAACAAAAAAAAATTGAAAAATTAATAGAGGATTAATTTATTTGGGATTCAATTATGTTCATCTTTGCACGATATTATTTACAATATTAATTATTTAAAAATCTATTACATGTAAATCTAAAGTATAATAAAAATAGCAAATTAAAAAATAATAATAATAGAAAGTGATATATGAAAAATCATTAAGAAACACAGTAAACATTTCCATTGTGATTTTCACAAATGAAATTTCCTTTTTTACTTTCTCTTACTCCTTCCTAGTAAGAGGAAGTATTGTAATCGTGTCAAATTTTCGATATCGAGCTTTCACAGGAAATATCGTTTTGAGGTCCCCTGAGTCCAAAAAAGTGGTTTTTAGCAAATGGTCTGTGTGTGTGTATGTGTGACGTAAACAACGTAGCTCAAAAACGAAAAACCGTAGAAAGTTGAAAATTGATATAACGTTTAGGTATCACCATGGGATCTGACGGTGCGTTATCTGTCGAAATTCCTCAACCGGAAGTACCACATTACTAGTTTTTTTTTTTTACGTTTATGCGATTTTCTCAAAAATGGCTCCGACGATTTTCTTAAACTCGTATATCATACACATAGAAAGAGCTACAACTTTATTTGAAATATTTTTCCCGGAAAATTCATTTAAGGGCACTTTTAAGGGAGGGGTGGGGTTACAGCTTCCTCTAAATTGGAATCATAGTTGATTATACAATTCTATCATCCAAACAAAATTAATTAGAAATAAATAGGTGGCTAAAAAAATTATTATAGAATAGTTAAGAAAATTAGTTAAGAAAATTAGTTAGCCGGAAGTGCGCTTTTACTGAACAGTTTGTTTTCAGTTTTCGACGAATTTCATTAAATTTAGTACACAAACTATTAAATTTGTTAATTATAATTTTGAGAACAAGAGTAAGAGAAAGTTGTGTGAGTGTTACACAGCAGATTTTTTTTTTTTTTTATTAGTGTTTCTTCAACTGATTGCCCAAGAAATCTCTGTGATAATTTATATTTAGATTTATTTATCTCAAATATTGAAAACCATTTTCTTTGTTTACCAGGAATTCAAATAGCCTGGCACGTGAAAATCTTGCTTCATAGTTTTTACTAATTATTTCCACTTTTTGTTTTCATTAAATTTTACTTGTAAGAACTGAGTGGAACAAATTAAATAAAAAATTGAAAATGGGGATTGTATATTAATCTACTATGCAAATGATAAACTTTTACCAGTAAAGGACCCCAAAGAAAAAGTGAATGACCGATCTGATGATAAAACTAAATAAAAAAAAAGTTGAAGTAAAATAAACAAGTAATAACTTTCTCTTAGGGAAGAGGAAGTATTATTATCATGCAAGAATTTCGAAATGGAGTTTTCACCGAAAATGTACGTGTTGAAGTGCCCTGGAATAGATATAAAAAAAAAGAAGAAGTTTTTAGCAAATGAAGTGTTTGTGTGTGTGTAACAGAAAATCTCAAAAAAAAAAACAGAATCGCAGGAAGTTCAAATTTGATATTCCATTTCACTACTACTTACCACCACATCAAATACAAAGTTTTCATTTATCAGAGCATTGCAAAGTTTATATTTTGATACTAGAGCGGCAGTTTGGTTAAAACAGGGCATTTCTAGAACGTTCAAGTCTGAAGGTGGTTTGAAAAAGGGCTGTAATTTATCTCCGTTACTATTCTCTTTATTTTTAAAATGATCTATGTGAGGAAGTGGGAGTGGAATCTGCGTTGGTAATATAAAATGGTAATTCTCTTCTCTACGCAGACGATATTGTAATCTTAGCGGGGTCTCCAGTTAGTCTCAGGGAAGTGATATTAAATTTAGAAAGGTCAATTGGACAACTGGAACCTCACTTTAAGTACTAAAAAGTCAAAAATAATGATTTTCGGAAACAAGAAAGGGAGAACAGTGAACTATGTTTGGAAGTATAAAGAAGAACAAATAGAAATGGTAAGATAATATAAATATTTTGGCAATTCTTTTAAAAGATGACTTGCCTTTAAAGACGCACATTAAAAGAGAAAGTGCAAGCTGTTAAGTTTGGATTGAACACTATTTGGGCAACATTTATTGGAAACAATGAAATTTCACTTGTGGCGAAATACCGGGTTTTCGATGCGGTGACCAAGTCTATTCTATGTTATGGGAGTCAAGTATGAGAGTACCAAAATTGCCCTGAAATGGGGAAAGGTCCAGAGAATGTTTATAAGAAGATTATTTCACCTCCCACCTAATACTCCTAATTATATGTTCTATTTGGAGATAGGGAAAAATTTGTTGTACGAACACACTATAAATATGCACATTAAATATGTAGTTAGAATATGGCAGTGCTCGGATGATCGTCTACCTAAAATAGTGGCTAAAGAGACGTTGAAATATAATAACTCCTGGTTGCCCCTGCAGAACCGGGGACAGAATAGGCTTGCTCCAGTCCAGGATGTCGTAAGAGGCGACTAAATGTCTACGCAGAGACGGCTGGCACACAACCGTATGGGTCTAGCTAACCCACGTAACCCTAGCTCAGTACCACTGGACATCGCGCGCGCGCACACACACAAACACACACATAGACGTGTTTAAACCCCTAAATCCCGATGAGAGGTACCGAGCCGGGAGGTTTGTAGGCGGGGGTATCGGCCCACTGAATCGGCCCCACTGAGAACCAGGCCGAACTCAGTGTGTAAGCAGACCTTCCCTTTAGTAAGGGCGCTCTGCCGGAGGGTGAAGTTTATTTGCCCCGACTCGTGGGAACGGAATGGAACCGAAATCAATCAATGATAAAAAAACTATAAAAAATCCTATTTCCCAAAAAACCCTAACCTACTTCCCATCCTTCCAGTCACTGCAGATCACCATCCTCAAACCCCTTTTCTCTCCCATACACCACCCATCCTTGGACCTAGATTAACTGATTTAGACCCTTGCATAGATAAGGAAATGACATCGGAAACAACGGCTGCTTCTTCAAACTTATGAACCCTCTTCTCCGTCGAGGAAGAAAGCAAAGGGAGGCAACTTTGGAAAAAGAAAAAAGATTTGGCAGTTCTTGAACTTTGAGAAAGACAATTGGACCCGCTACTTCACTATAAAAAAGAAAGAGGGAAGCTTCAGTACCAGTTGTTCTTTTAAATTGATTGCGTTTATAAAAAACACTATTGGCATGACTAAGAGCATTAAGAAACTAGGAGATGGCTTAATTTGTATAGGAGCTTCTACTCCTAATCTAGGAGATGGACATACATCTCAGCGCTGTAAAGCAACCGAAGAATTATGTGTTTGCGGAAAATCTAGCCATGAAGGGGAATGTACGCCACCCATAAAATGTATAAACTGTGGAGGCGACCATAACCTAGAGGGTGCCCAGTATTGCTGAAAGAAAAAGAAATCCAAAAAATCAAAACTCTTCAATGGTTGTCCTATCCGGAGGCTAGGACAATTGTTGAAGCAAGTATTATGTTACACCTTCAGTGTCATTCTCAGAAAAAGTGAAGTCATCGGCATACCAATTTTTGGCGGGCCCATCCCTGGCCTTAAGGGGAAACATGAATAAGGTGGGAGTCGACCCACCATCTTTACACATTGCTCCAATTGGAGCATCGCCGGCCAGAGAGCTGGCAAAAATAGTCCCTACAATAAATGGGGATACTAATCTATTAACGGGCATAATCCCATCATTACCAACCTTAGGGTTGGCGCATGCCCCCACAACTAGTGGGATTAAAACAAGATTAGTAACTCCTCCAAAAGAAACTACCATCTCTCCTGAGGTAGCTTGGGTAGTCAGTTTACCTCGTCGACTGCCAAAGAGGAGAGAAAGAAAATCGAGTGTGCTGTCGGAACTTACACAAGTTCAAGGCAGCAGTATGAATGAACAAGATAAAGGCTCCAGGACCACCACTTCCACTTATAATCGCCGTTCCCCGCGCAAACAATGGCAACTACTGGGAACGGATTTGTTTGGATGCCTCCGAGTCGGAGGGAGGTGGTTCATCAGATCGCCTCTCGAATAGAAAAAGGGAAGGGCTAACAAAAAGGAAAGCAAGTAAGAACGCCACAGCTGAATAAAATGTGTGTGTGTGTGTGTGTGTATATATATATATATATTGTTTTTAATAAAATACAGTGGACCACTGTTCATATCACAACAATAGTTGTAGTTATAATATATGCAGAATTGTACATATCTTTGTAAATAGTATTGCTTATAAGGATAAAATTGTAAATATTTGTAAATATGAAAGTATCCTGTATACTATTATCCTAAATATATGCGGAAAATATACTGCCAGAAGTGGTCACTACAAATCATTAACATGACCGAATCCATACTTCAATGGAATATACGGGGTTTTGTAAATAATAAAGAAGGGCTTCGCGAATAATAGCAGAATATCGTCCAAGAGACAAAGCTACGCCCACGACACGCTGCGAGGATCCCCGGATATAATATGCACACTAAAGAGGTGCAGCCTGCTCCAGGAGGAAGAGCGCACGGAGGAGTAGCTGTCTGTATTAGAGATAATATACCAAGCAGGCAGTTTATGCTCAATACTAACTTACAAGCTGTAGCCGTGCGCCTAGAGGTACCGCTACAGATCACTCTAGTAAGTATTCATTTACCTGATATTTTCTGGCGTAAGGGTAATCTGGAGGAACTTCTCTCGCAACTGCCTGCACCGGTTTTGTTAATGGGAGATTTCAATTCCCACAACACTTGGTGGGCTCTAGCAGAAGCGATACAGGGGGAAGGACTCTTGAAGAGATAATTGATAGTGCAAACTTAATACTACTCAATAGCGGTGTACCTACACATTTTAACGCACACTCAGGTACTTTTAGTGCAATTGACCTGAGTGTTGCAATACCCACCTTTAGCGACTCATTTAGAATGGACAACAATTGATGAACTTTATCATATTGACCACATATGTACTAGTAACAAGCTCCATCTCAAGGGCAGACTACATTATGGCCCAAAAATACGACCTAGGAAGGGCAAACTGGCCTGCTTTTACCACGAGAGTAGCAATACCCATGTCCAGAGGAGATGTTAACCTAAATACAACCTTGTTGTTTAGTAAGGCTATGAATCATGCCGCTGACGATACCATACCAAAAACAGACGGCACAATACCAAGACCTCCCGTCCCGTGGTGGACCCTTGAATGTAAAGTCGCAAACGCAGCAAAAAAGCGGGCCTTTAATAGACTTAAAAGGTATCCCACACTAGAAAATTTGACGACCTTTAAAAGATTAAGAGCCCGAGAGAGGTACACTATTAGAAAAGCAAAAAAGGATACTCTTGCTTTATATATGTCCCAGATTTCAACATCGACGACACTAAAAGAAACCTGGAACAAGATAAAAACTCTCTCTGGTCGACGCAATATTCCATCGATTCCAGCTCTCCTTACAAATAATATTCTCTTTACTGATCCAGAGGACGTGGCCGAATGCTTTGCCCTCCATTTTTCACAAGTCTCAGCAACTTAAACGTACTCAGCCGAATTTATCAGGCAAAAAATTGAGATGGAACTCGAGCCACTTGATTTTGATGCCCCCACTAATGAGGTACATAACTCTCCGCTAATCATGCAAGAGCTAGAAAATGTATTAAAGAAAACCAGAGACTCTTAGCCAGATGTGGACGGTATCCCTTATGTAATGATAAAAAAGTTAGATTCGATTGCAAAAGAACACCTCCTCAATCTATATAATTGCATATGGCAAAGCGGACAGTACCCTGATGTTTGGCGAGAATCCCTGATTATTCCGATCCTAAAAGAAGGCAAAGACCCCAGATATCCCTCAAGCTAAAGACCCATCTCTTTGACCACCTGCCTGAGTAAAGTCCTCGAAGCTATAGTCAATTATAGATTAGTCTATACACTTGAAACAAGAGGACTTTACAGCCAGTATCAGGCGGGATTTCGCAGATATCGCTCCACCTTAGATCAAATGTGCAGTTTGGAAACATACATACAGAACGCTTTTATGCGCAGACGGCAGGTACTGGCCATGTTTTTCGATCTTGAAGAGGCATATGATACCACATGGAGGTATGCGATCCTACGAAAGTGCCATGAGTGGGGGCTAAGAGGGAATTTGCCAAGATTTCTCCAAGATTTCATGAAATCACGAAGGTTCTGCGTACGTCTGGAGTCAGTGCTATTCCGGCCCTTACACGTTAGAAAACGGAATACCTCAGGGGTCTGCCCTTAGTGCTACTTTGTTTCTAGTGGCGGTTAAGTGTTTAGCCGAAATTGTAGAGGAACCTATTCAAGTATCTTTGTATGCTGATGATCTTGCTATCTACCTATCAGGAGATAATCTGAATGAAGTCGGTGCAACTCTACAACGACTATAGATAAGGTATCAACTGAGGCGTCTAGGAGGGGATTTAAATTCTCAAGGCAGAAAACGGTGTGCGTTCATTTCTGTAGGCTAAGACATGAACATGACCCGCCAATCTTATATTTAGACGGCGCACCTATACAATACAAAGAGAGTATTCGCTTCTTAGGCCTCATACTTGATTGCAAACTTAGTTGGCAGGAACATCTAGAACTTACCTATACCAAGGCAAAAAGTTCCCTCGACATCCTAAAATTTCTAGGGAGCTACAAACGGGGAACAGAAAGAGAAATCTTGAAAATAAATTTCATTTGCCTAACGCGTTCCAAATTAGATTACGGAGCTCCCGTGTATAATTCTGCGCGCAAGTCACGCCTTAATATATTAGATAAAATTTATAATGAAGGGATTAGACTAATAACAGGCTCCTTCCGAACTAGCCCGCTCCAAAGTCTCTATGCAGAATCGGGGTTTCTGCCACCTCAAATTAGAAGGGAGCAATTAACTCTGACCTACTTCGCCGGAATGTGGGGAAAACCGACCCACCCATTATATAAAACCATATTCGAGAGCTCGTTTTATGAAGACTTCTGTCATCAAAGTCACCCTAAGGGACCAGAGCCAAAAGCCTCCTAGAGGAGGAGGGTTTGGAATTTGGCCCAGTGGAGCCTTGGGGCATTGCCCCTTCCTCTCCTTGGCTGCTAGAAAACGTCTACGTCCCCATGGACCTGTCAGTACATAAAAAAGAAGAAACACCTCCCATTGTCTACAGACAAAAACTTCTAGAAATACTGAACTCCTACATGGAATCTCGCATCTGATAAATTAAGGGAAATAAAACCATACGTGCGTACGGTTTCAGTCGAGAACGTACCGCGGCGAGAATCTGTTACACTTACAAGGCTCAGCATCGGGCATACACTTATAACTCATGGGCATCTACTGGGGAGTGGAAGAAGACCTAGATGTCCACTCTGCAGGGAAAGACTAACAGTAGCACACGTTCTGGAAGGGAGCCAGGCTCTGCAGACGCATAGGCAACGTGCAGGCTTGACCCAAGACTTGCGCGTTACTTGAAAGAGGGATCTGCATATATCAAAGAGTTATTTGAGTTTTTAAAAAGTGTAAACTTAAACAACAAAATTTAGAATAGATTAGATTAGGTTTTAATTGAGTGGGGAGTGGAATATAGAGTACCCTCCCCACAGTATGCATGTTTCCAGTGTGAGTGTATTTAGCAGAGTGAATGTATTTATCAGCGTGAATGTATTTATTAGCGTGAACGAAATTACTGGTATGAACGTTGGTATGCATGTATTTAGACTATAATTTTATTTAGGGTGCAAGGAATATTTTTATAAAGTACTTGACCCCAATTTTAGATTAATATTAGATAGTTAGCGACATAAAATGTGAAGTATAACGGATGTGCAGCAAGGAGTGGTCCACCTATAAAATAATTTTGTCCACTCCATTTAACTGGGGAAGGAAAAGGATGGCATCAGTGAGTGATTGCCAACTTTCCCACTCCATCGACTGGTTTCGATGGTCAAAGTGGGGAAGAGGGGCAGTCAAACATAATATTGCCCGGCTCCATGCCACTTCCAAGGGAAGTTGCAATGGAAGTTGAGCAAAAAGAAAGGCGCCCTCCTAGCTCGAGTGGACTTTAATTCGTAAAGCGCTAATGATCCAAGTTGTCGATGCGCCAAAAAAAAATAAATAAATAAATAAAATAACTCCTGGTTCAACGAATGGTGTAAATTGGCAAATACGGTGGGCGGTGAATTGGACAGGAAGTTTGTATCTATTGAAAGGTGGACGGATCAGGTGAGAGTCATCATTGATAAGTATATTAAGCAGTTTAGGGATGAGTTGTTATTCAGTGTTATCGGCAGCGAAATATCATCTCATGTATAAAAAATTAAATGTAAAAGAGATTGATTATATTGAACGACACAGTAAGCATGGATTTTATGCAAATTATTTTTAAGGCTAGAGGTAAATTATTTAATTTAAATTATAAACCTTGGTTGGAACGGGTTCATTTATGTTCATTATGTAATCTTAGTGAAAACGAAACAACTTTTCATTTTTTGGCTACGTGTCCAATATTGGGATTTATAAGGAAAAAGGATTTTAAAAATAAAAGGAAATAGATTTAAATTCAATGATTGAAATATTGTATGGAAGCGACTTTTGGAAGAGAATAGGCGCCTATTTCTCAGGACGTTTGGACATTCCGGAAAGCCCGCTGGGCGAGTTCTGCGAAGGGAAGGACAACCTATAGGTATCTTCCGGACGCGACGGCTGGTCATAGAATAGTCCTAACGGATTTTTCATATGCTGTCTCCAGACTTGTAACCGGGCATGGACAGATAAATGACAAGTGGTTTAGAATGGGGCTAGTGAGTGAGGGTCGATGTCGCTGTGGCAAAGAGGAGACCGCTGAACACATAGTCTTAGACTGTGAGCTTTATGAAGATCTCCGCACAAATTTGTGGCGAGGAATTGGTTTTCATGTTAACCTTAACAATGACACTCTGCCCTTGCTTCTTGAAAATGAGACGGCATATAATGCCTTCAAAATGTTTGCGGAATCTGCTCTGTCGCGGCGTATGTCCTGGGGTCTTTCCCTTGGGTAGGCGGAGTAAATGTTTTGTGTGATAGTAGTCTGTGTGCGTTAGATTTGGGTAGCTGTAGAATTTTAGATGGACCTCTCAGGAATATCGAGTACTGAGAGGTTCCTTAGGTTAGTCTTGTATGGATGTGTAGGTATGACTGTATTATTGACTGTGTGAGGTTTGTATGTGTGGTAGGTTATATTGTAGTTAGTCTAGGATGCGTTAGTTGTTATGTTCGCTTATGTGCACTTTTGAGTGCCCTTCCCTCGTTTATTTAGTGATTATGTATATATAGAAAAGTCTGTTTATAGTAAAGTCGATTGCGATAGATGAATAGTTTGCGGGCTGGGATGAGCGCGAGCTCAGGTGCGCCCTATAGTGTGTCTTGATATAAAAAAAAAAAAAATGGAAGCGACTTTGAGAATCACTATAAAAGAGGCTATGCGCTATAGAGAAATGTTAGTTAGGGAATTTAATTACAATTGATTAGTGGATAAAGGTGATTCAAAATGATTGCTGATATAAACACTTTTAAAAAGAAATACTTTAGTTTATTTTTTTTTCTTATGTAATTTATACTTTGTTTATATTTTTATGTTATATATAGAAGAATAGCCAAACTCCTGACAGACGGCTTAGCCATGTTGGTATTGTGTTTTGTAAATATTTTGAAAAATGATGTAACAAATATTATAATAAACACATTTATCTATCTATCTATCTACAAAATTTTCGGGCAAAACTATCAACCGAAAGTAAGACTTTAGTGAATGTTTTCTTTTTTCAATTTTTTTTCAAAAACGGCTCCAACAATTTTCTTTAAACTTCCTACATATATAAATATCTATCACTTTTATTTCAAACATTTTCCCAAAAAAGTTGATTTTTTTTTTAAGGGGTTTCTGGGGGAACAGTAGCGTTATACTTTCTAGTAAAGTACAACTTCAGTATAATATATATGGTTTTTAAATATAAATTATCACAGAAATTATTAATACACACTATAAACATTGCTAAAATTAAAAATTTGAAGAAAATCGGTTAACAGGAAGTGTCATGTTATAGAATAGGTTTTTGAGGTTTTTGGAATTTTCTCGACAATGGTTTTTGGAATTTTCTTTAACAATGATTTTCTTTAACCTTAAATTTTAGAGAATTATCAGGGTGGTAGGGGGGGGCGGGTCTTGTCAGTTAGATTAAATTTAAATTTACACAAGCTTGTTGGTTTTGATATAGGGCGCTCCATATAAACCTCTCGGATATACAAGGAAAATCTCCACCACCATGTTTATGGCCAGCTTAATTAAACATTCTATTGTAATTTTTAAGTAAATTTCTTCATTAAATTGTAAGTGAAAGTCATGTGAGTCATTGTTGGTGTTCACACCAGATTTTTACTTTCTCTTACTTCTAGTAAGAGGAAGTATTGTAATCGTGTCAAATTTTCGATATTGAGTTTTCACCGGAAATATCCGTTTTGAGGTCTGCTGAGTCCAAAAAAGTGGTTTCTAGCAAATGGTCTGTGTGTGTGTGTGTGTGTCTGCGTGTATATATTTGAACAGCATAGCTCAAAAACGAAAAATCGTAAATAGTTCAAACTTAATATTCCGTTTAGTTATCACCATGGGATCCGACAGTGGGCCAGCTGTCCAAATTCCTCAACTGAAAGTACCACTTTACGAGTTAATTTTTTTACGTTATTGCAATTTTCTCAAAAATGGCTCCAACGATTTTCTTGAAACTTTTTATATAAACTAAACATACAAAGATCTACAACTTTTACTTAAAAACATTTTTCTAGGAAAATTCATTTATGGGGACTTTTAGGGGAAGGGTGGAGTTACAACTTCCTCTGAAGTGGTCATAACTTGATTATACAATTCTATTATCCAAACAAAATTAATTAGAAATAAATGGGTGGCTAAAATTCCGAGTTTCAAGAAAAATTAGTAAACCGGAAGTGAGCTTTTACTGAATAATTTTTTCAGTTTCCGACAAATTTCATTAAATTTGGTACACTATAATAAAATTTGTCAATTATAATTTTGTGAATTGGAATAAGAGAAAGTTTTGTGAGTGTTTCACACCAGATTTTTTTTTTTAAATATTTTTTTTAGGGAAAAAATTATATGATCAAGTGTATACGTTAATAAATAAACTTGATGGGGTAGCGGTTACCTCACCTTGGGGTTCTAGGGTTAAAAATAGTTAAAAAAAAAAAAAAACACAAAATTTAATAAAGTTCACTACCGATCACGGATTATAATAGAAATCTTTGTGTCAAAACTCAAAGTGCTACTTAATATGATTATCAAATTTTTAACTTCCTAAGATTTGTCGTTTTGGAAATATTTTGTCATATATGTTCATCACACTCTTTCTCTTTTCTCACTCTCACAAACATCCATCACAAACACAAAAGTTTTTTATAATATTAAAAACATTATTTCTGATGAAATAAATGATTTGAAAAACATGACACGATGCCAATATTTCCTTATACAAATAGTGGTCCACATCTTATAATAAGTTTGACGAGCATATTTAGAAATGTTTATTCTAAGCTACAAAATATGCAAACGTCTTGAAAGGATAAGCGATTATACAAACAGCTAGGCTTCAAGATATGATGGCTATTTCCTACTTCCATGCTATGTCTTTGCAAATGAATGTGAAACATGCTTGGTATTCTGTGATATACGTGATTGTGTGCATTTTAGACGTGTATTTACATCTCCATTCCTAAACATCTCTTTAGCAGCGTAATTACAACTGAAATATTTCTCTACTCTAACAAATGCTGTTAATTTCTCAGAACGGCTGAATTTATTAAATTAATTTCTTAATAATAAAACAAAAAAAAATCTGGTGTGAAACACTCACACGACTTTCTCGTATATGAACATGTCGGTATTTTTATGGAGAATAAACTGCTCAGTTAAGTTGCACTACCGGTCATCCAATTTTTAATTGTAACATTTTTGGCAACATTTTTAATTATATAGTTGATAGAATCGTATAATAAATGAAAATAGCACCCAAGAGAATAGCCTAACCACAAAATTTCTCCCAAAATCTCCCTTAAATGAATTTTACCGGAGAAAGTTTCAAATAAAATTTGTAGCGCTTGATATTCAATGTTTAAAGAAGAAATCGTTAAAGCCGTTTATAAGATGTAACGGCAACGGCAAGGGAGAGAACACAAGCCCGACCGAGAGAAAACAGACTCTCTCTGATACTCTCTGACTTAAGCAGGCTAGAGTGGGGAGAACTTGTATATAAGCCAGTAAGAGATCTAGACATCTATCTATCAGATTCAACCATATACATCGCTACGTGTCATCTCTACTCGCACCTTTTATTCTATAAAAATTACAAGTCCAGTGCAGTTTGTATAAGCTTATAGCTATATTATAACAGTGTCTTCATATCTCGTCTAATTAATCTAACCTAATTTCTCTCCTCATCAACTCCATTATATAAGAAATTCGTAGAAAAATTGAAAAAGTGGTAACTTCCAGATTCACCTCCGATTTTAACTAATACTTTATCGTCAGCCCCCCCCCCCCCGGTAAAACTTAAACGAAATAACAAGTTTGAACTTTCTATGAGTTTCTGTTTTTGTGATTTGTCGACCCACATACAGTCACATACAGACAAATGTATATATAAAAAAAAAAAAACACTTTTATAGAGGACTCAGGGAACCCTCAAAACATATAGTCCCGTGAAAATTCGATATCAAAAAAATTTGACATATTTCAATATAATTGAATGAGTTGGATGAAGAAAATTGGTTTGGTTTGATGAGTTAACAAGACTTGGTTAACACTGTAATATTATAATGATGAGTTTCACTGACTGCCTGGACTTTACAGTAAAGATGGTAGATTTAGAGTGGAAGGGGTAAATGACACGTTGTGACATGGTGAAATATTTTCTGAACTAATTTGAACTATATTTTCTCTGTGTCCCGTCGCTGTATTTATATTGGTTTCTCCCACACCAGTCCGAGAGAGTGCCTGGTATTTTGTTTCTCTTTCTCTGCTCTCTTGGTTGCTGTTACATTCAATACTTCCTTTTATGGCAGTAAGATTTGAAAAAAAAAAATTGGTTTACGCAAACAAAGAATAAATTATTACGTAGTTATTCAGTACACAGAAAACATAACTTTTCTTTTTGGTGTTCATGTTACATTGTATGTCATAGGATGCTGTTCAATTTTCTATCTCTTTCACAATACAAACTGTTGATTGTGCCATATGAATTATGTATAAGCTTGTATCTCTCACATAAATATAAATGTAAAAACGCTCTCATTACTCTAGGCAGCAATATTGCAAGGACTAATATATTATTAGTTAATTATATTACATAAAATGTAAAACATTAAATATTAAACAATTTTTTTAATTAAAAATTGCCCTCATTAACTAAGAGTAATATATTCTCTAATAAGAATATCTATTCTATAATGTGAGGGCATTAGTCGGTGTTGACCTAGCATCGTGAAAATAATTGGGAAGCTACACAGTGACGTGCTTACCAAAATGGCCCCCACTACAAATCGCTGTCTCTTGGCAAGCCTTGGCCCTTCATGGGTTGTGGTGCCATAGGTGTAAGAATATCTATTCATTTTCCTGCAATGAGTAAATTTATGGAAAATTTGAAGAAATGTATTTGCCTACATAAAAATCTGGTGTGAAACACTCACACGACTTTTTCTCGTTTCTTCTTAATGGAATTATATATAAATTGACTAATTACCTTTCGACATAAATTTTACATATTTGTCATAAATAAACACAACGTAGAGATGGTTGAGAATAATTGCCAATCTATACTAATCTTGGCAGGTAGATAAGTGATTATATTATGGCCCAGTAGAGCGCTCTAAAAACACTGAACCAATTACATATAAAATTTGAAATTAACGTCACAAATTCTGCACAACTATTGAAAATAACTTTATGGGGAGGATATTTTAAATAAAAGCACAGATTGAACATAAGAATTATTTTTAAAACTAAAGATCAATTCGCGTTAGTAAGCCTACTTTAACTACTCACTAATTTTAAGTTAAAAATTTCGCAAAAAATTTTTGAACTCCATGAGTTGATAAAGAAGAGTTATTTTTGATCAATATTTTTAAAAATTCTCTAATGATTTTTATACAAAAATAAAAATTAATTGAGAACATTTTTCTTATTTCAATAAAAATTAATTATTATCCTTTGAGAGATTTTTTTTTGCTCAGAGTGTGAGAGTTATCCTCTGTATAAAAATAATAAAAATCGTGCCTGATATTCGGCATGTTTTACTACTGGGCTTTTGATAATACGCGATTGTAAACAAACAGTAGAATAATTTATAATCAATAAAATTCAAATTGAATGATCTCCGGTACAGACTATCGTCTACACATTTCCGACTCTCTTTTGTTTGTTTTCAGTTAAAAATTAGGCAAAAACGTATGAACTGGAAAATCTCAGCATGTAAAATATATACTATAAGATACGTATGTCAATTCCACTCGTTCAATAATTTCGTTTCTTTGTCAATAAATCAAATTTGAGTTTTATTTCTGAGAGAAAATTTTTCCACTCATGGAATAACTGTTATTTATGATAGATTTATTTTGTCTCAAAAATAACAACACTCATGGTGTGATATTTTGATAGTTTGACTAGAAAATAAAAAGTCCAATCTTAATATAAATCAAAAAATGATTTCTAAAAACAAAAAATTAAAAATCTAAGTCATGATATGATTTTTTACAAAATATAAGTAATTATTGGTTTTTAATTCCTGAATAAAAGTAATACATTTTCTTCTGTTAAATTAGCATACCAAGTTTAAAGTACATTGTATAGTGTGAGTGTGTATGTGTGTGTTTGTGCATGTATGTATCTATGTAAATATGTATGGCCTGCCGTTTCCATTAAGAATCTACTGTTTATCAAGATATCCTAAAGTTTGAGCAAACGCTCAAAATTGGTCAATGATCACAAATTTAAACAGCGCATCATGAATAAATTCTCTGACCAATTTTGTATTGGTAAGATATCCTAATAAAATATCTGTCAATAAGTAATTGAAAACCAAGTAATTCAAAGTAATAATTTCTAACCGAATTATACAAAAAAAATCAATTACGCTAACCAACATAAATTGACAAATATATTTTTTCTCTTCAATTTTACAATTTTTTATTTAATCATGTCAAATCATGTTCTGGGGAAAAGTGTGACAGTTCTCAGGCTAAATGGCTAAACCCCATTTAAATGGATAAAATTTTATATTTCATAACTGTAAAATAAACTTATCCCTTAAAAAAAAGAGTTATTTAAACAGGCACAACTAGTTGAATAAATAAAATAGGATAGCTCATCCAAGTTTAAAGTTTGACCTACTTTGCATAAGAAAGATGGCCACTGATAAATATTGACATATAATACATAATGCAGAAATGGTTTACAGTTATATTTATTATAAATAAATTGTAACTCTCAGTGAAATTTGAAGTTTAAAGTTACAAAATTATGAATTATTTTTTTGAGAAATTACAGGTTACGAAAAATTTATGAAAGAAATTTATTTCAAATTGACGAATTCTAAAAGTTTATTTGAAATTTGAAATTTTTCTAGTCCTTGACCCATTTCTGGGAATCTGACTTTCTCTAAGTGTAATTTTCAACTATCAAATATGCTCTATTTTTTTTTTTAAGTTTTTACTTTCATTTCTTCTTAATTCAATTTTTAAACATTATACTTTGTAAAAGTTTTTAAGCCCAATAAACAAATCAAACTTGTAGTGTTTACTTTACAAATTCCTCGGTAAGTAAACAAAAAACAAAAAATCATATGTATGCATTTATTACATAGCTCATTCATTAGGTAAAGATAAAGAGACAAAGAACTACAAGTCAAATAAGAATAACGACACTTGTAGTTATGATAATATGATATGTAATGACATATCAATGTCATAGCAATGTCAAGTGGCTCCAGCCAGCCGCTATCTTCACAAAAGATGACAAGAAGAAAGGATAATTTATAACTAGTGGCCCAGCCGGCCGCTGTCTTCAAGGCAAGGGCCGCGCCGAACAAAAAGCCTTTTCAATACAAGGGTCAATACATCAGTATCAAAGACAAGCACCGATAAAACCCTTTTAAACAAGGATCATTATTGAACAGAAGTCACCTGGCCGATTCAAGGCTACCAGTCTTTGAAAATCACCGATGGGCGGCCATCTGTCGCCAATGCTGGCCACTGACCTAAATCACACTGGTCACCGACCTGGCCAAGGTCGCACACTACGAGAGATGTCTTAGTGTGAGTACTACTTACACACCTGACAGTGTGTGAGTAATACTAATATAAACTTCGCTCCACTGGAGGAGGGGATCAGTATTATCATTACGATTATAAGCATTACAGTTTCAACAAGCAGCAGCGATACTTGAGTTCCGCGAGCGCGTCCCTATACAAGGTTAAAGTTATAATTATTCTATCAAACATTTCATAGTTATTATTAAACATTTCAAACATATTAGTTATTTATTTTAATCATTTTAAATTAGTTGTTGTTTATCTCTTTAAATTATTTATTTATTTCTAACAGTTCATATTAATTGTAGTTACCATTTCACACATTCAAATTATTGTAAAAATATAGCCTATTTTTGTAAATTCAGTGTTTAGTATTTCAAGTAATAACTCTCTAAAATCTCTAAACTAACTTCCGCCTAATAAATCCCTCTACAAGACATCTGACTTCATACCTCTGGAATCCGATAAGCGATTCCACTACAGATATATTTATCTTGACTTAAAAAAAGCTGCTTGACAACTATTACAGCATGCTTAACTTGTTGTCCCATGTAAAAGATGGACATCCACAAGTTTATTTCATTCCCAACTCCTGACAAATATTTTTATATTTTCTTAGGAGATTCCAGGTTTCTATGACTTTCTTTCTTCATACGTTTTGCTCATCCTCCTTTCCTGGATTTATTTGAATCCCATCAAAAGCTTTTCAAAAGCCTTCACAATAACCCCTTGGGTTTCTTTAAATAAATTCTTAAGATAAATTCCAGCATTTCCATTTCCTCTCTTCTTCCTTTATTGAAAGTTCTGAATTAATAAGGACCTCATTATTAATTTTTTTCTGGCCATTAAATGCATGAATCCAAAAAGCAGATAATAGAGACGTAATACAGTAAACTAGTCTTCTAATTAATTCTAATTAATATTATATAGATGATATAGTCGTATAATTTATTAGAATAGCACAATACAGGGAACGATAAGAGTAAAAACACCTAATTAAATAACATTTAATAATTCAAAGTTAACGAATTTACTAAAATAAACTCTAAAAAAAAAAAACATCTCACCAGAATAAACTGCGATGATTCAATTGAATTAGTATCTAATACAAATTAAGTTATAATTAGGAAGATTAGTAAAGCTTGTATGAGTTCATTCATAATAAGAAATAATGACTTTTAACATTTGTTGAAAATAATTGACATCATAAAGTAGGTAGGTATGCTTTGTTTGTGGATTTTTTTTAGTAAGTATGTCACTGTTTTTTCTTTTTTCTTTTTTTTGTGGGCCAAGATAAAAATAAAGAGCGTTGATGCTTAATTAACAAGTACTTATTAAAAGTAAGAATGAAATAAACTTTTTAATTGCTGCAATTATTTACTTTTTAATTACTAACTTTTTAATAAGTGAAATTAAACTAACAAAAAAAAAAAAGATTGTTTTAAAAGCTGTGCGAAGAACAATTCTAATATCAACTTTTGCACAAAAAAATAAATAAAAATAAAAATTGAAATATGAAATGGAAAAAAGAAATGGAAAAAGTTTCTTATAAAGAAAGTAAAGTAGTTAAAGTTTATATTTTAACTTTCTATATCATGTTTTAGATATAAAAGTAAAAATGGTTTTTTTTAGAAAGAAATCTTAATTCGAATTATATTTACTGATATTTGTTTTGCAAATTGTTTGCCACAAATGAAAGAACATTTTTATTCACACATTATTTCGTTGGTGACCAAACTGTTTTAGCCCAGTTATGAAAAACTCAGCATTTATTTGCTCCCAAGTAATTTAACAATACGCGAACAGGGGTAAACTTCAGTAAGAGAGAGCGAAATTTCTACAGACAGAAAGCCTCTTATCCACAATCGGTTGACCAGAGTAAATATCTGGGTTCAATATTACTACAATAAAATTACTCATCAACAAAAGAAATAATTAAAAGGGGGTAACAGAAGCATGGAAAATCATCCGCTTGCTCAAACCACTTTCTTGGAGTACCAATAAATTAATAGGAACAAAGAAGCTAATATATACTCGTATATTGTAATATGCACACTGTTGGAAGAAATTATTATAATAGTTCGAATTATTATAAATAAAAGAATCTTAAAACTTTTGAAATATACCCTTTAAAATTTAAATTATAAAGCCAAGTTGAGGCTGGGTTTTTTGAAGGTCAGATAGCCACAAAAGAGCACAGTTAGGAAAGTTGAATAACCTTTATAATTACAATGAAGGGAATTTCCATCCTTTCCACTCTTCTAGGGGTGGAAAAGGTATATATATATATAAGGGCGACAATAATTAGGGAAAACGAAAATTTAGACTGAAGCTGTGCCGGAGTGTTTCCTGAAAAGTTGTAGCAGTGTGTGGTGGACCTACATTCAAAATGCCCAACCTTCAAGTCGAAGACTAATAATTTATAAATTTCTACTCCTCCAAAATGTGATTATAAAATATTAGGATAATAATTTGCAAACGAATAAGTTTTGTATCTAGTTTATTAATTATTTGAATAAAATATGAATATTTCTTTTTATGTGTATTCTTTTGGGTATTTTGTATTCGTCCTCAGTTCAGATAAACACAAACCTCACGAAATCCCTTTTGAAAAGATTCCAAATATAAATTACAATAATTAATTAACATAATATATCTAGTTAATATACCCTCCAATACATAACATTACAATATAATTCAGAACATAATGTTTTACGTGAGTGAAACATGGACTCTTGTTTCCCAAGAAAAAAAAGAAGAAAGCTATTGTCAGACGAAATGGATTTCTAGTGCCGTTCAGCAAGAAAGTCTAGGAGGAGAGACGGGTTACAAAAGGAAGGATATTCGGAAAAAATCATGGACGCTAGAAAGTTGTGTTGGAAAAAAATCGTTGAAAGCAGGCCTTTGGCCATTTGAAAAGCATGAAAGTGATGAATTTTCCCAAATAAAATTTTGCAGTGAAAATTCGGAAAAGAAGTAGTAAGGCATGCATATTCGTCCTGGACTTTCTCGGAGGATACGTTCGACAGAAATGTATGGATTAGCATGGCATTGCTAATGCTTAAGCTTCGTATTTTCCTAATTTTTACTTTCTTTTATTGCTGGTAAGAAGAGAAAGCATTGCGAATGTATCAAAATGTCGTTAATAAGTTTTCACATTTTGAGGTCCGCTGAGTCAGAAAAAGTGTTTTTTTTTTTTTTGTTTTTTTTTTAAACATTGGTGTGTGTGTATGGTTATCAAAACTCAAAGAGCGATTAAGTTAAAAAAAAATTCATTTTTTCGTTTAGTTTTTAAGTGTTATCATAAGGTGTAGAATAAAATCAGTCAACCGGATGTGATTACTTTATTGAATGGATTTGTCACAATTTTTTCCCCTAGATCCATAGATCCATATATTATTCTTTAAACTTGGTACATGTACTACCTATATAAAGTGCTACAACTTTTCGATTTAAAACTTCACCGGAAGTAATAATTTACTGAAGAGTTTTTTTTCTTTTAAACGATTTTCTCCATAATACTATTGTTTGAAGATTATTTCGTGATTTCTGAGAAGCTGGAAAGCTAGTCCCTCCCCCCCAAAAAAAAATTATTGAAAAATAATAATCATTTTGTAAAAATTACAAGTATGAAGAAAGATTGTCAATGTAAGTTGTGTGCATGTTTCACACCAGATTTTTTAATTTAGGAAAAGAAAAAAAAAAAAAATAAGTGACTTGCAACTAACTTTAAATGAGAGCTTATGCATAAGAGATAACAGATTGTAAACAAAATTACTTTTTCAAATTCATTATGTTTTATCAAATTACTATACAACATTTTTTTTTTTATCATTGATAAAAATTTTATCATTGATTATTTTAATACTGGGGACCATAAACATATTTATATAAAACAAAAACCAAAAAAATCTTAATTATAACGCGATCACAACATTTCATTCTCTAAGTTATCTGATGTATATAAAGAGAGATAAATTTGTAATAATACTAATTTTGTCCTTCAGATTTATTCATAATATTACATTGAGATAAGGTGCTGCAAGATTGACTCAAGTATTATCAGGTCACATGGGCCAGTAAGATCTTACTTAAATCGTTTCAGAATAAAAATATCACCAAATTGTAACTGTCATCCAACTTGTCTGCAGAACTACGAACACCTTATTTATGACTGCCCTCTTCTAGATAGAGAGAGAGTATCGTTTATCAAGTATATTCTGAACACCGGACAGACTTGGCCAATTAATCATCAACAGTTAATTAAAAAAAAAAACAACAATTTAAAAGAATTTTTAATATTTTTAAATAAAATAGATTTTTTTTAAATTTCAGCTCATAAAATAACCAAACAATAAAGCATATTTTACAATAATATATAATTAGAGTATGTAAAGTAAAATAAAAAATCAAAATATTTGGTTATACATTTCCGTAACTATCAGTTTTATTTTTATTTATTTATTACTTTCTCTTACTCCTAGTAAGAGGAAGTATTGTAATCGTGTCAAATTTTCGATATCGAGTTTTCACCGGAAATATCCGTTTTGAGGTCCCCTGAGTCCAAAAAAGTGGTTTTTAGCGAATGGTCTGTTGTGTGTGTGTATGTATGGGAACAGCATAGCTCAAAAACGAAAAATCGTAGAAAGTTCAAACTTGATATTACGTTTAGGTATCACCATGGGATCTGACGGTGCGTTATGTGTCAATATTCCTCAACCGGAAGTACCACTTTACTAGTTGTTTTTTTTACGTTTTTTGCAATTTTCTCAAAAATGGCTCCGAAGATTTTCTTTAAACTTACTATATCAACTACACATACAAAGAGCTACAACTTTTATTTGAAACATTTCTCCAGTAAAATTCATTTAAGGGCACTTCTGGGGGAGGGGTCGGGTTAGGTTTTCATCTTAACTGCTGTTTCAGTATATTAGACAATTCTGTCATCTAAATAATGTTAATTAGAATTAAATATGTTGTTGAAATTCCGAGTTTGAAAAAAATAGATAACCCGAAGTGCGTTTTTACTGAAATATAATTTTCAGTTTTCTGGTATTTTCTCGAAAATGGCTCCAACGATTTTCTTTAAACCAGTTTGTTAACTATACATATAAAGAGCTACAACTTTTATTTGAAACTTTTTCCCTGATAAATTCATTTAAGGGGACTTTTGGGGGAGGGGGGTTATGTTTTTCTTTAAAATGCTATCACAGTTGATTATTCAATTCTGTCATCCAAATTGAAATAACTAGGAATTAATATATCACCCAAATTCCGAGTTTCAAGGAAATTAGTAAACCGGACAGTTTTACTGGACAGTGTTTTCACTTTTCGACGAATTTCATTAAATTTGGTACACTAACTATAAAATTTGTCAATTATAATTTTGAGTACTGGAGTAAGAGAAAGTTGTGTGAGTGTTTCACACCAGATTTTTTTTTTTTTTATCTTGTGTTTTGTTATTAATGCCGTTGACAATTTTCAACTTTTATTATTCTTGTTTATTTTTTTGTTTTGTTTAGTTTTGAATATTGGATTCTTCTTTATAGTAACTGTACTCATTCAATGTTTAGTTACGTTTTAATACTTTGTTTTCTTTTTTTTTTTTGAAAATTAAAATGTAACTTATTACACGTATTACTTCATTTAAGTGGAGCATGTAGCTGTATAAATAAATTCTCCTTCATAAGGGTTAAAAAAAAAACGCTCTAACGCACTACGAAATGGTCATAAGTCATAGACAACAGCAATTTAATTCTACATGTCCGGCAATGTCCGTTTTAATAGTCGGGTAAAAAACTGCATAAGAATAATTGTTTTTTTTAATATCGCAATTGATTTATCTCCACTAATTTCCAATCTGTAGCGACCACAAGAACTGCCGCCAAAAATGGTCATATCTAAAGCCACCTTTAGTTCCCCGACTTCTCTATTGACAAATTTTATAATTAGTAAAAACTAAATTTAATGAAATTCGTCGAAAACTGAAAAAAAAAAAAACTGTTCAGTAAAAGCGCACTTCCGGTTTTTTTTTATTAATTTTCTTGAAACTCGGAATTTTGGCTATCTATTAATTTATAATTAATTTTGTTTGGGTTGTACGATTGTATAATCAATTATGACAGCACATAAATTATCAAAAGAAATGTTTCAAATAAAAGTTGTAGCTCTTTTATATGTGTAGTTCACATTATTAGTTTAAAGAAAATCGTCGGTGCCGTTTTCGAGAAAATATCAGAAAACTGAAAAATATATTTCAATAAAAACGCACTTCTGGTCATCCGATTTTTTTTTTCAAACTCGGCATTTCCACAACACATTTAATTTTAATTAATATTATTTAGATGACAGAATTGTATAGTTAAACTGAAACAGCACTTTAGAAATAAACCTAACCCCACCCGTCCCCCAAGTGCCCTTAAATGAATTTTCCCAGAAAAATGTTTCAAATTAAAGTTGTAGATTTTTGTAATATGTAGTTGATATACCTAGTTTGACGAAAATCGTCGGAGCCATTTTTTTTTAAAAATCGCAAAAAAGTAAAAAAAAACTCTTCAGTAAAGGAGTACTTCCGATTGAAAAATTTTGACAGATGACGTAATGTCAGATCCCATGGTGATAACTAAACGGAATATCAAGTTTGAACTGTCGACGATTTTTTTGTTTCTGAGCTATGCTGTTCAAATATACACACACAAACAAACAGACCATTTTCTAACGACCACTTTTTTGGACCTCAATACGAATATTTCCGGTGAAAACTTGGTATCGAAGATTTGGCACGATTACAATACTTCCTCTTACTAGGAGTAAGAGAAAGTAAAAAGCATACTCCTGCCTTATTTATGGGGGGGGGAGCAATTTTACTACAAACATATAGTTTTCAGGGGAAAATTTTGTTGAAGTATTCGGTTGTATTGTTTTGTTTTCATCCAAAGTGTTCTTTCATTAAACAGTACGGTTCCATCATCTAAGTAATATACTTTAATAAACTAGGTAAAATTGCTTGGCTGAAGAAAATTTATTATTAACTATCTTAATTTTTATTATTTATTAAGAATCTTTATTTATTTAATTTAAAATACAAAATTCAATTCAATACTTCAGAAATAAAAAAAAACAACTTTTAATATGAAAAATACAAAAAAGAAAATAAACTTCCAAATTAGCAGATAAAACAAAAGACTAGTTATGATAACATAAAGATAATTCATGGTCCTAAGATCGTCTGAGGAGTTCAGTAGTTATATAATTATTGTCATCATTTATTATTCCAAGAAATATAATTATCATTATTTTACTATTATTGTTGTTACTCAAGACTTAACAAATCTGAGAGCATTTAGCCAATTTTTTGTTTGTTTAATTTTTATATTTATTTATTTATTATTTATTATTATTATTGTTATTATTATATTAAGCTATATATAAATACATAAAATTATTGAATTAAGGTATATCTCAATTTATATGCATCTTTACAATGGCTAACCAGACCCTTCCAATTTGAACCGTTTAACAATTCTATAACTTGGCTTTTATTTAAGACAGTGTGTTTCAACCATTTCTTTCTGATTTCTGATAACTCTGGACGTATAGCAATATTAACTATCTTAACTAATAATATATTTTCCCCGGAAGCTATTTTTAAAAATATTTGAATTTGTTTATAACTAAGAAAGTTAAAATTTCCAAACTTCATTGTATTCTATTAAGAAAATTTTATTTTTTGCAACCGTCCTATAACTTAATATGTTTAATGTGAAAACAAAGTATTTGCACGCACCATAAGAAATGCATGGAATTTTAATATTTTTTACATCAAAGCAATTTACACTACAGTTTGTTATTGGAGCATGCGAGGAATCATATTTTCTTAAGTATTTTTTGATGATAAATCGATCATGACTAGTTTTATGTGGCTATAATTTATAGAAGCTGAGAAAACCGGAAACACTATGGCCAACTAATAGGAAAAAGAAAAGTCCTTTTTTTATTTACCATAAATTCCTTTGCAAAATTAAATTTTATTCAAATAAATAATAAAAAAAAAAAAAAAACTTTATTTAATATAATATACTACTTGACACTGGGTGATTTTGTTATCTAAAAATTTTTACCTTTTTGAATAAAAAAAAGCATAAATTATGTATTTGCATTTTAATTATTAATCATTATCATAGATTGGATAAATAAATAATATTTACATACATAATATGGAGGCACAAAAAAGTTATGGAAACAATTATGTATGTATACTTTTTTTTTTTGTAAAAACACAATAATTCTGTACTTTGTACCAGCTTTGATATATTTACGATTATAACTAATATTAAAGGTGCCCCACCTTTTAAGTGTAATTAAATTCTTAACGTGAATAAAGAAGTGATGAAGTGATTTATCTCCACTTAATTTAGAACAGTGGTTCCCAAAGTGGTCCCTACGGACCCCCAGGGGTCCCCGGTATCATTCAGGGGGTCCGTGGAAAATTAAAATTGATTTGGGGGTCCCTGAACAACGTCATGGTGTCCGGCACAAAGTTTAATATAAAATAATAAAATTGTGATCCATTTTTATTATTATTGAAATTAGCAGTATTGTACAACTCGGTAGGAAGATACCGAGGCTTTCTGGTATACTTAAAACAAGCTATACCGAATGTATTTTCAGTACATTGTGTTATTCATCGACAACATTTAGTCGCAAAAAATCTTAGTGAACGTTTGCATGGATCACTAGATTATGTCATTAATAAAATCAAAAGGAATGCCTTCAATGAGAGATTATTTGCTCAACTTTGTTTGGAAAATGACGAAGACTATAATCGTTTACAACTTCACACAGAAGTACGTTGGTTATCTAAAAGTGCATGTTTAAATCGATTTTATGCGCTCTTTGATTCAGTGTTGGAATTCCTGGAAAGCAAAGACAATGATTTGCGACACAATTTAATTAACTCAAAAAGTGACATAGCCTATATGACTGATTTATTTGCCAAATTTAACGAAACTAATTTGAAACTACAAGGTGACCAATTAAATTTAATCAAAACTAAAAGCGTAATATCTGCGTTTGTTGCAAAACTTTTTCTGTACAAACAAAACTTGGGAAGAGGAGAATGTTCTCAGTTTCCAAATCTTTCGAAATTGCAAAATAGAGATGAAGATTTGCTTGCTTACTGTCAACACTTAACGGCTCTTCATGCAGACCTGAACCAAAGATTTGAGGATATTCTTCACATGGATATTCCCGACTGGGTGTTGAACCCTTTTGCGCGTGGACAAACTCAGATCCCAAACACAGATGAATCCATACTAATACAGGAGCAGCTTATTGAAATATCCACAAATGAAGAACTTAAACCAATGTTTGAACAAGGATTCCACAAATTCTGGATAGAAAAACAGATCCCAATTTTATATCCTGCATTATGGGTTATTGTACAGAAGTTGTTGACTGCTTCCCCGTCTTCCTATTTGGTAGAACGTAGATTCAGTGCTGTTATGAACCTCATCACAAAAAAAAGAAACCGACTAGAAATTAGTGCTCGCGGGGATTTGCGGTTGCTACTCACAAACATTGAGCCGGACATAAATACTCTCATAACATCTCATCACGTTCATCCAAGTCATTAATTTTTTTTTTATTTTAAACAATAGTTACAATTTCAATAAATACTTCTGCAACAAAATGTTTTTTTAAATTTGTAATTTTTATACTATGCATTTATGTAGCTTTTTCACTTCAGGGAGGGAGGGGGGTCCGTGGGCAAGTTTTGACTATATAAAATGGTCTATGGGTCAAAAAAGTTTGGGAACCACTGGTTTAGAATAATTTTAAAAATTTTGTGGTACTGTAAATATTTATGCCACGATAATAGATTAACGTATACAATATAAACTTTGGTGACCATGAATTTGTTCTTTTTTTTATTTATTTTTTTTCTTTTTTTTGAAATTCACAATCTACATAAATAAATATAATGAGTGAATATGATGATGTGTGATGATGAATAACGTGATTGGCTGGAGGAAAGAAGCTACCCAGCGGTAACACTCTCACAGGAATTACTTCCTATTGCTGGAGGTGATCACGGGGCCAACAGCGACTCAGTCGACAGGATGGATTATCTGGTATAGTTGTGGAGGCGAGATTTTGAACAAGAGGATTAAAGTTGAGAGTAAGAGAGTCATAGAATTTTTTATATTTAGTTTTGACGGCTTCAGATACATATGGGATTTTGAGATCGTTGTGGAGGGTGGAATTAGAGACATAGAATGGAGCATCTGTTATCTGACGGAGAATTTTGTGACTGAAAAGACTGAATTTTCTGGGAATTTGAGCGCTTGGTTGAACCCTACAGTTCAAGTCCGTAAGTCCACATAGGTTTGAGTATATAGTTGTATATTAGTCGTTTGTGCTCAAGAGGTAGTTTCGATCGTCTTCCTATTAGTCTGAATAGTAAATTATTCCGTTCGTTAAGTTCCAGTCTTTTTAGTTTCGTATGTGGATTCCATGTTAGTCTTTTGTCGATGTACATCCCAAGGTAGCGAACTAAGTTTGCAGGAGAGAGTGGTATTGAGTTGAAGGTTTACTGAAGGACAGGAGGCACGATGCAGCGTAAAGGTGATTTGTTGACATTTTTGTGGGTTGAGTTTAATCCGCCATTTTTTGGCCAAAGATTCTAGTTTATTTAAATGAGTCTATAAGAGAGTGGAGGCATTTATGGGATCAGAGCTGAATGCAAGGATGGCGGTGTCATCAGCGTAAGTACAAAGAAGAGTGTTTGTATAGGTTGATAGATCTGAAGTGAAAACAGTATACAGAAGCAGACCAAGTATACTACCCTGAGCAACTCCGGCGCCGGCCAGCGAGCAGTCAGAGGTAGCAGATTCGCAACTAATCTGAAAGTAGTGGTCGGATAGATAAGACTTGATGAATAAGTAATAGGTTGATGGTAGGCATTTCTTTAGCTTCCACAGTAATCCTGGATGCCACACCCGATCGAAGGCTTGAGCCACGTCGAGGAAGGCACAGTTTCCGCTTAAGTGTCGAAGCAATGGTGTCCACTATTCTATGGCACTGATGAATGGTACTGTGATGTTGTCGAAAGCCAAACTGATGTGATGGAATGATTTGTTCAGTTTCCAGAATGGGTTAAATCCGTTTCAATAACAATTTCTCTAGTATTTTTCCTAAAATAGGTAACAGACTTATGGGCCTGTATGAGGATGGAAGGTGAGAAGGTTTATTAGGTTTCAGAATCATTTTTATCGTAGAGAATTTCCACATTACAGGAAAATATGTGGTTCTGAGAACTGAATTATAAATGTAAGTGAGAAAAACTGTGGCTTTTTTTGGAAGATGACGAATAATTTGAGTTGTTATTAAATTGTATCCAGGAGATTTTTTAGACGGTAAGTTTTTTATGATATGTTTAACATCAGGTGGGGTGAACGCTTTTGGAGGTAAGGAGAGAGGCAGGGGAGCGTCTAATTCAGTCATTACCTCAGTGGCGTGTAAGTCATCCAGTACGTCTGGATGAGGAGTAAATACGTTAGTCAAGTGATTTTTAAATTCAGTGGCTTTATCATGATCTGTTTTTATCCATGTTCCATCGTCGCGTCATAGTGGAGAAGAAACATGTTTATAAGAGAGAAGTCGTTTGGTAGCGGTCTGTCTTTCTATCATCTGTTTGTTATAACACTTTTTATTTGAGGTTGAATGATAAAGGTTAGTGAATTAAATCTGAGAGATACCGCGAGCTCTGACGTTAGTGTTTGTTTTATTCTTTATTGTTGATAATGTCTAGAAAAATATATCGATTAGATAATCCATCAGATATTGAAGAGATTCAACGAATGTTACTTGGGTCCGACGATGAGAATGAAAGAACCGAATGCGAAAATGAAAGTGATTTAGAAGATGATGATTATGTGGAAGTTCGTCCAAAGATTCGGATACTGAACAAAATATTTCTTGTGAAGAAAGTGAATGTGAATTGGACACGAATGATGAGTATTTTCTCGGAAAGGATAAAAAATCAAAATGGAGGAAAAATCCAATAAGAAAACAAATTAGAAGACTGCCGCAAAATATTGTACGTCAACTCCCATTTGTTCGACCATACGCAAAAATGCCAAGACAGAACTTGAAACTTGGAATAGTTTTATTAGTAAGAATATTATAGATCTTATCTTAGTACATACTAATAATTATATCGATTCTATTGCGAGCCGCTATTCCAGAGATAGAGATGCCAAGCGATTAGATGAAAAAGAGTTGAAAGCATTTTTAGGCCTTTTATATCTAGCTGGGTTACATCGCAACAATCGGCTTAATTAGCAGGACCTATGGGCAACGATGGTAGTGGGATAGAACTTTTTAGACTGACTATGTCTTTACGGAGATTTAGATTTATTCACAATAGTATTAGGTTGATGACAAACTTTCCCGCTTAGAACGCAAGAAAGTTGATAAATTAGCGGCTGTGAGAGACTTTTTCTCAATATGTGTAGAGAATTGTAAATATGCTATTCTATGGGCAGAATGTAACAATAGATGAAATGTTACCTGCATTTAGAAGCAAGTGTGGGTTGAGACAATATATTCCATCCAAGCCCAGCAAATATGGAATAAAACTTTTTGCAATGGTCAATTCGAAAATATTAATACACAGGGAACCTTGAAATATATGCAGGTAAGCAGCCCGAAGGACCTTACTTGGTTAGCAATAAACCAGTGGACGTAATCAAGAGACTTGCAGAACCCATTTACTCTTCAGGACGTAACATTACTGCTGATAATTGGTTCACCGATGTAAATCTTATCGCTTACTTGAAAAAGAAGAGACTTTCAATGTAGGTACTGTTCGTAAGATAAGCCCCAATTACCTCCTGAATTGGTATCTCCTAAAAACAGGGCCTAAAATGCCAACTTATTTGCTTTTGGCGCAGATTGCACACTTGTATCTCATATACCCAGAAAAGAAAGAAACGTAATTTTAGCTTCAAGTATGCATTTTGATAACGACGTCAATTTAGATTCCAAGAAGCCTGAAACAATAGAATATTACAACCAAACCAAGTCAGGAGTTGACACTGTGGACCAAATGGTTGGTACATATAATGTAGCCAGGAACACTAGAAGGTGGCCTATGGTTATATTTTACACCGTACTGAATATTGCCGGAATAAATGCTCAGAATATCCATATGCTGAACAACAGCATGAAAATACGGCGAAGAATATTTGTTAGAAATCTAGTTACACAGTTGGTGTCGGAACAAATAAAAATGCGTTCTGAAATCTCTATGGGTGTACATAAGCCTTTACATCTGAAACTTACACAATTTTGTGGAAATTCTAATGAAGAGATGCATGAGGCTTCTTCGACACACAAAAAAAGAAAAAGATGTGTTATGTGCTATGCTTCCAACAAAACACGATTATCAAAATATTTTTGTAAGGGTTGTGAAAAGTATTTGTGCCTTGAACATAGCAATGTTGTTTGCAACGACTCCTTTCAAGGTATTGCTCCTAGTAATGAAGATTGTGATTAATTTAAATATATGTGTCAAGTTTTTTACTTACAACTAAATGTTTTTTTATTACTGACCCAATGTTTACTTTCTTCTTTCAATTTTCATGTTTGCGCTATTTTGTGAAAAAAAAAGACCAACTATTTTTGTTCAATAATTTATTAAATAATTGGTGAAAATAAATAATCTATCACATATTATATTCGGAATGTTATTCTTTTAAGTTTAAAACTATTTCAGCGCAAACTAAAAATGAATGTATCTCTCAGATACACGCGACCTAAACTTGCAACTTTTTTGACCGCGACCTCCGCAGGGTTAAATTGAATAGTTTTATTTATAAAATATTTTATTTACAATCTACTTATATATTTAATGGATTAAGAGATTTTTACGATTATATTTGGAAGTGGAATGGTTAAAGCAGTGTTCAAAAAAGGTAGATAACCAAATTCTACAGTCGCCACAACTAATCTACGTAATATGTGAACAGGACATTTAAATGCAACAACTATGTTACAGATCATATATGATCATGTAATTAAACCATGATATTTCTGGTCCTCCGGAGGTACGTCTGGCAATTTCTATTTCTTAGTCTATTTGTAGTACTTAATATTTTAATTTTTTTTTTTTCTATTAGTCACTTCTATTCATCGCATAAACCTAAAACTTTATTTAAACAATTTACCATTAAATAAGAAAAAACAGACCTCAGTTTAACCAGTAGTTTAATCAATGGTAATTAGTTACACTGTGTAAATTGAATATTCCAAGTATGGAGAATTTCACTACTCAGTATTTTTGCAAAAATATCTTAACTAAGGGAATAGAATTGAAGAGAACTGTTATCCTTTATATTATACCTTAATTGGAACCCATTTTCCTAATTAACAGTTCTTTATGATCTATTATTTAGTTTTAGAAAATACCGATAAATATATCATATTATAAAAAAGTGCTAGTCATTAAGCCATTTATTTTCCAAGGAGTAGCTATTATATAGTAGTAAGTTTTTAGATTAAAATAGAATTATATGAAATAATATTTTACAATATGAAGCAACGTGAGCTTTCAATAGTGTTGAAAGACGTATCACATTTCTGATTTTTTTTTTTAATTGAATCTATTTCAAAAAAGCTTTTCTATTGTATCATTTTTATGAGGAAATTAAATGTAGACTTTGGCAAAAACTTGTATTTTGTTAAAGGAAATGAAATTTTTGCAAAACGTTATTAAAAAAAAAAAAAAGAATTAGATAAGGTTTAATATTTCTATTTTTTGATTTAATTGAAAAACATGAAAACCCTTGATACAGAACCCTTGTCTATTGTAAATATTATTCTATTTCCGTCTGAATCTTTAACGAATTGGTTACTCACAAATGTGAGTCATCATCATCATTTTATTGATTTTTTTTCCTGGTACATTACGATTTTCTCGGAAAATTGTCTCCAAGATTGTCTTTAATCTCTTAAACAATTTTTCAAAAAAAGAATGGTTATAAAAAAAAAGTTAAAACAAAAACTGGGTTATTTGAAGTCCAAATTTAAGGAAATCTTTTGTTCACAAATGGAAAGTTATAGAGAGTTACCCACTAGTTTTATCTTATTCATTAGCAACCACACTTTACAAAATGGCAGACTTGCATGAAAACGAATCATGAATTCCGTTTATGAATTATGTTCACTTCAACACTTTAATCAAATTGCCAATTCTGTTTTCCCCTTAATTAACGTTACAAATGGCAAGATACGTGATGGGAGTCCTGCAATTTTTACATATATATAACTTTCTCTTACTCCTAGTAAAAGGAAGTATTGTAATCGTGTACAATTTTCGATATCGAGTTTTCACCGGAAATATCCGTTTTGAATTCCCCTGAGTCCAAAAAATTGGTTTTTAGGAAATTGTGTGTGCGCGCGTGTGTGTGTGCATGTATGTGTGTGTCTTGTGTATTATGTATGTGAACAGCATAGCTCAAAAACGAAAAAATCATAGAAAGTTCGAACTTGATATTTCGTTTAGGTATCAGCATGGAAACTGACAGTTTATTATCTCTCAAGTATAGTTTTTATACTTTTTTGTAATTTTCTCAAAAATGGCTCAACGATTTTCTTTAAACTTTATATATCAACTACACATACAGAGAGCTTTTATTTGAACCATTTCTACGAGAAAATTCATTAAAAGGTACTTTTGAGAGAGGGGCGGAGTACGGTTTCCTTTAAAGTGTTATTTCACTTTATTCCACAATTCTATCATCTATAATATTAATTAGAATTAAATATGTTGTTCCGAGTTTGAAAAAATCGGATGACCGCAATTGCGTTTTTACTGAAAAGTATTTTTCAGTTTTCTGCTATTTTATCTAAAACGACCCCAACTATTTTCTTTAAACTTGGAATGTGTACTACACATATGTAGATGTAGATTGCTGTAGCGGATTATCGCACTGTGACCTGAAAGATCTATTGTGTTCCCCGAAACCTTCTCAGTGCACTGGCGGCCTCCAAGCAGTGTTCTCTAGCTACAAACAACATTGCTCATCGCTGTACAGTGAGTTTAGAGGCTCCTAGGAAGGGAAAATCTGAGGGCAGCATGCTGGATTCGAACCCGGGATCTCCGGGTTGCTAGTCCAGCGTGCTGCTACTGAGCTAATCCCTTCCTTAGCTACACATATAAAAAGCTACAACTTTTATTTGTTTCTTCTGGTAAAGTCATTTAAAGGGGTTTTTGTGAGAGAGGATGGGGTTATGTTTTTTTTCTAAAGTCCTATCGTAGTTGATTATCCAAATCTACCATACAAACAAAATTAATTAGAAATGAATAGATGGCCAAAATTCCGAGTTTCAAGAAAATTAGTAAACCGGAAGTGCGTTTTTATTGAACAGTTTTTTTTTTCAATTTTTTACGATTTTCTCCATAAAAATACCGACGAATTTCATTAAATGTGGTATACTAATTATAAATAATTTGTCAATCACAATTTTGAAAACTGGAGTAAAAGAAAGTTGTGTGAGCGAGTATCGCACCAGATTTTATTTTAATTAGATAATTAAGTTATCTAAGTAATTATAAAATTCCTGCTGTAAGGGTTAGTTAGAAAATTCTAAACATTATCTTTTACATAAATAATTAATGATGTATAATTACACTTCAGGACTACCACTCCTCCTTACTATTGGCATGAGATAATTATTTTTTTTGCCATAGGCTGCTCCATCAAGAAATTCAGTCAAGAAAAATTATATGACTGAACCAAGCTCATTCAAACATCACGCAAGCATACTCTAACCTAACATTATTCTCTCACCAGTAACTACAAACGCACTGTAATCAAAGTCCAGTGACATAAAGCTGTTTGGAATAAAGATATTATTCATTCACTTAAATTTCCACGATTACTTTATAAGGAGAATTACAAGAGATTGAGTGATGGCAATAGTTTACGCTGGCCAAAGATGACTGCTTGATGCTGTTCATTAACAGCCTTTTTGAAACTTTCTTGTGATCTTGTTGAAGCTTAGTTCAAGACTTATTCAAACAGACAAAATTGAGTTTGAGAGAAGGGAATAGCTAAGTGGTTAACGTACTGGACTCCCACGCGGAGGACCCGGGTTCAAATCCAGCTGTGCTTCTCTTAGATTTTTTATTTTTAGGAGCCTCTACAGCTCACTGTCCGGTGATTGGCAGTGTTGTCTGTAACGAGAGAACACTGTCCAGAGGCCGGCAGTGCACTGGGAAGGCTCCGGGCGCTATTGACCATAGATGTTGACGCGCCTTAAATTTAAAACAAAAAAATGAGTTGTATTTATATTTGAAAATCCCCAGGTGAATTAGGTGGAATTTGTTGGATTGTCATATTGAGTGCTAAACTCATTTAACCGGATCAGATGCGCAAATACACAGCATCAGTAGCGTTTGCTGTGATAAAAATAAAAAGCAAGTTAACAATACATAAAAAGTATAATATTTCCAGCATAAAGGGAAGAACTGATGTTTTTACATAAAATGATTTGCTTTGAATCAATCAGAAAGCGAAAATTCTCAAGAAAGAAATAAACATTAACACTATTGCCCCTAAAACAAGCAACCATCTGGATTACTACCTCTCATCTAGGTTCAAACATTATTGAACTAGCAAAGTGAATGAAAGTTGGAACTTATAATCACTAGAGAAACGATGGAATCACCATTCCAGAAACCAAATTTCCTTGAGTACAACTTAAACGACAGATGGATGAGTATAGTGAGATTCGGTCTTAAAAAAAAAAAAAAATCCTTATAGGAACGAATCTTATTTCCTCATCCATCACTTAAGAACGGTCGAGAAGAATCTTCCTTAAACGATAGAATTGGCTGTTGAAAGATATTTGTATTGTACTAAGTTTGGTTTGATATATTTAGTTCAATTTAGCATATAATTGGTTACTAGAATATAGTCATCAATTTAAATTGGCCTGAAATTCCTCAGCAACTATTTCTTCACAATAGACACAGAAGACTTCAAACAATAATTTATAGTGGGCTCAGTATAGGTAGTTTCGTTTGTGCAGCTATATTTGGTTTTAGCAAGCACCTTAAACGCAGACCCTAGAGCACGAACATTTTTACTGTCACTAAAAACTTAACATATTCCATACTTTATAGACGTTTTAAATTTTGTTTACAAATATATTAAAATCTATGGGAGACATTGTAGATCTTTCACGTCACTGTGAATTTAGCCTTTCCTTCTACAAACATCCAAATATTATCTACAATGTGTTTCCTTTCGATCAGTTCCATTCAATCTGTGTACGATTGTTTCAAATTTATCACCGTGGATGGAAGTGATATTGAAAAGTCATCAAAAAAAAAAAAAATAAGACGTTTCATCAAAAAAATATTTTCAGCAAATTTCAAAGTTTAAAAAACTTGTTGATTTATAAAAAAAAAATTGTGGCCAAAAACTGTTGAAAAAAAAAAAATGAATATTAGACCCCCTTCCAGTTTCCATCCCAAAAAAGTTTACATGGTTTCTAATTTATGTGCTGTCGACATTTTATATGAATTTTTTCATCGATTAAAAAAAAAACCTTTTAAAACGAAAAATTAAAAAAAACAACTCTTTGTTTGTGACATATTTCGCACACACATTATACAGGTTTCACTTTATTCTTTTGTTTATTTTTTATTTTTTTTAGTGAAACAAAGACAAATTTTTTTGCGAATTCTTTTGTTACATATTTTTTTAATATACACACACACACATATAGGAGAGTGAGAAAAAAGAAAGATACATTTATTATGCTCTGGGTCTTATTTCCCTTAAGAGCAACAAATGAAATTTACAATGTTATTCATATTTTCCCTGATCCAGCATAGAATAAAATAAAATAAATTCCCAATAGCTATTTACATTAATAATAATTATGCGTGTATAGAGTATTTACAATATTAATATGTACAGATATTTAATTTTTTTTTTTTTCATTTATTTGAAAAAATTTACAACTGCTAGTACGCTTGCGTAACCAGCAACAAGTAAATGAGATGACTTACAATCACGGGAATGGAGAAATCACCCAGTAGTGACCCTCCACATTATTTCGCTGCACACTTATAAGAGATCACGAGGCCACTGAGCCACTGCCGCCTCAGTCCGTCGAGGAGTGTTACCTCGAATGGATGCTAAGGAAAGTTGGTGAATTAATGGATTATGATGATGTGCAAGATGGGTGTAAAATTTGCGGTAACGTATTTGGACCAGGTCGCTTATAAATGGAATCTGGAGATCGGAATATATTGTCAGGTTAGAAACATAAAACGGAGCATTGGTTGTACAACGGAGTATTTTGGATTGTAGGGGGTTTGGAGGCGGTGGATGTTGGAACGCTTGGTTGAGCCCCATAACTCGAGTCCATAAGTCCAAATTGGTTTTAATAGGAAGGAGATTGTAGATAAGTGTAATGGAATCAGATATTAGATGAAATGGGATCGTTTGATGTGTGATTCCTGGAATAGCAGATGTCTTGAAGAGGGCGGAAGTTAGTTTGAGAGATTTGGAAGTTAGTGCTCGAATTATTAAACGGTTTTTTATATAAAAATAAACTGTATTTTAACAATAATTTAAACGTGATAAATGGTAACTAATAACTATAATAAAATACTTAATAATAAATAGAAGATAAATAGCTGATAATTTAGAATGGTTAAAATAACGAACTAAAGTGCACAACTACGAGAATGATAAGTTGAATATAACTGTGAATTGCCGCTCGTGTATAGTTTGGTCGTAGATGATATAATTATGATCCTGTCGTATATGGTAGAGTTTATATATATATTGTTGTTCACACCCACACCAAGATATCTGTCTTAGTGTGCGGCCTTGTGCGACCTTCGTAGTTTTCTGGCCTTATTTAGTGGCCATACTTATGGCGGTGCCTGTCTTTTGATGCGAGAATTGATGAAAAGGCTTTGTTGTTTGTTTGTTTGACCGCGGCTGTCGGCGGCCAACAGTGTCACTGTTTTCACCTTTTGTAAATTACTTCTTTGGCGTACTTAGCCGATGTCAATGACTTTGCCATGTCATTACATAAGTAATTTGTTATTTAAAGTTAGTTTTGAGCGTCTGTCTAGTAGTCGCTTGAGTAGGCTGTAACGGTTTTTTACTTCGTTTCGTTTCAGTCTTGTATGTGGGTTCCATGTCAGGCGTTTGTCTATATAGAGTCCTAGATATTTAATTGTATCAACGCATGATAATAAGATGTGGTTCATATGAACTGGGGGGCGAATAGCACGTCTTAGAGTGAACGTTATATTTTTGCATTTTTGGACGTTAACCTTCATTCTCCATCTGCAAAACCATTTCTCTAGGGATTGCAAATGTTGCTGAAGGTTACGTGTGCTTAGGACAGGATCGGGATGTGGGGAAAGGTTGTCTGTGTCATCTGCGTAGGTAAAGATATGAGTGTTCGGATTGGTTGGAATATCGGCAGTATATATCGTGAAAAGAATGGGAGCACGGGTACTTCCCTGTGGTACACCAGCTGCTAAAAGGTAATAGGAAGACAAGGAGTGCCAACACTCACACCGAAATATCTGTGTGAGCGGTAAGAATTAAGGATGAGGTAATAGGTATAAGGAAGGATGCTCTTGAGCTTCCACAGCAGCCCCTGGTGTCATACCCTATCAAATGCTTGCACAATATCTAAGTAAGCCCCAGAACAATACTATTTTTGCTCAAGAGGGGAAACGATGACGTCTACAACACGATGGCATTGGTGAACGGTGGAATGTAGGCTTCTAAATCCGAACTGAAGGTTGGGTATTACTTAAGAGTCTTCAAGGAGATGGTGAATTCTTTTGAGGATGAGTTTTTCAAGAATCTTACCCATCAGCGGTAAGAGACTAATCGGACGGTAGGAAGTTAGGAGATGATGAGGTTTGGAGGGTTTGAGTATCATTTTATTATATTTAAGTATATTTAAATTAAATAAATAATCATGATTTTTATTTTTTTTTAATTCAAGCGCGTCAATTTTATTAAAAATAAAAAAAGGAGGAAAACATGCCTCAAAGGTAAATTTACACCTCCCTACAGCCGACAATCCCCCCAAAAAAAAACCTTGGCTCACTGACCTACCAGAAAGTAGAAGTTTCTTTACAACCATGACCAGACTTCATTTTAACCATAACTTCTTTCCTCATCATCTGTCTCGTATAGGGAATCTCAGTCAACCCAGTATGCTCATGTCTGTCTGAATCAATCATCGACGCTAACCACCTGATTCAAAGAATATGATAATCACCAAGAAGATAGAGATAACCTACGGAAGGCTATAATAAATGCAAAATGTACACTTCCTGCCAATCTGAATACGATCCTCACAAAAGCAAACCACGGATTATATTTGGCTATTTTCAATTTTATATACAAAAACAAAATCACACTATGAAGTTAAAAAGCAAACAGTATGAATAGGACAATGTGTAGTTACCATCAACAACAATCAATCACCTTACCACCAGCCGCAGTTAAAACGCCGATGAAAGCCGTAAGAAACTTGGGCAGAGAATCTGGCTAATCTGCACCGACAGGAAGCCAAGGAGAAGAAAAAATGAAAACACATTAAAATATAGACAACTTAAACAACAGTATATACAATATAAAAGAATTTATCAGAAAACTACCTAATTACAATAATTCTAACATTCTAAATACAATAGTAAAAATAATTCAAACCTAAATTGATTTATCTTTCGTATAAATGAAAGTTTAAAATTCCTAGAGAATCAGAAATAATTTATTCTTCCAAGGTTGTCAAGTGATTTGCCAGTCAGCTCGGGTATAGTAACGCGACACCCAAACCATAATGCTCGGACGTGAAATTCCCTCTCACCATATTCTTCGCGAAATTTTACTTTAAAGAAGCTTATGCATTTACTTTAAAGAAGCTTATGCATTTATTGTATATGCTCTGCTTTTCTTTGTTTATTTTTTCGGCCTTATTTATTTCGGTTATTTTCATAACGTATGGTAGGATCTGTAAATAATCCAGGCATAAATAGATACCATCGCTACCTCCCTTGAGCTGAAACAATACTGTGCTGGCGTCTTTTTAGACATCTCTAGAGCCTTTGACTGCGTGTGGCACGAAGGTTTACTGTGGAAGCTCAAGGGCCTCCTACCCTGTACCTACTACCTCATCCTAAGATCCTTTCTAAGTGATCGATTCTTCCAAGTCACCCAAGGCTCATCTACTTCCTCCATCTATCCCATCCTAGCCGGAGTGCCTCAGGGTAGCATCCTGGCACCCATCCTATACACAATTTATACTGCCGACATCCCTGTACACCCCAACACGAGCCTATTCACCTATGCTGATGACACAGCAATCCTTTCACCCCACACAGATCCCGTTCTCTCCAGGCGCTCCTTGCAAATCCATCTCCACTCACTTGAATCCTGGTTAACCAAATGGAGAATAAAAATCAACCTTAACAAATCCCAGTACATAGTCTTCACATTAAACAAAAAAGTACTCCCTCCCGTCTACCTGTTCAATATCCCTATTTCTCCCGCAGACCACGTTCGCTATCTTGGACTATACTTAGACAAGCGACTCACATGGAATCCCCATACGAGACTTAAACGAATCACCCTCAACCAACGCTTCAGACTTCTGGCTAGACTTCTTGACAAACGCTCTAAACTAACACTTCTAAACAAAAGACAGCTTTACATCTCACTGCTCGCTCCAATTTGGACATACGGACTAGAACTATACGGCACTGCTAAGCGTTCCAACCTCAATAGAATTCAAACCCTTCAATCAAAAATCCTCCGTCGAATTGTCGACGCTCCTTTTTACGTCACCAACCGCACCATCCACAACGACATCAAGATCCCGTTTGTCAACGACCTCGCAAAATCCCGATACATCAAATTCCACAGTCACCTATCCCTCCATCCAAATCCCCTCGTCCAAGCCCTCTACTCAAACTCACTCCCAGGTAATCCCCAAAGACGGCTGAAGCGCCGTTGGCCCCGCGACCTCCTGGATAACTAATGTCAGTTATCACTGGATAACTGCCATTCATGACATTACATGATATAGTATTCCTTCTATCATATTTACTTGTTGTATATATATATAATACAGTTGTAAATATTCAATAAAAAAAAAAAAAAAAAAAAAAAAAAAAAAAAATCCAGGCAAGCTTCTTACTCTGGTGAAAAGTAATATAAAAGAATAAACAAAGGCAAAGAAAATAAAAACTAAAAACTAGGAAGTGTTTTCTTGCTTGCCGTGTCAGTAAGTAGTTAAGTCGTTCCAAAGTCTACTAGCAGTAACAGTAAAAAAGTTTTGGTAGGTTACAGTACTGTTTGGTTGTAATGTACAGTCTGGTGACTACAGTCCTTGTGGTTCTTAAGTCTAGTGTAATTTTTACTGTAAACATGTCAAATAAGTATTTTGCAGTCCATGTTCTAAACAACTGGTTCAAAAAATATTTTCTACTGTAATCAATGTTATACCAGTTTAAAGTAAATTAATGTGGTATATAATCAAAATAAGGAAATATGAGGGCACTAACAAGCTGTTTGCGGAGAGAGAGTGGTTCACTAATAAGGATAAACCGTTTTTTTTTTGGAAACTATCCGTCCCTAATTAAGAACCACAAAAAATTCTGATTTGAAAAATACATATTACTTTTTTTTACTTTCTCTTACTGCTAGTCAAAGTTTCAATATCTAGTTTTCACTGGAAAAAAACCTTTTTGAGATTCACTGAATCCGAAAAAATTGGTCTTCAGAAATTGTACCGTATATATTTTTTGTGTGGTCACCATAATTCAAGAGAATGTTTGATTGGGTTGGGTATTTTTGAACCAAATTTACAGCCAGCTTTTTCATTTTATTCAGTATTTCATTTTACATTCGTCAGGTTTGGTTTTTAGCTTTACGTTTCGACAATTATTTTGCCATTTTCAAAAGCTTTTGTACTAATGTCTTGACTAGTACTTCTTGCTGACTAATTTTGAAATTAACTGCATGTACTTGTGTTAGTTCTTTGTTTTACTTCGAGCGGATTCATTAACAAATTCAACCGAAAATGATTTTACTTTGAAATTGTTGTTATTGAATTTGAGTTTGAGATTAAGAGATCTAGCCGAAAAAGATTTTACTTGAAAATTATTTTTGATCTGTCCTTTTTTCCCTTTTAAAAGTTATTATATCCAAATAGCTGCGTATCCTATTTGGGTATGAGTTGACCCAAATATGGCTGCAAATGAGGGTGAAACTCAAATTCAATAACAACAAAAGATACAGCCAAAAATTGAAAGAAACTTAGTAATGAGAAAGCTTTCTAACATCAGCACGTGCAGCAGTTTGGAAAAACTATCCATGAACATCGCTCATTTAAAATCTCCAATACAATAATAGATATAATAACTTTTAAAAGGGGAATAAAGGACAGATCAAAAATAATTTTCAAGTAAAATCTTTTTCGGTTAGATCTCTTAATCTCAAACTCAAATTCAATAACAACAATTTCAAAGTAAAATCATTTTCGGTTGAATTTCTTAATGAATCCGCTCGAAGTAAAACAAAGAGCTAACAGAAGTACATGCAGTTAATTTCAAAATTAGTCAGCAAGAAGTACTAGTCAAGACATTAGTACATAAGCTTTTGAAAATGGCAAAATAATTGTCGAAACGTAAAGCTAAAAACCAAACCTGACGAATGTAAAATCAAATACTGAATAAAAAGAAAAAGCTGGCTGAAAATTTGGTTCAAAAATACCCAACCCAATCAAACTGAAATTGAAATGCAGCCAATAAATAAGAGAAAAAACAAGATATGTCAAAGGATTCAAGAGAATGTTCAAACATGATATTTCGTTAAATTCTACCAGAGGATCCGACAAAAATCTATCAAGCGGAAAAGGATCATTTCACTGATAAGATTTCTTTTTTTTAAATTTTTGTATGTGTGTTTTTCTCGAAAACGGCTGCAATGGATTTTCTTGGTAGTTATATTAACTAAACAGTTATAGAGCTACTATTTTTTGGTGAAACGACAGAAATTCGGGAAAAATTCATTTTAGAGAAGTTTCAAAAAAAAAGAGGATTTTCCTTTCACATTTCAATTATCATGTTTAAAAATATTAAACATAGACATTTTTTTAGGTCCAATTTGTCGACCTAGCTAAATAGATATTATGAATGGCAAAATAAGACACTGAGGAACGGCAGTATTACAAAATAATAAGAAATTCATAAAATGAGAAATTTAATAAAAAAAATGATATACATATGGTTTCGTGACAATAAATATAAAATATAGTGAAAAAAATATTTAAATGAACGACAACAATGTCGCATGGGACGTAATTTATTGATACTTACATATATGTTAATTATGTTATTTATTTATCACATATTTTTCACTTACTTATATTGTTATGAAAGTTTTTATAGCATTTTTGTTATCATAATACTATAATGGCGTAAGTGAATGTACAAAATACAACAAACATATTGTACAATGATGGCGAACATTTTTGATAAATAGTTCCAAAATTAAATTTATTTTTCTTTAATTCTAAGCCGTGGGTCAATTCTTATTTGTGTAATTATGAAAGTAAATTAAAATATTTATAATTTTAAAAATATATGCATATTAACAATAGGAGCATTTAAAAAAAAATTATTATCACTGCAAATGAATTGCTTATTAATAATTGAATGATTTATCAATTTTTAAACGACTTTAATTTACTTTATTTTTTTAAACACAAATTTTCGGAGTATTTTTTTGTTTTTTTTGCCGAAAGAAACTGAGAGAATGAAACAATAAAGATCAACCCATCGGATCGTCGCTTTATCATTATTTATTGTGTAATTATGCAAAAAACAGAAAATCCCGCTAAATCTATGTGATGGATGCCAGAAATTATTTTACAAATATAATTTATAAATATGATTTGAAGGATAGCTGAAAGTTGGCTGGCAAAAAGTATAAAATCCAGGTATGAGACACCGTTACCAAAGAGGTCGGAGAACTTAATCAGCATTGTCTTTTACCCCTTATATAAATGAAAGGGCTAACAAGAAAAGGATTCTTTCTGCAGTTGTGTCTTACAGTTTCCGACCAGTCTAAATTCGACATTCAACTAGAACATTTGTCTCAGAAGACGCTCTCTTAACTTCAGTGCCAGTTATAAATGTTTAGCATTTAATCTAGCTGAATAATTGATTCCATATATATTATAAGCATATTATTGTGATATTGGTATAGTTACTAAATACATTTAAAGTTAATATATTTATTTTAATCTAGCAATGTGTTCTTACTTATTTCTTACAACTTCTCCTCTCTTTAAAACATACATACACACAAGTCCCTTTACAAAACCGCTCGTGCTACAACACTACAAACATACAACAACACATATCACACCAATCACATTTCACCTAATATTGATTAATAGAAAATTAAAAAATTGATTTTTTTATTTGGGACAACCTAATTTGCAGCAATATCATTTTTATCGTGCTAAGTAAAAATATTACGCCATTAATTTTGACATATCTGTCGCGTTGATTATGCCGTTTAAATATATATATATTTTGTAATGTAGTTTAAATATTTATTACCCGATAGTTGTATTGTTGAATGCAACAAAATTCATATATGAAAGTTGTAACATTTAAGTATTCCCTAAACCCCCTTAATGTGGCGACTTCAAGGATAGCAATTCTGGATAGAATTTTTACGAAATGGGTTCCATAGAACTGAATAATGTCAGTACTAAACGTGTCTCTAAAGTTGAAAAGCTAAAAGTTAAATATATTAAACATGTAAATGCTTAAATGTTAACAACTTTGTTCTGTCTCATAGATTTTGCATGAGATAACGCATAGAGTACTGATATACTCTGTTAAATTATTAATACAGTCGAAAGGTCACCAAACAATTTTTATAAATAAATTATATATTATTTAAGGAAGTGTTGTTTTTTTTTTTCATTATTATAACCAAAAAACTTTTCTACAAGTTCACTTCACCCTTTTAATAAAGATAATAATAATTTTCAAATAATAAAAGAGTCGGCGGGTTATGTATAAACATTATATTTAATCATAATTGAGCATTGATAAATATCCGCCTGCCCAGTTATCTACACAATTTGTAGTGGAAAATAATCAAAATATATTATTTAATATTTAAATTATCATTTTACTCTTTTCTTTTATAAACACAGTTGAAATATTGCTTTGAGGGAAAAAGTGTTCGGTGGAAATTTGACTTAAAAAAAAAAAGGGGGGCGGGGATCAAATGTTCATATATACATATATTTCCATTTGAGAAAATGAAATTAATGTTGTACCTCGCCACTGAGAGAGCAGAAAATGTATTAACTTCCAATTTATATTTCTCAAATATATATATATATATTCATCCATGTTACTTGCCTCACCAAATACATATACATTACATTATTACATACAAAAACAAGAAATGAACTAACTGGCAAATATGGAGTCCTTTTTTTTTTTTTTAACCAGTTACATTTCATCCAAAAATCATTATTTTGTAAAATTGTTTGTATTATAATTTTGTTAATTTTATCAAAAAGGGCTTCAACGATTTTCTTTTTTGTAATATTATTTTTTTATTTTTTTGAGGAAGGAAGAAAGTTAGGCTTTCCCCTAAAAGTGCCATCTCTATACATTTATAATCCTATCTTCTTAAAAAGAAGAATTAAATCTGTTTGCTAAATTTCGAACGTTTTTTTTTAATAAAGGTACTGAAGTGTTAATATAAACTTCGTGTTATAACTACATTTATATATATATATATATATTTATAAAGTAGTTGAAATGGATTTTTGGCAGCGATGTTTAAGGAAGACCCGCGCAGATCGTGTGAGAAATGAAGATGTACGGCGGGAAATGAATATAGAGGAATCCGTGGGAGAGAGAGTTATGAGGAAAAAGCTGAGATGGTATGGACATCTCAGGCGGATGGACCCTGAAAAATGGCCGGAAAAAGTCAGGAAGTGGGCGGCCACCACAAAGAAGAAGGCGGGGAAGACCAGCGCGTCGATGGGAAGAGGAGATAGAGGAGGAAATGGCGGCCAGAGGATTGCGCTAAGGAGACTGGTCGGACAAGGATTTGTGGAGAGAAGTGACCTCACGGCAAGCCAATAGAGGGAACGGCCGATGTAAAGTAAGTATATTTATTAACAATATAATGCCGCGTATTAACAATATATATATATATTCTGACTTACAGCAGTGAGTCATGGACCTTGACTATCAAGAATCATTCAAAAGTACAAGTTAGACGACAAGGAGGGAATTATATCCAACTCATTTTTTTCTCAATGTTGTCGTTGAAAATAACCTCTTGATTAATGTTTATGCTTAATACTTGCATTTTGTGTTTATGTATGTATATTACCTAACTTATAAACACCTAACATAAAGTCCCGTTTAAGTATTAGCATTGCACAACTTAAAACAACTGCACAACTTAAACCAACTAACAAAAAACAATATCACATTTGTTTAAATAATTAATACTTATTGTATGTATGTGTGTCTGTATGTGTGTATGTATATTTCCTAACTTAAAACAACTAACATAAAGTTCCGTTTAGTATTGTATTGTAAAAAACATTCCTCATTTGGTTAAATAATTAATATTTATTGTATGTGTATGTATGTATATATTACCTAACTTAAAAAAACGCCTAATATTGTCCCCGCAAACCTTCACTTTGACACAAACGAAAATAAAAATATACACGTCACCCTCATGTTGTTCCATCATCAATGCCTAATAATACTATTAAAAGTGTTCTTATATATTATATGGATAAGGGGCTGTTCTTGCACGGGGTTCAATATGCGTTATAACCTATCATTATTATCTGAGTATTCCATTTTCATTTATAAAGGCGATGTAGAAAGAAGAAAAAGAAATATGTAACAAAATCTGACATCATCTTTCCTAATCAATGCAATTTTATTTTAATTATTTTATTTTGCTATTAGGTTCAGCAAGATATTCAGGTCAATCACTAGAATTTCCGACCCCCGCCAGTTTCTTCTATTTGCACTATTATAGTTGCAATACATTAATGCATCATTTCTAGCATATATCTTGATCACCAATAACCAAAAGGTTTGGTTTAGATGGGTTGGGGACAAAATATAATAGGCTTAGAGTTAGACAAATTGTCATTTTTACCTGCAAATTAGATTATTTTATATGAACCACGATAAGTGAGCGTGGCTTAAGTACTCGTCGAAATTGATGATTAGTCGGTGAGCATCTTGATCATAATTGGGTAAAGATTTTATTTACATAAATTGGCAAAATATAATCGGCTTAGGATGGAGGCAAAATTTCCTGGGGGTTTGGTTAGAGTAAGTGGGGTTGGGTTAGTATCAGGTTCGGCCAAAATGTCGTCTGTTCCCGCATATATCTTGATCGCCATTAGCCTTTTGCGGCCGCAAAAGTCATAATAAATATGTAATGCGCGGGAACAGACGACATTTTGGCCGAACCTGAACCTAACCCAACCCCACTTACTCTAACCTAGCCCAACCTAACCTCTTATACTTTGCTCACATAATTGCCCATTAGTTTGCCATATAACGTTGTAATATTATTTGTGCCTAAGATGTTATACCATTTTGTATTATTTTTCACCTCAATTAATTTGCTATTATTTATAACGTTTTAGTTTAAAATGTAACACCAACTTAAAAGGCATGTATAATTATCTTGTTTTTACCAAGCAGTTTATTCAATCTTATTATTTTGTATGTTTAAACTAGTGTTAAATATTTGTGTGCAGAATAATACTTTACTTATTCTCACAAAATTAGTTCTTTACCTAGATTGGCATGATTTTAATATTTTTGTGTCTAAAATGGTGTTAGATAGTTGGTTTATCCTATTCTCAATTACCATAAGTTTGCTATATATAATGATTTCTTTAATGTTGTGTTTTTAGAAATATCAATTTTCATGTTTTTAATTTCACCCTATTCTCATATAATTACCATTAGCGTTATTACCTCAATTAGTTCTGTATATAATGATTATTTTAATATGTCTATGATGTTGTGTTTTTTAAATATGCCATTTGTATTATTTATACCTCAATTAGTTTGCTATATATAATGATTTAATTTTATTTATGCCTAAGAAAATGCTGTGTTTTTCTATTTTCCCCCACTATTCTTACATTCTTTTTTATGTTTAAGACGTTTTACATATACCATTTTGTATTATTTTTTCGCCCTTGTTATATATAATGTTGCGTTTTAGTTATGTCATTTTGTATTATTTGAATCTAAGAAAATGCTGTGTTTTTAGATATGTCAATTTTCTCACATATTCACTAAATGCCATCTAATTACATCAATAGAGGTGTTTATTCAATCACCATGAGCTATTATTTAAACTAACACCAACTTAAAAGATATGTAAAATTTAACTCAGCCTACCCAATCTTAATATTTCTGCATGTTTAAAATGTTAGGTTAAGTAATTGTATCAAAAAATGTTTATTTAATAGTTTGTTAGACTTCAGCATGCCTGTGGCGTTTATGGCCTATCAATTAAGCTGTTTATTTTTTTCCAACACAAAAATGTGACTCACACGTTGTTAATATATGTTATAAATTGTTTTCGTAATTGCATTAATATTTTGTGTGGGAGTTTTTATTACCTTATTCAATCATCATTAGTTTTTAACTCAATGCTATTATATATTACGTTTTAGTTTAAAATGTAACACCAACTTAAAAGATATGTAAAATTAACTGTTTATTTTTAACCCCCACCATAATCACCAATGTCTTAAGATGTTTTAAATAAACCAATTGTTTTACTTCTAATATATATAACATTTAACCACACATGTTCTATAATTATATCAATAGAGGTGTTTGTATAAGGTGTCATTTTTTTTTTTAAACGATATTAATATATGCCGTCCCCCACCACCAATTAATATTCTCACATAATTACATTCTTTTTTATGTTTAAGACGTTTTACTTCTAATATATATAACATTTAAACACACATAGAGGTTGCAAGGTGTCATTTTATTGAAAATGATGTTAATATATGCTGCCCAACCAATAGTTTACTTTGTGTTCTTACTGTAATCGCAATGTCTTAAGATGTTTCATTTTTCACCTCACATATTTGTCATTAGTTTATACCTCAATTGCTATATATAATGATTATTTTGCTGTGTTTTTTTTTAAATATACCATTTGTATTATCTCAATAAGTTTGCTATTTATAATGAATATTGTGTTTTTAGATATGGCAATTTTTACTTGTTTTACCTTATGTCATATAATTACATTCTTTTTTTTATTTTTATGTCTTAAGATGTTTTGAATAAACCATTTGTTTTACTTATACCTCAATTAGTTTGCTATATATAATGAATATTGTGTTTTTAGATATGTCAATTTTTACTTGTTTTACCTTATTGTCATATAATTACATTCTTTTTTTCTATTTTTATGTCTTAAGATGTTTTAAATAAACCATTTGTTTTACTTATACCTCAATTAATTTGCTATATAATGAATATTGTGTTTTAGATATGTCAATTTTTACTTGTTTTATTGCCACATATTCGCCATTAGTTTGCAACTGTTTTAACATTTTTATGCCTTAAGATGAATAATAAATACATTAATATGTCAATTTTTGTTTTATTTTCACCCACATAGTTTGCTTGTTGTTTTGTAACTTATTTATGTCTTAAGATGTTGTCTAATAATAATAAATACATTAATATGCCATATTGTATTATTTTTTTTTTCACCCCTTACCCATATAACGTTCTAATATTATTTGTGTCTAAGATGTTATTCACTAAATGCCATGTAATTACATCAATAGAGGTGTTTATTCAATCACCATGAGCTATGCACCAACTTAAAAGGTATGTAAAATTTACCTCAGCCTATGTATGTTTAAAATGTTAGGTTAAGTAATTGCATCAAAGGGGTTATTTATTAAAGATATGTTAATATATTTGGTTTGTTAGACTTACATACCTGCGGCGTTTATGATATATCAATTAGGTTGTTTTTTTTTTACCTTATTCCAACACAAAGAATCACCATTATGTGACTCACACTCAATCTATGCTATTAATATTTTGGTGGAAGGGATTGTAGATATGTTAATTAACTTGTCTCCTTATTCTAGTTTTTAACTAAATTAGTTTGCTATATAATGTTTTTTTAATGTTGTGTTTTAGATATGCCACATATTCACCATTAGTTTGCTTGTTGTTTTGTAACTTATTTATTTTTTGTCTCCCACCCACATTGGTAATAATGTTTATTGCGTAGATATATCAATTGTCTATCAATTATTAAAAGATATGTTAAAAATGCCCTATAATCACCTATAATTGTTGTTAACTAATGTGAAATAATAAAAAAGATATGTTCCCAAGGGGTCACATACTTATATATGATAATTTACTACTATGAACTCAGTGGCTTCGGTCTAGTGGTTTGCATTACCGACTTCTAACCCAACAATTAAGGTTCGATTCCAGGTTAAACAACTTTTTTATTTCATGTTATTTAATTATTTATAATTTATTTATATTTATAATTTAATTATTTATAATTTAATTTATATATAATATATAATTTATTTGTAATTTAATCGTCTTCGAATTGAATGATGTGATGACGTCATCGATTAAGCTCATTGATTTGGATGAGTTCTTAAATTAAGGTCATCGATTTGGATGATGGCAGCAGCGCTCTTGCAACCCCCAAGACTAGTATCATAGCCCCTGGCCCAGAACATACTTAACTACCCTACTATTACTACTAATTATTAGTTTACTGTTTTTATTGTGGACAAGAAATGGATTATTAACTGATAAAGTTATTATAAATTGAAACATTTTATGAATTAATGTTATAATTATAAGTTTAAAAAATCAACGGTGAAGTTAAACGAAATTTTCAAAACCAGTTTCGATCCTGAAGCTGATTAGGAAACCAATAAATTCGAAAGCGGTGTTAGTGATACTGTAAAGGATTGGCGAAAGCTCACTGATTGGGGGCCGTGGAGGAGATTGTTATAGTGGATAAGTAGCAGTTAGCTAGGTCTAGAGGGCGCTCTTCTCTAGACTGATTGGAGAGGCTAATTACTAACTTTTGAGATAAGACAAATTAATTAATAAGGGTAAGATATTTCAGCAAATGAGCTTAAAGTAAAGTAATGCTATTCGACCGAAAAGGGTTCTCCGCTTCGATCATCTTTCAACGAATATTCTGTGTAGTTTGTCCGTTGTCCAAAATGTCTCCTACATTTTCTAATCGCTCATCTGCCCACAGTGCTAACATCAGTGCGTCTAACTCTTAAACAAAATCTATTAACGCTTATAACTGAACTTTATATCATCAATATTTTATTAGTGCTAAGTATATTAGAGTAAACATAGCTGTAAGTGCCGTTAGGCATGAGGCTCTTGAGTTCTAAAAAACATTTTTCACTTATGAGGTCATCACTTTATTTTTATTACGTATAAAAGATTTTTGCAATTATTTATTTGTTTTGTTATATGACACTCAGTTGAATTTCTGTTATATGTGTTAACTGATTTATATAATAAAATTTATTTGTTTACAGGCTTACCCCAGTAGTAACGATTCCTAGCCCTATAGTCACCTAATTGTATCGAGTATTAAATAAAAGTTTATCGTTACAAGTGTGGCACCCAACGTGGGATGTACCTTTGTTGTCATTTATACTTCTCTGCTAATAATAATTTAACTTCTGCATTAAGTTTTGTCATTTGAATCCCTACTAACATTTCATGAATTTACGTCACAAATTTTATTTTTACAAATCTGACCTTTGTTTTTTTTTTTCCTCCAAAGCTAACTGAATATAAACATAATTGAAGTTGTAAAATAACACAAAGAAATACCATAGAAGTGAACTTTACTCCCACATTTTAGTTTCACACTTATCAAGCTTCCTTAAAATGATTACTGTTTTTAATATTCATTGGGGAGAGGTTACATTTCCTTCTTGCATGTATGTTTGCGTCCCTTCCCCCTCCCAAAAAAAATCTGGTGTGAAACACTCACACAACTTTCTCTTACTCCAGTACTCAAAATATAATTGACAAATTTTATAGTTAGTGTACCAAATTTAATGAAATTCGGTCGAAGTGAAAAACACTGTCCAGTAAAACTGTCCGGTTTACAATTTCCCTTGAACGGAACGGGAATTTGGGGTCCAATAGGGTTAATTTCTAGTTTTATTTCACACTGTTGGTGACAAACTTGATATAATCAACTGTGATAGCAATTTGTAAGAAAAACATAACCCAACCCTCCCCCAAAAGTCCCCTTAAATGAATTTATCAGGGGAAAAGTTTCAAATACAAGTTGTAGCTCTTTATATGTATAGTTAACAACACTGGTTTAAAGAAAATCGTTGGAGCCATTTTCGAGAAAATACCAGAAAACTGGAAATTATATTTCAGTAAAAAACGCACTTCCGGTTATCTATTTTTTTTTAAACTCGGAATTTCAACAACATATTTAATTCTAATTAACATTATTTAGATGACAGAATTGTCTAATATACTGAAACAGCAGTAAGATGAAAACCTACCCCACCCCTCCCCCAGAAGTGCCCTTAAATGAATTTTCCTGGAGAAATGTTTCAAATAAAAGTTGTAGCTCTTTGTAGGTGTAGTTGATATACCAAGTTTAAAGAAAATCTTCGGAGCCATTTTTGAGAAAATTGCAAAAACGTAAAAAAAACAACTAGTAAAGTGTTACTTCCGGTTGAGGAATATTGACACATAACGCACCGTCAGATCCCATGGTGATACCTAAACGTAATCTCAAGTTTGAACTTTCTACGATTTTTCGTTTTTGCGCTATGCTGTTCACATACATACACACACACACACACACACACACATACAGACCGACCATTCGCTAAAAACCACTTTTTTGGACTCAGGGGACCTCAAAACGGATATTTCCGGTGAAAACTCGATATCGAAAATTTGACAGATTACAATACTTCCTCTTACTAGGAGTAAGAGAAAGTAAAAACATTCGACTAACTACATTCTATGTACACTTAAATCCCGGGAGCCACTCTCCATTCTTCAACAGTATAACAATATTTTGTAAATAATTACATCTCAGAGAAACAGAAAGTACAACAATTTGTTTTGCTACTTCATACTGAATTGTAATCGAAAATTATTTGGAAATTACTTCCTTTTTTTAAAGAAAATGCTATAAAATGAATGCCAATGTTATTAACTAACTTTTTATTGAACTCAATTTAACTTTATTCAACTTTCATTTATTTAAAATTGATTTAAGCAATTAACTTAAATGATCAATTGTAATTTTTTCACATAACCTGAAAAGTATCAAGGGAAAATGTATACGATAAAAATAAATTATAAAGAAGTAAAGCGCCTACAGTTTTACACATGTCAACATTTTTCTAAATGGGTTTGCAACAAATTACCAAGATTTTATGAACAGAGAGGCACAGTATTTTATCTATTTTACTATAAATACCTAATTTCATATCAGTACATTATTGAAATCCTAAAATTGGGAATCAAAACGGCGTTATATCTTGAATAATCTTTCGAGGTTCTATCTCATTAGAATATATTAATATTCCTTGGAGTTATTATGTATTCTCGGAATAACAATTTTCTTTTTATAAGTGCTTATTCAAAACATAATAAACATTTATTGGGTAAATTAACTTTATTTGTAGTACGCATCCGAGAATACAGGATAAACTGAATATTTCGGTAAACATTTAGATTAGCCTCATCTTCGAATCTTTTATCAGCCAGATTTTTGCAGATTTTGAGGGTGAGCATCTAGATTCCATAGTCTTAATTTTTACAGTAAATATTGTGCTCTTAAGATAATCAACACCGGCCGAATCAATTCGAGTCCAGCTTTTAAAGATCGCATTAGAATGTATAACGCTCTTGAGGCTCTTTTTGTAGTATTTTCATGCCTTATTAGTGTAGACATAAAGTGTCCAGGATACCACAGGTTAAACTTGACTGAAATTGTGATTTACTAAAATCATAGGAGAAATACCTTCCCCCCTCCGCCGCAAACGGTAATTGTGAGTTCTAGTGACCCTGTCATAGCGGGCACTGTTCTACAGACTCTTCCCACCTATAACCTCCCTATAATCACCAGAGCTAGATACTTTACTCTTCCGATTAATAACATATCGATATACTTTCCTATCTACAGGTATCCCAAGGTATATGGATAACGACTTTTTCTTGGAAACTAAGATAGCTAGAAAAAACTAAAAAAAATACGTGTCCCCGTAGTTTTTTTGTTAGAAAACCAAATTTAATTTGCAAATTTGTTTTGGTGCTTCGAGAAGCTTTGATACAGGCACCAACTTCATTTTTTCAAATGGGGGTGTGGTTTTTTTTTTTAAGAAATAGATTCCTCTATTTTGTGTAAGAAAAATTTACCTGAACGGTTTTATTTCTTTGAGCGATAATTTACAAGTTATGATTGAAACATGATTCCTATAAGAAATTTCAAAATGATATTATAACGGTTTTTTTGATTGAATGAAAAGAAAAGTACTATTTTATTATAAATTTTACTCCTCATTAATTACAGATCTTGCTCGAACTGGCCTCCACCAATAGAGTAATTTCTTTGGTCGTCAGGTACAATTGGCAGGAAAAAGCATGTGTATGCATCTCTAATGGTGGGGCCAGTTCGAGCAAGATCTGTAGTTAATGAGGAGTAAAATTTATAATAAATAGTACTTTTCTTCCTATTCAATCAAAAACCGTTATATACATTTTGAAATTCTTATAGGAATCATGTTTCAATTCATAACTTGTAAAAATATCGCTAAAAGAAAAAAACCGTTCAAGTAAATTTTTCTTACAAAAATTGAGGAATCTATTTCTTAAATAAAAACCACATCTCCCCATTTGAAAAATGAAGTTGGTGCCTGTATCTCGCTTCTGGAAGCACCAAAACAAATTTGCAAATTAAATTTGGATTTCTAACAAAAAAAACTACGGGGACACGTATTTTTTTAGTTTTTTTTCTAGCTATCTTAGTTTCCAAGAAAAAGTCGTTATCCATATACTTTGGGACACCCGGTATATGTTACTTTATTATACATTTTTCTCATTTTTTGTTACACAATATTTACATGTTTCTCATTTTATGTTTGTTCTATACTTTTTGTCTCCCCACCCTTCTAACAACAGTCATATCTTACACACATAAACCCTTTAAAAAATAACGGTTAACGGTCACTATCCTATCAGTGCAAGTTGTATGAAGGTCGTCTTTTCGCATTAGTAGGCCAGGTACATAAATACCCTGTTATTACTGTTAATTTGGACACTATGAGCTTTATAAACACATTTTATATACATCACAAAATTTTTTCAGGCTTATCAGGTATAAATTGTACCTTTATTGCCTTGCGATATGTGTTGTAAAGCGCACAGAAAAATGAATTTATTATTATTTAAATAGTTTGTTAGGATGTAATGGGGCACAATAAGTCTCAATGGGAGGCTGCAGTGCCTGGGTTTTAGTCCCCCCCTGCATCATTCTAATTCTAATTCTAATTCTAGGATGTAATGAAAAGACTAAAGTGTAATTCGATACTATCGATAGAAATGAATTGCATTTGACTGTGTTAGAAAGGTAAGTAGTTGGGAGGGGTCTGTAGAACAGTGTCCGCCATGACAGGGGTCACGACAAATCGCAATTACCAAAAAAGCTTAAGAGCCCACTTTAAAACTAGAATAAATCTATATAGGTCAGACAATTGAAGGTCAAGAAGAGGAAAGAAACATTACAGCAACTGTAGGGAACAGTTTGGTTACATTACTGTATACTATAGGGAACAGTTTGGTTACCGGTAGTAACAACTTCTGGTTAAGAAAAAAAAAAACAGAATGCCCTAAAACAAAGATTTATGGAGGAATTACTCTCTTAGTTTCTAGGTCAAATTAATAATGGATGGAATCGAAAATTTTGGGTAAATAATGGGTAACACAGGCACTTTCGGGAGTCTTGTGCAACACAACTGGTCAACTTCTAACTTAATTATAAATGTAAGCTATCATTTAAAAACTAAATTATATATAATTTAAAAATTCAAACAAGTGAAGTTCTTAAAAAAAAAGTAATGATATAATTCTATTTATAACAAACAAACAAACAAAAATGTATAAAATTGATACCTTATCAAACTTTTAGAAAGTTTTTCAACAAGGAGTAATTAAAATGAGAAAAATAATAATAATACAACTTTGAGAAAATGAGTGAATTAATTAAATTTGAAAGTTTGCAAAAAAAAAAAAAAGAGAAAAAATAAAGGGATTATTTAAAAATATAAAGAGCTTCTTGCAAACAAAAAAGAAAAAAGTAAGAACGGTGGAAAGTGGAATACGATTAGTACAAAAGATATAATTAAGTCAGCACTGGTTCCTCGAATTTAGTTAGTCAAAAGGTGGGGGGATTAAATGGAACAATCGAACAGATTCAATTAGTAAACAAATTCCATTATAGAATTCCCTAAAGTTACTATATAGAACCCTTCTACTAGTATTACTAAAATGCTTGTAAATGTTCCCATTGTATCGTTTCTTCGAAATACATTATAATTTAAATATACATATAATATATTTTAAACTCTTTTTGGTAAATAAGGTCATGTGCAATTATCTTAACAGTAGTATATAATAGGCGACTCCAGGACAGAATTTTGCTCCCTCACCTACCCCCCTCGCCTTCTACCTTCCAACCTTCCCTGTCCATGATCCACCACCCCCCTCACCGCCCTAGTTACCCCTCTCCCACCACATGATCCCTCTCCCCTCCCCCAACCTATTCCCAACTTTTCCCCCACCCCCTCCCCATCCCCTTTTCCTGTAAGCGAAGAAATATTAAAAATTAATTTTTTTTTTTGCTTAGGTCAGCAAAAGCGATCTCACAACCTTCGTCATCCAAGTCCATCACTTACACCACTCAGCTATAGTGGTAACTTGGCAATAGTAGTTTTCTTTAGATCCTTATACCTCACCCACATACTTCTCCCTCATCTCTCCATATCCTTTCTCTCTCTCTCACTCTCTCTCTCTATAGATATATAAAATATATACACAGAGACTTAAAGAGAGGCTCTGCCCCACGTACCCCAGGCCAGGGTTCATTAACCTGTATTTTTCCATTCGTACAAAAGTTTATTAACCTCTATGTATGCACAATGTTTGCAATATAATATATTTACTTATTTTTTTTTTTAGACGGATACTTATGTAAGTTTTTTGGTAAACAATAAACTAAAACTCAATCTATGGTTCCTTCGTATCTACTTTTATCGATCAAGTATATTGACATTTAATACAGTATATTGATTTATGAGTCACTTACCTGTGTAAGGTTTTTGGTAAGCAATTTACAAGTTAATCTCCATTTTCCTTTCTTTTTTCTTTTTTTTTTTATCGATCATTATATATTTATAGAATCCAATATATCGGTTATTTTATTTTATTTTATTTTTTTTTTGGCACAGTTTAAAGTTGTTGGACCTGTTATCGATGAAATAGTTAATAATATGTTTTATCGAACTAATTGTTTATGCAATTAAAGAAAGGAAAAAAAGCTAGTGATTTAATAACTGGTGTATCTCAATTTACATACCAAATTCCGCATATTTAATCACTAGACAGATACTTAGTTTTTTTAGTAAACAGATGAGTTTTTTTTTGGTAAACAATAAACTAAAACTTAATCTATGGTTCCTTCTTATACACCATACTTATCTATTTTTATCGATCAAGTATATTGGACATTTAATACAGTATATTGATTTATGAGTCACTTACCTGTGTAAGGTTTTTGGTAAGCAATTACAATTTAATTTCCATTTTCCTTCTTTAAGAAAAATCTATTTAGCCTATTATACAAAACACACCGAGGACAGCCGAACTACAGAGCCGATAATAACCGAACAGTCCTTATTTTTTTTATTTTTTTTAAAAAAGAAAAATACACATTACACAATCATTTGTAATTAAGTTGTCCAAGTTTTCTAATAATAACCACAGTCCAAATCGTTCGTTAGTAGGTTTTACTTTTCTTCCATAGAGCTGAGAAACACTTAACACTTTGTGCGAGCCCATGTTGTCTCTGTCGATGACCGATTAACACTTAATTACAAAGGACTCCACTATGAGTTAAATCTCCACTTTCCTTTTTAAGATAATTTTTTGTTTTGTTTATCGATCAACTATATTTATAGAATCTAATATATCGTTTTCTTTTTGGTACTGCTTAAAGTCGTTGGATCTGTTATCTAACGCAATGTACGACGAAATAGTTAATAATATGTTTTGTCGAACTAATTGTTTATGCAATTAAAGAAAGGGGAAAAAAAAAAAAAGGTAGTGTTTAACCAGAGATTTAATAACTGTTGTATCTCAATTTACGTATCAAATTCCACATATTTAATCACTTTTCTAATCTAAAACGTACTCAATTTACACACATATTTCCGTCAATTCTTGCAAAGAAGAGATGTAAGTTTTCGGTTAGAAATGTAGAAAGTGCCTATCTTACAAATTGACATGTAAGAAATAAAAGTAAGAATAGCGATTTAAGCGTACATATTAAAACTAGTAATTTAAATGGAACTTATATATTTTTAAACACTTTTTATTAGAGCAAAAGTAATTTTCTCTAGAGATAACTACTGTAAGTTTGCAGTTAAAATTGTAAAAGTCGAAAGTGCGTATCTTAGAGCTTAACATGTAATAAATAAAAGCAAGAATTGCGCTATATACGCATTTATTAAAACTAGTAATTTAACTGGAATTTATATGTTATACATGTTTAAACACTTCTTATTTGGGCAAAAGTAATTTCTCTCTAGAGATAGTTTGCGGAGTTTCGCAGTAATATCTTACTACAGTAGTATTTTTCTGTAGTCTTTTTACAGGAGTAAGTCTAATTCCACCACAGTGGAAAGCTGATCCTACACAGATAATGTAATTTCCAAAAAAAGAAAAAAAAAATCTTCTATCGAATTAATTGTTTGTACAATTAAACAAATTACTTAAAGAAAGGAAAACTTAGTGGAACCAGTAGTCTTTTTATCTCAATTTAGGTACAAAATACCCCTACATTTTTGCAATCTAAGAAGCACTCAATTTACGTACTTAACTCCCCCCCAAAATAGTGATCAGTTTCCAATTTAACTGGTAAATGAATTATTCTATATTTTTGTAATCTAATAAGTATTCAATTTACATATATAGTTCCAATAGAGAATTTAATAAATTAATGGGATTTATACCATAACTAGATAGAAGTAACTTCCTTAGTGAGTAACAGATTGATATTCGCTCCTAGAGTTATGGATATGCAAATGACGAATGATTAGACACAGTAGAGAATGTATTGTGTTAAATGTCTTTGGTCAGGTCAAAATGTAAAATTACTGCACAAAGCAAAGTTGGACTACAATTAAATCTGTCGAATAACCAAGAAAAACAAAGATATACAAAAGAATATATTGCACTAAAACATTCGTAAGTTATCGTATTGTGAATTGGAATAACAGTTTTGCTAGTAATTACCAAGTTCTTTCCTCAACCTTTCTAAATATGTAACAACTTCTTCTGCCAACAACTAATCTAATTTAGGATATTATGCGCTAAAAAACATGTTACTTTTTGATAAAAGAATATTGGAACAAGTTAAACCATTATAAGTTTCTAATCTGGGGAAATGATTGCATTATATCCAAAATCGAAATCTTCTGTTTTGTAGCCATTGTCTAATGTCTATTAGTCCAAGAAAAACACACAGATATACATTAGAATATAAACATATATTGCACTAAAACATTCTTAAGTTATCGCATGGCAATTATTGTGGATTGCAATAACAGTTTTGCTAGTAATTTCCAAGTTCTTTCCTCAACCTATCTAAACATGTAACAACTAAGAAATAAGTTTCTAATCTGGGGAAATTACATCCAAGTTCGAAATCTTTGTTTTGTACCCATTGTCTAACGTCTATTAGTCCAAGAACAACCAAGGAAAACACAGATATACAATAGAATATAACACATATTGCACTAAAAACAGTCTTAAGTTATCGCATGGTAATTATTGTGGATTGCAATGACAGTTTTGCTAGTAATTTCCAAGTTCTTTCCTCAACCTTTCTAAACATGTAACAACTAAGAAATAAGTTTATAATCTGGGGAAATTATATCCAAGTTCGAAATCTTTGTTTTGTACCCATTGTCTAACGTCTATTAGTCCAAGAACAACCAAGAAAAACACAGATATACAATAGAATATAACATATATTGCACTAAAAACAGTCTTAAGTTATCGCATGGTAATTATTGTGGATTGGAATCAGCTTTCCTCAACCTTTTTAAACATTTAAACAACTTGTTCTACTGTCTTACATTCTTAAACAGGCATAGGAAATTATGCCCTAAACAATATGTTACTTTTTAATCGAAGAATATTGGAACAAGTTAAACCAATGTTTGCATAGTATAGGAAATGGGAAATGATTGCATTATATCCAAAGTCGAAATCTTCTGTTTGGAATTTAGACATTTCTACCAACACTAACGTCTATTAGTCCAAGTACAACACAGATATACACAGAATATAATACAGTATATTGCCCTAAAACAGTCTTAAGTTATCGCTTGGCAATTATTGTGCATTGCAATAACAGTTTTGCTAGTAATTTCCAAGTTCTTTCCTCAACCTTTCTAAACATGTATCCCTACAACTTGTTCTACTGTCTTAAATTGTTAAACAGGCATACTGATATTATGCACTTAAAAATATGTTACTTTTTAATCGAAGAATATTGGAACAAGTTAAACCAATGTTTGCATAGTATAGGAAATGGGAAATGATTGCATTATATCCAAATTCGAAATCTTCTGTTTGGAATTTAGACATTTCTACCAACACTAACGTCTACTAGTCCAAGTACAACACAGATATACACAGAATATAATACAGTATATTGCCCTAAAACAGTCTTAAGTTATCGCTTGGCAATGATTGTGCATTGCAATAACAGTTTTTAAACAAACAAAAAATACTGCAAACATACAAGTGTCTGGTCCCCAAACTTGTTGTAATTGGTACCGATTAGAAATATAAATATATTCTATAGTCATTTGGAAGAAATTAGTCAAAATATTCCCCCAAAAAAAAAAATCATTATTAGTTCTGTTTAATGTTTTAACTTGTTTTTATTAGACGGAAATTATAACACAGAAGTATTTTTGCTTAGTCAGATCGCATTCCTACACCTTCTTACGAGCCCTGGCACACACACATACGCGCGCGCGCGCACTACATGCTGTTAAGTGAATAATTGACAGAAATAAAAAAAAATACATGTTTTTCTATTTTTGCAATACAAAAGAAAGGAAATAATTGCAACCATTAAAAGTAAAAATTGATCACCGTTTCTCTATTATTTTTCTCTCATAATACATAGATGTGTACGCTTCTATTATAAATAACACAAACATAATATTTTGTTTAATTACAAAATCCATACCTTATACTATAATCTTGGTAATAGTATACATAATTTACACACACCCACACACACACACACACAACACAAATCTTTTTATGTCTACTGGCAGAGTATGTTTTAACTTAACTAAATTGTCAAAATTTATAGTCAAAATCTAAAGCTAAGTCTTGCATTTCTCTTACTAACCAGCAATGTCTGTTTCTATAAGGAACTAGTTTAAGGCCTACCAAAATTACTGCTTCTAACCGGTTGCACTCAGAAACTTTAACACGACCTCTTATTTCTTTATCGTTCTCCTGTTGTGTTGAAAGCGGTACCTTGTATATTTTTCCTGTGCAAGATTCCATCTTCTCTTATTTGGCAAACGAGTGTCCATTGTAACTTGTTACACCAGTAAATGTTAAAAATGGTTTCTCTCTCGGTAGGTGAGGAAATTATATCCAACCCATTTTTCGGTATTATAATGTAACCATTTTCTTTATTACAATAGGCACTATTTTTTTTTTTTTGTTTTTGTTTTTGTGGTACCCTTTTAGTTCTTGCACTCTTCTTTTTCTGCATATATAAAAGTTCTTTTGTTGTTTACGGGAAACACCAGTTGTGTCCAAAGTTTTGCAATGTGTTTAATATTTTTAAATTCTGTCAACTCGTTTTACACCAGTTGCTTGTATTCCTCTTTCTGTAGTTTTTTCTGTATATAGTCTATCTTCCTTCTTTTTAAATCCACCTAGTTCTAAGTGTCGTTTCTTTACCCATACATGGGAGTTCTATTTCTTTTACTGTATATGGCAATAGCCTACCGGCTCTCTTCCGTTAGACATGGTACCAATCCTGTCTTTTCGATATCTATGGTATGGTATAAAACAAGTGTTCCAGTGTTTTGAGAAATACGCATTTAATGTAACATTTTTGCACAACTAAGTGTCATTTCTTTGCATATGGTACATACATTAGAGGTGGGAGTTCTATTTCTTTTACTGTATATGCCAATAGCGTGTTGGTTATGTTAGCTCTCTTCCGTTAAGACATGAAAAAAAATTACATTATTGGTAGAGACCAATCCTGTCTTTTCGATATCTACACTTCCTGGTATGGTAGAAAAAAGTGTTCCAGTTTTTGAGAAATACGTTTCCCCAACTTTTTTAATGTAACATTTTTGCGCAATCTGTACAATATCTTTGTTTACACAATCTTCTACAATATAATATATAATTAATTGGTAGAGAGTTAAAACGAAATGTCGAAACCACATAATTTATCATTTTTTTTTTTTCTCTGTTCTTGGTATTTTCCGGTAGGGTTAACTGTATACCAGTCAACTTTCGTGTGTTCTTATTCGCCCAATATACATACTGTAACAAATTATTAAATACAAGGCAACAACTGTTCTGTAAAGTGTCTGTTAGCCTTGTCCACATCTTTTGCAAAAAAAAAAACAGAATACATTGGAGCTTGACGGAAATAACCTTTACTACTTTCCAATAGGGATAAACAGTCTTCCAGAGGGTTGTACATATCGTCGGTTGCTTTGTAATAATTTTCCAATACAGTAGTTATAAATTGTAGCTTCTAGTCTTGTAATACCATGTTCTTTGGTAGAAGTAGACGAAAATGTTTCTTTTAATCTTGTATCCGCACAATTTACAAAATCTGTAATATAATTGCCGATTTTCTTATTAACACCCTGTCTTGTTATTTTGACAAATAAACTTATTGCATATTTTAACTGTTGCGATAGAAGTTAACCAAGTTAAACAGTTCTTACACAACTGTTTTATCGCTATCCACAAATTACATTACACTCGTTCTTATACTCTCCTTGGTAGCAAAAGTTAAAGTTATTGGTTAAATAACTACCCATTTCTGTTTTTATTAAATATTCCAGCAAAGTCCTATGTTATATCCAAATCCATTAGGTAGTAATCTTCCTCTTTTAGTCGTTTTAAATAATTCTTGCAATTTTTCCAGCTGATTCTCCAATTTTACATCTGACAACTCGACTTTGTATGGTATACATACTGGGTTGTTATATTTTTTTTTTTTTCCTTCTAATTTCCTTCTAAACAATTAGGTTTTTTCCATTTCCATAGCAGTCTTCCAAAGCACATATTTTAACAAGCATTATATTGTCGCAAAACGGGTCTGTATCTTCCATAGAGCTGAGAAACACTTAACACTTTGTGAGAGCCCATGTTGTATCTGCCGACGAATAAGGACGGGTCGACCATTTTCGGCTCTGTAGTTCGGCTGTCCTCGGAGTGTTTTGTGTAATAGGTTTAGGTTTACACGTAGACAAAATTAGGCAAAGGTTTGGTTCTGGTAAGGTACGCAAAATAAAGATTTAGCCGCAACCGAAAAATGTACAATCCCTGTACATTTTACAGGGGTCTGGTAAACAATTACAAGACTGGTAAACTGGGATTGTGCATATTTCGGTTGCGGCTAAATCTTTATTTTGCGTACCTTACCAGAACCAAACCTTTGCCTAATTTTGTCTACGTGTAAACCTAAACCTATTACACAAAACACCCCGAGGACAGCCGAACTACAGAGCCGAAAATGGTCGACCCGTCCTTATTCGTCGGCAGATACAGCATGGGCTCTCACAAAGTGTTAAGTGTTTCTCAGCTCTATGGAAGATACAGACCCGTTTTGCGACAATATAATGCTTGTTAAAATATGTGCTTTGGAAGACTGCTATGGAGATGGAAAAAACCTAATTGTTTAGAAGGAAAAAAAAAAAAAATAACAACCCAGTATGTATACCATACAAAGTCGAGTTGTCAGATGTAAAATTGGAGAATCAGCTGAAAAAATTGCAAGAATTATTTAAACCGACTAAAAGAGGAAGATTACTACCTAATGGATTTGGATATAACACAGGACTTTGCTGGAATATTTAATAAAACAGAAATGGGTAGTTATTTAACCAATAACTTTAACTTTTGCTACCAAGGAGAGTATAAGAACGAGTGTAATGTAATTTGTGGATAGCGATAAAACAGTTGTGTAAGAACTGTTTAACTTGGTTAACTTCTATCGCAACAGTTAAAATATGCAATAAGTTTATTTGTCAAAATAACAAGTCAGGGTGTTAATAAGAAAATCGGCAATTATATTACAGATTTTGTAAATTGTTCGGATACAAGATTAAAAGAAACATTTTCGTCTACTTCTACCAAAGAACATGGTATTACAAGACTAGAAGCTACAATTTATAACTACTGTATTGGAAAATTATTACAAAGCAACCGACGATATGTACAACCCTCTGGAAGACTGTTTATCCCTATTGGAAAGTAGTAAACGTTATTTCCGTCAAGCTCCAATGTATTCTGTTTCTTTTGCAAAAGATGTGGACAAGGCTAACAGACACTTTACAGAACAGTTGTTGCCTTGTATTTAATAATTTGTTACAGTATGTATATTGGGCGAATAAGAACACACGAAAGTTGACTGGTATACAGTTAAACCTACCGGAAAATACCAAGAACAGAGAAAAAAAAAAATGATAAATTATGTTGTTTCGACATTTCGTTTTAACTCTCTACCAATTAATTATATATTATATTGTAGAAGATTGTGTAAACAAAGATATTGTACAGATTGCGCAAAAATGTTACATTAAAAACGTTGGGGAAACGTATTTCTCAAAAACTGGAACACTTTTTTCTACCATACCAGGAAGTGTAGATATCGAAAAGACAGGATTGGTCTCTACCAATAATGTAATTTTTTTTTCATGTCTTAACGGAAGAGAGCTAACATAACCAACACGCTATTGCCATATACAGTAAAAGAAATAGAACTCCCACCTCTAATGTATGTACCATCTGCAAAGAAACGACACTTAGTTGTGCAAAAATGTTACATTAAATGCGTATTTCTCAAAACACTGGAACACTGTTTTATACCATACCATAGATATCGAAAAGACAGGATTGGTACCATGTCTTACGGAAGAGAGCCGGTAGGCTATTGCCATATACAGTAAAAGAAATAGAACTCCCATGTATGGGTAAAGAAACGACACTTAGAACTAGGTGGATTTAAAAAGAAGGAAGATAGACTATATACAGAAAAAACTACAGAAAGAGGAATACAAGCAACTGGTGTAAAACGAGTTGACAGAATTTAAAAATATTAAACCACATTGCAAAACTTTGGACACAACTGGTGTTTACCGTAAACAACAAAAGAACTTTTATATATGCAGAAAAAGAAGAGTGCAAGAACTAAAAGGGTACCACAAAAACAAAAAAATAGTGCCTATTCTAATAAAGAAAATGGTTACATTATAATACCGAAAAATGGGTTGGATATAATTTCCTCACCTACCGAGAGAAACCATTTTTAACATTTACTGGTGTAACAAGTTACAATGGACACTCGTTTGCCAAAATAGAGAAGATGGAATTTTGCACAGGAAAAATATACAAGGTACCGCTTTCAACACAACAGGAGAACGATAAAGAAATAAGAGGTCGTGTTAAAGTTTCTGAGTGCAACCGGTTAGAAGCAGTAATTTTGGTAGGCCTTAAACTAGTTCCTTATAGAAATAGACATTGCTGGTTAGTAAGAGAAATGCAAGACTTAGCTTTAGATTTTGACTATAAATTTTGACAATTTAGATAAGTTAAAACATACTCTGCCAGTAGACATAAAAAGATTTGTGTTGTGTGTGTGTGTGTGTGTGTGTGTGTAAATTATGTATATTATTACCAAGATTATAGTATAAGGTATGGATTTTGTAATTAAACAAAATATTATGTTTGTGTTATTTATAATAGAACCGTACACATCTATGTATTATGAGAGAAAAATAATAGAGATAACGGTGATCAATTTTTACTTTTAATGGTTGCAATTATTTCCTTTCTTTTGTATTGCAAAAATAGAAAAACATGTATTTTTTTTTATTTCTGTCAATTATTCACTTAACAGCATGTAGTGCGCGCGTGCGCGTATGTGTGTGTGTGTGCCAGGGCTCGTAAGAAGGTGTAGGAATGCGATCTGACTAAGCAAAAATACTTCTGTGTTATAATTTCCGTCTAATAAAAACAAGTTAAAACATTAAACAGAACTAATAATGATTTTTTTTTTTTTTTTGGGGGGAATATTTTGACTAATTTCTTCCAAATGACTATAGAATATATTTATATTTCTAATCGGTACCAATTACAACAAGTTTGGGGACCAGACACTTGTATGTTTGCAGTATTTTTTGTTTGTTTAAAAACTGTTATTGCAATGCACAATAATTGCCAAGCGATAACTTAAGACTGTTTTAGGGCAATATACTGTATTATATTCTGTGTATATCTGTGTTGTACTTGGACTAATAGACGTTAGTGTTGGTAGAAATGTCTAAATTCCAAACAGAAGATTTCGAATTTGGATATAATGCAATCATTTCCCATTTCCTATACTATGCAAACATTGGTTTAACTTGTTCCAATATTCTTCGATTAAAAAGTAACATATTTTTTAGTGCATAATATCAGTATGCCTGTTTAACAATTTAAGACAGTAGAACAAGTTGTAGGGATACATGTTTAGAAAGGTTGAGGAAAGAACTTGGAAATTACTAGCAAAACTGTTATTGCAATGCACAATAATTGCCAAGCGATAACTTAAGACTGTTTTAGGGCAATATACTGTATTATATTCTGTGTATATCTGTGTTGTACTTGGACTAATAGACGTTAGTGTTGGTAGAAATGTCTAAATTCCAACAGAAGATTTCGAATTTGGATATAATGCAATCATTTCCCATTTCCTATACTATGCAAACATTGGTTTAACTTGTTCCAATATTCTTTGATTAAAAAGTAACATATTGTTTAGGGCATAATATCAGTATGCCTGTTTAAGAATGTAAGACAGTAGAACAAGTTGTTTACATGTTTAAAAAGGTTGAGGAAAGCTGATTCCAATCCACAATAATTACCATGCGATAACTTAAGACTGTTTTTAGTGCAATATATGTTATATTCTATTGTATATCTGTGTTTTTCTTGGACTAATAGACGTTAGACAATGGGTACAAAACAAAGATTTCGAACTTGGATATAATTTCCCCAGATTAGAAACTTATTTCTTAGCTGTTACATGTTTAGAAAGGTTGAGGAAAGAACTTGGAAATTACTAGCAAAACTGTTATTGCAATCCACAATAATTGCCATGCGATAACTTAAGAATGTTTTAGTGCAATATATGTTTATATTCTATTGTATATCTGTGTTTTTCTTGGACTAATAGACATTAGACAATGGCTACAAAACAGAAGATTTCGAATTTGGATATAATGCAATCATTTCCCCAGATTAGAAACTTATAATGGTTTAACTTGTTCCAATATTCTTTTATTAAAAAGTAACATGTTTTTTAGCGCATAATATCCTATGCCTGTTTAAGAATGTAAGATGGCAGAAGAAGTTGTTACATATTTAGAAAGGTTGAGGAAGAACTTGGAAATTACTAGCAAAACTGTTATTCCAATTCACAATACGATAACTTACGAATGTTTTAGTGCAATATATTCTTTTGTATATCTTTGTTTTTCTTGGTTATTCGACAGATTTAATTGTAGTCCAACTTTGCTTTGTGCAGTGATTTTACATTTTGACCTGACCAAAGACATTTAACACAATACATTCTCTACTGTCTAATCATTCGTCATTTGCACATCCATAACTCTAGGAGCGAATATCAATCTGTTACTCACTAAGGAAGTTACTTCTATCTAGTTATGGTATAAATCCCATTAATTTATTAAATTCTCTATTGGAATTATATATGTAAATTGAATACTTATTAGATTACAAAAATATAGAATAATTCATTTACCAGTTAAATTGGAAACTGATCACTATTTTGGGGGAGTTAAGTACGTAAATTGAGTGCTTCTTAGATTGCAAAAATGTAGGGGAATTTTGTACCTAAATTGAGATAAAAAGACTACTGGTTCCACTAAGTTTTCCTTTCTTTAAGTAATTTGTTTAATTGTACAAACAATTAATTCGATAGAAGATTTTTTTTTTTTTTTTGGAAATTACATTATCTGTGTAGGATCAGCTTTCCACTGTGGTAGAATTAGACTTACTCCTGTAAAAAGACTACAGAAAAATACTACTGTAGTAGATATTACTGCGAAACTCCGCAAACTATCTCTAGAGAGAAATTACTTTTGCTCAAATAAGAAGTGTTTAAACATGTATAACATATAAATTCCAGTTAAATTACTAGTTTTAATAAATGCGTATATACCGCAATTCTTGCTTTTATTTCTTACATGTTAAGCTCTAAGATACGCACTTTCGACTTTTACAATTTTAACTGCAAACTTACAGTAGTTATCTCTAGAGAAAATTACTTTTGCTCTAATAAAAAGTGTTTAAAAATATATAAGTTCCATTTAAATTACTAGTTTTAATATGTACGCATAAATCGCTATTCTTACTTTTATTTCTTACATGTCAATTTGTAAGAAAGGCACTTTCTACATTTCTAACCGAAAACTTACATCTCTTCTTTGCAAGAATTGACGGAAATATGTGTGTAAATTGAGTACGTTTTAGATTAGAAAAGTGATTAAATATGTGGAATTTGATACGTAAATTGAGATACAACAGTTATTAAATCTCTGGTTAAACACTAGCTTTTTTTTTTTCCCCTTTCTTTAATTGCATAAACAATTAGTTCGACAAAACATATTATTAACTATTTCGTCGTACATTGCGTTAGATAACAGATCCAACGACTTTAAGCAGTACCAAAAAGAAAACGATATATTAGATTCTATAAATATAGTTGATCGATAAACAAAACAAAAAATTATCTTAAAAAGGAAAGTGGAGATTTAACTCATAGTGGAGTCCTTTGTAATTAAGTGTTAATCGGTCATCGGCAGAGACAACATGGGCTCGCACAAAGTGTTAAGTGTTTCTCAGCTCTATGGAAGAAAAGTAAAACCTACTAACGAACGATTTGGACTGTGGTTATTATTAGAAAACTTGGACAACTTAATTACAAATGATTGTATATTGTGTATGTGTTTAAAAAAAAAAAAAAAATAAGGACTGTTCGGTTATTATCGGCTCTGTAGTTCGGCTGTCCTCGGTGTGTTTTGTATAATAGGTTAAATAGATTTTTCTTAAAGAAGGAAAATGGAAATTAAATTGTAATTGCTTACCAAAAACCTTACACAGGTAAGTGACTCATAAATCAATATACTGTATTAAATGTCCAATATACTTGATCGATAAAAATAGATAAGTATGGTGTATAAGAAGGAACCATAGATTAAGTTTTAGTTTATTGTTTACCAAAAAAAAACTCATCTGTTTACCAAAAAAACTAAGTATCTGTCTAGTGATTAAATATGCGGAATTTGGTATGTAAATTGAAATACATCAGTTATTAAATCACTAGCTTTTTTTCCTTTCTTTAATTGCATAAACAATTAGTTCGATAAAACATATTATTAACTATTTCGTCGATAACAGGTCCAACAACTTTAAACTGTGCCAAAAAAAAAAAAAACAATAACCGTTATATTGGATTCTATAAATATATAATGAGCGATAAAAAAAAAAAAAAAGAAAGGAAAATGGAGATTTACATTGTAATTGCTTACCAAAAACCTTACACAGGTAAGTGACTCATAAATCATGTATACTGTATTAAATGTCAATATACATGTGATCGATAAAAATAGATAAGAAGGAACCATAGATTAAGTTTTAGTTTATTGTTTACCAAAAAAAAAAAAAAAAAAAAAAAAAACTTACATAAGTATTTGTCAATAAATAAATAAAATAAAATAAAAAAATATATTATAATTAGGAATTACATCGCAAACATTGTGCACACATAGAGGTTAATAAACTTTTGTACGAATGGAAAAATACAGGTTAATGAACCCTGGCCTGGGGTACGTGGGGCAGAGCCTCTCTTTAAGTCTCTGTGTATATATTTTATATATCTATAGAGAGAGAGAGAGAGAGAGAGAGAAAGGATATGAGAGAGATGAGGGAGAAGTATGTGGGTGAGGTATAAGGATCTAAAGAAAACTACTATTGCCAAGTTACCACTATAGCTGAGTGGTGTAAGTGATGGACTTGGATGACGAAGGTTGTGAGATCGCTTTTGCTGACCTCAGCAAAAAAAAAAATTAATTTTTATTATTTCTTCGCCTACAGGAAAAGGGGAGGGGGAGGGGTGGGGGAAAAGTTGGGAATAGGTTGGGGGAGGGGAGGGGGGTCATTTGGTGGGAGAGGGTAACTAGGCGGTGAGGGGGTGTTGGATCATGGACAGGGAGGTGGAAGGTAGAAGGGCGAGAAGGGGGTAGGTGAGGGAGCAAAAATCTGTCCTGGAACCGGCAAACATATACTACTTGTGTAGTTGATATACTAAGTTTAAAGAAAATCGTTGGAGCCATTTTTGAAAAAATCGCAAAAAAGTAAAAAAAAAAAAATCAAACAAGTAAAGTGGTACTTCCGGTTGAAGAATTTTGACAGATGACCCACTTTCAGATGCCATTGGTGATACCTAAGCGGAATAGCAAGTTTCAACTTTCTACGGTTTTTCGTTTTTGAGCTCTGCTGTTCACACACACACCAGAGACCATTTGCTAAAAACCACTTTTTTGGACTCAGGGGACCTCAAAACGGATATTTCCGGTGAAAACTCTATATCGAAAATTTGACACGATTACAATACTTCCTCTTACTAGGAGTAAGAGAAAGTAATAAAAAGTAATTCAGGACCAATGTTTAGGAATGTTAAGTCATAATAATAAAAGTTAATCTTTACGATTATAGGAAGTTTATTTGGAACATTTTTCCTGGTAAAGTCATTTAAAGGAGCTTCAGGTGGGAGGGGTGAGATTATGTTTTCCTCTAAAGTGCTATCATAGATGATTATACAATTCTACCACGTGTAAAACAAAGTTAATTAGAAATAAATTGATTGCCAAAATTCCGAGTTTCAAGAAAATTAGTATAAACCGGAAGTGCGTTTTTATTGAACAGTTTTTTTTTTTTTTTCAGTTTTCTCTTAACTTCCGATTAACCGATTCCCTTCATATTTGGAATTCTAACAATTTTTACTTTCTCTTACTCCTAAATAAGAGGAAAGTATTGTAATCGTGTCAAATTTTCGATATCGAGTTTTCACCAGAAATAAACGTTTTGAGATCAGTTGTATCCAAAAAAAAAAAATCTGGTGTGAAACACTCACACAACTTTCTCTTACTCCAGTTCTCAAAATGATAATTGACAAATTTTATAGTTTGTGTACCAAATTTAATGAAATTCGTCGAAAACTGAAAAAACTGTTCAGTAAAAGCGCACTTCCGGTTTACTAATTTTCTTGAAACTCGGAATTTCAGCCATCTATTTATTTCTAACTAATTATGTTTGGATGATAGAATTGTATAATGAACTAGGATACCACTTTGGTATAAAATCTAGGAACCCCACCCCTCCCCTAAAAGTGCTCTTAAAAGAAATTTCCCAGAGAAATGTTTTAGATAAAAGTTGTAGATCTTTGCATGTTTAGTTTATATACGAAGTTTAAAAAAAAAATCGTCAGAGCCATTTTTGAGAAAATTGCGAAAAATTGAATAAATCATTTAGTAAAGTGGTAAAGTAAACGCACTTTCGGTTATCCGATTGTTTTCAAACTCAGAATTTCAACAACATATTTAATTCTAATTAACATTATTTAGATGGCAGAATTGTCTAATAAACTCAAATAGCACTTTAGATGGAAACCTAACCCCACCCCTCCCCCAAAAGTGCCCTTCAATGCATTTTTCCGGAGAAATGTTTCAAATAAAAGTTGTAGCTCTTTGTATGTGTGGTTGATGTTTAAAGTTTAAAGAAAATCGTCGGAGCCATTTTTGAGAAAATCGCAAAAAATCCAACTAGTAAAGTGGTACTTCCGGTTGAGGAATTGTTACAGATAACGTACAGTCAGATCCCATGGTGACCTCTAAACGGAATATCAAATTTCAACTTTCTACGAATTTTCGTTTTTGAGCTGTGCTGTTCACATACATACATATATACACACACACACACACACACACACACACACACACGCACGAACACAGACCATTTGCTAAAAACCACTTTTTTGGACTCAGGGGACCTCAAAACGGATATTTCCGGTGAAAACTCTATATCGAAAATTTGACACGATTACAATACTTCCTCTTACTAGGAGTAAGAGAAAGTAATAAAAAGTAATTCAGGACCAATGTTTAGGAATGTTAAGTCATAATAATAAAAGTTAATCTTTACGATTATAGGAAGTTTATTTGGAACATTTTTCCTGGTAAAGTCATTTAAAGGAGCTTCAGGTGGGAGGGGTGAGATTATGTTTTCCTCTAAAGTGCTATCATAGATGATTATACAATTCTACCACGTGTAAAACAAAGTTAATTAGAAATAAATTGATTGCCAAAATTCCGAGTTTCAAGAAAATTAGTATAAACCGGAAGTGCGTTTTTATTGAACAGTTTTTTTTTTTTTTTCAGTTTTCTCTTAACTTCCGATTAACCGATTCCCTTCATATTTGGAATTCTAACAATTTTTACTTTCTCTTACTCCTAAATAAGAGGAAAGTATTGTAATCGTGTCAAATTTTCGATATCGAGTTTTCACCAGAAATAAACGTTTTGAGATCAGTTGTATCCAAAAAAAAAAAATCTGGTGTGAAACACTCACACAACTTTCTCTTACTCCATTTCTCAAAATGATAATTGACAAATTTTATAGTTTGTGTAAACAAATTTAATGAAATTCGTCGAAAACTGCAAAAAAAAACTGTTCAGTAAAAGCGCACTTCCGGTTTACTAATTTTCTTGAAACTCGGAATTTCAGCCATCTATTTATTTCTAACTAATTATGTTTGGATGATAGAATTGTATAATGAACTAGGATACCACTTTGGTATAATGAACTTAGGACCCCCCCTCCCCTAAAAGTGCCCTTAAAAGAAATTTCCCAGAGAAATGTTTTTTATAAAAGTTGTAGATCTTTGCATGTTTAGTTTATATACGAAGTTTCAAAAAAATCGTCAAAGCCATTTTTGAGAAAATTGCGAAAAAGTGAATAAATCATTTAGTAAAGTGGTAACGTAAACGCACTTCCGGTTATCCGATTTATCAAACTCAGAATTTCAGCAACATATTTAATTCTAATTAACATTATTTAGATGGCAGAATTGTCTAATAAACTGAAATAGCACTTTAGATGGATACCTAACCCCACCCCTCCCCCAAAAGTGCCCTTCAATGCATTTTCCCGGAGAAATGTTTTTAATAAAAGTTGTAGCTCTTTGGATTTTGGTTGATGTTTAAAGTTTTAAAAAGAAAATCGTCGTGCCCTGTTTGATGAAAAGCGCAACAAGTAAAACATTCCGACTAGTAAAGTGGTACTTCCGGTTGAGGAATATTGACACATAACACACCGTCAGATCCCATGGTGATACCTAAACGTAATATCAAGTTTGAACTTTCTACGATTTTTCGTTTTTGAGCTATGCTGTTCACATACATACACACACACAGCCACACACACACACACACACACACACAACAGACCATTCGCCAAAAACCACTTTTTTGGACTCAGGGGACCTCAAAACGGATATTTCCGGTGAAAACTCGATATCGAAATTTGACACGATTGCAATACTTCCTCTTACTAGGAGTAAGAGAAAGTAAAAAAGTAAAAAAGTGGTTTTGACAAAAGTGTGTGCGTGTGTATGTATGTAGCTATGTGTGTATGCCTAAAAAGTTCAAACTTGATATACCGTTTAGGTTATCATCATGGAATCCGACAGTAGATTATCTGTCAAAATTCCTCAACCGGAAGTACCACTTTACTAGATGGTTTTTTTTTAACTTTTTTGCAATTTTCTCAAAAATGGCTCCGACGATTTTCTTAAAAAAACTTGCTATATCTACTACACATACAAAGAGAGCTACAACTTTTATTTGAAACTTTTCTTCGGGAAAATTCATTTAAGGGTACTTTTGGGGAAGAGGAGAAGTTAGATTTTTCCTCTAAAGTGCTTTTTCAGTTTTCTATACAATGCTGTTATCTAAATAATGTTAGTTAGAATTAAATATGTTGGTGAAATTCCGAGTTTGAATAATATCGTATGAGCGGAAGTGCGTTTTTTTTGAAAAATATTTTTCAGTTTTATACTATTTTCTCTAAAATGGCTTTTACGATTTTATTTAAACTAGGATTGTAAAAACTACACATATAAAGAGCTACAACTTTTATTAGAAACATTTCTCCCGATAAAGTCACTTAAGAGGGTATTTGGGGGAAGGAGTGGGGTTATGTTTGCTCTAAAGTGCTATCATAGTTGATTATACAAATTCTACCATCTAAACAAAATTAATTAGAAATAAATAGATGGCCAAAATTCGGTGTTTCAAGAAAATTAGTAAACCGGAAGTGCGTTTTTACTGAACAGTTTTTTTTTTCAGTTTTTGAAGAATTTCATTAGATTTTATACACAAACTATAAAATTTGTCAATTATAATTTTGAGAATTGGAATAAGAGAAAGTTGTGTGAGTGTTTCACACCAGATTTTTTTTTTGTATACATAGGAGTAAAAATTTCATTGTGTTGTGCGTGAAAGAATAAGAGAATTTGAGAGAATAGCAGAGAGAGAGAGAATAACACTTCTCTACGTTATTTATTGTTAGTTTAAATTCCACACACTTTAAAATTCTAGTTCAAGAGCCAAAAGTTTCATAAACAGGGAAGTATTTGCTATTACTTCCCACTTGCTGCAGTAAAGGCAACTGCAGTTATATTGAGGGGTTGTTGAAGGAGAGAAATGGTCTGGTTAGAATAAATTAACAGAATATGGTTAACACTGTATAATATGATAAGTGGCAACATGAGTGCCTGGACTTTACACTTGAAATGATAGAGTATGGTAGAATGGTAAAGGATAATGACACGTAGTGATTGGCTGTATGGACTCAGTAGTATGAACTGTTCCCTGTTCTCTCTCCAGTCGCTGTATTTATGTGGTTTCTCCCACTCTAATCCGAGAGAGTGGTCCTATCATTTTGTCTCTCTTTCTCTGCTACGAATACTCTCTTTGGATACTATTACACAGTGATCAAGTTAAATTCAAGAAAAAGAGTATTTCACATTAAAATAAATACGTCTATTGTGAGAAGTCAAAAAACTGAAAATATGAATCTGTTAAAGAATCCAACGATTGAAATGATTAGCGGAAGATTGATGATGTCATAGGAATGTATAGGAATGGATAGAATGACTGGTTAGCGTTATGATAACCAAAACTGACACTTAATGGATAATTTGGTTTACTAACTATAAAGTTTATTTTTTTTAAACCGCAGTAAGCGAAAGTTATGAGTGTATCACAACAGATTTTTTTATGTGAGAAATATCAGGCTGCGAATTACATAAATTACGATTTGTATGGGGTATTTTTGTCCCCAATCTGCCTATTATAAACTGAGAGAGTTGGGCATTTATTTACATAAAGAATGGTTTCTATTTTAATTTGAAGCCGTAAGTATTAAATGAACACATGTTTTTATTTTTAATTTTTTTTTTTTTTTTTTTTTTTTTTTTTTTTTTTTTTTTTTTTTTTTTTTTTTTTTTTTTTTTTTTTTTTTTTTTTTTTTTTTTTTTTATTTGGCATTGGGTTTACTACCATACAGCCACTACTATTTTAAACAGATTTCTCTTTCCTTTAAAATTTTAAGTTGCTTTTTGTTATAAAACTGTCTAAAGCTTTGTAAGTGACAGATATATTAAGTATTATTACATTGAAATTAAATGGAGAGTCCAATATGTCGTATAATTGATCAAATAGTAGTTTTCTGTGAATGTTGTACCTTGAACACGTCATAAATACATGCTGGATGTCGTCTACCACGTGGCAACTTTCGCACATTTCGGTTCTTCTTTTCCCTATCCTATGTAAGTATTTCCCACATATCGCATGACCTGACCGCAACCTACTCATTATTCTTACTACTTTTCTAGTTACGTCGATTTGCTGAAACCATGGCAGTTTGCCTACATATGGATTGCATTGCTTGTAAATTAATCCTTTACTGGATGCTGTGTATTCAGCTTGCCAGTCATCTCTTATCATTTTCCTTATTAGTATTTTTATATCATTGTGCGGGACTAAATAATTGGATGTCAAATTTTCTTCGCTGGCCTCTCTAGCCAATTTGTCTGCCATTTCATTTCCGCTGATGCCCACGTGACCTTTCAGCCAGATTAGCTTCACTATTTTATTTTCATCTTCCAAATCATTTACTAGCTTTACTATTTCGTATTTTAATATAGTGTCATTCGAGCTGTATCCTGGATTGGTTAATTTATCTATTATACTTTTACAGTCAGTGAATATTGCAAACTTTGAATGAGGTACTGTCTTTGCATACTTTAGGGCTTCTAAAATTGCTATTGACTCAGCTGTGTAATTAGAAGAAGGTTGTAATAATTTAATTTTTTTATTTGAATTCGCATTTGGTATATAAAAAGCAGCCCCTGTATGCGAACCTGTTTTCGAACCGTCAGTATATATAGTGTAAAATTCAGGGTACCTTTCTCGTACATCTGAGTTAAACACAGCGTTAATCAGTTGGGTCGGAACGTTGTTGTAATCTGGCATGTAATCTGTTTCTATTGCTTTTGTTATTAATTTGTAACTGTACTGAAATATAGGTGCCCTGTCATATCTATATATTGTGCTTTGAAAGTTGGATAAATTTATAAAACTATCGACTATTAACGGGGTAGATTTTTTCTTCCAGTAAGCATATGTTAATACTATTTGTGTGATGTGTGCAATCTTCCTCGATACTAACGGGGAGTAAGTCATGGTTTTTAGTACATATCTGTTTGCCAGCATCTTTCTTCTCAAGTGAAGTGGTTGTTCTCGAGTTTCTGCTCTCATTATATCGAGTGGTGTACTGTTTAAATATCCAACAGCGATTCGGAGACATTTGTTCTGGATTTTGGTCAATTCTTCTAACTTCGCTTTACTAGCATTATTATAAAATATGCTGCCAAAATCAAAAACAGACCTGATCGTTGCTTTGTAGAAGAGTAAGCATATAGACGGATCTGCACCCCAGTTGTTCTTGCATATCATTCGTAAAATATTAATGAATTTTTCACATTTTTCTATAGCATTATCTATGTGGGAATTCCATTTCAGTTTACGATCTAGATATAAGCCTAGAAACCTAACTCTGTCTTTACAAGGGATTGTGGTATCACCTAGGGTTACTGTGTTACCGACTCCAAAAGATCTTCTTTTTGAGAAAGGGCAGACTACCGATTTCTCTTGGGAGATACATAACCCGTTGTGGGTTCCCCACTCGAGAACTGTCCTCATTGAGACATCTAATGCTTCTATACAGTTTTCTATTGTTTTTTGAGATGTAAAGATGCAAATATCATCAGCAAATTGAATTAATTTAGAAGGGAGATGGATTTTATCTTGAAGTTCGTTAACATAAATTATATATAGGAGACCGCTTAATATTCCTCCTTGGGCTAATCCAAGTTTACACATTTTAGGGCCTACCAACTGGTTATTAATTCTTAGAAAATTTTTTCTAGCTGAATATAATTTTATTATTTTAGTTGTAAATTCTGAAGGGAGACCAATTTTATGCATTTTTGTTGCTAGTATCGGGAACTGTACATTATCATAAGCTCCCCTTATGTCGAGAAATAAACTCATTAGTATGCGGTTTTTGGTAAAGGATTCATCTATTTCACTGATTAGTAAGGTGTGGCAGTCCTGTATGGATTTACTTTTTCTGCACCCATATTGGGAGGAAGAAAGAAGGGAGTTATATTCTAGAAACCATTCTAATCTGGCCTTTATCATTCTCTCAAACGTTTTTAGAATGCAAGACGAAAGAGAAATGGGCCTGTAAGAATTACTGTTTGCATGCGATTTTCCTGGTTTGAGGATAGGTATAACTACATATAATGACCATTCTTCAGGAAATTCCCCAGAAGACCAAAATTTATTGAAAATGTCTAGAAGTAGTTTCTTAGCATTATCTGGTAATTTATTAATCATGGGATAATGGATATTGTCTATTCCCGGCGCAGAGTTACTACTTCTTTTAATTGCTTGGGTTAATTCAGCGAATGTAAAAGGGTCATTTAATATGTTACTGTTTCTTATGTCCTCATTTATATCAATCGGTATTTCGTTTGGCACAAAAGGAGGGCACAGTTTATTGTGGAAGTCGTCCACCCATTCATCATCTATATTTGTAGGAGGATTAGATGTTGATTTTCTATTTTTGAGCTTTTTAAGCGTATCCCAGATATGCCCAATATTAGAGTTTCTACTCAATCCGTCACAATATTGTTTCCAGGAGTTCCTCTTAGCTTCTTTAATTACCCTTTTTGCTACGGCTGCAGCTCTTTGATAATTAATATAATTTTCGTAATTACCCATTTGTCTCAATTTTTTAAAAGTCTCTTTTCTATGCCTAATTACGTTGTTGCATTCTGAATTCCACCAAAATTTACGGTACTTTGGGTTGATATGTTGTTTATATTTGGGTATTGCAGGCTCACTAGCTCTATTCATATTGTTTATGAAGTTATTATAACTATATGGTGAATCTGAATTTAATTGTTCCTGAGTATAAAACAGCATCAATGAGTTAAACACCTCCCAATTGGCATTTTTAATATTCCATTTTTTAATCGGACTGAGATGTAGATGATTTGCATTTATGAGCTCGGCAGTTATTAAAATAGGAATATGGTTACTACCCATGGGGTCATTTAAAGTGTGCCAGTTGAAATATATTGCAATATCTGGAGACACTAATGTTACATCAATTGCTGATTTGTTAGTTTGCCGAATGTTATTAATTAAAGTGGGTGACCCATCATTCATTACTATTAAGTTACATTTATCTATTGCATTTAACAGTTCCTTGCCTTTTTTATTTGAATTTGTACAGCCGAACAATTTGTGATGCGAATTAAAATCCCCACCAATGAGGCACGGGTAATGAATACTGTTGAAAAACATCTCCCATTGTTGAGAGTTTATGTTATTATCAGGTGGACTATAAACCGCTGTTACTGACATATATTTGTTATTATATAATATTTCAATACTTACTGCATTTATATTATTTAATTTACTTAAATTCTTACAAACTCTATATGGTAAAGTTTTCTTAATTATTATTGCAACTCCCGCTTTACCGTCAGCTCTATCTTGTCGAATTAAATTGTACCCTGGAAATGTAATAATTGAACCAGGTCGGAACCAGGTTTCTGAAATAAGAGCTACATCTATATTTTTCCTGTCTAACATGATTTCAATACTACCTTTATTTGAAACAGCTGAACGTGCGTTCCACTGTAAAATATTTATTGGCATATCTACTCTAGGATTCCCATACTTTCTACTCTTTCCTTTATTTCCGTTAGAACGTCGCTGCGTGATTGGACCTCTACTCCAGTTATACTATTTATTACAGTAAAAATTATATCACACAATTTATTCAAATTTATTGATGTTTGTCTAGGTCTAATGTTTTGATACCGAGGAGGGATTATACTGTATTGGTTCTATTTTATGAAAATCTGTATTGTAACGCTTTAATAGGGCACTATGTTCCTCCATTATTTTTTCTGGAGGGGTAACAGGTCTGGCTCTTTTAGGGGGAACTCTATTTGATGGTCTTAATTCAGGAAATGTCGATTTATTATTAATTTCAGGGGGTTTCATAAGTACTACATTTCTGAAACTTTTTCCATTTATTTTCTCATGTGCTTCAGAGTACGATAGATTTTCGTCAGCCATAATTGATCTTATAATTTTCTGTTTAGAGAATTCTGGGCATTTACTTCTTTCTAACGCTGAATGGGGACCTCCACAGTGAACACACTTATTTGCAATTTGCAGAGTGCAGTTTTTTCCTTCATGACCTTCCCCACATTTTGGGCATCTTACAGAACTCTTACAATTTTTACTAATATGTCCATATCTCAAACAGTTATAACATTGCGGATTTCTTCGTATGTATGGCTCCACTGGACATCTTACGTAGTGAATTGAGACGTATTCAGGTAACGACAAACCCCTAAACGTTAATAGAACTGTTTGAGTTGGTATTAATTGCACTCCATTTTCAGAAACGACCTTCCTAGACAACCTTTTTGCCCCAATTACACATAAGTGTTCGAGATTTGTTGGTCGTATATTTTGAATTATTTCTTCCTCAGAAAGGTCATGATACACTCCTCTAATTATCCCCTGCTTCTCCAAAAGGAATTTTGGTGCATATGCTATCATATTTTTTGCTTTAATAGCCTCTGAATTGATTAATATATTGGCACTAGGCCCGTCCGACATTTCAACCTTAATTCGATTTTTCCCTATTTTCTTAACATTTCTAATACTTCTGTGAATGTTTGAATGTTTATCATACAGAAGGTTTCCCAGGGCCATTGGGTGCATTCTGCCCAAACCATTCCCTTCACCCTTACTTTCCAAAAATACGTAAAAAGGTCCCTTATCGAAATTGTCATATAATCTGATTGTATTTTCCATACTTTCATTACTTTGCTTATTTACTTTGTTTACAGTAATACTATCCTCACCATTTACATTATTTACAGAGTTTTCCTCCTCCATTTTATGCTCTTCAACTTTATCAGGCGGAATTTTCCGCCCGTCACTTGTAGAATTCATTTAACAAAAACGAAAATAACACAGAAAAATTAAATTTAATAATAGCACACAACAGTGAAAAAAAAAAAATTTATAAAAAAATTTATAATTTTCTTCAATATAAGAAAAACAGAAAGAAAAATTTATACTGAATATTATAAGATTATTATAAAATTCTGTTATTTTTAATTGAACTTGCAGTGGTGACAATTCACGTGTAAAGTACCTAATTGAATTTACTGACCAGACTGCTAATCTTTTAATAGTTTTATTCGCTCTCACAGTTATAGATAAACAAGTTTTTATTTTTAAATAATAAAAGCCAAATACTTGGAAAAAAAAAATATATTAATTAACTATATCTGTGTATAACATTAATTAAAAAACTATTTCATACAAAAAATATATTGCTGTCACTGTAAAAACATTAATTATAATATGATTCCTCTGAAAGGAGATCTGTTTGTCAGCCGTGTTGTAGAGGCTATATTTTTTCATAGCATTTTATTTATTATTAATCTCTTCTGAAATTTAAAATATGAATAAAAATAAAAATATAAAAACAAAGTAATTATTTATTCCATTTTATGTTTAAAAAAAAAAAAAATTATATTTAGGTTGAATGGAGAGGAAAGTTGAATGACCGGTAGAGTGCACTGCATGTGCCCTAGTTACATTCATAGCTAGTTCATTATCTTCTAACACAAATTGACTTGTTTATCATTTCGTTACAAAAAACAGCTGATCGCCAAGACATCTTGTATAGATACTGAACATATTATGGGTATATTGCATTTTATTTTAGATATCGTTTCTTAAAAATGCTTGCAACTTTTTTTTTTTTTTTTATCCATTTTTTTCAAAAATTGCAGAAGTAAGAGAAAAAAGCCGGATCAAATATGAGTGTAAAACACTCATCCAGCTTCGATTATATAATCGCTCAACTTTGTTGAATTTTGTTTGTTCAACTAATTGATTTTACCAAGTGTTATAACATTTAATTATCCTAGATTTTATATTATATCATGGAACCCTTAATAGATTAAGGGAATAAAATAGATTTTCGAGATAAGGGTTAACGTTTCCATTATAGTTTTCATAATCTTCATCAGTAACCAATAATCTTACTTACTTACTTAACTGGCTCTACAGTCCAAGGTGAACTTTGGCCTCCCTTACAATAACAACCAATATACAATAACATTAAATAATAAATATAACTGAAACGTAAATAATAAAAGCGGAATACTTTTCAATAGAGTAATAGTATCCCAAGAGAGTATTTGTAGCAGTGAAAGAGAGACAAAATGCCAGGACCATTCTCACGGACTAGAGTGGAAGAAACCACATAAATACAGCAATGTGACACAGTTATAGGACAGTTCATACAATTGAGGTCACTCGCCAGTCACTACTACGTGTCATTACCCTTTTTCACTCTACTATACTGTATCATTTCAAGTGTAAAAGTCCAGGCACTCAGTGTCACTTATCATATTTATACAGTGTTAACCATATCTTGTTAGACCACTTATCTCCTTCAACAACCCCGATGATGTAAAGTATCCAAATAGAGTATTCGTAGCAGAGAAAGAGAGACAAAATGCCAGGACCACTCTCTCGGACTAGAGTAGGAGAAACCACATAAATACAGTGAGGACACAAATATTGGACAATTCATACAACTAAGGTCACTCGCCAGTCACTACTACATGTCATTACCCTTTTCCACTCTACCATACTCTATCATTTCAAGTGTAAAGTCCAGGCAGCCAATGTCACTTATCATAATATACAGTGTTAACCATATCTTGTTAATTCATTCAAACCAGATCATTTCTCTCCTTTAACAACCCCATTATATTGGTGGCAGGGTTTTAGAATCCCACGTTTCGTTCAGCTTCAACATTTTCGATGAAAAAAGGTAAGTCTTCATTTTTTGCAATTTTACATATTTACGTATTTGCATTTTATTTTTAATATTTAATCGTACATTTATTTCTATTTGTTATTTATAGACTTTTTTTTTCTTTTTATGAAAAGAGCCGATATTATCACAATACTAAAACAACACAATCTCTCAATAGGCGGTAATTTAATAGTACTAAAAGAATGCTTAGCGAAAATTAATAATATGACTACTTATACAATTGACGGGCAGCAAATAATCTGCCGATGAGGCAATCACTTATCTTTTTTGAATAAGTGTAATACTCCAAATCCCGTGAACATAAGAAATCTACAAATGATTAATAACTTAACGGTATTTGATGGATCGCACAATACTGATGTTACGAGCTTCATTGACCAACTCAATAATTACAGCGTCACTTATTATATTATAGAGTGTTAACCATATTTACTTAATTCATTTAAACCAGACCATTTTCTCTCCTTCAACATGATGTAACAGGATCCAAAGAGCGTATTCGTAGCAGAGAAAGAGAGACAAAATGCCAGGACCACTCTCTCGGACTAGAGTGGGAGAAAGCACATAAATACTGCGACAGGACACAGATATAGGACAGTTCATACAACTGAGGTCACTCGCCAGTCACTACTACGTGTCATTACCCTTTTCCACTCTTACCATACTCTATCATTTCAAGTGTAAAGTCCAGGCAGTCAGTGTTACTTATCATATTATACAGTGTTAACCATATCTTGTTAATTCATTCAAACCAGACCATTTCTCTCCTTCAACAACCTCAATATAACGCATCACGTTTATTTGAAGCATTGTTTGGGAAAACTGAAATTTTTTGAGAGTGCTGTCAGTAAGGTTTAAATTTAAACTGCCGTTACAATGTTTGTTGGTTGAGACACGAGGGCATTGCCACACAATTATACTCATATATACATATATATAACCATTTTTTTATGGCCAGCATTAATCTTTGTAACCGTTCCTCACTAGAATTTTGTTATGAGTGAGCTGAGAAATTTCATTTGCCAAAATTCAATTTTCCAAGACATAATGTCAAATAAAAGTAACAACAGGAGCACAGTTAATTAGCATATGTGTACCTAATATGCGTAGTTTAAAGGAAGTCGGGGATATGATAGTACAATCTCAGACATTGTCCAATATTATGTACCCATCCATGTACGGTTCCTTCAATTTATTAGAGTAATATTTTGAACAATTTTTATATCATTTCAATATTCATTTAGAACTTTTAAAATAGCAATAATAATATTAAAAAAAGAGATTAATGTCGGAATAATGGGAATAATGAAATTCAATCAATAGGAGACAACATTCACATTTACCCCAAGAGTATAATCATTTTGTGAAAACAAGGGAGAAATGTATGGGAAAGAGTGGGGTAAGAGGACTCTTCAAGGCGGAACATACAAAGCAGTTTAAGTCGTAAATTTGTTTGGGAATGAAGTTCAAATTCCACTTACAAAGGACTTAGACTTAACAGTTTGCAAAGTTCCGGCTGTATTTTACTTAATACTCCTTTGGAGAGTGTTCTACTCTGTTCTCAATACGTTTAAATATCATCAGATTTCAGTCTGGCCCAGCCACAAAACTGCACCCCTCCCCCTTCGCTGCCATTCTTGTACAGTCTAATCTTCCACCATTTTAAACTAGTGCTCTAAAAGTGGGCTCACAAGAGGGTTTTAAAAAGCAAAACGTTGATGTGAAACAATCACCGGAATTTCATTTACTGCAACAACTACAAACAGAATTGAAAGATTTGCTTCAAACTTAAAAATTTTTTTTATTGAAATTTAATTATGAATTTGAATGCATTTGTAGACAAAAAATGGTAATTCTATAACGATAATTAATTGCAGTTTGTTTAAAAAAAAAAATCTGAAAAATTGATAAATCTACCATGAATCACTCACACACTTTCTCTTACTGTAGTTAATACAATTCTATTTGATAAATTTCCTTTAAACTTGGAATTTTTACTACAGTTTTATCATTTGTTTTTTACAAGGAAAACTGATTTATGTATGTAATTCCTCTTGCCATTTTAAAATTAGGCTAACTCCGATTTAAATATTGGATAAATATGTCCAAAAATTATAGGTTTACGTGCACAGAGTATCAAGAGAATAAAGCCGTTTTAAAATCACAAGAAAAGAGCCTATTCCATAAAGACGCATTTTCGAGTAAATCGATTTTCTTCGAACTTGCGATTTAATGTAACCTTGTATTATATGGAGGTAACTGAAACGTATATTGTATTGATATGGATTCTTTAGAGGACAATTTAATGTTTTACTACTCCAAAAATCCCCAAAATCAATTTTCATAATTAAAAGCGATAGATCTATAATTGTCTACCCTCTAGGAAACTAGGGAGGGAGTGGTTGGGCCAAGGCCCAAGCACTCAGAACCATGGGTAAATTTCTTAGCATCTTCCAGATGGAGATATACGCAATTGGAAGATGGGTTCAATTCAACCTCAGTAGGAGATATAGTAATAAGGAGATGATATCCTTTCCAACAGCCAGGCAGCCATTAGAGCACTGAGCGGTTTTGTCATCAGACCTAAAATTGTTTGAAAATGCCTAGATAAACTTAATGACTTAGGCAGAAGGAATAAAGTTACCATCTGGTGGGTGCCAGGACATGTTGGCATTGAAGGGAATAAGATGACCGACGCTGTACCCCCACTTTTAGGGCCTGAAACTTTTCTGAGGGGGTGGTCAACGGCAGTTTCTCTTGGTAAAGAGATCTCAACTCTGGAACTCCCTTCCCAGACTGCGGTAGGCTAATATCTGCCTGGGAAATTATAACCAACGGAGATCGGAGGCCTGTATCGGCCATAGTAAGAACAAACTCAACGTTCAGACGGGTTTCCTCGCGGGACATTGTCGTCTTAAGAGGATATCTGACGAAGCTAGGTTTGAAGAGAGCACATGCAGATTCTGTGGGGAAATGGTGGAAACTTCATTACATCTCCTAACGGACTGCGAAGCCTAACCTGGGTAGTTACCAGGAAGAGGAGGGGAATATACCCTCCCTAGAGGCCGCCATTTATTAGGATTCTTTAAAGTTATGAATGAAAACATGATTCTTATAAGAAATTTCAAAATGATAATATTATAACGGTTCTTTGATTGAATAAGAAGAAAAGTACTATTTTATTATAAATTTTACTTCTCATTAATTACAGATCTTGGCTCGAACTGTCCTCCACCAGTAGAGATATATTTCTTTGGTCATAAGGTACAATTGGCAGGAAAAAGCATGTGTATGCATCTCCTGGAGTAAAATTTATAATAAAATAGTACTTTTGTTCTTATTCAATCAAAAAACCGTTATAATATCATTTAGAAATTTCTTATAAGAATCATGTTTTCATTTATAACTTCTAAAATGTCTCTCACAGAAAAAAAACCTTTCAAGTAAATTTGTCTTTGCAAAAAATAGAGGAATCTATTTCTTAAATAAAAACCACACCTCCCCATTTGAAAAAATGAAGTTGGTGCCTGTATCTCGCTTCTGGAAGCACCAAAACAAATTTGCAAATTAAATTTGAATTGTCAACAAAAAACTACTACGGGGACACGTATTTTTTAGTTTTTTTTCTAGCTATCTTAGTTTCCGAGAAAAAGTCGTTATCCATATACCTTGGGACGCCCTGTATATATGACTAGCGTGGACGCAAAATTTGAAGAAAACGTTGGAGAAATCATTTTTGAGAAAATTGCATTTTTCTTATTTGCGATTTTTCGGTTTGTACGATATTTTACTCAAAAACACACACACACTATACTCGTCTTCGGTAAAAACATTTTTCAGGGAACTCAAAAATGTATATTTCCAACTTAAATTTAATCCAATCTTAGTAGTAAGTAAAAGGGACAAAAACAAAACATTCAGCCAAAGTGTCACATCCGGTTAAGAGATCATAATTATTATTAATTAAGTATGAAAATGAAACATAAGTATAACATTAAACGTTACAGATTCCAGTAGAATCTTCCAAAAAAAATCAGTTTACCCAAGAACTAGGTAAACTGCCATATAAATCAATTTTAAGTTCAAGCATACATATATCATAAATAAGGACTGTCAAACTAGAAATTTCAGACAAAATTTATGCGACAAACGTGTTTTTAATATTTTCTGGGGGAAAGGATACATTGTGTATTAAAAATTGTTTGTTATTAAACTTAAACATTGAAAACAAAAAAAATGACGATTCAAATTTATTTTATTTATATATATATATATATATCTCTCGTATATATATAATAATTAATATTTACAAATAAGTAGATATAAAATTTATATTCATGAATTAACACGATGTACATAACTTCACAAAAAAAGAACATAATAATATATATCTGACAGGAGCTTTATTTTATAAAAATGAAGTTCTGAGAAGTAAATAAATTACTTGCGGTTTAGAAATGCATTTATTTTACTACCACTGACAATATAATTATTCGGGGAAAAAACTAAAATTAAAGAGGGGATTAGAAAAAAAAATAAGTTGTTCAATTATGAAGGTTAAGTTCTTTTTATTTATATACATATATCTATATAAGATCTAAATATATCTATCTATTAGATATATCTAAATATATAATATATATATATATATATTATTCCAATATTGTATAATTGACTTTATTTATATATTTACTGCATTTCCACGAATTCTCTTATTACTGGTAAAAAGTATTAGTGTCAAAATTTCGATATCGAATTCTCACCGGAAATACAAGTTTTGAGATCGCCAAACTAGGAAAAGAAAAAAAATTTAGTTTAGCGAATTCAATTTAGGTACTAAAAAGTAATTTTTTTTAAATGAAGGTTTTTGTAAAAATCTATCAATCAAAAGTGTTTTTCGAAAGCAGATCCAATGATTTTTTATTGAACTTCATATCCCATAAATACTGATCACATATTTTTACTTTCTTTTACTCCTAGTAAAAAGGAAGTATTGTAATCGTGTCAAATTTTCGAAATCGAATTTCCACCGGAAATATCCGTTTTGAGGTTCCCTGAGTCCAAAAAAGTGGTATTTAGCAAATGGTCTTTGTGTGTGTATCACGTATGTGAACAGCATAGCTCAAAAACGAAAAGTCAAAAATCAAAAATGGGATCTGACAGTAGGTCATCGGCCAAACTTCCTCAACCGGAAGTACCAGGGAGAATGGTTTTTTCCCTCCACTTTTTTGCAATTATCTCAAAAAATAGCTCCAACGATTTTCTTTAAACTTGGCATATCAACTAAAAATACAAAGATCTACAACTTTTATTTAAAACATTTCTCTGGAAAAATTCATTTTAGGCACTTTTTGGGGGGACGGGGTGGGGTTTGGTTTTCCTCTAAAGTGCTATTTCAGTTTATTATACAATTCTGTCATCTAAATAGTATTAATTAGAATTAAATGTGTTGTTGAAATTCCGAGTTTGAAAAAAAATCGGATGACCGAAATTGCGTTTTTACTGAAATGTATTTTACAGTTTTCTGGTATTTTCAAGAAATGACGGCTCCAACGATTTTCGTTAAACTAGGTATGTGAACTATACATATAAAGAGCTATAACTTTTATTGGAAACATTTCTCCTGATAATGTTATTCAAGAGGGCTTTTGGGGGAGGGGTGGGGGTTATGTTTTTCTCTAAAGTGCTATCGTAGTTGATTATACAATTCTATCATCCAAACAAAATTAATTCGAAATAAATAGATGGCCAAAATTCTGAGTAGCAAGAAAATTAGTAAACCGGAAGTGCGTTTTTATTGAACAGTTTTTTTCAGTTTTCGACGAATTTCATTAATTTGGTACACTAACTATAAAATTTGTCAATTATAATTTTGACAACTGGAGTAAGAGAAAGTTGTGTGAGTGTTTCCCACCAGATTTTTTTTTTTTGAACAAATTCTCGGCGAAATTTTTTTTTTTTATTTATTTTTTTTTTTTTTATTTTTTTTTTGAGGCATCTGGAGTAATAGCAGCTGTTAAGCTTATCTACAACCACCTATATAATTATTAATATATATGAGACAAATTGCTAGATATTTTAATAAAACAATCGGGTAACCGGTAGTGCGATTTTTTTTTGTAATTTTCCTTGAAAACGGTTGCAACGATTTTCTTTAAACTTGGAATGATGCTTGCTTACTGTATAGATGGAAGCGTATCGCTTTTATTTGAAATATTTTTTTGAAAAAGTCTATTTTTAGCGGAGTGTTAGGGGATCAACATTAATTTAATTGTTATTAACAAATACATGGATAGTTAGAATAGAATAGAATAAATGCATGTTTTTGTTTATCAAGAAAGCACGTAAACTATAATACACTCACTATCTCTTTGTGACGGTTTTATAATTATACGTGAAGAATATAGGTAAGTATGTTATCAGTTAGTTAGTACGAACACTAGATAATTTTAACCGTTATAATAATTTTATAATTAGGGAAAATATTCGTATTTATATGTTAATCAATTGAAAATTATGTTTTAATTAATTTATTGAAAGTTTATTCATTATATTTGTATACTAGCAGGATGAAAAACTTTCGGCCATGTATGAAATGCCCAAGTTAAAGAGGAAAAATGTGATTTATTTCGTCTTTTTTACTAAAAAATCTGGTGTGAAACACTCACACAACTTTCTCTTACTCCATTTCTCAAAATGATAATTGACAAATTTTATAGTTGTGTACCAAATTTAATGAAATTTCGTCGAAAACTGAAAAAACTGTTCAGTAAAAGCGCACTTCCGGTTTACTAATTTTCTTGAACTCGGAATTTCAGCCATCTATTTATTTCTAACTAATTATGTTTGGATGATAGAATTGTATAATGAACTAGGATAGCACTTTGATGAAAATCTAACCCCACCCCTCCCAAAAGTGCTCTTAAAAGAAATTTCCCAGAGAAATGTTTTAGATAAAAGTTGTAGATCTTTGCATGTTTAGTTTATATACGAAGTTTCAAAAAAATCGTCGGAGCCATTTTTGAGAAAATTGCGAAAAAGTGAATAAATCATTTAGTAAAGTGGTAAAGTAAACGCACTTCCGGTTATCCGATTTTTTTCAAACTCGGAATTTCAACAACATATTTAATTCTAATTAACATTATTTAGATGACAGAATTGTCTAATAACTGAATATAGCACTTTATATGGAAACCTAACCCCACCCCTCCCCCAAAAGTGCCCTTCAATGCATTTTTTCCGGAGAAATGTTTCAAATAAAAGTTGTAGCTCTTTGTATGTGTGGTTGATGTTTAAAGTTTAAAGAAAATCGTCGGAGCCATTTTTGAGAAAATCGCAAAAAAGTAAAAAATCCAACTAGTAAAGTGGTACTTCCGGTTGAGGAATTTTGACAGATAACGTACATCAGATCCCATGGTGATACCTAAACGAATATCAAGTTTCAACTTTCTACGAATTTTTCGTTTTTGAGCTGTGCTGTTCACATACATACATACATACAACACACACACACACACACACAAACCATTTGCTAAAAACCACTTTTTTTGACTCAGGGGACCTCAAAGCGGATATTTCCAGTGAAAACTCGATATCGAAAATTGGACAGGATTACAATACTTCCTCTTACTAGGAGTAAGAGAAAGTAAAAATATTCACCTTTGGATTACAAAGTATCAGCTGTTGAAGAAATTTTAGCTTTTCACGCATTGAAACACCATTTTACTTTTTAACTCTGAAGCTTGCATGAACAAACTTTTAACAAAAATTTTAACTGATGGCAATATAATCAAGGTGCAATCAAAATTAAATATTCTTGAAAAATGTCCACTTAATTTTTAATCTTTCTCAGTTGGCAACCCTTGCCTAATTTAATCGACTTTAGAAGGAGATAAATTAGAGTGAGGAGGGGGTTTTTGAGAGAAATAAGCTAGAATGAATGCTGAACACTGTATAATAAAATAGAGACACAAAACTGCCAGGACATTACACCAATAATAGAAAAGAGTTAGCGAGAGATTTAGTGTGAGTGAAGAGAAAGGTAGTAATTGGGTGCTGACACGTTGTAATTGTTGTATAAACTGTTCTAAAGACTGTCCCTTATAGGGCTAGCGCAGCTGTATATATACAGTCTCCCACTTTAGTCTGGCCTAAGTAGCGAGTGAGATTCTCAATTTTGTCTCTCTCTCTGCTTTGGATCCCTTTACACCTAACGTCTAACACCAAATTAGGTGTCGTGGACATGGGCGGAATCACCTACATTACTATTATTAACATTTTTTAAACGAATATAAAATTTAGCAGTTATACCCGGGTCTCGTAATGGGGACCTCCTAGTTACAAGAGTTCATGCTCATAATCACTATACCAACAATATTTACTTTGTTGTGGTGGTTGGTTCTGCAGAGCTAGAAAGCATCAGAGACATTTTCCGTGGTAGCCTGCTTCATTTTGTGGTCATCGACCGGTTTCGGGCGTTCCCCATCTTCAGGATGCGTTTTTCAGACAGTGTGACAACACAGACTTGCACAGAGCAAACTTAGTTTACACACTGTAGATGGGCGAACGCCCGAAACCGGTCGATGACCACAAAATGAAGCAGGCTACCACGGAAAATGTCTCTAATATTTACTTTGGTAGGAGTTTTACTGCATGACAAGGAACTATGGCAATCAGTAGTAGTTTAATGGAGAATAAATAAGATCCATGTACAATCTGTATAATGAGGTTCCAATTAGCAAGTCAACTCAAAAGATCAGCTGAAGAAATTTAGCTTACATTGCTGCGTAGCAGCTTGCACACCTTTGTTATGGCCAACTAATGAAACTAACTGACTCACTTGAACACTCACACGGGAAAATGTTCTTTGGAAGGAATAAGACCAAATTCCAAATTTTTTTTTTTTTGTTTAGAGCGCAGAGTGTTCATACGAAGATTTGCCGGAGAAAGTATTCCAAAGAGTTTGGTGTCTCTAGTTAAACAAGAAAATGGTTCTTCACAAAGTTGTTTGAAAATGTTTTGAGTGGACAAAATTTTGAGGTTTTTCTTTACCTAAGATTTAAGAAGTAGTGGACAAGTGGTTCACATAATATTTTCGAATATCAGGAGGAGTTTACTAGAAATAAGATCTGTAAACATTTTTTAGGAGAATTATATCATCGCAAAATCCTAAAAGTAGTGTAAGGGTGTTGTGAGGAGATGCTTGGTTGTTTGATTTGATGAATGATAAACACCTTAAGATGGTTAAGATATGTAATTGACATAAATATATTGACTGACTGCCAAGGACTTTACACTAACTGAACTGAACTGAACTGACAAACTGACGTGGCTAAGAAGATATGAACGGAGCGATGTTAAACTGATGTGTAAATCAACAGAATTCTATCTGAATGAATGATGTCAGATTGCCTATCTCTCATATATATATATATACACTGGCCGAGCCTCTCCTTTCTTTGCGAGAGGGGCTGTTTCTCTCCGCTAGAGTGGATGAGTGGTGGGGGTTCACTATCCCTACAAGTAGTCACCCCAATTATCAGATTTGAACCCAATAGTGTTACTATGAGACGAACTGGACAGAAGAATAGGACAGTGTACCAGCCAACCTCTGTAAACAACTTTGGGACTGTAATGGGATCCAAATCATTAAAGATTTTATAGGATACGAAGAGCGAAGAAGCAGCGTTATTAGTTGAATCAAACATTAGTTACTCCCCACCTAGGCCAGACTAGGAGGGAGGGAGAATTCTATTCGTATATATAGAGTTATAGCAGAACAGTTCAGGACAGTTTGTACAACAGTACATCCAGTCAGCAACCAATCTATTTACTTTCTAATTATTCAACCAGTCTGTCTCTCACTTTATTATTCTCTCGCTACCTAACTTCTATTTAACTGTAATATCCTTGCAGTTTGTGTTCCTATTTATTTACAATATTCAGCGTATCATCTATTTTATTTCTATCTCATTCCTAAATTCAATTCTCACTAATTCTCTCCTACTCATATCTATTTATAGTACATACTGAAAACACGATAGAACGAAATTAAATCTGATATTCTACTGAAACGCGGCTAAAATGAATGTCTAAAATCTATATATGGCGATAATATTAAAACTGGTTATAATTAAACCAATCAAAAATATAAATAGAACATCATGTATGTTATTAATGAAGTGTAATGAATATTTATAAAGGAATATTAAATTTCTTATTTACTTTAGATTGAAATCAATAAATTTTAATGATAAACAAGCATTTTGGAGTTATTTTGAAAAGTAAGGAAGGGGTGACCAGCTTCAAAAACTTTCTGTCGATAATGTTTATGTACACGCACACACACATATATACACTTTTATTGGAAACATTTGACCCAATAAATTGATTTTTGATGGTTTTCTGGGTAGAAAATACAAAGTTTAAAGTTTTAAGAAAAATAATCAAATTTATAAAATTTGGAAATTCGTAAAAAAAAAAAAAAAAGTGACGTTACTTTGTTACTAATTTTTGCTGAGTTTCATTCTGGCTGATGCCATTCAGATAGATTACTTACGAGTATATTATTAATCAGTTGGAATAAAGCTACAAGATCCAAAATTCATTTAAATGTGAAAATATAATCAACCAGGACAACTAAATATAATTAACATACCTAATTCAAAAACAAATTAAAAATTAACTATAAAAAAATTTTTTTTATTAATTTGGTGATTTGTAGTATAATTATTCTATGGTAATGCAAATATAATTATAAGGTTCAACAGGTTGAGGTCATTTCATGTCCGTTTCCTTTCATTATCTAGTTTCCTGTCCAAAACCTCAGATCTATTCCTGTCACCACAGTAGGTTGTACAAAAAAAAAAGAATTTCTATTAAAATACTGCGAGGTATTATTTTTACAACATTTTCTTACTGCTTTTAAAAAAGAAGATACTGCGATATTGACAAATTTTCGACACCTACAATGGAGGTTTTAGTCAAAATCGAACAATTAGAATACCACTTCATTGAATAAATATTTCTGTTTCTTCAGTTTTTTTTGGCTTAAAGCATTATTTTGCTACAAATGGATTTTCTAAAAATAACTTTTTTTCGGATTGAGGAGGCCTCAAACACGTTTTTCCTGGTGAAAATTTGTTATCAAAAATTTGAAACGATTTTTTTTCTTTTCCCCCACTCTCACGGCAAAGATTTTTATTTTCAGTGCAGTAAAGAGTCTCACAAATGAAATATATTAGTAATGCGGCCAGTTAGAGCTGTTCCATAAAGTCTGAGCACTTAGAATATATAAGAAGAAGTCCGATGGAGCTAAGTAACAAACTTGAAGCAAAGCCCAACAAAACTTCAACCTAACACAAAACTAACAGGCAGCAGTCAGTCTCGCCCACACATTAGCAGTTACGTCACAACACAACCTACTTACTTTCTATTCGCTCCCCGTACTCATAGCATTTTATTTTAAACTGAATTTTTTACTTCTTTCTCATTTACTCGACTCGGCTATGTTTCTTATTTTATCAAATTAGTAATTGTTAATAAAATACAAAATATTAATGGAATTTTATATGTGATTTGTTTCATCAATTGCAATAATTCAATGTTAAGATACTTTTAAAAAACAGATGTGAATGAGATTGTTTACAAAAGAAAATACACAAAAAAGATAAATCGCTCAAAGATTAAACTTTGGAATCAATCTCTGGGAATCACCAGTCTGAGTGATCTAAGACTGAATGTTTATTAATGCCACATATTGGGGGAGCCCTGACCTCAATACCATGGACTGAGTCATAGTCACAACTTAAGAGACAGAGAGAATGCCTGCCTTTACATTCCATTCTAAACAGCCTTAATAGAGTCTTTATTGTGGACAGCTCGCAATTTTCCCCCTGGAAATTCTGCGTAATTTGCTCGAAGATTGGGCTAAGAAGATTTTCTTTTTCATTTTATTTCATTTTTTTTATTTTTTATTTTTTTCTTAAGCATATTCGTGTTCGTTCCTATATAAAAGATCTATTTCATTTCAAACTGGTGAGTTTTATCTCCTATTTTTAACTGTACCAGCATTTATGGCAGGGTTACTAATGGAAACAACAAAGCATCTGATTCAGAAAAGTTATATATATGTCTTCTTTGGAATGTAGTAGCAACAAATATTTAAGATATGCAATCATGTTAATACTCTTTCCCACTCTCTCTATATATATACATAGATATTTACTGATATGATACATTCATATGATTTTAACTGGTGTTAATAAAAATTATACATAAAATGACTTTAGTTTCTTTAAACTTCTAATTCTACTGATTTCACCTAACATAAGTATAGAGTTAATGGGGGGGGGGGGGAGAATAACACTTATCCTGCAGGTAGTAATCCCCTAGATTACACTGAAGAAAGCCGCCTAGTAAAATTGAACCAACTCCATGTAACATGTGAAATGTAATGCCACAAATTCTGTCAGAACTACATTAAAAATTTATTGTTTCGAAAAAATGTTACAACTAGTAACAGTAGTAATGTTACGCTCAAAGACTGAAAATGCTCATTGAGCGACAAAAAAAAAGCTCACAACGCGTTGTGGTCACTGTAAAACATCCACATCGCGAAATTCATGTTATGGCTCTCATGAAATCCGCTCACGACGCGTTTACGGCGTGTCACAGAAAGACCATATAGCGAAATTCGTATCGTGGCTATCATGCTATACGACCACAACGCATTGTGGTAATGAAGAAAAGCCATGACGCGTTCAGAGCACTAGTTGGTGTAACCATATCACGACGGACCGGTTGTAACTTGTCGGCTTGAGTATAACGACGTATTAAAACTTCAGGAGAGTTGTTTAGTCATTTCTTGTCTGTTTCTGTGGGTGAACGTATATCAGCGCTAATCATGACCAATAAAAAAAAGAAGTGTTTTATGATAAATTACGTGAGTTTTGTGGAAAGAAGCACTGATCGCAGTTTTATCATGAGTACAGAAAAATATGAAATGTTACTTAATGAAACAAAACAGTCTTAGCTTCTTAAAAAAAAAACAACCAGTCTCTATCTTCAAAGCAGTATCGTTGTCTTAAACAATATGATGTCTTGAAAAATTGGTGACACTGAAAAGTTGGTTGAAGTTGGAGTAGAATAGCACAAGTTCAAAAATCCGTTACTCTGCAAAACAATGAACATGGTACTAATATGGTTCCATAAGCGTCATGGCTTTTCTTCATTGCCCGAATGCGTTGTGGTCGTATTTCGCTATGTGGTCTTTCGGTGATTGCCGCAAAGCGTCGTGAGCGTTTTCATAAGAGCCATAACACGAATTTTGCGATGTGGATGTTTTACAGTGACCACAACGCGTTATGAGCAGTTTTTTCGCTCAATGAGCATTTTCGGTCTTTAAGCGTAACAGTAATATTTATTAGCAAAAAATATTATATAAAAGAAAATACTGTAACCAATTCTACAAACATATATGACAACCGTCCAGTCAGTTGAGCTCTAGTTTGATAAGTAAACTCTATAAAGATATTAATATATATATTACACATAGCTGCAGATAATATGTTTCTAATTCTATGCTGATAAAATTATACATGAAATACTTTAAAAATAAAAAGGGTAAAAAATAAAAACATAAATAAAAATAAAGGAATACAATCTAACAATAACTTTATAATAGAATAATAAGGAAATAAAATATTCGTTTTGGTTAGTGGTTCCGCAGAGCTGGAAAGCATCAGAGAGACATTTTTCGTGATAGCCTGCTTCATTTTGTGGTCATCGACCGGTTTCACGCGTTCGCCCATCTTCAGGATGCGTTTGTAACACAGACTTGCACAGAACACTTGAGCTACACAAGAGGTTACACACTCGGGTGTGTAAACTGAATCTGCTCTGTGCAAGTCTATTATCACACTGTCTGACAAAAACGCATCCTGAAGATGGACGAACACCCGAAACCGGTCGATGACCACAAAAAGAAGCAGGCTATCATGGAAAATGTCTCTAATAAAATATTCTATTGATAAATAGAAGTTAATAAAATATTGACCCAGAAAAAAATGCCTAGACTAGTCGAAATTGAACTCCCTAAACTAGAAAACGCCAGTAATTGTAACCCGCTTTCACATACACGAATAACCACTTCCAGTCCGGAGCCGTTTAACAAACTTATTGCTAGATTGAATTCTAATTGAGATGTGCCAAAACATGCAACCCTGAATTCGGACAAAACGGGGCATATGGCAAGAAAATGGTAAGTGTCCTCTTCCTGCTCACTCCTATTACATAAACTACAATTATAGTTCATATTTTGCATCTAGGGCCTATAATTAAGATTAAGGAGCTCCCCAAGAATTTTAAAAATATATTGCATCATCTCCTGACCATTATTAATCATTTATGTAATCGACATTATGATTCAGAGTTTTGTACAATAAATGGGTAGGATTACTGATGCATACACAATAAGTAGTTCCCCTTTTTGACATTGTACAATACTTCTGAGGAGCTTCTGGGTCTGATAATAAGCATTTAAACAGTCGATATGCAGGTGCAAGGACCACTGGCCAAATGTTACAAATAAATGTAATATGTTTTATATCCTATGCAGTTAGCTGTAATGTGATAACAAGAAGGAGTGATAACAGAAATATATAATTTTTAATTATAAAAATTATAACTAGTGGTGCCAGCCAGACGCTATTATTCAATACAATATCTGCGGTCAGTGCACGGTCAAAGGGACCGCCCGCCAAAGACACACCGCTTTCACAAGGGTCAACAAATCACTCAAAAGACCGACCATCTGGCTGCAGTCCTTTGATAACTACCATCACCTGTCGCCACACCTGTTCACCGACCTATTCAAGACCTAGGGTCAACACACGGCAATAAACAAACACTCAAGACCGACCACCTGGCTACAGTCCTTTGATAACCGCCAACACCTGTTCAAGACCTAGGGTCAACACACGGCAAGAGATGTTTGAGTGTGACCCGTAATTACAAGACTTGACAATGTGTGGTGATGGCAATATAAGGTCTATCTCTACAGGAAGTGAGGAGGATTATTCTTCAGTATTTCATCAGCGTAACATCAAGATTCTACGAGTGACATAATTCATACATCGGAGTGCGTCCCTATCTAAGTATTTAACGATATATTATTTATCAATCATTATAGTTGGTGCATTCTAGTTACAATTTAAATCATTTTAAATTAATTGTAGTTTATCTTTTCAAACGTTTAAATTATTGTTAAAATATACATATATCTATTTTCGTAAATTCGTAATTCATATTCCGAATAACACATCTCTAAAAAATCTCTAACTAACTCCCAACTATACATCGCATCACAACACCTCACCAAGACATCTGAACCCATTACATTGCATTCCAAGTTTAAAGGAAAAACATTATGAGTCGTTTTACAAGTGAAAATTCAAGAAAACTGAAAAACTTCTTCTGTAAAAAATCGCAGTTTTCTGATAAACCGACTTTCTTCAAAGTTGGTATTCCACCGATTAATATTCTCTGTCGGTGGTAGAACCACACATTGTTCTAAAGTGGTAATTTAGAGGAAAGCTTAACCACTACTGTTCTCCCAGAACCTCCCCCCCCCCAAATTTCCCGGGAAATTATTACAATTGAATTCTCTTACTAGGGATAAGAGAAAGTAAAATGAGAGTGACACAACTGGGAGAAAAATATAGTAGAAATGTTATGCAGGAAGATTTTTCCGGTTAAGGTGTTAGTTGATCTTGATTCTCCACTTCTGGAAGTCAGAATTGGAGGAAATGGAGATTGGCTTGAAGATAGCGAATAGCCAAGACGGCAAAGGATTACGGGAAAGGATAGCCGAGGAAAGGAGGCGAAGAGGAAGGTGTAGGTGTTGGGATATTTGGGAGGTTAGCCATGTATGCTGTGTGTAAAAGAGAAGTAAGCATGCTCCTCTACATGAGCAAAAAAGAAAGTGCCTTGGAAAACCAGGAAATAGAGAAAGGCAACACATTATTTAAGGATGAGATAGTAAGTAAGTGAAGGGGAAGGATGCCCTTATTCAAATAAATAAGAATATATATACATACATATAAATATATATATATATTTTATAATATACACTCAACCGCAAAAAAAAGGATACATATTTTTCTATATACATAAAACTACAATACTTGAAAATAGAAATTGAAAAAGATGTGGCTTTCTGGTCTAGGTCTGACATCGTAATGATTTTTTTTTTAAATTCCATATTGTTATTAATTTTATCGTTAAATTACTTTAGTCGCTTAACTTTAAAAACAGAAAAATGATCATTTCTTTTAAAGATGCTGTATACTAGGTGGCAGAATGTTTAGAAAATCTATTACTTTCTACGATTCATCAAGAAATCGTACAATTTAGGAAAACTGGGGAATACGATAGGAGACCCGGAAATGGTCCTAGAAGAGTCACAACAGATTGAGGTGGCGATTTCTTTCGCCCTCAATTCTACTTCTCGGTTTCTTACAGCTACAGAGTTCAAGGTTAACTTATTACAAGTTCGGATAGTCACTGTGAGCTCTACTGTTCGAAGACGGTTGCGAGAAGAAGGTTTCAACATGGTATCATTGCCACATACTAATACCAGGAATCATCGTGTAAGCAGGTTAGCTTTTCCCATTCGGCATCTCTGTGTGACACTAGAGAATTGGGGCGGAGGCTGTTCTCTTTACAAATGAATCAAGGATTTGGCCTATATACTACAGACGAAAGGAGGCGTCAAATTCGTATGTGGTAAAAGCGCTTCTTTCAATCCACTACTAGCGGAAATTTTCTCTTTTCCAACGGCAATCTATTATGGTGTGGGTGGGATAACTTTGGAAACCGAGTTAATTGTTGTCCCAGATATGTTGAAGAAGTTCTTCTGGAGGCAGTCATAGCGTTTGCTCTATTTATCAGGGATAGTTTCAAGCTAATGCATGATAATGCCAGACCACAGACAACTAGAGTTGTCCACCCGCTTCTTGGGAGAATTAGGTATAAATGTGTACTGGCCTGGATGTTTTCCAGTCTTAAAATCCTATAGAACATTTTTGGGATATGCTCAAGAGTCGTGTTGGAGTTTCTGATTTGCCTCCCACTAATCTGCAACAGCTTCGCATTGTCCTACAAGAAGACCATTCAAAACCTGATTACATCGATGCCCCGCCGCATCAGGGCCCTTTAGTATTGCCCGAAGAGGGCAATAACTAAATGGTGAGAAAAATTAAAAAAGTTAACAAAATTGAGCAAAAAAAAAAAAATTTTTTAATTTTTTCGTTCTTTATTATTATTATTATTATTATTATTATTATTATTATTATTATTATTATTATTTACTTTCTCTTACTCCCAGTAAGAGGAAGTATTGTAATCGTGTCAAATTTTCGATATCGAGTTTTCACCGGAAATAACCATTCTGAGGTCCCCAGAGTCAAAAAAAATGGTTATTAGAAAATGCTCTTTGTGTGTGTCTGTATGTGAACAGCATGGCTCAAATACAAAAAATCGTAGAAAGTTCAAAACTTGATATTCCGTTTAGGTATCATAATCGGATCCGATAGTAGGTTATCTGTTAAAATTCCTCAACCGGAAATACCACTTTTTTTTTTTTTTTTTACTTTTTTGCAATTTTCTCAAAAATGGCTCCGACGATTTTCTTTAAACTTGTTATTTACAGCTCCTTTTTTTATTTTTTTACAATACTCCAACTCAAGAGTTAATGTAAGAAATTAACACAACAAGATATTATTTATCTAGCGAATTGTATTTTAAAAAAAATAGATCGTCGCAATAAATATTATTTATTAATAAAAAAAAAAACTAAGTGTTCCAATATACTTTTTATGGCAATGCACAACTAAATAAAAAAACTTCGTGAGGAACTTCATACTTGATTGATTTTCTTCCAAAAATAAAACTGAAGAAAGAAAGATAATAGGTAATCCTATACTTAGTTACCAGGGTAACCATACCTGGTTGCATATCACAAGCGGAAAGTGTATAGTTCTCTATAATTAAAGTATGGGATTTATGTTTCAATTGGCCATGCTACTTAATGGGTTTGATTTCCGGATATATTAGACTTTAGTTTCTATCCCATTTTGGTACAAAGACATAAAAAATGTTTAGGAATAGAAATCAGTTGTTACTTCATTCAATATAGCGACGTAATGAATGAATAATAGATCATACTTATAAACAAATAATTATTTACCTTCTTAAGAATGGAACTTGTGATTAATGTTAAAAAAAAAGAAGAGAAATCTTTAGATTCTCTCAAAGACGAGGGAGGGAGGGAAATAACTGGTTTAATATACATATATTGGATAACATTAGCGGAAGTGTAATTTGTCTGTATAGTAAGCTAATGTTTTCTGTATACGGTACCCAGTTAAAAAAAAAAAGAAAAAAAAGTAGAGGTTACAAAGGCCAAATAGTGGTTATCTTAAAGAAATTGCGTAAACTAAGCGCAGCAATGGGCACTAAAACACGCGGGGGGAGGGGGGAGGAGGGAAGAGTGGCCAGTATTTTGAGGTCACAACAAATATGCCGCAGTTCAAACTATTATAATGATGAACAACATCAACAACAACTGTGTAGTGAAGAAGTACGATGTGTGGTGTTTAGAAAACGTTTCCATGACAATAGCTCTCTATAAATAATACTTCCTTATTTAGATCTCCCTCTATCTCTCTCGTTAGTTTTCTACATGTAATATGTTTCTGATGAATATTACAATTTAAGAATGGTCATCTCATCTTGAATCAGCTGGTGAAAGTATATCAATAAGAAAAAAAAAATGTTTTTTATCGAATGGCAAAAAAAATAAATTCAAACTTATGTAAAACATTTACACAAATCTCTGTCAGAAATTCTCAAGAGTTTTAATTATAAACATCGCAGAAAATCGTAGGAAAAATAAAACAATAAATCTGAAATATTGCTATTTCCATATTTATTATTCATAAATTTCCTTAAAACTTCAAAATGTTTACTAAATTTCGTAATTGGCTTCAAAATATCATATGTATGGTTAGAAGATGTAAATTAAAAAAAAAAAAAAACTGTGAAACACTCACAACACTATCACTTACAGAATTATAAGTGACAATTTTTTGAAACACTCACACCACTATCACTTACAGAATTATAACTGACAAATTTTCTACAAACTTATAATTTTTACTAAATATTTAGGTACTTGTCTTGAATTTTATATCAATGAAAGAATTTCAAATTTTAATAGAATGACAACTTTCGAGGAAAATAATTACCTTTTCCCTTCTCCCATTAATGAACTATCTTGGGAATAAAAGTTTCAAAGAAAAGTGTTAAGGTCTTTGTATTCATAATTAGTGTACCAAATTTAATGTGAAAATCCAGTGACATAACTACAAAAAAAAAAAAAAAAACACTTTCAGCCAACCGCTTTTCTTCAAACTATTCCCTTAAATAAATTTTCCCGGACAATGTTTATAAACAAAAGTTTAGCACTTCATATAATATATTAGGTAGTTGATGTTTGAGAAAAGTGAAAAATCCAAACTGTGGAGGAATTTTTTATAGATGTTTTGTTTTCTGCGATTCACGCATCTTCAACATATAATATGTACAGACCATTTTCTAACAACCACTTTTTCTGACTTAGGGCATCTCACTCGAAACGTGCATTTCTCGGTGAAAACTTGTTATATAAATAAGAATATATATAAAGTCTATATGAAGAGGAATATGTTATGTATGTATGTGTGTATATACACAAACACAAGGATTAGTGAAAGAAAATATCTAAGACTATTAGGGAAGGGAATAGCTAAGTGGTTAGCGTACTGGACTCCCACGCGGAGGACACGGGTTCGCGTGGTCCAGTTGTGCTACTCTTAGATTTATTTCTTCCTAGGAGCCTCTACAGCTCACCGTCCGAAGATGAACAGTGTTGTCTGTAACGAGAGAACACTGTCCAGGGGCCAGCAATGCACTGAGAAGGCTCCGGGCGCTAATGACCATAGATGTTGACGCGCCTTTAATTAAAAAATAAAAAATATCTAAGACTATTGATAAGCGTATATATTCACTATTCTCTGTGGTGGCTGCAGTGTTTCCAAACATAAAATATAAAGTATCATGTTTTGAAGGTTAACATTTCCTATTTTTATGCCTTGATAAAGCCAAAACTTGGCAAAAAAAAATAAGTTATTTTTATTTTTAAAGTCCGAATCTCACTATCCTCTCCCAGCATATTAAGAAAGGTCGAGAAGAATCTTCCACTACTGATAAGTAACATGTATTATAATGAATTATCATACTTTTTATAAACGGGTAAACTGAATGTAAACACTGAAATGCATGCAGGATTAGTATTAGAAAATATGTTAAAAAGGTTGGTAGAAAAACGTTTATCTAGTATTGCGGATCCAAATATATATATATATTCAAAGTATAAACAAAAACATAAAATACATAACAAAAGTCTAATTTATGAAAATCCTCCGAAAGATATATTGGGGGGCGGTTAAAGTGGATAGTTCCTGGAAAATGAGAAGCAATGTTTATCTTCGAGAAATGTACAGCGAACCAGATCTGCTGATATACATAATAAACAAGTTGCCCTAACCTAAGACAGAGAAGAAGGCCATATAGAGAGAATGTCCAAGCAACTAGGATCCCTAGAAAATTGTTGTATAGGATGCCGGCAGGTAAATGAAGAAAGGGAAAAACCGCACGTTAGCGATGGCTGGATAATGGCAGACTTAGAGGTGAAGAGAGTTCATGGCCAAGACAAGAATAAGTGTTTAGCAGTGAGGTGAGGAGGATTCCAAGGACCTTATACGAAATACAGCCAAATTAATAATAAGTTTCGAAATCCGGGGATTCATTCCCATGGGAGTTGTATTAAATTTATATAATATTGATATATAACTTCGATGCGCCACTGAAACAATTTATTAAAGATTATAAGTTTAAAAGAATATGGTGTCAATTATGACTACGTAAATAAAAAGTTGGAGAAAGCAATAAACAGTAAAAGAAATTCGTGTTAATACGTAGTAGACAGATACACAAACAAATGGCTGGCTATTCGATGGAAATAATGAATTTCCGAAAACTGACATAAAAATCTTAAAAGAAATGAAAATTTTATTTTATTTAAGTAATCGATGTATGAAATATTAAACCATATGGTTAAATGAAGACAGTAGGAGTGGGGGGAGAGGGGCAGTTGATGTCAAGACTAGTTTACCAGACAATTAGTTTAAGCGAGTACTTTACTTTATCCTTTATTAAACACCGTTTTTTTTTTTTATGTTAAATTGGTGGAAGTGGAGAAAACAGTATGTGGAAGGTTAAATATAAGGTTTAGGTAAGTTTTGTGTGTGTGTGTGTATGTTTGTTTGTGTGTGTGTGTGTGTGTGTGTGTGTTGCGGAACAGGGAATACACCACCACTCCAACATCAGATCATAAAGATAGGTAATGTTAAATACATGATGGTACATAGTGGGTGGATTTGGGTTGTATAGGCAGACTGGTGGGCGTTCCAGGAATCAATATCTCACAGTACATCCAGTCCATACAAACCAGCTGGGCTGGAATACTACGGTGAAGTCCTTTTATTTAACTGCGTCTTCTTTTCTTTTTTCATTTTTATTTCCACGCAACTACGTCATATGATGTCATAATCGCTTATCATCATATATCATCATTATTATTCAAACAATCAATGTGTAATGGAATATTTTCTGTAATTTCAATCAATTAAAATACTATTCTATGGTGAAAAATTCCGCGTAACATATGTTACAAAATATGAAGCATAATTGAAGGTAAATTTGTATAAAACCAATAAATATTTAAAAACACTGTAATGTACAATCAAGGTTTTTTTTTTTTATCCTTAACAAAACACAGATATATATATATATATATATATACATGTATGATATTCTGGAAACAATGCAATAATTCCCAGTGCCATACACAAACATATGTTTGTAAACAAAACCTTCCTACCCACTCCTAACTAATACATGCATATGTATAATGGTTTGGTGAACCGTGATAGAAAAAGGAAGTTCACATACAAACGTACAAAACATATGTACGTATATGCGCTGCCAAGTGTGTTATCTGGTCAGAATCAGCCAAACACAATTCATAATACACATTTGCCCCCCTTCCCGCCATAAAATACAAGGATAAATGTTTGCATATATTTTCATGTTAATGTGCAATGTGCTTTTATTTACAAATGATAAATTTATAATTTTGGAGAGATCGGAGGTTTTCATCATAATATCGTATTAATATAAACTTTTAAGATTTGCTTATTATTATTTAGTAGTAGAGGGGAGAATAACCAAAGCTTACGCTATCCAAAGCTTTTCAGGGTCCAAAAAAAGATATCTCAAAGAACAATAACAACAACCGGATCTGGAATAAGAATACAGACGCGGATGATCTAACCCACCTAGCATTCACAATAGTCCGCACAAATCTGACCATAACATTAAGAGGGAATATCTTGAGTTCTTCAACAGACATGCCTCACAACGTAAGCAATATGGATGGGTGTAAAAGGTTCTGGTGTGAGCCCCATTACGTAGAGATGGCAGTTTAAATAACAATTCCCAGTAAGGGTCCAACCAGATGCCTAAGAGATAGGACTGTGGCAAACACCCTGCCCTAACCTCCAATGAGCATCTTAGACAACCAACAACCAATTAAGCTCAGCCATAGGGATCAATGCTGTGAAGCCTCCAGCATGGAAGCTCGACTGGCATGTGCTCAAAAGACACGCCAATAGCAGGCTTAGAACCAATGAGGGGCAGAGAGGTGCCTAATTTGGTCAACTTTTTCATCGCCCCCATTCCCAGCGACACCCATAAGACCTAGTATCGAGACTATAATAGCTTTCTTCCAGTCTCTTTTACAACATTCTACCACTAATTTATGCTCCTGCTCACTGAACATTTTTTTCGGGGGGGGAGAAGAGGGAAGTGAGCAAGGGTGGAGATCTAATACCGGGCCGGTCTACTTACGAAAACATTACCATACAAATGGACTCTAAGCAGATACCTTTTGTGGAAATTTTTGACACCTTGAGGGTGATTTTCTTGCGCCGAACTTGAAATCGAAGATATCTCTACGACATCAAGCCCTATCCTTTAGGCTTGTACTGTGGTCCGGGCATCTTGACTGCTTCTTTCCTAATCCCACACTAGTTTCTTCTGATAGGCCCAAACTACGCACTAAGGATGTTCTTTTATGAATTCCTTGGGAGCGACATCAGTAACGTGAGGACATCACAACCATATCCCAAGAGAAAGTGGAAACCCATCAATTTTCCTATTTTATATCCTCCACCTGTAGTCTTTTGGTTTTCGACCGCCGTTTTGGAGGTGTATAACTCCTTATCTTTTTGTCTTCATCCTGAGACCTGTTTCTCTAATTCCTAAGGTTTCGAAGGGTTTTGAAAAGTTACTATACAAGCAAACACAGGATTACTTCGAGACAAATGGGTTATTATCTGCTAGTCGGTTTGGATTCAGGACTGGTCAAGGAACTATTTAATGCCCTTATAGATTTTGTGAAATGAGGCTACGGGGCCTTGGAAAACGCGGATTCGCTGTTGATCAAGTTGTTTGATTTATCCAAGACCTTTGATACTGTTTCTCATTGCATTTTATTAAGAAAATAAAAGTGGTATGGGTTTAATGATTAGACAGCCAAATTTATCTCTTCCGATCTCTCGAATAGATTGGCAGCGGTATAAAGGCGGTAAGTACTCTTCTCTACTGCAGCTCACATATGGTGTGTCCCAAGGGTCTATTGTGGGACCTCTATTATTATTGGTTTACATTAACGATCTATCGGCAATGTTTGATAACGATAATATAATTAGGCCATATTAGGCCATGATCTTGCGGTACAAGTTAGACATGCTGATAACACATCCGTTAATAAGTGCATTACATCTATAATAGATTGGTTTACTGCTAATAAGCTAAGTTTAAACCAGGACAAAATAAAAGAGGTTACTATTAAATTAGGAAATTATATTGGGACTGAAAAAGCTATCAATTTCTTAGACATTTTCACAGATTCAAAATTGAACTGGATAGATCAAGTTAATAACATCATGGGATAAAGTGTCTCGTGGAATCTAAGTACTGAGAAAATTAAGAATGTCGGTTGACTTGAAAGCTTTAAAGTTGGTATATTTTGCATTATGTTCATAGCCATTTGTGCTATGGTACTATAATTTGGGGTAATACTGCCGAATGTAAAAAAAATATTTAGTTTACAAAAGAAGGCAATTAGAGTCACTTTGGGATTAGACACGAAAGTAACTTGTCGTTCTTTGTTTAAGAAATTGAACATAATGACACTGCCAGCCATATTTATTTTTCAATGCCTCGTCTACGTAATGTATAATGAAGGCCAATTTCTATGTTTCTCGCAAGTTCATGATCATTTCACCAGAAAACGCAATATTCTTGTCCAGAATAGGAAACAGGTTGACAAAAGTTCGTACCAGCTTCCATAGTTTGTCCATCTCTCTTTTTACAACTATTTATCAGAGAATATAAAAAATAACACTTTGAAGTGTTTCTAAAACTAACGTTAAAAAACTATTTATTACCTCACCCGTTGTATGAGATACATGAATATTTTAAAATTAAATTTTTGTCTTGACAATTTTGTGAACGCAAATTATATTGTAACTTGACCTTGCCAATAAGGATGTATGCTTTTTATTTCTGGCAATAAAATAAAATATCAGAAATATCGATATAATAAAGATATCGATATTGTTGTTTCATCTGTAGGCGAGAAGAACGATACTCATTAATGGGACAGGACTTCTGTAACAGTATTTTCCTCTAAAGTACCATTGCAGCATAATAAATGGTTTTATCATCTACATAATATTAATACATATTAGGAAGCATTGATAGAATTCCAAATTTTGTAGAATCGGTTTACCGGAACTGCGATTTTACTGAATAGAAACGTATCACTTTTATTTGTGACATTTTTCTGAAAAAAAAAAAATTGATTCTAGAGGGAGTATTTTCCTCTAAAGTACCATTGCAGCATAATAAATGGTTTTATCATCTACATAATATTAATACATATTAGGAAGCATTGATAGAATTCCAAATTTTGTAGAATCGGTTTACCGGAACTGCGATTTTACTGAATAGAAACGTATCACTTTTATTTGTGACATTTTTCTGAAAAAAAAAAAATTGATTCTAGAGGGGTATTGGTGGGTCAGTTTAGTTTAGTTAAATTTAAATTTGCTCAATAAAATCCTCACCACCATTTTTACGGCCAGCCGAACTAAACATTGTAACATTGCAAGTTTTAAAGAAAATTACTTGATTAAATTGTATTTAAAATTAGAGTAAGTTAAAGTCATGTGAGTGTTTTACACTAGATTTATACCTTTTTTTACTTTCTCTTACTCCAATAAGAGGAAGCATTATAATCGTATCAAATGATCTTTTGACATTGAGTTTACACTGGAAATGTCCGTTTTGAGTTTCACTGAGACCAAAAAAGTGGTTTTTAGAAAATGGTCTGTGTGTGTGTGTGTGTGTATGTATGTAAGTGAACATGCAATAGTATTCGTAGCAGAGAAAGAGAGACAAAATGAATGACAAGACCACTCTCTCGGACTAGAATGGGAGAAACCAGATAAATATAGCAACGGGAGAGAGAACGAGAACAGTTCATACAATTGAGGTCACTCCCCAATCGCTACGTGTCATTACCCCTTTCTTTTCCACTCTACCTTCTTCTATCATTTCAAGTGTAAAGTCCAGGGGCAGTCAGTGTCACTTATTATATTATAGAGTGCTAACCATATTTAGTTAATTCATTTAAACCAGACCATTTCTCTCCTTTAACAACCCCATTATTATTATTATTATTATCTAAGGTACAGCTGTTCTGGGTGCCTGGACATGCAGGGGTTGAGGGTAATGAGACAGCTGATCAACTGGCCAGGAATGGGGCCAATACTCCGTTCATTGGTCCAGAGCCGGTCCTGGGAATAACTGGCGAAGCAATTCGTGCAGCGATTAGAGAGTGTGGTCGCAGTAAGCATGAAGAGCTCTGGAGGGGGAGCCTGAGTGTCATACACACACAGTAAAAGGATGATGCCAGGACTGTATAAACGAAGAACCCAAATGACTCTTAGTCTGAGTAGGAGCCAGATTTCTCTGGTGACGGGACTATTTACGGGTCATGGTAGGTTCAGGAGACATCTGTACAAGGTAGGACTCATTCGAGCGGAACCCTTGTGCAGACTATGTCAGGAAGAGGAGGAAACGGCCTCCCACCTGTTGTTCGATTGCGTTGCAATAATCAAATTGAGGTATGAAACCTTTGGTACTTTGCGACCTGAGGAGATAGTAGCTCAAAATGACCTGGTGGTGAAGGTCCTCAAACTCCTTAGGGAGGGAGGGTTTGTCTACTAGGAACTATCGGGGGTGGCACAATAAGCCACTGTTGGCTGCAGTACCGGGATATAGCCCACCTGAGGTTGGATAATAATAACAACCCCATAAACAGTATAGATCAAAAACGAAAATTCGTAGAGAGATCAAACTTGATATTCCGTTTAGGTATCACCATGGTAGGTCATCTGTCTACATTTCTCAACCGGAAGTACCATTTTACTGAATTTTTTTTTTTTTTTACTATTTTGCGATTTTCTCAAAAATGGCACCAATGATTTTCTTTAAACTTGGAATATCAATTAGACAATTACAAACAGCTACAACTTTTATTTGAAACATTTCTTCGTGGAAAATTTATTTAAGGGTACTTTTGGGAGAGGAATGGGGGATCACAGTTTCCTCTAAAGTGCTATTTCAGTTTATTACACAATTCTATTAGCTATATAAAATTAATTAGAATTAAACATGTTTTTGAAATTCCGAGTTTGAAAAAAGTCGGATGACCGGAAGCGGATTTTTACTGAACAGTTTTTTTTGTTTCAATTTTTGCAATCTTCCCCATAAAAACACCGACGAATTTCATTAAAATTTAATATACTAACAATAAAATTTGTTAATCACAATTTTGAAAACTGGAGTAAGAAAAAGTTGTGTGAGTTTATCACACATGATATTTTTTAGAAAATGGTCTGCTTATTTGTGTACATACATATATTTCAATTGCAATATATACCTAAATTATTTATGATTAATAAACTAATAAAGGATATCTCCTTAAACCACAATACCCAGCAATAAGGAATAAGAAAAATATTTACACTAAGGCGCGGCAATTTAAAATTTGGAAGAACAATTTACTGGCGAGTGAGTGTCTTTGTTTAGCCGTTAGAAAAATATTATTATAAGTTGAAGTTATGTTTTCTTTGTCTTTTTTTTAAAAACTTGCTTCGAGTTCGGATGGTGGTGAATTTGTAAGGATTCGGATAGAAGACGTTTTGAATGGGTTGGTCTAAATAGTTATCCCAGTGATTATCCCTCCCAACTTTTAACAGTTTTTTTTTTTTTTTTTTTTTTTTAAAATACTCTCTCTTCATTTCAATCTCAATGTTCTCAACGTACACTCCTCTCTCGTACCCTAAAGTTATCATTATCTTTTTTTATTTTCTCTTATTGTTAATATTATTTCATTTAATTAACTGTCACTTCTGTGTTATAATTTCTTGTTTTTAATATCTTATGCTCACTAAACTGATCTGTTAATATTTCTTTAATTTAAATTTTTCTTTTATTTGTTATAAATCTATGCACTTTTTCATCACTACAGTAATGTAACTTTTCTCCAATAAATTTTGCAGAGCTCCTGAACAAGGGCACCAATAGTACACGAAACTTAGAGCAACAAACGAATTCTTTTTTCTTTAAAAAATCCTCTGGACATTGTCGTATAAACATCTCATTATAATTTTAAGTCTTTACGTTTTGAAAACCATTAAAAATAATAAATAAATAAATAAACGATTTTTTTTTTTTAAATAATCATTTTAACTTAATAAAATAGTATAAATAGTAGGTGTAATAAATTGAAAGGGAGAGTATAAATAATAATAAGTGTTACTCAAGTGACCAGAATTAAATACAGATTTCATCAGTATGTGTGTTTTGTGCATGTGATTGGTGAAATTATGTGTAGGAACGCAAGGATTTACAAATGATGTATTGGATTTGGTTTGCTTTGGCTATTTGTGATGCTCACATTGTGGCAGCCATGGCCCCGTATTGCCCAACACAATCCTCTCCACACCAATCCAATACAAAACCACACTGCTAATCGTCATTAATTAAATATGCATATCACATCAAGTTTTGACAGACATAAGGCAAAAACTGTTTTGTATTTTATTTTTTATAATTGTTTCAAAGTGTGGTGCTAGTGTAGTAATGGTATTAAATTTATTAAACAGTTTTTATAGATTTATGGCCACCAATTGAGATAACACATATGTGAAACGGTCATTAAATATACGTATAAAACTACATATAAAACTATGAAAGTAATAATGATACATAATATCACTTACATAATATTGTCAGGCTTATTTAATGATGAATGTGAACTTACCTATAAAATAAAAGAAATATAACTCAATTAGTTATACAAATATAATTTAAAGATAAGAACTTAATTGCTAATGAGATTATATGTATATATAAAAAGTAGTCAGTAATCAATCAATTTCTTTTATATTTCTAATTTATATTAGTTATATTCAAATAATGACTTTTAACTGCTGGAATAAATACAATTAAATTAACGCTTACATAATTATAATGCATTTCACTATTTCCAATAGTCAAATGTTTTTCAAACTCAGAATTTTTATAACACTTTTACTCCGCACCGATTAAGGAAGTTAACATAATACAAAACAGGGTTTGCAGAAGTAGTAGTTGATGAATATGTAATGGAGATCTGAAGAGCGGAGAAGCACACATTAAATTAATCAAAAGTTATTTACTCCACACCTAGGCCAAAAATAGGAAGGGATAGCTTGATTCACATAAATAGGGTGGCAGCTGAAGAGTTCAGTACAGTTTTACGACAGTTTCTATATCAGTGCATCTAGTCAGCAACCTATCTACTTACTTCTTATTACTTAGCCAGTCTGCCTCTTTATATTTCTCTCGCTACCTAACTTCTAACTTACAACTGTAAAGTCCTTGAAATTACTATAGCACTTTTACTCCGCACCGATCAAGGAAGTTAACATAATACAAAACGGTTTTGCAGAAGTAGTAGTTGATGAGTATGTAATGGAGATCTGAAGAGCGGAGAAGCACACATTAAATTAATCAAAAGTTAGTTACTCCACACCTAGGCCAAAAAACTAGGAAAGGATAGTTTGATTCATATAAATAGGGTGGCAGCTAAAGACTTCAGTACAGTTTTACGACAGTTTCTACATCGGTGCATCTAGTTAGCAACCTATCTACTTACTTCTTATTACTTAACCAGTCTGTCTCTTTATATTTCTCTCGCTACATAACTTCTAAATTACAACTGTAAAGTCCTGTAAAGATATGCTCTAATCACAGGTCATGATATTAAATCTTTTATAACCAGAAATACTTTTAAAAAATAATCAGGTTTGAAACAACTCACACGACTTTCTCATACAGCTTTTAATACAATTATATATAAAATGACAATTTTTTTTAAAAACTCAAATTTTTACGTAATTGACGTAATTGTCCTAGCATAAATATAGAGCTGGTGGGGGAATAAGTACCACCAATCTACTAATCTTAATTGATAAGATCTTAAAGCTTCTTAAGACCGTTACAGACAGAAGATGTAGAGACAACCAGGGCGGTCATATACTTGATCATCTATTCTAGAGATCAGATAAGATTTAGCCTTGTTGTCACAATTAGGCCTAACGGTGATTTTTTTTATACAATACAAAATCAGTTAACCTTTCCTATGTCTCCAAATTTTGCTTCCGCTTACCTAGAAGTAAGAGCAAGTACTGCGATTATATGAAATTTTCGAAATTCAGTTTTCTCCACAAAAAAAAAAAAAAAACTGGTGTGAAACATTCACACAACTTTCTCTTACTCCAGTTATATATATAAATTATAATTGACCGGAATTTTGGCCATCTATTTATTTCTAAATAAGTTTGTTTGGATGATAGCATTGTATAATCTATAATCCAATTATACTTTATCAACTATGATAGCACTTTAGAAAAAACATAACCCCCACCCCTTCCCTCCCCTAAAAGTGCCCTTAAATGAATTTTCCCAGAGAAATGTTTCAAATAAAAGTTGTAGATCTTTGTATGTTTAGTTTATGTAAAAAGTTTCAAGGAAATCGTGGGGACCATTTTTGAGAAAATCGCAAAAAATTGAAAAAAAAAAAATCACTTAGTAAAAAGTGGTAAAGTAAACGAACAATAAGTAGAATTTCAACAATATATTTCATTCTAATTAAAATGGTTTAGATAACAGAATTGTGTAATAAACTGAAATACCACTTTAGATAAAAACCTAACCCCACCCATCGCCCTAAAAGTGCCCTTAAATGAATTTTCCCAGAGAAATGTTCCAAATAAAAGTTGTAGCTCTCTGTATGTGTAGTAGATTTAAGAAAACCAACGTAGCCATTTTTGAAAAAATCGCAAAAAAGTAAAAAAAAAATACAACTAGTAAAGTGGTACTTCCGGTTGAGTAATTTCGACAGATAACGTACTGTCAGATCCCATGTTTGAACTATGCTGATCACATACACACACACACACACACACACAGGGGACCTCAAAACGGATATTTCCGGTGAAAACTCGATATCAAAAATTTGACACGATTACAATACTTCCTTTTACTAGGCTGGGCTTTGGAAAACACGTCAGGCGGACTGTCGCCTCCCTAGGCCGCCTGATGGCTAACGTGGGGGCCCGCGGGCAGTACGCGTAGGGTGTTGATGGGAGTGGCGCACTCCATCCTCCTCTATGGCGCCGAAATGTGGGCGGATGCCTTGGGGAGGGAGGCCCACAGAAGAAGGCTTGCCCGGGTACAGCGGTTGGGCGCGCTGCTGATTGCCTCGGCCTACCGGACTGTGTCGGAGCCAGCAGTATTGGTGATAGCTGGGGTAATCCCAATCGCGTTGCTGGCGCGGGAAAAAAAAGGATATATGAGAGGAGGGTGGAGGGCGCCGGGAAAGCCGTTGTGCGGGAAGAAAGGCGACGCACCCTTAGGATGTGGCAGGCGCTATGGGAGGGGGACTCGAGGGGCCGTTGGACGGCCCGACTCATTGGAGTTGTGGAGAGGTGGGTCGGGAGGCCGCATGGGGAGGTGGACTTTTATGTCACTCAGCTCCTCAGCGGCCACGGATGCTTCGGGTCCTACCTCCACAGGATGAGGATCCGGGAATCGGGTGATTGCCTCTACGGATGCGGGATAAGTGATGACGCCTGCCACACCTTCTTCGGGTGTGGGAGGTGGGAGAGAGATAGGGTTGCCTTGGAAGAAAGGGTGGGTCGGCTGACCCCTGACAATGTGGTCGGGGCAATGCTGACGAGCGAGGTGACCTGGGGGCTGGTCGCGGCATTTGCCAGGGAGGTCCTCCGTCAGAAGAGGATCGACCTGGCTCGGAGCTAGGCCTATTTTTTTTTTTTTTTTTTAGAACAGGAGGAGCCCCTTAATGGGCAAGTTTTAGGCCTAGTTCTGATGAAGTGCCGTGACCGGTGAATCCAGGCTAGTGCCCGGAGGAGGGAGGAGCTGACGCTTCCTCCAAATAAAAAAAAAAAAATACAAAAAAAAATAAAAAATAGCAGTAAGAGAAAGTAAAAATTGAGCTATGAAAATGGTCCCAACTATTAGCACACAGTTAGAGGCTAACATGGGGGGGGGAAGGAATTAAATGTTAAAATGAATAATCTTAAATTTTAAGCAAATTATGCTAATTAGAAGAATTGAAAAATATAATCAGGAAAAAGTTTGCTGAATATTTTTGTTACACCAGATTTGGGATTGTTAAGGTAATGTAAAAAACTTGACTGAAGCGAGAGTAAGAGATAGAAATTATAATAGCTAGAAATTAGGATAAAACAGTAGGAGAAGGAATCGTTATTAATGACAATGAGTCATTAGAAAACTTTGAAATAACTTGTTCTGAAATAACAAAGGAAAAAGTAGAAACCAGAATGCGTGGGTGTAGACGCGAACATTGAACGAGTACATTGATCTTTCCACAGCTGGTAGTATTCTGTTGTTTTATTTAACTACAATAATAATCGTATATTAATTAATCTAGATTCAAGACTAAACTGTATTCGGACAATAGTAACTTAGTAAGCACTTTAATAAGTGCATCAGAAATTGAATAAGTGATAATTAATTTCACTTAATTTTTGTTATAAAAGATCTGTCCTGTTGTGACAGATTTTAGAATCTGGAATTTTACTACAAAACTAATATATGTTTATATGTGTATTTGTACATTACTAGTTTAAAGAAAATCGTAGGAGCCGTTTTAGAGAAAAATGCCAGAAAGCTGAAAAAGCTGTTCAATAAAATACGCACTTTCCGGTCATTCGATTATATTCAAACTCGAAATTTCAACAACATATTTAAATTTAACTAATATTATTCAGATGTTAGGATTGTGTAATAAACCGAAATAGCACTTTAAAACAAAACCTAACTCCACCCCTCCCCCAAAACTGCCCTTAAATGAATTTTCCCAGAGAAATGTTTTAAGTAAAAGTTGTAGAATATTAGGATGCAAGGAAGTATATCTATTTTATTTTCAAAATTGAGAAAATGCAAGCTCGCTCGCAAAAAGGGTACACGCAGGTATAAGAGAACAGTTATTGGAAAAGTTGATCAACCTTGATGGCATTATACTAACCCCTTTTCCTCACACAGGAGGAACTGAAGGAACAAAGAGAAGACATTCTTTTTCAAGCCAGATTTGTGGTAGACACCAAAGAGAACACATCAGGACTGTGCCAGCTATAAGTTATAACATAAGAGTTTTGTACTTAATTACAGAGTTATTGAATAGCATTTAAATATCCTTAAAGAATATATTTAAATTAATCTAACAGTGTTTACTTAATTATTCTTATTACTTCTATCTCAAACATACTTACAAGCCCTTTTACAAACACCGCTCAGCCATTACAAATACACATCACATTACATTTCAACTTTGTAATAAGTTGAGCGTATAAAATCGTTGGAGCCACATTTTTGAGAAAATGGCAAGAAATGAAAAAAAAAAAAAAAAAAACATTCAGTAAAGTGGTGCTACCGGTTGAGTAATTTGGACAGATAACCACCTACTGTCGGATTCCGTGGTATACCCTAAACAGAATTTCAAGTTTGAACTTTCTGCGGTTTTTCTTTTTTCCAGCTATGTTGTTCACATACATACACAAACACACACACACAGAGACCATTTTCTAAAAACCACGTTTTTAGACTCAGGGGATCGGATCTCAAAACGAATATTTCCTGTGAAAACTCACTATCGAAAATTTAGCACGATTACAATACTTCCTCTTACTACGATTTAGAGAAATTAAAAAAGAAATTTTGGGGGGATTCCTGGAGAGTTGAAGCTTAAGGATTCCAATAAATAAATAAAAAAGTGTAAGCTCAATATATTTGCGGCCAATCATATAATTAATAGATATTCTATTATTACCATTATTTTCAATAATATTCTAAAATTTAAATATTTTTGTTAATTAAATTTTAGTAATAGTTTCAAATCTGAAACAAACTTTGTAGGCATCCTAAACTCGATATCCTGTTTAGGTATCTCCAGTGAGAGGAAGGAATTGAGTGAGCACGTCATAATGGGAAAATGAGGTCAAAAAACATTAACAGAAAGTGCAGATGGACAGTATTGTTTGTAACGAGAGAACCCTGTTCAGAGGCCGAAATTGCACTGAGAAGACGCCGGGCGCCAATGACCATAGATGATTGAAAAAAACTACCAATATTAATTTAATATTCACATTTTTCCGAAATAAATTGTTATTTACTTCTGAAAAAAATCAATGACCTCAGATTTTAAGCGTTATTAAGGTTTATGGAAGCGCTGTCTTTTGGGACTACTATATAATGAGCCTCTTCTATGTACTGAGAACCAACAAGTATCATAAATTTCTAAGTTGTATCCTTCTTGAAGCAGTGAGAGATAAATACGTTAATGAACAAAATACAGATCTGAAAAACGTATCCTCATTATCATAAAATTTCAATTTAATTATAATTCGCAACTTGTTAACATTAATTTTACCTAATCAAGCCATAAATATTAACACAAAAGTTCAATCAAGGATTATACAAAAAAGGTTATATTGGATTTATCGTTATCTATTAGTTAATTGCACTTTATACCTTATTAGTAAAAGTTGAAGTGCCAGATTGAGTGGGGTGGGGTGGGGTACAAATAAAACAGTATTTCTGTAATGGACAAATCAACTTCTCAGTTTTTCGAATCACTTCATCCTCTACGTATTATTAGCCGTGTGTTTGTTTATCTTATTATGTTATTTTATCGTATCATTAATAGATACAGCGAGACCATCCCGGTTCGCCTAGGTCATCTTTGGACACAATTCGTACAGAAAACACGATTAAAACTAAGGGCTGCCCGGATCAGGGAAAAACCTCTCTCAGGCATCTGGCATCTGAGTAGCGGGGTCCGATGTCTTTCACGGACCTCCCTCAGGTATCTGGTTGGATTCCTCACTGGGCATTGTGGTTTAAGGAGACATCTCTATATAATGGAACTCGTGCCTGACCCCTATTGTAGAGTTTGTGAGACTGAGGAGAAAACACCCATGCATCTTATGACGAATTGTTTGGGTTGTGAGGAGATTAGGTTTAGGACCTTCGGCAGGAGTAGGATATCGGTAGAGGATCTTAAGCTGTGTCCTTTTAAGGTTTTGGTCCGATTTGTTCGGTCTGTGGTGAAACTTAGATGGTCAGATCCTGGGCCTGGATTTTCATTCTAGTCCCAGTGGTTGTTATTCCTTAGGGGTAGCTATATGGGCCCTGGGAGGCTTTGGATAGCGTAGGGTTGCCCTCCCCTTCTGCGAATAATAATAATAATAAACCTCTCTTAGGAAACAAAAAAACAAAAAAAATCATTTCTCGTAAGATTAAGATCGCAGAAAAATCTATATCGAAACTGATTAAATGCGTCCTTGGGGGATGGGTATTATCGGTGACTCATAGGCCAGAGCGTAGGAGATAGGGGACCTGTTATAAAGCAAATTAGACAGGACAGATATAAAGTTCTGTAACAGCGTTAAGCTCGGGGGGTTTCTTCACCGACAAATCTGGTTTATTGACGAAAAAGTTTTCAACATAAAGGAAAAATGTAACCGTACAAATGATAGGTTTATGCACACTCTTTTGGAGAAGCATAAAAAATGCTTGGTAGATTTTTTGAAAGAGGGCATCAATATAATAGCGTTATGGTTTAATAGGAAGTGAACTATTAACAGATATTGAATTTTTGTGAAAAAGGTGTTAAAAGTTGCGCTAAGAATTATTAAAATGATATATATGTAAATCGTGCTAAATTAATGTTTTTTTTTTCAAACACTCATTGAGTGTTTCAGCAAGATTCAGCGACAAAGCCCATAAAGCAAAGTCCATCCAAGAGTGGCTAAGACTTGATTGTTTCTGGATTTATTAGGCTGCAGATTGGCACTCATGCATTACAGAACTCAATCCCTTGGGCTCTAGTATATGGTCAGGTGTTGAGATAATGGTTTCTGAACAGCCTAATTGAATCTTTAGTGCGGCGGGCAGCTTACAATTTTCTACTGGAAATTCTGCTTAATTCTGATCGCTGATAAGCCAAAGAGACTTAAAGCGTGTATTTTCGATTAGAAGTAAGGCATTTTTAATGTTTTTTTTTGTTTTTTTTTAATTGTTCTTGAGGATGTTACTCTGTTCATTCCCAAATAAAAGTTTTGTTTTATATCAAATTGGTGAGTTTAAACTCCTATTTTTTACTTTCTCTTACTCCTAGTAAGAGGATGTTTTGCAACCGTGTCAAATTTTCGATATCGAGTTTTCACCGGGAATATCCGTTTTGAGGTCCCCTGAGTCCAAAAAAGTGGTTCTTAGAAAATGGTATGTATATATATGTGAACAGCATAGCTCAAAAACGAAAAATCGTAGAAAGTTCAAAACTTGATATTCCATTTAGTAGGTATCACCATGAGATCACCTGTCAAAATTCCTCAACCGGAAGTACCACTTTACTAGTTTTTTTTTTTTTTACTTTTTGCGATTTTTTCAAAAATGGCTCCAATTATTTTCTTGAAACTTCGTATATCAACTACACTTACAAAGGGCTACAACTTTTATTTCAAACATTTCTCCGGAAAAATTCATTTAAGGATCCATATGGGAGATGGGGGGCTTCCTCTAAAGTGCTATTTCAGTTTATTAAGACAATTCAGTCATCTAAATAATGTTAATTAGAATTGAATATGTTGTTGAAATTCCGAGTTTGGAAAAAAAATCGGATAACCGGAAGTGCGTTTACATTATCACTTTAGTAAATGATTCTTTCACTTTTCGCGATTTTCTCAAAAAATATCTCCGACTATTTCCCTAAAACTTCCTAATATAAGGAAGTTTTATTTGAAACATTTCTCTGGAAAAATTCATTTAAGGGCACTTTTTGAGGAGGGGTGGGGTTATGTTGTTCTCTAAAGTGCTATCATAGTTTGATTATACAATTCTATCATCCAAACAAAATTAATTAGAAATAAATAGATGGCCAAAATTCCAAGTTTCAAGAAAATTAGTAAAACCGGAAGTGCGCTTTTACTGAACAGCTTTTTAATTAAAATTTTGAGAACTAGAGTAAGAAAAAGTAGTGTGAGTGTTTCACACCAGATTTTGTTTTTACATGTAACACATTTATTACCTGGACTAGACATGTTACATATCTTATCTGATGATAAAAATTATTTATTTACCCATCACTATTAATATCTTTAATTAGTCAATAGCTAATATTTATTATTTTTATCTGTGGAAATTATTATGTGCAAGATTAAAAATTTTGTACACAAAATGCAGTTGTAATTATTAACAAATAATGGCGATTTGTGGAACGAAAAAATGTGTGATAAGAACAAATCGATCTCTTAGGGTGAAGGTGAGAGATCCTTTTCCATTCCTTTATTGAAACTTTAAGATCTACACGCTCGGAGATGAGTGAATATATTAATGAAAGTTAAGTTTTGTCTGATAGTATACAAAAGAAGTAAACATAAATGTTTGGTTAAGAAAACCCCTCTCATACGAACTATACTGTCCTTAACTTGAAAATGCTTGTTTAGTCTGGAAAGTTTGTCTAGAAATACTTGTTTAGTGCTTTCTATATTTTCGGGTAAATTGCAATGGATAAACTTCACTTTTTCTTCTTTTTTTTTCAGCGCACTTAATAACTTATAGGCCAAACCAAACTAAACTAAATATTAAGATGTCACTTTGGAGTTTTTTTTATAGGTTATCCTGGAAAAAAATATTGCGTAATATTTACTTATTTTGGCTTTTCCCTGTTTGTTAGACACGCACACTCACATGACTCCTAACCTCAAATCGAGAGGCAGTAGAGAATGATTAGATTACATTTGTAGTGGAAGTAGCAATTGGGAAAAATAAAGTTGGAAAAAATTGCAATTGTATGCGATTTCAAAATTAAGTTTTCGCTATAAATACATGTTTTTAAGGGTCTCCCAGATTAGATTAAAACCACGGATGGACTATATCCTGACTTCACAGCCACTACGGCTTATTTTGACCTGATGGTCTACTATGTGAACCCTCTTCTCCTAAGAAGTTTAAGTGGTTTTCACCATTAGATATTTTCGCGTTACTGTCTTGTCTTCCCAGGTCGCAAGGTACCAATGGTTTTGTATTGCAATGTAATTATTGCTACGTAATCAAATAGGAGGTGTTAGGCCGACTCCTCTTCCTGATAAGGTCTCCTAAGTACGAAAAAAATGTTTTGAGCGAATGTTCTTATCTTCTTCTTCTTAGTCGTAACCCATTCTACCTCTCGGTGTACGGGTTCCCTTAATAAAGCCTTTCCAGAGATTTCTCTCTTCTGTCAGTAGAGCTCTTCTGCTCCAGTCCACGCCTTCCATTCGGAATTCTTCTTTAACACCTTCTTCCCAAGTAGCTCTGGGTCTTCCTCTGCTTCTGTTCCCCTGAACTCTTGTTTCGTAGGTCATCCTGGCAATCCTTGCTTTATCCATTTTTAACAAGTGGCTAAACCATCTGATTCTCTTCTCTCTTATTATTTCCTCTACATTCTTTGCATCGAGACTCTTCTTTATAACTGTATTTCGTACGGAAGAGTCTTCTCGACCGTTACTTGTATGAAGGAAAGGATTTTGAGTTTCGGTCTTTTTTTAACCAAAAATAAAAAAAAACTTAAATTTTTGCCAACGTTTCGACAAATATATTGTCTTTTTCAAGGCATAAAAAATAAAAAATATAAAAACTAAAGAATCTTTAAAACATATCCAACTTGAAAACTTATGTAAAATTTAGAACTAAAAAGTTGAGAACACCTCAACAACACAGAGAAAAGTGACACAGAGAACACTTTTCTCTGTGTTGTTGAGGTGTTCTCAACTTTTTAGTTCTAAATTTTACATAAGTTTTCAAGTTCGATATGTTTTAAAGATTTTTTATTTGTATTTCGTACTTTATCTCGACGCGTCCTGCCTTCGATTTTACAGAGGAATCTCGTTTCATCTGCCTGGAGAGTTGGCTTCGGTATATTGATATTAGAGTTCAGGACTCATTACCGTATATAAAGTACGGGAGAAATGTACTTTTAAACCTGGCCCTTTTCGTTTCTTTACCCACTTCTTTCTTATTTAGGAAACCTCTCTTCAGAGCGTTGAATAATCTTGCTCCTGATACTATCCTCTCATTAAACTCTCGGTCAATCCTGCCTTCTTCATTAATATTTTCTCCAATGTACTTGTGTCGCAGATATTGATTATTTAATGTTAAATCAAGGTTGTTTCCTCCCGTACGGCTAATCTTATTGTCTTTAGTTTTTTCCACGGTAATGCTAATAGTCATATTTATTCAACTTCTTCAGTTTTTCTTATAAAACAATTATATTATACTGAAGATTCTCAGCACTATTGGCGAATACTATTGCAAAAAAACAACAGATCCAGCCTCGAAGTCCATGGTGTCCAAGAGAAAACTTTCGCATCTTCCTGCTGCTTAAAGGAATGGTCTTACTTGAAACATTTTCCGAACAAAATCAACAAAAATGATTATAGGTGGTTCTTAGGAATCTGAGACTATAAAATTTAAATAATTATTGCCGCTCTCTAGATGTGAAATTTGGTTGGTGTTATTATGTTGTAGTATTGTAGCACGAGCGGTTTTGTAAAGGGCTTTTGTGTGTATGTTTGAGAGAAAGATAGAAGTATTAGAAATTGAGAATAAGAACCACTTTTAAATAAATAATTTAACTATATATTAAATTAGTAAATTTAGCAGATAATTATTAATTTTGAATCTTGAATTAACGTATGAATGCAAGGAAACAAATAACTAGTTGCTAGATTGTTTGAAATTCAAATGTTAACATTTAAACTGGCACTGAATTTAAGAGAGTGATTCGTGAGACACGTATTCTGATTGAATGTCTAATTCAGACTTGTCTGGTTGAGTGCAGAATTTAAAGTGTTTAAAGAATGCTCTAATCTAGAGGACGATTCTTTCTCCTACAAAACAGTTGGCCAAGTGGCACTGTCTTACCCCAACGGGGATTCTTATACCTTTTGTCTCTTTAATAGCATTGACCTTAATTTAATAGTACCTGACTTATTTTTGAAGGTAAATTCACTTAATTATTTCACTTAAAATATTGTCAAAATTCACTAAACAATTTAATTAAAAAAAAGTAGCCATTTCATGAAAATTCAAAAACCGATTCCACAAAATTGTATTTCCGTTTATTTAACTTTGCGTGAAATTTTGAATTTCTAGCAATGCTTCATTTCATGCTCACAACATATGTAGGTATTTGAACCATAAATTGATCTTAAAATTCGTGTCAAAAATTGTCTGAATGTCGAAATACTGTTCCAGCAAGACAACGCTCGGCCACACACACACCTCCTGACATTTTTTTTTTTTTATTGATATCTACAACTGTTATAAAGCTTAACAATAGTAAATTTGTTAATTGTGGGCAATTCATAGAAACAGGAGCGGAGAAGTCACTTGGTAGTGAAACTCCGAGTTATTCAGTAAGTAGATCACGAGGCCACTGACGTTTTAGTCTTTGTGTTGAATTAGGATTAGTGAAGGATGCAAGTCCATGGACAAGAGGATTGACATGAGAGCATAAACTGCTGTGAAATTTGTTGTAAACGGAATAGGATTTCTTGACAGGCGTATGGTATATTAAAGTCTGTATGATTGGAGACAAAGAAAGCAGCTGAAACGATTTTCAGCAAGAGGTTTTTTTGGATTGGAGTGTTTGGATATGATTATAATTTAGATCGTTTGGTTGAACCCCACAGTTCTGCGCCATAAGCCCAAATAGGTTTATGTATGACTTTGTAGATTAGAAGTCCTGTTAGTAAGTGTTAGGTTAGATCGTTTGTCAAGTAATCGCATCAGCATTTTGTAACGTTGAATTAGTGCCTGTCATTTGAGTCTGGTATGTGAATTCCAGGTGAGGAATCGGTCCAAGTATAGTCTCAAGTAGCGAACTTTTTGTAATGGGGATAAGACGTCACTGTTAATAAACTGGGTCAGTATTGAGTTCCCGACAGACTAAAGAAAAAAATTTGGTGTGAAACACTCACACAACTTTCTCTTACTCCAGTTCTCAAAATTATAATTGACAAATTTTATAGTTTATGTACCAAATTTATAGAAATTTGTCGAAAACTGAAAAAAACTATTCAGTAAAAGCGCACTTCTGGTTTACTGATTTTCTTCACACCCGCAATTTTGGCCAACTATTTATTTCTAATTAATTTCATTTGGATGATAGAGTTGTATAATCAAGTATGATACCACTTTAGAGGAAGCTGTAACCCTACCCCTCTCCTAAAAGTGCCCTTAAATGAATTTTCCCAGAGAAATGTTTTATATAAAAGTTGTAGATCTTTGAATGTTTAGTTTATATGTTAAGTTTCAAGAAAATCGTCGGGGCCCTTTTTGAGAAAATCGCGAAAAAGTGAAAAAATCATATTTAGTAAAGTGTTAAAACAAAAGCACTTCCGGTTTTCCGATTTTTCTCAAACTCGGAATTTCAACAACATATTTAATTCTAATTAACATTATTTAAATGACCGAATTGTGTAATAACCTGAAATAGCACTTTAGAGGGTAACCTAACCCCACCCCTCCCCCAGAAGGCCCTTAAATCAATTTTCCCAGAGAAATGTTTCAAATAAAAGTTGTAGCTCCTGTATATGTAGTTGATGTATCAAGTTTAAAGAAAATCCTTGGAGCCATTTTTGAGAAAAACGCAAAAAAGTCAACTAGTAAAGTGGTACTTCCGGTTGAGGGATTTTGACAGATAACGCACAGTCAGATCGCATGGTGATACCTAAACGGAATATTAAGTTTCAGTTTTCTACGGTTTTTCGTTTTTGAGCTATGTGTTGTTCACATACACATACACACAGACACACAATTTCTAAAAACCACTTTTTGGACTCAGGGGAACCTCAAAACGGATATTTCCGGTGAAAACTCGATATCGAAAATTTGACACGATTATAATACTTCCTCTTACTAGGAGTAAGAGAAAGTAAAAATTGAACAACTTAATGGCATAGAACTACTTTTATATTTTACCCGACTTCAGCTTTACCCGACTACCAATTGTTTCAGTCCATAGCACACTTGCTTTGAGAGGGAAAATTTACTAACTTCACCAAAGTTAAAACTGGGAAGTCCAGCAGATTTTTGATTCCAAACACAAAGGAATGGAGATCAGAGATATATTTTCCGTGAAAGCCTGCTTTCTTTTTGTGGTCATCAAGACCGGTTTCGGACATTCGCCCATCATCAGGATGTTTTTGTCAAAACAGTGTGATAATATAGACTTGCACAGAGCAAATTCAGTTAATACACTGCTATTATTATATAAGCTATAATATATATTATATAAGAGCGCTGAATTTCCTGTGTGCAGTCTATGTTATCATACTGTTTTGAAAAAAAAACAATCTGATGATAGGCGAACGCCTAAAACCGGTCTCGACGATTTTACAAACAGGCTTTATGGAAAATATCTCTGATGCTTACCAGCTTTGCGGAACCAACCACAACAACAAAGAAATGGTATCAGCGAGAGCTCTAACAGCTGGGGCGGAATCACAATGAGCTTTATTTTGAACATTAATTTCAGAAAAGGTAAAAAAAAAATTTTTTTTTTTTTTTTTTTACACCCCATTAAATTTGTAATACATTTCCCAATTAAACCTATCTGTAATTATTTTTTCCAAATAAAGCAATAAAATGTTGGAATATTAAAATTTGGGACCATACGTAGTATAAATAAATAAATATCACATTGCAAAATTTGAGCGTAATTAAATTTCCAAGTACTCTTATATATTCATAAACTTTTATTTGAAACATTTATTCCCTAAAAATTGATTTTAATGGGTTTCGAAGAATATACGAGTATATACGGAGTAATATGTATTATGGGAGTATGTAGAGTAGAATATGTATGAAGTACGTATTTTCAAGCGTTGCTAGATTTTGGATGAAGGAACACTCACTTCTGACGATTTAGATTACTCTAAATTCAACTAACAACTATGTGCTAAAAACCAACACGTAATGAAAGCCGTTTTGTACAATTGTTTCACACCAGATTTTTTTTTTAAAAAAGTTCTTTTTTAAAAAGCAGTAAGAAGAAATAAGTTCAAGAGATTTAAGAGTCAACAATCTCCTAGTATGAGGAAGCATTGCGATCGTGTCTGATTTTCGAAGCTGGGTTTTCACCGGAAATACATGTTTTAGGGTCTCTGGAATATGAAACAAGAAAATCTTCGGAGCCGTTTTTGAGAAAATCGCCGAAAAAGTGAAATTTAGTAAAGTGTTTAAAAAAACAAATGCACTTCCGGTTATCCGATTTTTTCAAATTCGGAATTTCAACAATATATTTAATTCTAATTAACATTATTTAGATGATAGAATTGTCTTAATAAACTGAAATAGCAGTTAAGATGAAAAAAACCTATCCCCACCCCTCCCGCAAAAGTGCTCTTAAATGAATTTTCCCAGAGAAATGTTTCAAATAAAAGTTGTAGCTCTTTGTATGTATAGTTGATATACCAAGTTTAAAGAAAATCGTTGGAGCCATTTTTGAGAAAATTGCAAAAAAAAATAATAATAAAAAACAATAAGTAAAGTGGTACTTCCGGTTGAGGAATTTTGACAGGTGACCCACTGTCAAGATACCATGGTGATACCTAGACGGAATATCAAGTTTTAACTTTCAACGGTTTTTCGTTTTTGAGTTATGCTGTTCACATACATACACACAGACACACACACACACACACAGACCATTTGCTAAAAACCACATTTTTAGACTTAGGGGACCTCAAAACGGATATTTCCGGTGAAAACTCGATATCGAATATTTGACACGATTACAATACTTCCTCTTACTAGCAGTAAGAGAAAGTAATAAAAAAAGACATTTATAAGGATTATTGTTTTAAATGTTTTACTTAGTATAGTACAGGAAGTGAAAAAAAACAGCGTAGGAGAATAAAGAAGTATTATGTGAGAGCTTAAGTGGCCGCCTATGCTCACTATATATATTTTCTTTCTTTTTTTTTTTTTTTGTTTCTTTTGTTGAACCCTGAAGGTATATTTTATCAGTAACAGATATATCCATTATGTTTTTTAAGGAGAGAAACTCGTACGTACATATATACTAAAATGTATATTATAAACTAACCTAGAGAACTTTTACTGCTGTGAATTACTAAAAAATAACAATGCAAAAAAACTAACTGTAGAAGAATAATAAATGCTAACATGCATTTCACTCTTTCGGCTGCAACGTAAGAATATACTTTACACAAACATGGCATATATTTCGCAACAAAAAAAAAAAAAAAAAAAAGTGGCAAACGAAATAAAAAATAAATAAATAAATTTAAATTTTACATCATTTACTTTGACCTTTTTTTATTTCAAAATTAATGATTCTAAAAATGGACAATAAATAAATAAATGTTACTGATCATAACTAATTTGATAGACTTGACTGGCGTTTATCATATTTATAATGATGATTAATATTAGTTATTTCTGAGGTTATAATATTATTGTATGTAGCCGTTGGCGATTCAAGCATCGTTGGGAGAATTATAAGGTGAATTGAATCTGACCGGAGGCTTTGGGTTGAAAGAGATGTGAATGACGATAGAAATGTTGAGGTCTGTGAATGCTGTGCGGGGGGGGGGGGATATTTAAAGGTCAGATTAAGTATAATAGGAAGAACGATCCTTTATTAGAAAGCACTGTAGTTTTCTTTACAATTCTATCAGCTAGGGTACATCATATACCAGTCTTTTGGTAGGAAATCATAATTCTCTTAGTTGTAGTTTTGAAAATAGTGGAAACGAATTATTGTTTTTTTTTTTTTTTACTCCTAGTAAGAGGAAGTATTGTGTAATCTTGTCACATTTTCGATAACGAGTTTTCACCGGAAATATCCGTTTTGAGGTCCCCTGAGTCCAAAAAAGTGTTTTTTTAACAAATAGTCTTTTTTGTGTATGTATGTGAACAGCATAGCACAAAAATGAAAAACCGTATAAAGTTGAAACTTGATATTCCCGTTTAGATATCACCATGGGATCTGGCAGTACGTTATCTGTCAAAATTCCTCGACTGGAAGATTACCACTTTACTAGTTGGATTTTTTTTGCTTTTTCGCAATTTTCTTCAAAAATGGCTCCGACGATTTTCTTGAAACTTCGTATATAAACTAAACATACAAAGATATACCACTTTTATTTAAAACATTTCTCTGGGAAACTTCATTTAAGGGCACTTTTAGGGGAGGTGTGTGGGGTTATGTTTTTTCTCTCAAGTGTCCATCATAGTTGATTATACAATTCTATCATACAAACAAAATTAATTAGAAATAAATACGGATAGCCAAAATTCCAAGCTAATTAAGAAAATTAGTAGACCGGAAAGCTTTTACTGCACACTTTTTTCAGTTTTCGCGAATTTCATTAAATTTGGTGCTCTTAACTATAAAATTTGTCAATTATAATTTTGAGAACTGAAGTAAGAGAAAGTTGTGTGAGTGTTTCACACCATATTTTTTTTTTTTTGGATTGGGTTAAAGTTTTCATTTAAGTCTCTTGCCGAGCCCCCCGTATGTGTGACAGGTCAAAATTTTCACTGAGATAGTATAGAGCAGAGGTCGGTAAACCGGTGGTCCTTGGCGTAATTTTAATGGTCCGCAAAGAAATTAAAATATTATTTAAATTCGCTGAGCTCATTTAATAAAAATTTTGTAAATAAAAAATAAAGTTTGTTCAGCTGAGTTAATTATATATGTAAAATAGAACAAGAACATTATATTGCTAATTAATGATTTCTTACAAAATACTACGACTTAACTTACTTATGGTGACTTAACGAAAACATTTACCTCTAAGACGTTTAATTAACCCACTTACTCGTTCAGCGGCATAGAAAACAGTAAGAAAATAGGAATACCGAATTCTGTACTAGTATAATGGGGTTGTTGAGGAGAGAAATTAGATTTGATTAAATGAACGAGATATGCGGACACTAATATAATGTAGCTAAGTTTACACTAACTAACTGCACTATAGCATCCATCCACGGCGAAGAGAATGCAACCACAGCAGAGAGAAGAGAGACGACTCTCTCTGGTTAACAGAGACTACTCTCTGACTTAGGCAGGCTAGAGTGGGAGAACCTACCTATATAAGCCAGTGGGAATCTATCTAAAGGGATCTATCATATACAACCAGTTGTATTATCATGTCATATCTCTACTCTCACTATTCATTCTATCATTTTCATTATAAAGTCCAGAGCAGTTAGTGTAAACTTAGCTACATTGTATTAGTGTCAGCATATCAAGTTCATTTAATCAAACCTAATTTCTCTCCTCAACAACCCCATTATATTCTATTCCCACTGGCTTATATACACAGGTTCTCCCACTCTAGCTTGCCTAAGTCAGAGAGTAGTCTCTGTTAACCAGAGAGGGCCTCTCTTCTCTCTGCTGTGGTTGTATTCTTTTTGCTATGGATGGGTGCTATTACACTAGACATCAAATCTGACTACGGCGCACTCTTGGTAATTGGGTGTAAAAAAATTTTAATAAGAATTTTGAAGGAGAAAACACATCTATAAAAATGATTAAACAATAACTGTTCGTTATTAATCTTAAAATAATTTTTATAGATACTAATTAGAAAATTACACAGTATTTATTATTATACGTATTAATATTATTTATTAATTATTTTTGCGCAAAAATTAAAATTATTAATATATAAATAAATAAATATATATGTACGAGTATATAATACTCAATGCTAGTATTAATTCTACCTTTAAAAATTATGTTACTGGTCCGCAATATCTAAAAGGTTAGCGACCGCTGGTTTAGAGGAAGAGTTTTTAACGTCTTAGATTTCTTCGGTTGAGTCGTTGAATGTACAAAAAATATACACACTTGCCAACACGATTGTATGTAATTCCTCGTCATCTTCAGGACTAGAGAATTACAATAATTAGGATTTTACACGTGTATACGAAGAATATATATTGTGATGTGATAGCGATAGCAAGAAAAAAAAGAAGAGATAATTTTTAAATAAATCTAAAAATTACAACTAGTGGTTGAAAATTGAAAAAGGGACCAGCCAGCCGCTACCTGCAGTTTATGAACCGCGGCAAACCATTTTTGTATTTCTTTCAAAAAGGGTCAATATACAGTCAAGAGATAATACCTTACTGGCCTACCTGGCCCACCATCTGTTAACAAAGCGTCGCCACCCCGGCCAAATCAGCCCTTGTTAACTACTGACCTCCCCTAGGGTCAATATACCACAAGAGATGTCTTAGTGTTACACGTACTTACACATCAGCGTCGATGTGTGAGTGATGCAAATATAACACGTCGCTCCCACTGGAGGAGGGATTCAGTTCGACTCAGGCATCACACGTCTACATCAGTTTTCAGATCAGAAGCACCATCTCACATCGCGAGCGCGTCCCTATTTAAGGTTTTAACACTTTACTAATTTCTTTAATATTTTATATTCATTTTATAATTCTTATAGTTATTTACAATTGTGCATCTTAGCTTTTCATTTTTATATCTCTTTAAATTATTTGTTAAAATATAGTATATTTTTATAAATCAGTAGTACGCATTTCGAATACCAACTCTCTAATCTCTTACCCTCTAATTAAGAATCTCTTACTCTTACTCATCACTTCAACTTCCGGTATCAATAAAACGGTACCAATATAATATAAATAGTATCAGAGGTAGAAAAAAATGTGAAAATGACCAAATTTTCGAAATCAAGGACCTTAAAACCGTGTGTATTTCTGGTGAAAACTGAAATTTGAAAATTTGTCGCACTCGGAAAAAATAAAATTAACATTTCACTAATTTTCTCTCCTGTTTACAAAAACGCATACAACTATAAATAGTACAATCCAGTAAGAGACATATGTGTACATACGAAGAGCATGAAACTAAACTAGTTCTTATTGAATATGGTAAATCGATCCACTGTCAAATATATCTGTGATTACAATGAGGTTGCATATTTAGAAAGAACAGACAGTATAAAAAAAAACAAAAAAAAAAAACAAGCATTAGTAAGAGGAACGATTCAGATTAGAAAGCTTTTTAGAAAGATTGGAAAGGAGGTAAATGAAACTGTTGACGAAAAAACCCAAGTGACATAAGTATTTAGTAATAGTAAATCAACCGTAAATATTAGCACATATTAACTTTAAAAACATCATAAGAAACAATATCTATTCGAATTGAACAAAACAGAGCCGATTTAGTACACGTTCTTTGATTCTTGGTTTAGTAACATAATAAAATCCAGAGATTACGAGCATCATCGGATATTTTCCATCGTCCAAAGTTTGAAATCTGTTCAGAATCAACAAAAAGAAGCTATGAGGGACATAATCATTAGATACAGTCCACCTCCAATCGCTTATATAGTTTTCTCCATTCTCTTTTAGAGTACCTAATTTTTTTTCTCACCCAAAATCTCAGGAACTTTTGGTAAGAAAAAGTTTTGCCAGTTTTTTAAAATATAAACTCCGAAAGCAATTAGGAGATGAGCCAGAAATTCTAGAAAGATGGGTACAGTACGTCGAAAAGTTCTGAGGGACAGAACTTGTTAGGAAGAGAATCGGGGAACGAATGATAAGTGAAAGAGAAGTGCCCGCCTTTAGGGATTAATCCCAAGATTTTTTGAAAGAACTAAAAAAAAAAATCACGACGCTCCTGGTTTGGATGGTATCAGGACTAAAATAGTAAATGCTGCTAGAAGCATATAAAGGACAAGATTTAGGGTCTTAACTAAATGCTTAAAGAGTAGACTGCAGCGTTGAACTACCCAATATTGAAAAATGTGAGAATTACAGAGGGATCTTGCTCTTGCGTGTCCCTATATAACATTCTGTCTACAATTATACATCAAAGACTAATGGAGAAATCGGATACAGTTACCGGAGAATAACAATGTCGTTTTAGGCTGATTAGACCTAAATAGATCATATTTTTATTGTCAGTTCAATAATGGGAGAAGTGTTATGAGCGGAATGTAGACTTGCATAATGTGTTGATTTTAAGGTGACTTATGATCGGATGAAAACAAAAGGAACTATTTATATGTTTCAGAGAACTTGGTTTTCCGGAGAAACTCGTAAGAGCCACTGTTCCAGGCAAAATTTCAAGGAAATTTGAGATCAACTTGGGTCCTTGGGCAAGGGGATTCAATGTCGCCGATGTTCTTAATATTGTTTTAAACATAGTTTAAAGACAATCGATTAATCGTGGTGGGAATTTGTTCACTAGAATGGTACAAATGTTTGCCAACGTCGATAATGTGACGATTCTGGCAAGATCTAAATGGAAGTAGTGGCTAAGGAATTTTGGATTGGAAGGTGAACTGCTAGAAAATCAAATTACGGTTATTATAAGGGCGGGAAGAATATTTCAGGACCTGTAGGTGAAGGAATGTACCTTTGAAGAAGTAGGTATTTGGATTAAATGTTTAACCTCAAACAACTGTGTGAAGAAGGATGTTGGTAGACGAATAGCTGCTGGGAACAAGTATCTGTGGGCACTCCACATGGTGTTGAAAAGTAGAAAAGTGCCGAGAACAGGTAATACAAGGAATATACAAGACGGTGCAGAGGCCATTTATCATCTATAACTAGAAACTGGCTTTTGATCCGAGTGGATGAGCAAAGGTGAGAAATCTGTTCGGCGTAAGTCTCAGAATCAGCACTAAACCAAAGTAGTGACTACACTTTCAAGGGAATCTTATATGTTTCTTATATAGACTACAATGATTGGGGGGCGCGTAAAGGATGGATGACATGAAGGGTCCAATCAAAGTCCTATATGAGCATCCTGTAGGGAGAAGGTCTTGCAACCTGACCTGAGATTTTCCTAAATCTTCTTACATACGAGTATATGGAGGAGTACACTAAGCTAATACTTTTCATATTTTATATATTATTGATTGTAGGAAGGTTTTGGGAAAGCTGAGACATTTACATATAAGAGTATTCCCCTTACAGTGCACATCTATATAATTATGGTTCCATCACTTGGAAATAAGAGTACGAAACCACTAGTAAAAATCCCGTCGTTTAAGAACATGCATCAAATTGTGAAGATGTTCTGGGCATGTTTCACGTCAGATTTTTTTTTACTTTCTCTACGTGAATTATTGCAATCGTATCAATTTTTCGAAATTGAGTTTTGAGCGAATGGTCTCTGTGTGTATAAATGCCGGCTGAAGAAATATCCAAAAAAACCTTTTAAAAAAAAATCGCAACAAGTTCAAATTCCGGTTTAAAAAATCCAACTTCATTTTTTTTTCTTTTTTTCAGGTTTTCGTAATTTTCTTTGAAAACTGTTCCAAACGATTTTTCTTTTAACTTCGTACACTATCAACAAACATAAATCACTTTCACCTTTATTTGAAATATTTTCCAGGGAATTTTTTTTTTTTTTTTTTTGAGGATTCTGAGGGAAAGCAATGACGTTAACCTTTCCCTCTTCATTATAATGTATGATTCTACCACCTATATATTATACGTTCAATATATGTAACGGCAAGAGAGAGAACACAAGCCCGACCGAGAGAAAACAGACTCTCTCTGGTACTCTCTCACTTAAGCAGACTAGAGTGGGGGACCTGTATATAAGCCAGTGAGAGATCTAGACATATATCTATCTCTTAGATTCAACCATACATCGCATCGTGTCATATTTCTACTCCCGCCTTTTATTCTATAATATAATGGAGTTGATGAGGAGAGAAATTAGGTTGATTAATTAGACGATTTATGAAGACACTGTTATAATATAGCTATAAGTATACACAAACTGCACTGGACTAGTAATTATTTTATAGAATAAAAGAAAAGAGTGAAGATATGACACGATGCGATGTATGGTTGAATCTGATAGATAGATATATATCTAGATAGATGGTGTTAGGTAGATTCTCACTGGCTTATATACAGGTTCTCCCACTCTAGCCTGCTTGTCAGAGAGTACCAGAGAGGGTCCTTCTCTCTCTTAATTCTCTCGTCTGTCTGCTCTCTCTTGCTGATGCAATTCTCTCTTGCTATTACATCACCTGAGAGTAGAGGTATGACACGATGCGATGTATGGTTGAATGTGATAGATAGATATATGGCTAGATCTCTCACTGGCTTATATACAGGTTCCCCGCTCTAGTCTGCTTAAGTGAGAGAGTACCAGAGAGAGTCTGTTTTCTCTCGGTCGGGCTTGTGTTCTCTCTCTAGCCGTTACATATACATGCAAAACATTTTTAGAATTCCACATTGGAAGCAAAAATTACAAATGTGAGTTTACAGAATTTTGACGTTTAGTGTATTTTTGGGGGAGGGGGGATTTTCTTGAAAACAATTTCCATTAAACTTAGAATACTAACTGTATTTTAGAAATAATTATTTGTTTTTTTTTTAGGCTTTTCAAGAATCAGCGACGTTAAATATCAAATGTATTATTCCTTCAATTAATAACGCCTCTTTGGACGACTATATACCTGTATGTAATTTGTCCCTTCCTGCATTTAGTGGAAACAATTTATGAAATTTATTTTAGAACAAAGAAGCAACTTTTGAGTTTTATTTATAAATTAGTATTAAAACAAGCAGTAAAAGAAAAAAGAGAAAGTCGTAAGATTGTTCACATTAAAATTATTTATATTTATACTCGAGCATAAGGTCGGCAAAGCGCGAATCCGTTGCAAGTTTCTATGCGGCCCACCAAGCAAATTTACATCAAGCAATGTATATAAAAATAATTTTGATGGAAGATAATTTAATTTCTTTCTGTTCAGATCTGCCCACAAAATAAATTTCCTAATTTAAAAATTTTTTTGCAAAATCAATGATTTGCATTTTTTTTTTCGAGCACTGATTTATTGCGTGCAAACATTTTCAAGAATCAATTTCATAAAATCAAAATATAGAATGAGATTGACCGATGAAAATTTGTAGAAACATTTTGAAGATATCAATTTCTTAAACCCAACCTTTTTTTTTTTTTTTTTTTTTTTAAGAACTGTCCTTGTTTGTATTTTAATAGAGCATGTAAAACTTGTAACTAATAAATTTATTATTTATTTTTATTTTTTTAAATAATATTTATATTTTGTTTTAAAAAAAAAAAAAAAAAACCTATTTAAAGCGGCCCCTACACGGACAATAATATTGACAATAACAGTATTGACAATATAACCATCAATACTCGTGCTAACCAGTCTCGAACACTTCACTACCTTACACGATCAATATTATTGTCAATAAGTTTGCTCAGTACTTACTACTTCTGCCACTAGCAGGGTGAATCTACGTATTTTTACTCGGTTATTTGCTGTTTTTTTTTTTCGTTCCAAAATATGATATAATCATACAAAAATTTGCGTTAGCTATTATTGTGGCGCTTGGCCCTACTCGTCAAGTGAAACGCAAACATTGGATGAAAAAATGGTTAAAGTCAAGAGAGATGAATATTTTCATTTAGTACTTTTGAAGGAAATCAGACACTGCGATGTTGAAGATTTCAACAACCACTTTCGAATGGATGAACCTATCTTTAACAAACTGTTATAGATGGTTGAATCATTTTTGAAAAGACAGGATAGAAATACGTGAGAAAGTATAAGTGTTAGGGAAAGATTAGCCTTAACCCTGAGGTATTTGGCCATAGGAAGAAATTTTGAACACTTGAAAGTTTTCTGTCATAATGTCCTGAACAACTATCAGCAAAGCTTTAATAGAAATCTGTGGAAACCTTTATATATATATCCTACACGACTTCGAAAAAATTACAATCACCTTTAAAAAGTGTATGATTGAAGTTTTTTATTTTAATCTACAAATCTTTCCCAAGGACCTCCACTGGATCGTGTTTTGAACTGAACTGTAATGTAGGGATTATTTAATTGACTATATGAAATGTATGTTTATCAGAAAAATAAGATTAAAAAATTACAAACACCTTTAAAAAAATGTATGAAGTTTTATTTTAATACACAAATCTTTCCAAAGTACCTTTGTAAGGTATTGGATCACTGTTGTTGAGGTTAGTTTCAACGTTGTATAAAACTACTGAACAGAGTCTTGCTGGAAATATTGGCGCTGCCCCTACACGGTCAATATTATTATTGTCAATATCCCCTCCAATTTTCAATATTGATACACGAAAATCAGAAAATCCGAGTTCGGAAACAATACTCTAATCAATACCTACCGTCAATACAATTTTTTCACCTTACACGGTGAATATTATTGTCAATACGCTCAAGTATTGTCAATATTCTTGACCGTGTAGGGGCCGCTTAAGCTGCATACTATATTACAAAACATCTGACTGCGCGGCCCGCTCGAATTTTTTTTTTTTTTTTTTTTTTTTTTTTTTTGGTAAATGGTCCGCCATCCAGAAAAGGTTGCCGACCCCTGTACTAGAGGACCAAAAGGGAAGGGGTTAGCTCGGTGGTTAGCGCATTGGACTTTCACGCGGAGGTCCCAGGTTCGAGTACAGTGCTAACCCTTAGATTTTTTTTTTCTTCCTAGCAGCCTCTACAGCTCATTGTCCGAAGGTCGGCGGTGCACTAAGAAGGCTTCCAGGCGACAATAACCAGAGATATTGACGCGCGTTAAATTTTTTTTTTTATAACTTTTTTATTGAATATTTACAACTGTTCTATAAGGAACAACAAGTAAATGTGATGTATGAACAAATATACAAATGGCGTGATAGTTGTGAATGACGGTCATCCAGTGATGACCATAACTAGTCGACCAATTGGTCACGTGGCCAGCGGCGCCTCAGCCGTCTGTGAGGCTTAGAAGGAAGTGTCGTCGACGATAAATTTGCAGCTAAAGGGTTAGGATGTGATAGGAGTTTATGATGGAAGCTATTGTAACGAGTTTTGGCATTCGTCAGAAACTGATGGAATTTTGAGGTCATTGTGGATAGTTAGATTACTGACAAAAAAGGGTGCGTTTAGGATATGGCGGAGGAACTTAGATTGTAGGGTCTGTACTTTGTTAATGTTAGATCATTTTGCAGTTCCGTAAAGTTCGAGTCCACAAGTCCATATAGGAGCCAGCCAAAAGAGATAGATACAGTCGTCTTTTATTGTAGAGTGTTAGTTTTGAGCGTTGGTCGAGTAGTCTCTTTAGGAGCTTGTATCTATTATTCAGTTCAATGCGTTTGTTTAAGTCTTGTGTGTGGATTCCAAATAGGTCGCTTGTCCAGGTACAGTCCAAGGTACCGCACATGGTCTGCTGAGGGAATAGGCGAGTTATACAAGTAGACAGGAGCAAGAGTTTTTCGTTTTAGTGTAAAGACTATGTACTTGGATTTCTGTGGGTTGATTTTTATTTGCCATTTTTGAAGCCAGGATTCCAAAGTTTTTAGGTGGGATTGTAGAGAACGAACTGCTAGAGTAGGATCAGTATGTGTGGAAAGGATTGCAGTGTCGTCAGCGAAGGTGTAAATAGAGGCATTGGGATGTGAAGGTAAGTCAGCTGTGTAGAGAGTATAGAGCAGGGGAGCTAAAACACTTCCTTGTGGTACTCCAGCAAGAATGGGATGAATAGAAGATTGAGAAGTGCCATGAATTACTTGGAAGAATAGGTCTGAGAGGTAGTTAAGAATGAGATAGTAAGTAATGGGTAGATAGCGCTTGAGTTTGCACAGCAATCCTTCATGCCATACCCTGTCGAAAGCTTGAGAGACATCTAAGAATACACCGGCACAGAACTGTTTTAGTTCAAGCGAAGTAGCGATGGTGTCTACAACACGATGAGCTTACTGGAACGTTAAATTAAAAAAAAAAAAAAAAAAAAATATGATTCAAATGAACGTACATTTTCAAAAAATTTGAAACGATCGTAATAATATACTTACAACTGTAAGTGAAAGTAAAGATTAATATCTAAACACAGCCAGGCATTCAAACAGATGGAAAAATATCAGCTGTATATATTTAATGAAAAAAAAAAATGAAACAAATTAAGAGTAAAAAGTAAATAACCTTGAGAGGTTGAACAGTACGACCTTGAAAGCCAACAAACACACACACAGCAAACGATTAGGTAACTGCATTGAATAGGTTACATGAAAAGTTGAATAACTGCATTAAAACTCTTGTTTTTTTTTTGTTTTTTTTTGGATTTGGTTGTTATTGTGGAAAGACATTCAAATGTTGTTTATAATGTTTATTAATAAATACCAGTTCTCGGTTTCTTATACTTTATTTTTAATATTGTTCATTATAAACAGGTTTTTGGTAACTTTATTTCGTATTTTATTTTATTTTTTTTTCTAGATTTATGTGTTAGTGTGGTCCATATTTTCTACCCTTCCCTACAGCCTCCCAACCAGCCGCTGAAGTGGTCTAATTAATAATAGTTATCCAAAACCTAGCCGCCCATTTAGTTTCATTATTTTTACTTTATTATTTTTTTTTTTATGTTAGTTATATATAGTTAGTAATTTTTTTTATTTTTTAAACTTGTCCAATGGAAATTATCTAAATTTCCTAACAGTTAAATGTTTATATATAGTTTAGAAATACAACTACTGAGCCAGAAAAAGGTCCTTAAGCGATACAAAACATATGACCAAATAAAAAAATATAGTATTAAGAAATATATATACGACTTGTTCTTACTCTTGTTGATGTAACTATATATTATAAAGTAACAAATTCTCTTGTAAACTTCAAATTGTAGTGATTTTGTAATAACATAAATATAGCAATAGTGGTGGGGAAGGAAGGAGAAGACAATTACCAATCTAAAACAAACCAGGAAAAGTAGAAAAGTGATTTAAGTTGAAATGTAGAAAAGTGCACCAATAATTGAATCAACCCTCCCCTCTCCCCCCTATTAAAAAAATTTGAAATTAAACATTTAATATCACAAATTCCTATATAACTATCTAAAAATAATTGTTTTTCCAAAAAAAAACGAAATGTTTCAAATAAAATTATTAGGTTTATATGTGTGTAAGTTCATAGAAAAACTGTGCAATAAGATCCAAAGAGAGGGATCCAAAGCAGGGAGAGAGAGACAAGAACACGCTCTAGTTTAGGTCAGACTGGAGTGGGAGAAGCTGTTTAAATAACAGGTTTGTCAGCCATAGGAGGGGGTCTACCAAACAGTCTTGCAGCAGAGTTCATAAAGCAGTCACAACGCGTCATCAACCTTTACTCTTTACCACTCACTACCATTTTATATAATATAACGTTTTTCCTTCTAAACTAGCTACTGAAACTAGTTTTAAGTGGGTTCGTATAGATAATATACTCTAAACTTCCAGAAAAGAAAACACTAATTTATTGTTATACACAATAAATTACAAAATACAACACTTAATCAGAAGTATCTGTTGGTTGGCTGATCGGCCAGAGGGTATCATAAGAAAACGCCAAAAAAATTTTCAAGTTTTTTTTTTTTATTAGTAACCCGACGTTTCGACAAACATTGTTTGTCTTCTTCAGGGGCTATCTTAGAATAGAAAATTTGTATGCCCTATTACTACATGTTCGAATTATTACTGTGTAAGAGTAAATAATTATTACAAGTTCAAAAGAGTGTCTAAGACCTATCCTGCATAAATAGCTCCTACATACCGCTTGCCTGATCTCAATCTATTGATTGTGCTTATAGCCAATCTGTTCAAATTTAAATGTTTAATCCAACGGTTTTTTGAGATCTTACTTATGACAGATTTATAATATCTTCCCTTAAATGAGATCTCATATTCGTTTTGCAATTCTTTCAGTACTTTCAGAGTCAAATACCAAATTGAAATGCTTGTAGCAGAAAATGGTAAAAAATGGAGATTCATATTTTAAAGAATAAAATTCAAGTAAGCATTTTTATATATATATTTTTCTTTTTAATTTAAGATGCGTCATTGGCGCCCGGAGCTTTTTCGGTGCTCTGACAACCTCCAGAAACTGTCATTACAAACAATACTGTCCATCACTGGACGACAGTGAGCTGTATAGGCTTCTAGTAAAAGACAAACTAAGGGCAGCACAGCTGGACTCGAACCCGGGATCTGCATTTGGGAGTCCAGTACGCGAACCACTTAGCTAATTCCCTTCCGGTATTTTATCCGTCGTAGCATGCATAATCCTTCAGTTCCTGACCGGTTTCAGATTTTCATCACTTCAACGCTATGTTTTCTGTTACACTTACACTTGTGGGTTTGTTGGTTGTATATATGTGCGGGAGGTTATAAGGTTCATTAAAAAACACACACACCGTAGCATAACCTTATAACCTCCCGCGCATATATACAACCACCAAACCAACAAGTGTAAGTGTAACAGAAACATTAAGTTGAAGTGAAGTGTCTACACAAACTTGGTGAATTTTTGCTCTGACGATGGTGGATGAAAATCCAAAACCAGTCAGGAACAAAATGAATATGCCTGCTATGACGGATAAAATACCAGATGTTAACCAGCATTGCGGACCCATCCTTATAATTCAATAATTCCTTTCCCTTTACTTTTTATATTTACTTTATATAATTAAAACTGTTTTTATTGACAACAACTTTTGAAACAATTTTATACCCTAAACATTTCTTAATAAGCTTCGCAATAGACCTCTTAATGCAGGAGGTCGTAGTGGAATGAGGCTTGCCCTTCCCGTCTGTCAATCTACTAAGCTTAAAATTTAAAATAAATGATAAAGTAATATTGTGTCTCACTGTTTCCAAATAAAAAGATGAAATCTATTAAAAATGTCTTAGTATGATTAAAAAAACAAAACAACAAAAAACAATTAACTCAAGAGAGCATTTTATTGGAACTCTATTGGAATGCAATAAACTCACAAAAGTAATTTAATTTTTTTTTTTATTAAGCACAATAACATGGGCAAACAAGTGATCACAATAACTTTGGATCAAATACCTGAACAAGATAGTAATAATAATAAAAAAAAAAAAGTTTGAACTGAAAAATAAATAAATAAAAGAAAAAAACATGTTTGAAAAAGTGGTCAATTAGAATAGGGAGGAGATAGAGTGAAAAAGAGGGTGGGGGGAAATGAAAACATTGTAGAAAGTGAGGGAGAGAATGGAGAGAGAGGTACACGACCATCTGGATGAAAGGGATCGATTAACCAACTAGTGTTGCCAGCCAGGAGAGGAAGAGGGAATGATAGGGTGCCAAGTGGTAGGGGGGGGGCAAGCCGTCTGAAGAACAAAGGCGCCAGTTAGTCGCGCCTATAGGGGCGGCTGATCTCTCATGGCTGCCCCACATCCTGGCGGCGGCAGTACACGATATTAGTCCGCAGACACATTAGACCGAGCCAAAATCCTACCTTTAGTATGTTCTGCATAAAAAAAAAGAAGAAAAAAAAGATAAAAGTATTTATATATTCAATACTTGGCTTAGCACATGGCTTTGGTCAAATACGATCTACTAAAATGAACTCTCATTCATTTTCATTCAATGATTTTTTTAACGATTTCTTCAAAGAAACAAATATGATAACAACCAAAGTTATCGCTTATTAATTGAACTATTTCGGAAATAGATTTCTTACAGACATTTCTTTATTCCGCACTGCGGTCATTGGATTGTTAACACATTCAATTCCAGCCATTCACTCGACTATATCTTCAGTAATGTTCGCCTAAAAGAATGTACCTAGTAAGAATCATTCACTCACTTTAACTTTCAATTTCTATTCACAACTTTTCTTCATATCATTAATTTCAACGACACCCAATAAATTGTTATTGTTTTATTATATTTATGTGAAACTGAATAGAGAAGATATAGTCATTGCAGAAGATAATCCCTCTCATCGAATTTACAGCTGGAAAATTAATGCAAAAAGGTTATATATTATAGGCATTCTTCACCGCTCTTCCGCACATTGCTGTATTCATCCCTTCCATCCACCATATACGCTCAGACTATCGCTCTTCGTAAGCTCCATGCATTGATGAAAGAAAAGATCACTTAAAGCTTTGAACCCCTTTTTTCCGTCCACTACCTCATTACCATCAAAGTCTGACTAAACCTCATTACCATCAAAGTCTGACTAAAAAATGTCAGCATTTTTTTTTATCCTTTTTTACTTCCTGTTACTCCTAGTAAGAGGAAGTATTGTAATCGTGCCAAATTTTCGATATCCAGTTTTTACCGGAAATATCCGTTTTCAGGTCTCCTGAGCCCAAAAAAGTGGTTTTTAGCAAATGGTCTGTGTGTGTGTATGTAAATTAATTAATGAGACTGATTTTCTAGTGTTCGATCTGGCAACACTGGAGACGCGGCGCATGCGTGGTAGGGCAAGTAAACATCTGATACACGTCCAGTGCAAATTTGAAAATGCTAGAGTTGTTGCACTGTCCGTAGTGACTTTTTTTGTGAGCAAGGTTTTTTTCAGTGCGTTTTAAAAATGAGTGACATCAATTACGAGCAACGTTGTGCTATCAGGTGTTGCTTCAGACTTGGGCACAGTGCAACGGAAACGTTTGAAAAACTGTGCCAGGCCTATGGAGACAATGTTTTGTCGAGAGCACAGGTTTTTAGGTGGTTTAAGTCGTTTGCAGAAGGAAGGGAATCAATTGAAGACGAGCCTCGCAGCGGAAGACCTTCATCTTCAAGAACCGACGAAAATGTTGGCAGAATCCGCGATCTCGTGCGTTCAGATCGTCGTTTGACAGTCCGAATGATCGGCGAAGAGTTGAATTTGACTCACACAACCGTTCATCAAATTTTGACTAATGAATTGGGGATGAGAAAAATGCTCCGTGTCACACCGCGATTTCTATTAATGAGTATTTGGCCAGTAATAACATTCCTGTGGCTCCTCAGCCTCCTTATTCACCCGACTTGAGTCATGTGACTTTTTTTTGAAAAATTCACAAATTGAAAATCACCTCAAGGGACGTCATTTTGGAACATTGAAGAATATTCAAACAGCCGTAACCGACCAACTGAAGTCTATTCCAGTATCCGAGTTCCAGCACTGCTATGACGAATGGAAGAATCGTCTTCAGCGTTATATGGCTTCCCAAGGTAGTTACTTTGAAGGGGACAATGTTGCATTGTAATTTTATTTGAATAAAAAAAAGATAAAAAATCAGTCTCATTACTTAATTTAAACACCTCGTATATATGTGAACAGCATAGCTCAAAAAAGAAAAATCGTAGAAAGTTCAAACTTGATATTCCGCTTAGGTATCACCATGGGATCTGACACTAGGTCAGCCGCCAAAATTGTTCAACCTGACGTACCACTTTACAAAATCGTTTTTTCTCCTTTTCGGCATTTTTTCTAAAATGGCTCCAACAATATTCTTTAAACTTGGTATATCAACTACACATACAAAGAGCTACAATTTTTATTTAAAACATATTTCCAGAATTGCGTTTTAGGACACTTTTAGGGGAGGGGGTGGGTTGGTTGTCCTCTAAAGTGCTGTTTCAGTTTATTACACAATTCTATCAGCTAAATAATATTAATTAGAATTTAATGTGTTGTTGAAATTCCGAATTTGAAAAAATTCGGATGATCGGAAGTGCGTTTTTAAGGAAATGAATTTTTCAGTTTTCTGGTATTTTCTCGAAAACGGCTCCAACGATTTTCTTTAACTAGGAATGTGTACTATAACACATATAGAGAGCTACAACTTTTATTTGAAACATTTCTCCAGGTAGAATCATTTAAAAAGGGGATTTTGGGGGATTGGGTGGGGTTATGCTTTTTCTCTAAAATGCTATCGTAGTTTATTATACAATTCTACCACACAAACAAAATTAATTAGAAAAATAAATAGATGGCAAAAATTCGAAGTTTCAAGAAAATTAGTAAACCGAAAGTGTGCTTTTACTGGATAGTTTTGTCAGTTTTCGACGAATTTCATTAAATTTGGTACATGAATTATAAAATTTGTCAATTATAATTTTTAGAACTGGAGTAAGAGAAAGTTGTGTGAGTGTTTCACACCAGACTTTTTTTTTTATGAAATGTTGAAAAAAAAAAAAACGGCTACGAATCAAGTAAAAAACGAAACTTTATATTTTGGATTTCTTATTTTATTGTGGTTGGTTTCCGCAGAGCTAGAAAGAATTAAAGATATTTTCCGTGATAGCCTGTTTCTTTTTATGGTCATCGACCGGTTTCGGGTGTTCGCCCATCATCAGGATGCTTTGGTGTCAAACAGTGTAATAAATAAGGCTATCACGGAAAATACCAATTTTTATTTTTTATTTTGTAAAGACAGTTTCAGAAAGACCTAAAAATTAGAGTAATCACAAAACAGGCGTGGAAATTTTAAGATAAAGATGCAGACACAGTTTTATATAGAAACAAAAATCTGGTGTGAAACACTCACACAACTTTCTCTTACTCTAGTTTTCAAAATTGTACCTAATTGACAAATTTTATAGTTTGTGTTTCAAATTTGATGAAATTCTTTAGAGTTCGTCGAAAACTGAATATGTTCAGTAAAAGTGCACTTCCGGTTTACTAATTTTCTTGAAACTCGGAATTTTGGCCATCTATTTATTTCTAATTAATTCTGTTCGGATGGTAGAATTGTATAATCAACTATGATAGCCCACTGGGAAAAAAAAACATAACCTCACCCCAAAAACCCCTTTAAAGGACTTCACCAGGAGAAATATTTCAAATAAAAGTTATAGTTCTTTATATTTGCAGTTCACATTCCTAGTTTAAAGAAAATCGTTGGAGTCGTTTTCGAGAAAATACCAGAAAACTGAAAAATAAATACATTTCAGTAAAAATGCACTTCCGGTTATCCGATTTTTTCCAAACTCAGAATTTCAACAACATATTTAATTCTAATTAACATTATTTAAATGACAGAATTGTATAGCAAACTGAAATACCACTTAAGAGGAAAACTACCTCCACCACTCCCCTAGACAGTGCCCTTAAATTAATTTTCCCAGAGAAATGTTTTAAATAAAAGTTGTAGATCTTAGCATGTGTAGATGATATACCAAGTTTGAAAAAAATCGTGGCAGCCATTTTTGAGAAAATTCCAATAAAGTAAAAAAAAAATACCAGAAAACTGAAAAATACGCACTTCCGGTGTTCTGATTTTCTTCAAACTCGGAATTTTAACAACTTATTTAATTCTAATTAATATTATTTAGCTGATAGAATTGTGTAATAAACTGAAATAGCACTTTAGAAGACAACCCACCCACCTCCTCCCCCCAAAAGTGCCCTTAATGCATTTTCCTGGAAAAATGTTTTAAATAAAAATTGTAGATCTTTGTATGTGTAGTTGATATACCAAGTTCAAAGAAAATCGTTGGAACCATTTTGAAAAAAAATGCAAAAAAGTGAAAAAAAAAACATTTAGTAAAGTGGTACTTCCGGTTGAGGAATTTTGACCACTGACCTACTGTTAGATCCCATGGTGATATCAAAGCGGAATATCAACTTAGAACTTTCTACGATTTTTCGTTTTTGAGCTATGCTGTTCACATTCATACATACATACATACACACATACAGACCATTCGCTAAAAACCACTTTTTTGGACTCAGGGGACCTCAAAACGGATATTTCCGGTGAAAACTCGATATTGAAAATTTGACACGATTACAATACTTCCTCTTACTAGGAGTAAGAGGAAGTAAAAAGGGATTATAAATTTTTTAACAAGAATATATTTTTAATTAATAATAATTAAAAAGAAAATGTTCTGATTTTATATACAATGGTAATAGTATATATTCAGTAAGTTAAGTAAGGTTATGTAAATAATGAGGTAACATTAAAATAATAAGAAAGAAGTGAAAATTCACCCCCTACCACCTAAATTTTATATACTACAATAATTGTTTCAAGTTCCATTATAAATTCATTTTATTCTGTAACATTTCTTTGTAAATCCAACAAAAGATATATATTTAGATTTCTGGCATTCAACCCACCCTTTAAGGCTAATGAAACAAAAGGTAACCCAGTTTTTTAGGGTAAAAAATTTAAAGCCTAAATAATAGCACGATTTCCGTATGCACCAACAAAAAAGAAATAAAAAATAAATCAGAAAAAAGACCCATATTTAATTGAATAACTTTATGCACGTATAAACATATTGCGTCCAAACCAAATAGAAATTACAAAATGTTTACAGAACAAACGGTTAAAAAACGCATTAATTAAGCAGCCTTTCTAGACAAGGAAAAAATAAATTCTTAGTTTTTTTTATTTAGTCTTTATTTTTTTTTTATTTTTTGCTTTTGAATTTCTTGAAAAAAATTTTTACGCCTACTAAATTTTTGTAATCAAAATATTTAATATGCTGTCATGATTTTTGTTTGAAACTTTTATGTCGATATTTACAACTCTATACAGATAAAATTAAATCGTCGCGGTTTCCCCCCCCCACCTTCCACAATCCTCTTAAATAAATACACAAAAAAAAAAAAAATCTGGTGTGGTGTGAAACACTCACACAACTTTCTCTTAATCTAGTTCTCAAAATTATAATTGACAAATGTTATAGTTAGTGTACGAAATTTAATGAAATTAGTCGAAAACTGAAAAAACTGTTCAGTAAAAGTGCACTTCCGGTTTATTAATTTTCTTAAAACTTGGAATTTTGGCCATCTATTTATTTCTAATTAATTTTGTTTGGATGGTAGAATTGTATAATCAACTATGATAACACTTTAGAGGAAGCTGTAACCCCACTCCTCCCCTAAAAGGGCCCTTATATGAATTTTACCAGAGAAATGTTTTAAATAAAAGATGTAAATCTTTGCATGTTTAGTTTATATAAGAAGTTTTAAGAAAATCGTCAGAGCCATTTCTGAGAAAATCGCGAAAAAGTGAAAAAAAAATCATTTAGTAAAGTGTTTAAACAAACACACTTCCGGTTATCCGATTTTTTTCAAACCCGGAATTTCAACAACATATCTAATTCTAATTAACATTATTTAGATGACAGAATTGTCTAATAAACTGAAATAGCACTTTAGAGGAAGCTGTAACACCACCCCTTCTCTAAAAGTGCCCTTAAATAAATTTTCCCACAGAAATGTTTCAAATAAAAGTTGTAGCTCTTTGTATGTGTAGTTGATATAACAAGTTCAAAGAAAATCGTCTTAGCCATTTTTAAGAAAATCGCAAAAACGTAAAAAAAATCAGCTAGTATAAAGTGGTACTTCCGGTTGAGGAATTTTGACAGATAACGCACCGTCAGATCCCATGGTGATAAATAAACGTAATATCAAGTTTTTCAACGGTTTTTCGTTTTTGAGCTCTACTGTTCACACACACACACACACACACACAGACCATTTGCTAAAAACCACTTTTTTTGTACTCAGCGGACTCAAAACGGGTTATTTCCGGTGAAAACTCGATATCGAAAATTTGACACGATTATAATAATACTTCCTCTTACTCCGGGAAAGTAAAAAAATAATTTTCGGATTAATATCGGTGAAACTTCAATTTCCGGAAATCGTAACACACATCCTGAAAAGTGATAGTGAAATATATAAAATATTTTTTTTTCTCTCTCTCTTTTTTATTCATTTACAACGCGCTAGTACACACAAACAAATCTGATGGCATTGAATACAGATAATAATAATAATAATAATAATGAAACAAATAAATAAAATAATAATAAATCACTAAACGAGTGGAGTAGCTACCTAGTGTCACTTGTAGAAAGAAGATCTCGAGACCATTGACGCTTTAGACGACGAGAGGGATTGTTCGGGAGGGTTCGATAGGAGAGATTTCTGGCTAAAGGCTTCACATAGTAGGACAGGGTTTTATGGAATTTTTTTTTTTTATAAGAAGAGGAAGCAACATCGGTCACGAATGGGATATTAAGATCCTTGTCTTGGAGAGCATAATGTCCAATGAGCGGTAAGTGAAGGCATTGTTGCTGACACCAATTATAAATTCATTGTAGACTGTAATGTTACAGACAAATTAGGGAGCGTTAACAATGGTGCGTAGACATTTTTGTTTGAAGGAATTGGATTCGTTGAATATTGGAACGCTTCGCGGAGCCTTAAAAAGTTCTATTCCTTATGTCCAGATTGGTTTTAAGATTGAGTTGTATATTAGTCGTTTGTTTATTGCAGTCAGTTTAGATCTATTGTCAATTAGTCTTTTAAGCAATCTAAAGGCGCGTTCTCACGAGTCAAGTTTAGTTGTCCGATTTTAGTTGATCAGTAAAAGTTGAATGCGACTTGAATCAGTTTTGGTTCATACGTTTCAACTGTATGAATCGATCAAACCGTTTCAATAACGACACGGAGCACTCTATGAGTTGAAAGCAAACTGACGAGGCCAATTGGGCGATTCGGAGGTTCACATTTGTCAATACTTGAAAGATGGCGGATTCAACTGAAGGATGCGTCATACTTGAGCGATAAAGTTTGACTCAGCCAAACTTTTGCTGATCCACTAAAAAGCTGATCAACTTTATTGAAAGTAAAGGTTCTCACTAGGATTTTCATTCAACTTCTGTTGATCAACTAATAAAATCGGTCAACTAAACTTGACTCGTAAGAACGCGCCTTAAAGCGGTTGTTCAGTTCTTGTCGTTTCAGTCTAGTATGAGGATTCCATGTCACACGTTTGTCTATATACAGCCCAAGGTAGCGGACAACATTAACATGAGGAAGAGGAATTCAATTGTATTAGAGTAAAAGTATTGATATTTCACATTTTTGTTCGTTTAACTTTATTCTCCAATTCTTAAACCATGTTTCTAAGGAAGAAGGAGGGATTGAAGGTTTCTACATTGAGGGTTACAGGATCTTTGTGAACTGAAAGAATTGCAGTATCAACTGCATAGGTAGATAGGGTGGTTTGAGGATGGGTAGGAATGTCGGTAGTGTATATTACGTAAAGAACAGGGCCCAGCATGCTTCCCTGAGGTATCCTCCCTCTAATGGATATACAAAATATAAGAAATAAAATCCCACACAAATCTGAACACCTGTATGATTGAACTGATATATTGTAAAATTAATTTAAAAAAAAACAAAAAAAACTGCTTTATTATTTTAAATAATAAGATTAATTAAATACACATTAAACCCAGCTGGTGTATAAACAAGGAAGTAATACAGATGTACGTCGGGCGCCATGTCAAGGCCGTACTTCTTTTCAAAAGATCAGCTGTGAGTGAAGTATTTCAACCGAAGAGAAAGTATATAAAAAAAATTTTTTTTTTTTTTTTTTTTAAGTAAATAAACTGTGACCTTGTCATTAAGGAAGAAGAAGGCATGCAAACACTTGACAAGGAAAAACTAGAATGATGAATTATACACACAAAAAATCAAAATACTCTAAAACAACATAGCGTACTGGACAGATTATAAGAAAAAGAACTGCGAAATAGAAAGATTTTTTGAAAGGAATACTTATTTTGAGGTAGCCACCTTATGAAAAAAAAGTGTTTTTAATACATCCTTGTCTTATTGTATGTATGTAACAGGTTGCCGCAGCAAAAACTCCCCGATTTCGGAGGCGAATGAAAATCAAACAATGTTGTTTCGCATAGATAAAAGTTTTCATAACTGTGCAGTATACATAATGCCAATTTTTACATCAGTGCTGTAACGGAATCCGAATCATTAAAGATTCATAGGTTCCGAAGAGAAGAAGGAAGCATATTAAATGAGTCAAAAGTTAGTTACTCCCCATCTAGGCCCCAGACTAGGAAGGGTGATTTCGATTCATATAAAATATAACGGCAGCAATACAGTTCAGGACAGTTTACAACCAGTTTAAATCCAGTCAGCAACCTTCTACTATCTTCTCATCATTCAGCCAGTCTGTCTCTTTATATTTCTCTCGCTACTTAACTTTTATTTTATTGTAAAAGTCCTTGCAGTTTGTGTGTTTTTTTCTTTTTTATTATACAGTGTTCAGCATAACATCTAGTTTAATTCTCTAAAATCCATTTTCTCACTAATTCTCTCTCCTTCTCACTTCCATTATAGTACGCACTCCTGTTACTACTTACCCACCGACCTCCTTAAACTACGGTCCAATGAAAATCATGATACACTTCCGGTAGGGGCTCCGTGAAGTAGGTCGCCACTTGAGTGATGTGATTTGTTAAAACACATTGAAATAAAAACATTTTTTTTTTTTTTAATCTCACACGGTTTGATTTTTATTCACCTCCGAAATCGGGGAGTTCTTTCTGCCGCTCCGTCCCACCCAAATATTTGAATAGGAAATTCAAATTGATATTCTGTTTAATCATCTAAGTTTCATTCAAGCACCCGTCTACCGGAAATACTACAATATAGTGAAAATTTTCTTCCAGGTTTGTACAATTTTCTCTCTCTCAAAAAAAAAAAAAAAAAAATAATAATAATAATACCTTAACCACGAATACTGCCAGTTTACACCCAATTTCATTTGAAAAACTTTTCACCCGAGTTGAAAAAGAAGAAATATAGCCAAAGAAACCGGTGAAAATGTATCCTCGGGGCCTCGGTGTTAAGCAAATTGCAAACACTGAATATGGTGGCGGAAATTCTTTTCCCTTTTTTTATATCAGCTTGTAATAGTACAGCAAAGATACAGCAGAGAGAAGAGAGGCCCTCTCTGGTTAACAGAGACTACTCTCTTGACTTAGGCAGGCTAGAGTGGGAGAACCTGTAGTACCGCAAAGATACAGCAGAGAAAAAAGAGGCCCTCTCTGGTTAACAGAGACTACTCTCTGACTTAGGCAGGCTAGAGTGGGAGAACCTGTGTATATAAGCCAGTGGGAATCTATCTAAAGGATCTATCAGATACAACCATACAACTGTACATCGTGTAATATCTTTACTTTCACCATTCATTCTATCATTTTCATTATAAAGTCCAGTGCAGTTAATGTAAACTTAGCTACATTATAGTAGTGTCTTCATATCTCGTTCATTTAATCAAACCTAATTTCTCTCCTCAACAAAAACTCCATTATACTGCTAAAAATTGATTGGCATATAAAGACGTACAATTTAGTTTAAATACATAGATGCTGGATTTCAACAATCTGGGATAATAAGTGTTGTCACAATTATCAAACTATTGATCTCAGTAATTTGAAGTGAAATAAGACTAATACGTATTATGATTCTCTAGGAAAGCATTGGCTTTTTTTGTGTTGGAACACTATAAATAAAAATAGAACAGTAACATTCACAGAAATATAAATTAGTTAGAAATAAAAAAACTACAAAAGAAAAGGAACACACACACACACATACTGTATAGCTATAAATAAAGTTACAACGATAAATAAAAAAAAATCACATCGGTATTGGCAAATCCTTTGATCGCTAACAATTTGGAAACAATGTGAAGTACCATTAACAGAAGAAGTGTAAATTTCCCACGCGTGGGAGATGCATTTGTAGCTAGATAAAAGCTGAATCCCTATTATTGCTGACCTGGTATATACACTAATCTAATCAAAACTTAATCAGTTTTTTTTTCTATTTTTAAAATAGTTAACTATTGATGTCATAATTATTCGAACAACTTACATAATAACCTGTCAATACCTATCAATAAATGATAATATTCAGCATAATTAGAAAATACGAAGTTTTCCTTATTGTTCCAATTTTAAGTTATATGTTTTATTCTAGTTTTTTAAAATTATAATTTGATATTATTTACAGAACAAAAAAACAATTTTGGAAGAAGAGAATATGGGCACTTATATAACCTAATTATGTATTTATATTTAAAAAAGAATTGATACCGATGATTCCTATTGGTTGTAAACAGAATATTGAGGATACTGAGGAACGGGTATTAGATATTAATAAATTTTACTTATTGTCAACGTTTCGGACACATATTATTTTATCAATCAGCCGTATGCCGACAATCTATAATGAAAATTAGTAGCTGGTTTGGATAGATAGAGTTAGATAATGATTTGATGAAACATTCCACCAAAACATTTACTCTTGCTGAATTTACTCAGTGTGAAGAGCGAATTTTTTCTTCAAATTTGCATCACTTAATTAGACTTAATTGTCTTCACTGTTATATCAATGGAAGAAACTAAACTAAATAAAAACCACTTTTTGGGGGGGGGGGAAGCATCACCTTACCTCTCCCCAACATCTCCCCCCCCCAATGAACTTTCTTGGGAAAAAGTTTCAAACAAAAATGGTGCGGCAGGCCAAGATCTGCCTGGGAAATTATAACCAACGGACATTGCGAGGCCTGCATCGGCCTTTACTGAGAATAAATTCTGCGTTGTTACGAATTTGCTTACGGGACTCAAAGGACACTTGACAAAGCTGGGTTTGGAGAGTGACAGCACATGCAGATTCTGTGGGGAGATTTTTTTTTAATGTTCTTATGCCTAATAGGCATCTCAATTGTTGTTTCGGATTGCTGTTCACCTTTATCATCTACCCACATTCTGCCTCACCATCAACGCCCATCTATGTTCAATAATTCGTCAAAATGTTCAGTCCAGCGTTTCAATATGTTTTCATCATCTCCCATGTTTTTTCCATTTCTGCCCCAACAGGAATTTCGCCTGGAAGCTTTTCTTCTTAAACCAGTCTACTTCCATATAAAATTTTCGATTATTTTGTTCCAGGTTTAAATTGATATACAACAAACATCTAATAAGAATGAGATGGCCGGCGCTCTGACAAGGAAACATGCTTGTATCTTCAGGCCTGAACCATTTTGTGGTGGTCTTTGGCCAGTCTTTCCTAGAGGAACTTCAAGAAGGAGGAGGAAACAAGGAGGTGTCTCAACTTTGGTACTCCGTCAAGAAGGACTAAGGCAGGCAAAAATCTGCTTGGGGAATTATAACGTAGGGAGGGATGTCGGAAGCATGAATCAGCCTCAGTAAGACTAGGCTCCGCATTCTTACGGGTTTCCTCATGGGGGCACTATAGACTCAGAGTGCACCTGATGAAGCTGGGTTTGGGAGAGTGACAGCACATGCGGATTCTATGGGGAGATGGAAGAAACTCCATTACATCTCATAACGGTTTGCGAGGCTGCCACCCAGAGAAGATTTATTGACCTGGGTAGTTACTACGAGGAGGAGGGGGATATACCCTCCCTAGAGCCTGTCAGGTTATTAGGATTCCTTGGGGATCTTAACGATGGAGGTGCTACAGAGACGGTGTTCGCCTGGGGCATTGTGGATGCTGTGGGCAGCCTGCGGCACACAGGAGGCAGAGCACAATGGATCGTAAAGGCCGCAGTGCATCCCCCCCCCAAAAAACAAAAGTTGTAGGCCTCTGTTTCAAATTTAATAAAATTTTACTACTAATTAATATTATTTAAATGATAGAATCGTAAAATAAACTAAAATAATATTTTAGAATAAAGAATTTTTTGACACAATTTGATTGCAATACTGTTTGTTACACCAATTATTAAGAGAAAGTAAACATTTAATTGCCTGTGACGACCTTCAGAATTTCTGAATCATACAAACATTACTCTAAAGGCAAAACAAACAAAAACATTCTGTTTTATTTACAAAAAAAGGATGTAACGTTTTTAAACACGATATAATATAATTTATCAATATTTTTTTTAAAAAAAGAACAAACAAATAGTACATATTAGATCAAATAAAATATTCGTAAACATATTGAGATCAAAAAAGTTACTTTGTAATAAAAACTTCATCCCTTTCCTAATTATTGGGTTGGTGCAAAAATAATGCAGGTTTTTGAACTTTCATCTTTTGTTTACTTCTGCTTGCCAAGTAAACAAAGATAATCCTCCAGTCTAGGTAATGGATTATAAACAATGTTTATTAATGTTGTTTTTACTCAAATATCAGTTTAGTTTGTGTTCCATTTTGTATGAGTTAAGACCTCCGATATTCACCATGTCAAAACAAGATTTTCATCAAATTTATTTTTACGAGTTCAAACTTGGTCGAAGTGCGGCTCAAACTGCGCGTAACATCAATGTTGTTTGGGGTGACGGAGGCATCAGTGAATGTACAGTGCAGCGATGGTTCCAAAAATTTCGTGTTGGAGATTTTGATCTCGAAGACAAGGAAGGTCGCGGTAGGCCCTCTGTTGTTGATCACGACCATCTTAGGGCATTGGTGGAAGATAACCCTCGCAAAACCACTCGGGACTTTGCGAGAGAAATTAGTGTTGACCGCTCAACAGTCGTTCGCCATCTCGAACAAATTGGTAAAGTTAAAAAGCTCGACACGTGGTACCTCACGAATTGACCCAGAGCCAAAAACATCGGCGTTTTGAAATTTGCAATTCTCTTCTGTTGCGCTACCAAAATGAACCATTTCTTAATCGAATCGTGACATGTGATGAAAAATGGATCCAATACGACAACAGGAGACGGTCAGGCCAGTGGCTGGACAAGGATGAAGCACCAAAACATTTCGCGAAACCAAGCCTGCACCCGAAAAAAGTAATGGTGACAGTGTGGGGGTCTACTGCAGGTGTTATTCATTACAGCTTCCTAAATACTGGCGAAACAATCACGGCTGAAACATATTGTCAAGAAATTGACAAAATGCATAGGAAATTGCAAAATCTTTGTCCAGCATTGGTGAATCGGAAAGGACCAATTCTTCTTCACGATAACGCCAGGCCACATATCGCAATGCCACCTCTCAGGAAACTTCAGGAATTGAAATATGAAACACTTCCGCACCCTCCATACTCCCCCGATCTCTCGCCGACGGACTTCCACTTATTTAGACATTTGGACAACTTCTTAAGAGGAAAAAATTTTAGGGACCGAAGTGAAACCGAAAATGCCTTCCGCGAGTTTATTGAGAGTTTAAAGATTTTTTAGAAACTGGAATAAAAATGCTTCTGACACGTTGGCAACTATGTGTTGATAATGATGGAACATATTTTGAATAAATAATCTTAGTTTTATACAAATTATAATAATTTTTTTTTTGGCATATAAAAACCTGCATTATTTTTGCACCAACCCTATACTATAACTTACTGTTACAATTACGTAAAAATATTTGCTATCATCCAGACAAAAGTTTACAAAGTTACCGGAAATAAATGCATTGAGGTGTCTCTCTCTCTCTCTCTCTCTGTAAAAATATTTTTAGCGTATGGTCTTTTGTATAAATCTTTAAAAATACGAAAAAATTGAATGAATCTCACCCGGAAATGTGGCTTTAAAGAAAGTTTTTTTTTTTTTCAGTTTTTTCGAGATTTTCTCCGTAATGGCTCGTACAATTTCGTTTAAACTTCGTACGACTATCACATACAAAATGTCTCAACATTTTAATGGAAATATTTTTCTGGGTAAATTCAATTTTTTGGGGAAGTTCTGCGGGGAACAGTTATGATATGCTTTTCTCTAAAGTACCACTTCAGTACAATTTAAGTTCTAAGTAATAATATAATATTAATATAGTTAGGCGACATTATTAGCATTATAAATTTAAAGAAAATCGATTTAACTACAGGTATGACTTTAGAGAATTTGGGTTTTAAGTTTTCTCTAATAATAGTAAATTTATCAAGTTTGTGCGGAGAGTTCTCACGTCAACGCATGTTTCTCTGTCTTACACTCGACACTTGTTGGTTTGTTGATTGCATGTATGTACAGGAGGTTATAAGAAGGTTATGTGTGTCTGTGTGTTTAATGACAAAATAGAATTATTATAAATTATGATTAGACATTAAAAAAAAACCTGGTGTGAAACACTCACACAACTTTCTCTTACTCCTGTTCTCAAAATTATAATTGACAAATGTTTATAGTTTGTGTACCAAATATAATTGGAATTCGTCGAAAACAAAAAAAAAAAAAAAAAAAATCAGGTCAATAAAAACGCACTTCCGGTTTACTAATTTTCTTGAAACTCGAAATTTTGGCCATCTATTTATTTCTAATTAATTTTGTTTGGATGATAGAATTGTATAATCAACTATGATACAACTTTAGAGGAAGATGTAACCCCACCCCTCCCATAAAAGTGCCCTTAAATGAATTTTCCCAGAGAAATGTTTTAAATAAAAGATTTAGGTAGATCTTTGCATGTTTAGTTTATATACAAAAAAAATTTCAAGAAAATCTTCGAAGCCATTTTTGTGAAAATTGCAAAAACGTAAAAAAAAAAATACAACTTGTAAAGTGGTACTTCCGGTTGAGGAATTTTGACAGATAACGCACCGTCAGATCCCATGGTGATACCTAAAAGTTATATCAAGTTTCAACATTCTACGGTTTATCGTTTTTGAGCTATGCTGTTCACACCCACACCATACTATTTGCTAAAACCACTTTTTTGCTCAGGGCCCCAAACATATTTCCGGTGAAAATTAATTCGATCTCGAAAATTTTAAAACTAGATACATTCTCTACTAGAGTCCAGAGAAAGTAAAAATAGTATATAATAAAACATGTATTGAAGGCTACTTTATAATTAAATTTACATAGTGGTGTCCTTAAAAATATCAGAGACATTTTCCGTGGTAGCACCGTGCTTCATTTTGTGGTCATCGACCGGTTCGGCGTTCGCCCAACTTCAGGATGCGTTTTTTAGACCGTGGTGACAACACAGACTCGCACAGAGCAAACTTAGTTTCACACTCAGAGTGTCGACCTTTCCGGTCGATGACCACAAAATGAAGCAGGCTACCACGGAAAATGTCTCTGATGCTTTCCAGCTCTGCGGAACCAACCACCACAACAAAGTGTCTTAAGTATGCTCGTGTTATATTAAGTCATTTTTATTTGTGGGGGGTGGGGGGGGATAAGAAATTTCAGGAGTATACTGTACTAATAAGAATAGATAAAAGTTTGAAGAAAGGCAATACAAAGTTTAAGGACGACAGCCCAAAAGCTTGTACAAATAATAAATAAATGTGAAATACAAGCTTGGTTAATACAAGAAAATATATATAGGTAAATTGATATGTAAGAAGGTTGGCAGCAAAACGGCAAATTGGGGATGACTTACATATATACGTATTTTCTTGTGTTAACCAAGCTTGTATTTCACATTTATTTATTATTTGTACAAGCTTTTGGGCTGTCCTTAAACTTTGCATTGCCTTTCTTCAAACTTTTATCTATTCTTATTAGTACTGTGTACATCTGAAATTTCTTATCCTCCCCGCCCCCCAAATAAAAATGACTTGATATAACACTGAGCATACTTAACACCACTATTAAAATTTAATTATAAAGTATTCTTCAATACATGCTATTTATTATACACTGATTTCTATTGTCTAATCATAATTTATAATAATTCAATTTTGTCAATAAAACACACACGCTCACATAGTAACATAACCTTATTATAACCTCCCGCACGTACATACAGTCAATAAATCAACCATTGTCGAATATAAACAGAAGCATTGTGTTGCAAGAGAACGCTCTGCAGGAACTTGATAAATTTACACTAACGATGGATGAAAATCCAAAACCGGTCGGTCAGGAATAAAAGAAATGCATGCTATGACAGATAAAATACTAGATATATAATCATAGTCTAGAAAATTATTTTTAAAAAAAACTTAATAATTTTCTTCCAATAGATAAAAATAAAATAAAATTGTCAAAAAAAAAGGAAGAAGAATTTCTTAAAAGTTCCTTAAATTACTAAACAACCACCTAGATTTTCTTCATATAATAGCTTGTAAGATGTCAAAACAGAAAAACTAGCTTTTATATCATTTTTATTATTCAAATAAATATTAAAATGACAAAAATATATTAACACCAAAAAAGCAACGGTAATTCTAAAAAAATGTTTTTGTTTTTTTAAAAAAAAAAATGCAAAGGGGCCCCGAACTTTACTGGCTCGAGGACGTCAACTAATTTATTTATGCAGAGTGGGAAAGAGTGGAGCAAACATTGTAGGTTCCAGGGGTTCCATGATACATAACACAACTCACTTTCAAAAAAAAAAAAAAAATATATATATATATATATAATCGAATTTATTTATTTATTTATTTATTATGCACAAAATAAAGATTATACAATGAAATGAGTACATAAATTTTGAATAAGTTATCTTGTTCAAAAAAAAGTCAAAAAAAAACAGCAAATAAAAAAGTTGTAACCATGTAACTATAAAAAAAAATAAAAAGGAACCATGTAGAAGGTTATATAGTATGAGAAAACGTCAACGCACTCTATCAACAAAGCAAAGAAGGTAAACTGGTAAAAGGGCAACCATTGGCTTTATAAGGCGCCTACGTACATTTATGTTCTATCTGGTTTTTATGGTAAAAGTTGTTTTAATATATATAACATATGTGTATGTATATAGAGTACACAGTAACTAAGAAGAGCTAAAATATACTCGTGTCAGTCATATATTTTTAAATATAAATATTTGATTTGTAATATTTACGACCAATACGAATTTCTCTTACTCCATGGAATTTCTCGAACATAAAATTGTCAATTTTCTTAAAATAAAAAAATCTGGTGTGAAACACACACACAACTTTCTCTTAATCCAGTACTCAAAATTGTAGTTGACAAATGTTATAAATTGTGTACCAAATTTAATGAAATTTGTCGAAAACTGAAAAAAACTGTTCAATTTAAAAGCGCACTTCCGGTTTACTAATTTTCTTAAAACTAAAAATTTTTGCCATCTATTTATTTCTAATTAATTTTGTTTGGATGATAGAATTGTCTAATAAACTGAAATAGGACTTTAGAGAAAACCTAACCCCACCCCGTCCCCAAAAGTGCCCTTAAATGAATTTTTCTAGAGAAATGTTTCAAATAAAAATTGTAGATCTTTGCAAATGTATTTGATACACCAAGTTTAAAGAAAATCATTGGAGCCATTTTTGAGAAAATTTGCAAAAAAGTGAAAAAAAAAAAAACATTTAGTAAAGTGGTACTTCCGGTTGAGGAATTTTGACAGATAACCTACTGTCAATCCCATTGGTGTACCTAAACGGAATATCAAGTTTCAACTTTCTACGGTTTTTCGTTTTTGAGCTATGCTGTTCACATACATACATACACAGACAATTTTCTAAAAACCACTTTTTTGGACTCAGGGGACCTCAAAACGGATATTTCCGGTGAAAACTCGATATAATTTGACACGATTACAATACTTCCTCTTACTAGGAGTAAGAGAAAATAAAAATGAAATGTTTATTGAGTTGTCAAATCATAAATTAGAGGAGCTGGGAATTATTGTTGATTACAATTATGGAAAGATATTCTTATAATGAACTCCTTTATAAGAGCACTCCCACAATAGCGCAACTTCCGGAAATGAACCTGTTTCTCTTAAACATCGGTGAACTGTACCAAATATACGGCGATCTGGTATTCTGTGATTAGGAAATCGCCTCTAATATTCTGCAGCCAGCGGCCATGTTATTTCCATTACAAAACCCATATAAGTAATTATTCGCTGTATTCTTCATTTGAAAAATATTAAATTATTTTATTTCACAACTTAGTAAATCAACAGTGAAACTGACGTAAATAATTTTTTTTTTTAATCTTTACTTATGCTACAATCAGCGCGATAGCGCTATAAGTAACAATTATTACAAACAACATACATACGTAATGAGTGGAGAATAGTAACACTCCAAAAACTATACAAAATTACTACTATACACTCTCTTCAATTGAGAGAAGATCACGAGGCCATTGACTTTTTAAGACGTCTAGGAGGGTTATTACTTATTAGGAAGTGTTCGGGAAGATAGGTGTTGAACTAAAGTATTTGTGTGAATCTAATGGTTAATATGGAATTTCCTGTAACAGGTTTGGGCGACTTGAGCATCAGTGTGTATGGTTCGGTTAGAGACGTAAAAAAGAGTGTTTACAATGTTACGGAGGATTCTGGACTGTAGGGACTGGAGATTTGAGCGTTTGGTTGAATCCCCATTGTTCTATTCCATTCGCCCAGATAGGCTTCAAAATAGGTGTATAAAAATTAGTCTTTTGTAATCTAGGGAGAATTTAGATCTGTTGTCCAGCAATAAGTCTTTTAAGTTGTCAAAAGCATCTGTTTAGTTCTATTCTTTTAAGTCGTGTATGAGGATGCCCAGGGAAGTCCTTCAATCTAAGTAAAGCCCAAGATAGCGAGCGACGTTGACCAGTGGTAAGGGAATTAAGTTTGTAGTAGATTGGGGAAAGAGTAATGCGACGTAGAGTTAAGTATTGTTTGTGGACTTATTTTCACTGAGTTTAATGACCCATTTTTTTAAACCATTTTTCTAGAGAGGAGAACTGGGTTTGTAGATTTCTATGGGCTGTTACGAGAACTTTATTGGTAGACAGGATAGCAGTGTTATCTGCATAGGTGAGAAGGATAGTATCAGTATGTGTTGGGATGTCTGCAGTGTATACTGAGTAAAGGATAGAACCTAGAATGCTGCCTTACTGCATTCCAGCTTCGATATACTTGAAAAGAGAGAAGGATGATGCAATTTGTACTCAAAAATACCTATCGGACAAGTAGGATTTTAGGATGAGGTGGCTGGAAGGAAAAAGTTTCCAGAGCAGCCCGGGGTGCCAGAATACTCGATCGAAGGCCAGCTTCATATCCAGGTAAGTTTAAATAATAAAGTTTTGTTTTTAAAAACAATTTTTTTTTTTTTTTAATTAATTTCAGCTGTCCACATTTCAATGGCTGTATTTCAGTTAGAAAGCATTTTCTTACCTATGTTTATTAGACAATTCTGACTTAAAATGACTTGCAATAATATGTCCTTTAACTGTGGACCTCTAGTCATGGGATTTTGGGGAAATAATTTAATAAATTATTTGTATTATTTATATTGAATAATGTAATTTGCTTTTTATTAAAAATTGTACATATATATTTTTGTGTAGGTTTATTATATTCTAAGTGTTTTTTATTTAATTAATTCTATTAATTATGGCAGTATAGATTTAGTTAATTAATTGAATTCTGATTAAAATTGAGGGGGAGGGGAGACAGCAGTCGCGGTTATACAATAGGGATGAGTAAATTTATTACAACCTATATTTTATTTTGCTTTAGTGTAAAATTAAAATTTTTATACATATAAATTGTAACACGATTGGTATTGGGAGGGGGGTTTAAATTAGATATGTTAATTAATAATTAATTATTATAATTCATATTTGAAATCTTCTCTAAAGGGATCATAGTGAGGTCTGTGTTTATACAGAAGTTGGAGAGGATGAAAAAACAATTAATTATATAGATTCAAAAAATATATAATTAAAATAAACAGTATATGTCAAAAATGAAATAAATACAATGTTGTGATATAACAACATAAATGGTCTTTTCATTTGGGAGAATTTTTTTTTTTTATAAAACTTACAGATATTACATATATTCTAAAGTTGAAGAAGATTGGGTTTCTGGGAGCACTTCCACCACTCACTATGATAACATGGCTTTTTCTAATGACAGATTTCACTCCTTTTACGGTATCAATTTTGAACTGAACTCCCTCTCCCTAAAAGGGTCCCCACCTTATATATTGTACCTCCACCCCGGGGAAAGTGAGAAAAGGGAAATTCCCTTTGCCCTAAATAAACGTAATGATAGGGGTAGGCAAGGTATCTCTGACTCAACTAACTGTTTCTTTTGTGCCTTTCAACCTTCAAAAAACCCAACTTTATAAATATATACGTATATTGGAAAAATTCCCTACTTTACAATTATAAAGTATTTAACAAGGATATAATTATGATACAATTTATATTTATTAATTCGCCCAATGATGTACATATTACAGAATATGAAGAAATGTATATATACGAAAGGGCTGATACTATTTGGCAAGTATTTTCACCAGACTAGAGGTTTTTCGTTTAAAACAAATTTATATCATATTACGTGGTTCTAGTAATTAATTATAGAGCAGATAAGGAGTTTATAATAATATAATTAATAATACAAAGGATAAATAAATAAGAAGTGTTACTGAATATTATTATTAGGCCGGGTGCATGGCGGCATGGGACCTAAGACTGGCTTTTATTCACCCGATGCCCCCCATATCGTCCCCTTAAATAGTCTCCCCCGTAACCTACTGGTCAATCTCTACAATATTCCAGGATATCCTTTACTCCAACTCGCCCAAGTAATCCTCGAGAGTGGTGTCCTCCCAAATACGCTAAACCTAGTACCAGCGATACGGGAGCACTGACATAGATAGTGATACACCGTTTCCCAGACTCCGTCATCGCAATTCTGACAAGTGGGACTAGACGTCCTCCCTCTGTTAAACAAGTGACACCCAGGTGTGTCCAGTCACTACCCCACCAAGGTCCTCAGACCGACTGTCCTGCTGAGAGACAGGAGGTAAGGCGAAACTCCCTGCTTAATTCCTTTTACACATCTTTTAGCTTGGAGACACCCCTGCGTGTCCCCCCCAGCATTCCTTCAAGACTCTCGTCTCCCAAAGTCTAATCTGTTTATCGCGAAGCCTCTTACTGACGGCAAGGGCTGGTTCAGGACCACAAAATGGTAATGATGATCTCTCTCGCTAGCCAACTCTATGATGATCCGCCCTCTCATTGCCCTCTATTCCCGCATGTCCGGGTATCCAACAGAGCCGCACTTTACCCCTCCGAGCAAAAGCGTTAAGTTAAGCCTTCTCCTACATTCTCCCACTAGTTTCGAGCACCACCATGGCTAGCTCAAAACTCCCAGTGCGGCCAGACTATCTCGAGAAAATCGCACCACTTTGATCTCTCCCTGCCACTTCCCCACAAGGCGGCAGCATTCAATCACGCCTACCACCTCGGACTGGAAGACAGTGGCCAAACCATCCAAGGCTACCGAACTCCCTCTATCCAACTCCTGCAACCATGCTCCCGCTCCTGACAGGCCAATCGCCTCCTGCCTACAGCCATCAGAATAACAGCGAATAATGCCGTTACCCGCCACCGTTGGCTTTGTGAGGTTATCATCCCCTGTACTGCCAATACTGATCTCATAATCCCTCTCAAATCAAGTTTAGATAGCAGAAAAATCGGTTTACACGACAAATGTCATCCTCGATCCTAGTGTGATTCCCCCCGAAAGGTTCTCACCCATCCTCCCTTACACCACATTCTGAGGTATCCCTTCATCGCTACACCCACCACCACATGCTGAAGAGGGGTTAGTCCCAGCAACATCTCGAATATTGAATATGATATGGCTACAGTTATTGTTTTTATATCAAAATAGTATTATTAAGAAAAAAAAAGCTAGAATTATTACATATATATACTATATACAAGGTGTCCCAAGGTATATGTGGATAACTACTTTTTCTCGGAAACTAATATAGATAGAAAAAAACTAAAAAATACATGTCCCCGTAGTTTTTTGTTAGAAATCCAAATTTAATTTGCAAATTTGTTTTGGTGCTTCCAGAAGGGAGATACAGGCACCAACTTCATTTTTTCAAATGAGGAGGTGTGGTTTTTATTTAAGAAATAGATTCCTCTAGTTTTTGAAAAAAAAAATTTACTTGAATGGTTTTTTTCTTTGAACGATATTTTACAAGTTATGAATGAAAACATGATTCTTATAAGAAATTTCAAAGTGATAATATTATAACGGTTTTTTGATTGAATAAGAAGAAAAGTACTATTTTATTATAAATTTTACTCCTTATTAATTACAGATCTTGCTCGAACTGGCCCCTACCATTAGAGACATGCTCTATCCTGCCAATTGTACCTTACGGCCAAAGAAATACATCAGGAGTAAAATTTATAATAAAATAGCACTTTTCTTCTTATTCAATAAAAAAACCGTTATAATATGGTTTTGAAATTTCTTGTAAGAATAATGTTTTCATTAATGACTTGTAAAATATCGCTCAAAGAAAAAAAACCGTTCAAGTAACTTTTTTCTTAAAAAAAATAGAGGAATCTATTTCTTAAATAAAAACCACACTTCCCCATTTGAAAAAATGAAGTTGGTGCCTGAAACTAGCTTCTGGAAGCACCAAAACAAATTTGCAAATTAAATTTGGTTTTCTAACAAAAAAAAACTAAGGGGGACACATATTTTTTTAGTTTTTTTCTAGCTATCTTAGTTTCCGATAAAAAGTCGTTATCCATATAACTTGGGACACCCTATATACACTAAACCTGAAAATACTCGTTTTTTTAACATTCTATTAAATGGATCAAAAAATAGTTTAAAAGAAAGGGGGACATATAGGCAAACAGTAATATTAAAAATAATAACAACAAAAAAAAAACAGTTATGAGGTCAAGGTGTAAAAAACTGAATAAAGCTGGTAATAAATGTTAACTAGTTCTCGTGTAAAAAAAAAAAAAAAAAAGAAAAGAAATTAAGTAAGAATTTTTAACCCTGTTTTTGTGTACTAAATTAAAAAAAAAAAAAACTCCTAAAAAAAAAGTCGTCCACATTTAAAACACGCTGACGCACAATAATGTCATCGAACTTCTCCATAGGGGGGTGGGTGGGGGCGGCTAGAGTTAGAGCATCGGTTACTGTCACGTATCGTGCACGCAATATACGAGTGGTTCATTTATTTATAATATATATATATATATTCTTGTTGCCCTTACAAGGTGAGTCACTACTTTCAAATCATATAATTATTTGTATTATAAGTTTTGTAATATATAGGATGCGGGAGATGGGGGGCAAAATTGTCGAGGTTTATCACTTTTTTTCCTCATTAATATTACGATCAGGAAAAAAGTTTGAAAAAAATAATAAATTTTCCATTAATTACAATTTATATTCACCGATGATGATAATAATAATTAATATGGCCACAAATAAATTAAGATATAAAAACACCAATTGAGATAAAATTCATGTTTCACCCACATAGTCTGTCACCATTTTTTTTTTTTATTTCTGAATTATTTCATTTAATTTTCCTCTCTGATGATGGAAGGCAAGTTTAGTATGAATTTTGATTTCAATGTACAAAATATAACAAACTGCTGGACAAAAGTATTGCATAAAATTTCAAAATGTTGTAATTTTGAAATTACAGTCTATTACTGTATTTTTTTTTTTTTAATACATTCCTTGTAAATGAGCTCTGATAGTAGGGTAAAAAGACCGGTTCTGGCGCAAGGGCTACGGAGCCAAGTCTTTTTTGGGGGTTGCAAGAACGCCGCTGCCATCATCCAAATCAATGAGCTTAATTCAAAGATGACGTCATCAGATTAAATATTATCCAAATCGCGCCCCACCCCCACCCCCAGGCCAGACCTAAATTCAAAAGATAGCCCCCAACCTCCCACCCCAGGCCAGACCTAAATTCAAGAGAAAAAAAAAGATTTCTACATGACCTTGAATCGAACCAGCAAACCCAGCACTCACAGTCGGTTATCTAAACCAGTAGACCACCGATGCCACTCGGTCCTATGTAGAAAAAGATCTCGTCTATAAATTTATGTGCGTTGTACGAGCGCGTTCCAAGTTAGTTGTTTAGTTGTAGTAGTGTGTTTAAAAAAGTTTTTTTATTACTGCTTACACCTATTAATTATAGCACGTAGATTTCAACGGAAGAGAGAGAGGAAGTTAAGATGACGCAACATTTAAGCTGATAAGAAGGTTTTACATATATATCGCAGAGCAGCTCGCTATCATCCTATCTTCGACCTTGAGGTCAATCTAATGCGATAACTTAGCATTATTTTTTTTTAATTGAATTTCAGTCGGTCAGAAGACCGCACAACCGCTGTTATGACTCACTCGAGACATATATAGATAAAAACAGTTGGTTAGAAGATATTGCATAATTGTAGATGTCCTTGGTCTTATCAGCATATACTGTTTAATCACACCAAACCATTATGATACTGGGTGTTAACATTATACCTATTAAAAAATGCATACCAGCTAATAAATATTTTTTGAGGAGTTAGAATAAAAACTCATTTATATAATTGTTTTACAAATTTTTTATTATCAATTTGTTACAATGACATGTTTATGGTATAATACATTGAATAATTAATAAAACTCATTTATTTAATTTTTTATGGTATAATACACTGTTTTGATCAATTAATACCAAAATATTTATAATGTATCATAAAAAACATAAAATTAATTTTTTGGTCTAATATGTTTACGCAAACGTTAATCTGCATCAATATCCTGCACTAAAATGTCCCGGTGTCCATAGGCCAACGAGTTTATTCCATCAGGCAGGATGAACCGTTTATTATCTGAGGCTGAAAGGCTTCGTTTATTAATTAAGGTGGAGTAGACTTTATGCCCTACCGACCGAATCGATTTCATTATGCTTAACATCGAGACATCGTTGAATAGGACGGATTTATAATCGGCAAATCCAAGTTTCTTAAGCGTAGATCTTTGCACGCCTTTTGCACGCTTCTTTATATCCCCATCCACATCAATAGCATACATCTTCGGACGCAATGCAACCACTTCGGTAATTATGCGCCCATCCACTTCATCCTTAAATTTCCCCAATACCTTTTTATTTTTAATTGAGAAATTCGGATGGCTTGGATGATATCCTGACGTGTCAAAATGATCTTCCATTTCCAGCATATCCTTAAAAATGTCATCTGTGCTGATACGGTACAATAGGGAGTCCGTATCCGTATATATTAAACGAAGCCGTTCTGGTCCATATTTTTGCAGCATAATGGAGTAATGAAATTTGAAAATTATATCCTTCGAGATCTCCAAAATAGAAAAGCCCACGTACGGAACTTTGTTAAAGTATATCCTCGTTTTGGCCATCCTAACACCAACCAAATTCTCATCATATATTTTAGCATCGAGGAATGTTGGCTTTGCAATTAATTTCATTAATCTGCTATCATTAGTGACAAGCTCAAAGTTCATCCTTTTACGCACATTCTCCATAGTCTTCCCAAAGTTTGCATTATTATATAATTTGTACTGATTCTTCTCAAAATCGTTGGTTGCACGAGTCCTCATATCCGTGTTTAATTTGATGTAAGGAAGAAGCCATGGTGATTGCTTAAATCGAAGGGCTCTACGAACCCGCACCAGCTGCAGCCCATAATCGAGGGCCTGTTTAAGAGCAATGTAGTGAACCACGTATCTCTCCCGCTTGCCAAGATGAGGAATCAATTTTTTAATATTTCCCTCACTGTTAGGAGGCGCCATTGTTTCTGCAAGAAACGGGAGGTCGTTGTGAAGCGGATGAAGATGTTCTGGATATTCCAGATCCACTTCTAATATATATCCAAAGTCGGAATCATCAGGGATGTCTTGAACTTGAATCTCTTCCGGCTGTTCCACCCATTCAAAGCCTCCATAAGGTAAAAACCTACTCTGTGCATCACCATATAAATTGTTTGCATCGTAATACATGATGAATACTGACTCTTGCGTTGGATCATAGGTTTGCATGTATTTATTATTGGCCTTGCAATACCGTAGGGAAGCCTGGCAGATACCTCCTCTTATGCCACGTTCGACCATTAGAATCATTTCATAATCAAGCAGAAGTTCCAATTTAATGCCTGTTAACCTCAACATAGCATCCCACGCCATACCGGGAGCAGTGAAATAATGCGCAGGATCGATTTTATGAGTACTCATTGTCACACGTCTAAAGTTTTCAAAGACATCAGCCAGCAACAAAACATCAGTCTTTAAATAGATATCACTATATTCTCCCAACGTTGTACAATGAAACTCGTTCCACACCTTCACTGCATGGTTATAATCCTCTTCGCCAATATGGCTGTCCGTCAAGGCGTTGTAGAATGCAACCTTAGGTGGTAAATTTTCTTCATCCAATTTCTGCCAGGAACTCACATAGTCGTACGGGAAAACGCCTTTTCTTAATACAAGGGGCAGCTGCGTTTCAGTGAAATATTTCGCAGTTTCCATGAAAGAAGATTTTGGTAAGTAATTAACTAGTTGAGCCAGACTCTCTGCCATGAATCTGAATGAATCCAAGAAGCGAAATTGAATACCATTAATGTACTTTGCAAATGAAATAAACTTCTCTTCAGTATGAGGTATTACATTAACTCTGCCTGGAAGTTTCCCCAATTCTTTAATAATAAAATGCGAATCGTACCCGCTGAGATTGTGAATGAATACTGGAACATAAGTTGGTTGCCGGCATCGCAAATTACAATTATTACATGCAGCGCCCCTATATTTGCCTGAAATATGACAATGATCCCGCACCTTATGGTTGGCTTCGCTGAATGTATGATTGCAGAGATAACAGGTATCAGCTGCCTTCCATTCTCTTTCTTCTAACTCACTAATCACTATGTCCACATTTTTGTTTAACATCTTGCCAATGACTGTTGATAAATCGCTTAGATGACGTAAGAATTTTTCAGCTGCATTCTCTCCCCTATATAGAAATGGTTCTTTAAGCGTCCAAAGATGTTCTATTTCATCGGTGGGTTTTACATAGGCGCAGAAAGAAAACGGTTCATGTTCCTGATAGTTCGTTGTAGATGATCGGGCTGGGGAAGGCGCACATGAATGTATAGGTTTTAAAAGGCACTCGAAATCGGCGTAAATCACAAAATTTGCTTTTAGCTGACGTTCAACGTTTTTAAATTCTATAAAAGGTTCTTCAGTTGGGAGTTTAACAGCTGCTGGAATGTTATCGCCACAATATATCCTGTGTTCTTGTAGTTTATCCTCTGCTGATTTTCCATAACGCCCATCAAAGTGTGTAAAACAGCGTTTACACAACTGTATTGCATGCGCATAGTTTGTTTTTTGCCCGGAAACCAACCTATTGAAATGTTTAATAAAAACATAATGTTGTTTTTCTCCATCTTGCATGAGTAAAAGGTCGCGATGGTCTTGCAGTTCTTCTTTAACAACCTTCAGCGGGTAAACACTATTATCACCATCCAACCCGAATACATTTATTGATATATTGTTTACTTTTTCGAACTTTTTGATCTGGTGAAGAGGCGTGGGGAATGAAACGCACTCAAAATTATAAGGATGGACCAGCGTTTTATATTTACTAACACGTTGAGGGTCTTTATCCACAAATTTTGCTAATACAGCATATTTAAAACACTCCTCGTCGTAATTCTCCGGATTTATACAAGCCTTCTTAGCAGCGATAGATTTAGGAAGTTTGATATATGTCGACCCTCCTAGCGGCTTGTACATATTTATCCGCAACCTTGCTCCATCTATCCCAACCAGCTTCCATCCACTCTTCTCTAACTGTGCCTCTTCCATTTCGTTCACTAATTTCTTGAATATATGTTCGAGAAACTCACCGATATCTGTGTCCATATAAATGGCCTTATTCCGAGTTTTAAATGATCTATCAGTTTGTTCCCCGAGTGTGTTCTCAAACAGACATTCCACCACTATATTAATTTTTAGCGTACGTTTCTCTTCCAATTGTTGTTTAATGAGCTCGTATAGACGCCTTTTAATCGACTGCAGAAACGTAGATAGATCTTCAAATTCCGCTGATTGCAGAAAATATGACCTTATTCTCCCCCGACATGCCGATTCATATTCTTCAGATGCCCGTTTCAACAATTCCGCTTTAGTTGGTTCCACACATGCCTTTTCAGCGCCTGAATTATCATATCGAGCTTTCTTTACAGGAGGTCGGTCAGCACAGACTATTTCATGTCGCTCGCCGTTATATCTATTCAAAAAAGTCCGTTTACAGCCCTTACAGACATACATCTGGTTTGCATTACAGTATCTTTGGTGGCGATAGAGATTCTTCTTCAAAGTGAATGTTTTTCCACATTTCTCACAGCTAAATGTTGCCATCTTGAACGATGTTTAACGTGTAGGAAGTCACACTAAGACTGAGATCCATACCTCACGCATCTATATTTATACCTTCGGGAACCGACTTTGCGCATGCGCATAACTTTTCCCAAAATGTAACACAATCTAGAGTAATAAAGTACAAAACAAGTTTTAAGCATGTGCATAGCATTTCTCAAATGTGACACGATCTAGAGTAATAAAGTACAAAACCATTGTTGCGCATGCGCATAGCATTTCTCAAATCTAGAGTAAATTGGTATATTAATAAACAGAAATAGCACTTTTAGGAGACAACCTAACCCCCCACCTCCGCCTCAAAGGTGCCTAAAATGCATTTTCCCAGAGAAATATTTCAAATAAAAATTGTAGATCCTTGTATGTGTAGTTGATATATCAATTTTACTGAAAATTGTTGGAACTATTTTGAAATGATTGCAAAATCCATTCAGTAAAGTGGTACTTCCGCTTGAGGAATTTCGACAGATAACGTACTTCTGGAACCCCATGTGATACCCCAGACGGAATAGCGTGTTTGAACTAATTACTATAACACTAAACAGAAAATGGTTAAATATTACGTAATGTTCTAAAAATAGATCTTTAGAGGCGGTGACCTTGAAAGGAAGTTAAAACTATAAACAATTAGCTATCGAATATGCATATTTACATATTTGTAAAAAATGAATGTGTGTGTGTGTGTGTGTGTGTGTGTGTGTGTGTCGGATTCATTGACCTTTAGATAGCAAGACTATGCATGTTTTTTGCAACATTGTGCCAGACTTGATTGAAGTATTATTATTTCGCGCTGTTTGAAACACCAATTTTGGCGGAAAAAAAAATTTTTAAAAAACTTGTTTTATTTCCTTAAAAATATAATATTAAAAATCATTCACTCATTTCATTTATTTATTGTGATGAAGAACCCTCTGTAATCTATAAAAACAGATTTAAATGATAAATATAAATACAAGCGAGAGTGTTTTCTACTTCAAACACGCATGACCAACTCCATGCCGGCCTGGTCATACTCTGAATATAAACTCTCGCAGAAGGTTGGAGGGGTGAGGGCAAATGAGGCAATCCCCACTTTACATCATTAATATTCCCCCTACTGCCAATAGAAAGAACGCAGCGAATTTTAGGTGAACAATAGGGCATATATGTAAGCAGTTTTTCTCTTCCAAAAATATTTTTTAAGAAAATGCACTTAGTATTCCAAATTAATGAAATTCATCGGTGTTTTTATGGAAAAATCATAAAAACTAAAAACTGTTCAGTAAAACACAGTTCCGGCTTACTAATTTTTCTTGAAACTCCGAGTTTTTTGAAGATCTATCTACGTTTCTGCAGTCGATTAAAAGGCGTCTATACGAGCTCATTAAACAACAATTGGAAGAGAAACGTACGCTAAAAATTAATATAGTGGTGGAATGTCTGTTTGAGAACACACTCGGGGAACAAACTGATAGATCATTTAAAACTCGGAATAAGGCCATTTATATGGACACAGATATCGGTGAGTTTCTCGAACATATATTCAAGAAATTAGTGAACGAAATGGAAGAGGCACAGTTAGAGAAGAGTGGATGGAAGCTGGTTGGGATAGATGGAGCAAGGTTGCGGATAAATATGTACAAGCCGCTAGGAGGGTCGACATATATCAAACTTCCTAAATCTATCGCTGCTAAGAAGGCTTGTATAAATCCGGAGAATTACGACGAGGAGTGTTTTAAATATGCTGTATTAGCAAAATTTGTGGATAAAGACCCTCAACGTGTTAGTAAATATAAAACGCTGGTTCATCCTTATAATTTTGAGTGCGTTTCATTCCCCACGCCTCTTCACCAGATCAAAAAGTTCGAAAAAGTAAACAATATATCAATAAATGTATTCGGGTTGGATGGTGATAATAGTGTTTACCCGCTGAAGGTTGTTAAAGAAGAACTGCAAGACCATCGCGACCTTTTACTCATGCAAGATGGAGAAAAACAACATTATGTTTTTATTAAACATTTCAATAGGTTGGTTTCCGGGCAAAAAACAAACTATGCGCATGCAATACAGTTGTGTAAACGCTGTTTTACACACTTTGATGGGCGTTATGGAAAATCAGCAGAGGATAAACTACAAGAACACAGGATATATTGTGGCGATAACATTCCAGCAGCTGTTAAACTCCCAACTGAAGAACCTTTTATAGAATTTAAAAACGTTGAACGTCAGCTAAAAGCAAATTTTGTGATTTACGCCGATTTCGAGTGCCTTTTAAAACCTATACATTCATGTGCGCCTTCCCCAGCCCGATCATCTACAACGAACTATCAGGAACATGAACCGTTTTCTTTCTGCGCCTATGTAAAACCCACCGATGAAATAGAACATCTTTGGACGCTTAAAGAACCATTTCTATATAGGGGAGAGAATGCAGCCGAAAAATTCTTACGTCATCTAAGCGATTTATCAACAGTCATTGGCAAGATGTTAAACAAAAATGTGGACATAGTGATTAGTGAGTTAGAAGAAAGAGAATGGAAGGCAGCTGATACCTGTTATCTCTGCAATCATACATTCAGCGAAGCCAACCATAAGGTGCGGGATCATTGTCATATTTCAGGCAAATATAGGGGCGCTGCATGTAATAATTGTAATTTGCGATGCCGGCAACCAACTTATGTTCCAGTATTCATTCACAATCTCAGCGGGTACGATTCGCATTTTATTATTAAAGAATTGGGGAAACTTCCAGGCAGAGTTAATGTAATACCTCATACTGAAGAGAAGTTTATTTCATTTGCAAAGTACATTAATGGTATTCAATTTCGCTTCTTGGATTCATTCAGATTCATGGCAGAGAGTCTGGCTCAACTAGTTAATTACTTACCAAAATCTTCTTTCATGGAAACTGCGAAATATTTCACTGAAACGCAGCTGCCCCTTGTATTAAGAAAAGGCGTTTTCCCGTACGACTATGTGAGTTCCTGGCAGAAATTGGATGAAGAAAATTTACCACCTAAGGTTGCATTCTACAACGCCTTGACGGACAGCCATATTGGCGAAGAGGATTATAACCATGCAGTGAAGGTGTGGAACGAGTTTCATTGTACAACGTTGGGAGAATATAGTGATATCTATTTAAAGACTGATGTTTTGTTGCTGGCTGATGTCTTTGAAAACTTTAGACGTGTGACAATGAGTACTCATAAAATCGATCCTGCGCATTATTTCACTGCTCCCGGTATGGCGTGGGATGCTATGTTGAGGTTAACAGGCATTAAATTGGAACTTCTGCTTGATTATGAAATGATTTTAATGGTCGAACGTGGCATAAGAGGAGGTATCTGCAGGCTTCCCTACGGTATTGCAAGGCCAATAATAAATACATGCAAACCTATGATCCAACGCAAGAGTCAGTATTCATCATGTATTACGATGCAAACAATTTATATGGTGATGCACAGAGTAGGTTTTTACCTTATGGAGGCTTTGAATGGGTGGAACAGCCGGAAGAGATTCAAGTTCAAGACATCCCTGACGATTCCGACTTTGGATACATATTAGAAGTGGATCTGGAATATCCAGAACATCTTCATCCGCTTCACAACGACCTCCCGTTTCTTGCAGAAACAATGGCGCCTCCTAACAGTGAGGGAAATATTAAAAAATTGATTCCTCATCTTGGCAGGCGGGAGAGATACGTCGTTCATTACATTGCTCTTAAACAGGCCCTCGATTATGGGCTGCAGCTGGTGCGGGTTCGTAGAGCCCTTCGATTTAAGCAATCGCCATGGCTTCTTCCTTACATCAAATTAAACACGGATATGAGGACTCGTGCAACCAACGATTTTGAGAAGAATCAGTACAAATTATATAATAATGCAAACTTTGGGAAGACTATGGAGAATGTGCGTAAAAGGATGAACTTTGAGCTTGTCACTAATGATAGCAGATTAATGAAATTAATTGCAAAGCCAACATTCCTCGATGCTAAAATATATGATGAGAATTTGGTTGGTGTTAGGATGGCCAAAACGAGGATATACTTTAACAAAGTTCCGTACGTGGGCTTTTCTATTTTGGAGATCTCGAAGGATATAATTTTCAAATTTCATTACTCCATTATGCTGCAAAAATATGGACCAGAACGGCTTCGTTTAATATATACGGATACGGACTCCCTATTGTACCGTATCAGCACAGATGACATTTTTAAGGATATGCTGGAAATGGAAGATCATTTTGACACGTCAGGATATCATCCAAGCCATCCGAATTTCTCAATTAAAAATAAAAAGGTATTGGGGAAATTTAAGGATGAAGTGGATGGGCGCATAATTACCGAAGTGGTTGCATTGCGTCCGAAGATGTATGCTATTGATGTGGATGGGGATATAAAGAAGCGTGCAAAAGGCGTGCAAAGATCTACGCTTAAGAAACTTGGATTTGCCGATTATAAATCCGTCCTATTCAACGATGTCTCGATGTTAAGCATAATGAAATCGATTCGGTCGGTAGGGCATAAAGTCTACTCCACCTTAATTAATAAACGAAGCCTTTCAGCCTCAGATAATAAACGGTTCATCCTGCCTGATGGAATAAACTCGTTGGCCTATGGACACCGGGACATTTTAGTGCAGGATATTGATGCAGATTAACGTTTGCGTAAACATATTAGACCAAAAAATTAATTTTATGTTTTTTATGATACATTATAAATATTTTGGTATTAATTGATCAAAACAGTGTATTATACCATAAAAAATTAAATAAATGAGTTTTATTAATTATTCAATGTATTATACCATAAACATGTCATTGTAACAAATTGATAATAAAAAATTTTAAAACAATTATATAAATGAGTTTTTATTCTAACTCCTCAAAAAATATTTATTAGCTGGTATGCATTTTTTAATAGGTATAATGTTAACACCCAGTATCATAATGGTTTGGTGTGATTAAACAGTATATGCTGATAAGACCAAGGACATCTACAATTATGCAATATCTTCTAACCAACTGTTTTTATCTATATATGTCTCGAGTGAGTCATAACAGCGGTTGTGCGGTCTTCTGACCGACTGAAATTCAATTAAAAAAAAATAATGCTAAGTTATCGCATTAGATTGACCTCAAGGTCGAAGATAGGATGATAGCGAGCTGCTCTGCGATATATATGTAAAACCTTCTTATCAGCTTAAATGTTGCGTCATCTTAACTTCCTCTCTCTCTTCCGTTGAAATCTACGTGCTATAATTAATAGGTGTAAGCAGTAATAAAAAAACTTTTTTAAACACACTACTACAACTAAACAACTAACTTGGAACGCGCTCGTACAACGCACATAAATTTATAGACGAGATCTTTTTCTACATAGGACCGAGTGGCATCGGTGGTCTACTGGTTTAGATAACCGACTGTGAGTGCTGGGTTTGCTGGTTCGATTCAAGGTCATGTAGAAATCTTTTTTTTTCTCTTGAATTTAGGTCTGGCCTGGGGTGGGAGGTTGGGGGCTATCTTTTGAATTTAGGTCTGGCCTGGGGGGTGGGGGTGGGGCGCGATTTGGATAATATTTAATCTGATGACGTCATCTTTGAATTAAGCTCATTGATTTGGATGATGGCAGCGGCGTTCTTGCAACCCCCAAAAAAGACTTGGCTCCGTAGCCCTTGCGCCAGAACCGGTCTTTTTACCCTACTTCTGATCCAAGGAGAAATATGAGACTGAACAATTGTTTATGTTTTTAAGTGACTAATTCTCTGAACTCTTGAAAATACAATAATAATTCCAGTTCTTTACTTGCACTGTTTCTGGTTATTTCTCTCTCCTACACATTTTTGTTTAGTTTTTTTCTTATCAGTTCTTTTTTTTCCGCTTTTTGTTCTTAACATGCCTCTTCATGGTAATTATTCGGAAGAAATTGCAGTACGTGTGGTGACATGACATGAGGAATGGCTAAATCAAGCAACAATTGTTCAGAAACTACGAATGAGCCAATCCATTGTCTAAAGAATTTTAACATGCCATAGTGGTAGTTACTCCTAACGGCAAGTTATGGGTCGCCCTAGAAGTACAATCCGGACAGATGAGAGATTTATTCAGCTGAATGTCTAACGAAACAAGTTCGTCACTTGATCGCTGATGTCCGTAATACCCATATTTCAAGTAGGACATGAAGCTTGTGAGAGATTGGGGGATGGCGGAACTATTCCCGAAGGCAAACCAACCATCCCCCGCCCACATAACGAGACAACTTAAACCTCTGCTATCATCATTACGAGTCCTCGACCCCCACAAAACCTTTCCTCAACACGTGAAACGGAGCAAGCTCCGCAGCGGGCTGATTCACGATCCCGTGGTACCATTTTGTAGAAGGACAAGTCCCCTACTTAAAGGCCTAGAATGGACAGTTGCCTGTCCATAGCCTACGGTTTTACAACACCCTCCTGGCAGGGTTGGGACACTCCATGCCATTCAGATGATGCGGGTATTCCGTACCCAATTTCAAGTAGAACAGTCAGAAGAAGGTTAAATCAAGCAAACTTGGCTTCCAGGATACCCGCTACTGGCCCCCTTCACGCCACCAGTGCACATAGAGTCGCCAGACTGCAATATTCACGAGAACATGTCAATTGGACAACAGAGAACTGGAGACATGTTTTATTCACAGATGAGTCGAGATTCACCTTTCATTCTCCAGATGGAAGGATGAGAGTTTGGAGGCGTCAAGGTGATAGATATGCAGAGGCTAACATTTCTCCAAGAGTGGCTTTTGGTGGGAGGCGGTGTTATGATTAGGGGAGGCATAAGTTTTGACGGACGTACAGACTTACATATCGTGGAAAATGGGACGCTAAATGCACAGAAGTACCTTGAAGAGGTTCTTCAGCGATATGTTGTGCCAATTTCTGAAAGAGTCGGTGAAGATTTTCTATTAATGCAGGGCAATGCCACTGCTCGAGTTGTGCTTGAGTACCTACAGGATGTTGGGATTCGACGTTTGGTTTCTCCATCGAGAAGTCCAGACCTAAATCCAATAGCCTTTGGGACAGAAGTGGAAGACGGATCAGACTTGATTGCCCCTAGCACTCTCAGGGAGCTACGTACAGCAGTTATTGAAGAATGGAATGAGATTTCTCAAGAAGTTATCCAAAATCTAATCTTTTCAATGCCAAGGAGGCTTGCTGCAGTTATCAGAGCAAGAGAAGGTATCACTAAATACTGTTGAAAAAAAATGAAGTGATAATACATTTTTTTTTTTAGCTTTATTGTTTTTTCTGTGTAATAAAACCAGGTTTTTCTTAAATTTTTGGTAGTTGTTCGTTTTTCCTTTGAATTAGAGTTCAACAATATTTATTTTTTTACTCATTTTATTGTTATCATCTACCCAAGGTCAGAGAGGTTGGTCAGTTTGATAAAATTCAAGCCTTGATTATTTTGTACAATCGATTTACAGACTATGGCGTATAAATAAAAAATTGGCGCCACACTGTATATTATATGCAGCTGTGTGTTTGTGTTATATAGTTATGACGTAATTAAGGCTGTAATCGTGCAGTGGGGTGAAAACTGGCCTATATAGAAAAAAAACCACTGTATATGTCTTCACGTTACACCAGACTATCTCGTCATCATGACGTCATCACTCACATTCTCCCTAATCTCATCAGAGTGGACTCTCTAAATAATGCTCTATTTATAACTCTCTATTTTTTTTTTTTTTTTTGCAAAAATAAACTTTCTATTTCTAGGTTTTTAATCAATTTTTATTTTTAAACTTTGCATATCTATTTTATATATATATATATATATTATTAATAATTAAATTAGATAAACGCTAACTGACTTATTAATTTTTGCTCGTATATTAGCGTTCGTCTTTTCTTTTATTTTTACTGTATGATAAAGTTTAAAGTCCTTACAATAGCTTGAGAGGACGACGTATTTTTGAAATCTTTTGGAAATGTTAATAAACATATATCGAGAAACTTAAAATTCAAATGTAAAGGAAATAAATTAAAAAAATAAAAAAATTTGTTTTCAAAATCATACTTTATTTAAGCTAAGCTAAGATCTGTGTGGACGGTTTATAACCAAAAAGAATTTAAAGCATGCATCAGTTTAAAATAAAAATAGGCTTTGTATATGCTGACGGGTTTTCCTCACGTGGCATTGTAGTAGACTTAGGAGGTACCTGAAGAACCTGGGCCTAAAATACGATAGCAGCTGCACATTCTGTGCGGAGATGGAGGAAGGAAACTTTCGTATACACCTTCTAATGGAATGCGATGTTATCATCCAGAGAGAAGATTTAGAAGCCTGTATATTTACTAAGCGTAGCATTCGCTCAGATAGTCAGGCTGCACTGAAAGCCCTCGAGGCTTACAGAACCACCTCATCCCTAGTTAAGGAATGTCCGAGAGGCATTCTCGAGACTCTCCAAGCACAAGAAGGTACAGCCGATATGGGTGCCTGGACATGTAGGGATTAAGGGTAATGAGACAGCTGATCAACTGGCCAGGAACGGGGCAAATACTTCGTTCATTGGTCCAGAGCCTGTCCTGGGGATAACTGGCGGAGCGATTCGTGCAGCGATAAGAGATTGCTTTCGCAGTAAGCATGAGGAGCTCTGGAGAAGGAGCCCAGATGCCATAGTCAGTAAAAGGATGATGCCAGGACCAATATGACACTCAGCCTGAGTAGGAACCAGATTTCTCTGGGGTGGAGGCTATTTACGGATCATGGTAGGTTCAGGAAGCATCTGCACAAGGTAGGGCTAATAAGCGCGGAACTCTTGTGCAGATTATGTCAGTAGGAGGAGGAGACAGCCCCCCCTGCTCTTTGATTGCATTGCAATAACCAGATTGCGCTACGAAACATTTGGTACGTTGTGGCCTGAGAAGATAGTAGCGCAAAATGACTGGTAGTGAAAGCCCTGAAATTCCTTAGGAGGGGAGGGTTCACCTCCAGAAACTACCGGGTATGGCACAATAAGCTCTCTTGGCTGCAGTGCCGGGTATAAGCCCACCCGTTATTGGTTATAATAATAATAATACTTAGCGTTGAAAGAAAATATACCTTCCCCAAGAACCTTCCCAGATCCTAAGATTCCTCAAGAGATTTAATCTGGAAGGTTGCTGAAAGTGTGCAGTTTCCCCCTTGACACAGTGGGGAGGCACTCTTTTAGTCGCAGTGCACTAAAAAAAAAAAAAAAAGATGAGATGACATTAGAGGAAAGTGTGATGGCATATCGCAGGTGAGAATAGTTCCCTGCTGTCCGCAAGGAACGCCAAGGTCGTACCTTTAAACAAAGCCAACCAAGGGTTGGAAATAAAGTATTGTCCTGATTCCCCTATCTCAGAAGGAAAAAAGGACTACAGTGCACGCCCCATTCTATCACTATCTTCAAAAGCGAAGACACCTTCCGGCGCTAACCAGCCAACAACAAACATTCCGTCTATACACCATTAATTTTGTCTATCTCTCATTTAGTTTACTCTCCTCGTCTCTTAATTTCTTAATTAAGTTAAGTCCTTAGAATTATAAGTGTATATATATATATATATATAAACATGATTGGTATGGGGGGTAAATTAAATAATTATAAATCATATTTGAAATCTTCTCTAAAGGGATCTCGTGAGGTCTGTGTTTATACAGAAGTTGGAGAGGATGAAAAAACAATTTAATATATACGTATAATTAAAATAAAAAATATATTCACAAATTAAATAAATACAATATTGAGATACAACAACGTAAATGTCTTGTCATTTAGGAGAAACTGCTTTTTATAAAACTTACATATTTTCTGAATTGAAGAAGGTTGGGTTTCTTGGGACACTTCCACCACTCACTACTGTAACATGGCTTCTTCTAATGACAGACTTCACTCTTTTTATAGTACAAATTTTGAACTGACCCCCCATTCCCTAAAAGGGTCCACCATATATATTCTACCTCCACCCCAGAGAAAGTGAGAAGAGGGAAATTCCCTTTGCCCTAAGTAAACGTAATGATAGGGGTAGGCAAGGTATCGCTGACTCAACTAACTGTTTCTTTTGTGCCTTTCAACCTTCAAAAAACCCAAATTTATAAATATATATACCTTGGAAAAATTTCCTACTTTACAATCATAAAATATATCACAAGAATATATTTCGATATAATTTACATTTAAATTCGCCAAAGATGTACACATTACAATATATATATATATATATATTATAACGTGGTGTTATAAGGAGTAGTACTAAGGGTACTCAACAGGTAGCGCAAGCTACCTAATTAGTGGACCTACCGACTAGCAAAATTTAAAAAAGGGACTTTGAACGAGTTGGAAAAGGTTCCCTAAAAACAACAATCGAAAGAATCAGTCTAAGTTTTGAGTGGACTAGAGGAGTACTCCCCATGTTCTCGTTCTCGTGAAAATTTTGGTTCAAGCCTCTGTGAACTGATCCCGTATCGCGCAGTGAGAGTTGGTGATAAGAACAATTTTGAAATTAAAGGAGTTATCCTAAAGAATAGGTGGCCACCGACGAAACCAGAGTAGTAGGTGAATTCCTAGTTGTAAAGTTCTATCGTAACGGTAAGCTTACCCGCTATTTCACTTGTAGTATTTAAAATTTTATCTGTAAAAAGAAATTTAAATATATGTCTGACCAAAGAAAAGGGTAAACCCTACTGATCAAAGAATTTTTTGGTGTATCTGTTTATTTTGACCTACCAAAGAAAAGAAAAGAAAATAATTAATTATGGGCCTTATAGAAGTCGCAAAAATTTTACGAGGTAGTATTTTCCTACCTGGCGCCCGAACTTGAGCTATAATTAACGCAAGACTGGTCATAATATATATATATATTAATTATAGTATAATAATTTAGTTATTTATATTTATAAACCACTGAAACTCCCAAAAACACAAGGACCTCCGGACGACCTCATTCTTGTCTATGGTCATGGCAAGCCCAGAAAGAAGATATAAATAAATTTATGTAATATTTTATTTTTATTGATTATTTGAGAAAGATTATCGTAAAAATAAATGCAGGAAAATTGTACATACTAAATGTTTATAAAAATTCGCGAAACTCAATAATAATAAGAATGATATATAACACAATGCCAATTGTTTTCAAAGTATGAACACACTATTGTATTCAATTTATAAATACTTATTTATAAGTAAAGGTTTGATAAGATGTCTCCGCCTCTTAAACTTATAAACATTAAAATTAAGTTTCTAATTATTCCCTTTTTTCTTGTATTTTATCTAATACAAATTTCTATAATAATTACCATTGTAACAGATAGAATTCATTTTCAATTGAGTCAAACAATGACCTGCTATTTCAAAAAAATAAACTATTGTTATAAATAAGAGAAATAAATATATATATATTATATATATATATGTAAATTTTATCTTACGGTATTAGTTAGCCAAAAGAAACAATACACAAAGTAGAAAATAAATTGAATAAATATGGAAAAGAGGAGAGAGTACGAAATGTGAAATAAATCAATGACAACTAACAAAAAAATAAAAAAAATAAAAGAGTGATAATCTGATGAAAACCTACTGGAATTGGGGGTTGGTGGGATGGTAGTTGTGCCCCCCCACTCAACCCGGTAGTTTGTCTAAAATGGTTCAAAAACAATTTGTTAGCCACGATTTGAAGAAGAAAATGGCCACCGTGGAAAATGGTTTTACATTTTTCTCTAGACTACTTACCAGTGGGAGAAAGGAAGTTCAAATTTATATAATTATTCAAAGGTTTTGCCCATTTAAACAAAATATGAAAACTCATTTGTTTACATCAAAATGGAGAAGAAAATATATTTTACTAACAATTTCTAGACAGTTTAAACCCTAAAAACCATTGTGTGCGCTTAGAGTGTGGGGTTACAAGTATAGAAAGGTTATAAATGTTTTGGTGCGCATTCTATAATTATTTCTGCAAAGTGTAAATTTTTTTTTTTTTTTTTTTGTCAAATATGCTAAATACGAGATGAAAATGTAATTATTCATAACAGTGGCATTACACCCCGGTTGGAATCAATCCAACTAAACTATTTACAAAATTATAATCATGAATTATTTATGATGTGTGATCTCCTAAAAGTCATATGAACGTGACATTTTGTCATATCCCCATCATAAATCAATGTTTGGTATAACAAATTATTTAGAATTCAATTTATTGTTTTTCTTTCACTTAAGTAGGTGAAGTTCTCAAATAGGAAACCAAATATTACAGCAAAGATCGTATATATTATTGTAATTAAAAAACTAAACTTAACAGTAATCTACGAGTAACCTACGAATATTTAAAAAAATCTGGTATGAAACACTCACACAACTTTCTCTTACTCAAGTTTTCAAAAATTATAATTGACAATAGTTAATATAGCAAATTTAATGAAATTCCTCGAAACCTGAAAAATACTGTTCAGTAAAAGCGCACTTCCGGTTTACTAATTTTCTTGAAACTCGAAATTTTGGCCATCTATTTATTTCTATTTAATTTTGTAGGGATGATAGAATTGTATAATCAACTATGATAGCACTTTAGAGAAAAACATAATCCCACCTTCCCCCCCCCATAACTGCCCTGAAATGAATTTTTCCAGAGAAATGTTTCAAATAAAAGTTGTAGCTCTTTTTATGTGCAGTTGATAACAAGTTTTGAAGAAAATCGTCGGAGCGATTTTGAGAGTATATATTTATATATATATATATAAAAAACTAGTAAAGTAGTACTTCCGGTTGAGGAATTTCGACAGATAACATACTGTCCGATCCCATGGTGATACGTAAACGGAATATCAAGTTTCAATTTTCTACGGTTTCTCGTTTTTGAGCTATGCTGTTCACACACACACACATGCACACACAGAACATTTGCTAGAAACCACTTTTTTGAACTCAGTGGACCTCAAAACGGATATTTCCGGTGAAACTAAATCGAAAATTTGACACGATTATATTACTTCTTCTTACTAAGAGAAAGTAAAAGAATCTGGTGTGAAACACTCTGACAACCTTTTCTTGCTTCAGTTCACAAAATTGTGAATTAACAAATATTATAAATGGGTTTTTTTTTTTTTTTTTTTTTTTTTTTTTTTTTTTTTATGTACATTTCTAAAAAAAGTGGTAATTTGGAGGAAAGCATAACGCTACTATTCCCCCCAGAAACCTCCAAAAAAAAATCAATTTTCCCAAGATATTTCAAATAAAAGTGTGCGTATAATATTTATGTGTGGGTTTGAGAGAAAAAAATAAACTGAAAGTAATGCTGAACACTGTATAATGAAGAACTAACACAAACTGCCTCATGGAATAATAAAATGGTCGTGAGAGATTTAGAGTGAGTAAAGAGAAAGGTTGTAGGTGGGGTTGCTGACGCGTTGTAACTGCTGTATGAACTGTTGAAAGGCTGTCGCCTGTAGGGCTAGCGCAGCTGTATTTAAACAGAATCTCCCACTCTAGTCAGGCCTAAATAGCGAGTGAGACTCTCAATTTTTGTGTATGTGTCTCTCTCTCTCTCTCATAAGAAACACTAAAAATCAAAAATGTATAGCAGCACAGAAAACACATAGCAGCAAGTATGTGAACGGAATTCGATTACAAATTGTATATTTGGGGATCTACAATCCTGGATAACGAAGGTTTCAGACTATTTATCTTTTGTATTAGACGCTTGGGTCTTTATTTTTCTTCCAAGAAATTCCTGGTAGTAAAGAAGACTCCTCCTCCGAGTTTGCCAAGATTGCTCTAAGTACAATTCGCTATATAGTTGAGGTAAATGATAATGAATTTTATGATATAAACAGATTGTGAATCCGCCAATCTGCAATACATATCTAAAAAAAATATGTTTTTGGACCAGATAAGCCGCTTAACAAACACATATTCAATATCAAAACTGAACACGGCATGCGTTCAAATCCGTTCAAATCCTTTTTTGGGGATTTATCATCGAATGCTCGGGGAAGAAAGGCTTTTTCTGTACAAAAAAAAACAAAACAAAAAAAAAAACTTTTTTACCACCTATTGCATAAATGTGCCCAAAGCATTTTTTATCCTATATTACATGAAATGTGATTGGTGTGAGATGTGTTGTAATAGTGGTAGTAATTTGTGGCGTGAGCGGTTTAGTAAGGGGCTTGTGTGTATGTTTGAGAAAGAGAGAGAAGTATTAGAAATAAGTGAAAGATCACCACTGTTTTGAAATAAATATATTATTATTCTCTAAGTGAATTTAAGTACTTTTATAATATCACAACTATTATGTTTTATAAATCAATTATTTATCTAGATTAAGTGCAAAACTCTTGTTTTAATTTATGACTGGCACTGATGCTAAGAGAGCGCAAGACAAGTGTTCTGGTTCACTAACTAGTTCAGACTGTTCTTGTTTGAAAGCAGAAGCAGACTATCGAAAGAATGCCTTCTCTTGTTACTACAAATCTTCCCCTTTGAGAAGGGATGCAAAGACAAAGCTAGCCCAGGTCCTTTGAACTCTTTGGTAAAGGTAATCTTCTACCTGTGTGTACCCTTTTTGCCAGCGTTTCTTCGTAATTCTTCATAATTTTTGTATATTTGAAATAAAATATATTTCTATATTTCTGGCATCCATCACAATTACATAAAATGTATGTGTATTAAACAAACTAGATCCGAACATCGTTAATTAAAAGATATATATTTGAGCTCCTAAAGGAATACAAAAAATTTTCGAAGTTCTTCTCACATCATCAGTTAATAAAGTAAAGATCTTTGTTTACAAAAGTAGATATTGACAGAACGATTAACAGGTAATTAAATAAAATGAATTATAGCGAACAATGGCGGTCGGCACACTAACATATTGATTAGTCAACATTCAGAATAATATCGTATGAAGAAAGGCGGATCTAACCAATTTAGGAGGACGTTATAAAAGGATAGACATGGTCACTAGGCGAAAGTTTAGACCATTTATCACACATACTACTAGCCATTAGCTTGACCTACCACTACTTACAAACAATTAATCAGTGAAAACAATAAATTAGTTTTGTGATATGTGTGAATATTATAACAGAAATGTGGACATACGTATATACATATTTAGGAATATCTATGAAGTCTGTCACGCTAAAAAAGTAGGAAGCATTGTGAACTTGAAATTTCACAACCTTTGAGGTCATTATAAATATTTTTTCTCTCACTACTAAAAAATGATTTTTTTTTTTTTTTTAATTATCCGCTTTTTTCCCGCAAAAGATTTTTCCTTTAAATTTCGTGTATTTAAAATATGATAAAAACTATGTTTACGTTGGGAATACCTAGGAAGCCACTAAGCTTGAAAAGCGACTTTTGCAAGTAGTAGCTGCTAAGTAAAACTGCAGGGAACACTATTAGACACATTTTTCAATTAGGACGATCTGTGAGTCAAGGTGACCCTCTCTACCCGACCCTGTTCAATATAAGTCTCTAGTTAGTATGACGAGATATTCAAACTAATCCTAGTCGCACTAGTGTTGTGCTAACAGCTCCATCTATGTATAAGCGGTAGCTGAATTTGAGGAATTCGAAAGCCGCACCAAGCAAGATAGTTACTCATATAAATGAAGACAAGCCTTTGTATTTGAAAACTTCTAGAAAACCTTCTGAGGATGGAAACAAGTCGGGAAGCGTTTGTGATTGAAAATGCGGAACTACAGAGCCGTTTACCTTGGGATCTGACGAACTAGGTGGTTTGAACGCATCGAAAGAATACCATAGTTGGTTTCCGAAGAATGTTTTGGAAGGTAAGCCGAAAGGGAGTTGATATAAACACTCCTACAATGTAAGGACTAAAAATAACTTACATATTGCTAAAAACAGACTATTTAAATCTGATAAAGCTCATAGCTCAATGGCAACTAAAATGTTTAATTTAATTCCTGAAGCAGTGAGAAATTTAGAAAATAAAAAATTTAAAAAAAAAACAATACAATCTAATTAAATTTACAATCTAATGTATCAAATTTTTTATTAAAAACGCTTTATACAATCTAGAAGAGTAGCTAGCTAACAAATGGAATGTATGTAACCCAGTTCAACGCTGACTGATCTGACACTGTTTATTTTGCAAGTAATCTGTTAATAATATGTATTTACTGTAGTCAAAGTATATTTGTTTGTATCATATCGCAGCCACATATTGACGAGCCTATTGTATGTAAAACATATGCCCAAGCAAATAAATATATTCTATTCTATTCTTTCTATCCTATAGTGTATAGAGGGAAACCTCAAACGAGATGATTTGGAAGTGGTAGACAAAGTTTTAAGGGAAAATGGATGACAACAGATGGTGGAGATACACCTAGGATATATCGAATGGGCCAGAAAGGGCAACTAGGCTAGGGCCCTTGAGAGGTAAATAGATATACGACAATCCCACGACCCACTAAACGTACGATTATGAAAGTTGGGTACAAAAAGTTCTCAATATAAGAGAAAGATAAGTATTTTGGAGAATATTTTGGACCTGTCTGCGAACGTGGGCGCTGGTGAATAAGATGGAATGAAAAGCTTTGACAGTTATTCGGAGAACTAGATCTGATATCTTTTGGATGGCAAAATCAGTTCCGAAGAAACTTTTGGAAAGTACCCCGGGAGGAAGTCGGTATAGAGGGAGACCTCAGATAAATATATTTATTTTTATTTAAGTTATTGGAGGATATAAATCGTTCGGCTTCCTTCTAAAGCCGAACAGAGTCAATATCGAGCATTCTCGATCAGTTCTAACTCCCACTGGTAGGGGAGGGCTTAGAATTGGAAAGATCATAAATACTGTTAGATCCTCCCGAATGGAGACCTTGATTTGGATGGAGACAGTTGGGTAGATTTACTCTCACTGTACTAATAATACCACTGAGACGAGTGAGTCATATCGGCTGTACAGACATACGATTAACCGCAAATATTAACTCTCTCATTCTCTCTAATATACCCGTCTCACGTTTCTCTGTATGAATTGGGCTTAAAGATAGATTTATATTATATAATTCTAAAGTTCCTGGCACATAGTCAAGCAGAGAATGCCCCCTATTACGCCGCGTACACGTTTTTTTTTAATATCTTAATATTTTAAGGGATATATATATATATGTAAAAAAATGACCTATGGACTTTAAAACCCATCTGCATTCGTCTGATGTTTATAAAGTCGATTTATCTTAAATCTTTAGACTGCAGAGAGTGTTTCAATCGTGAAATTTGTTTAGATGAACATCTTGGATTTTAACCTTGACTCAGCGCCCGCTCTAGGGGCGGCCAACCTGGACATTTGTCTGGGGCGCCAAAATTTAGGGGCGCCATTTTGGCTATAAGTGTGAGAAAAAAAATTGATGTGTTAAATTCTCAATTAATAGAAAATTTCACTTATCGATTTTTTTCGTTCGCTAAAAATTTACAGTGCATAGCGTATTTATATTGTTTATGTCTAAAAGCTAAAAATATTTACAGTATTATTGAAAAATTAACCTCAGAATTTGTAAAGGACGATGCTTGAATTTGTCTGAACAGAATAGCATTAGCACGTGAGCAGAGCGCTGCTTCAGCTTGTGATTCAACATGCATTATATATATATATGTTCTCAATGTGCGACATTTGCCTTTTTGTTCGGGGCGACGTAACCGCTAGAGCGGGCGCTGCTTGACTGTGCCGATATGTTAGTAATTTTACGTCACTATTGGAAAAAAAAAGCCGTAGCATCTGCTGAAGCTATTGCAAGTTCTATGTGAAATCGAAGGGGGAGAATGTCCTTGATCAGCGTACTGGCCCTGGCATTAGTTTCAAAACTTAGGGGCCAAATAGTTATGATACGACCTTAGAAAGAAAGATAAGTTCAAGGCGGCCAACACGTGACTGACGATGATGACGATGAGGCTTTACGGAAATCTGTCTGTTCAAAATCCAAGATGGTTTAATTATATTTTATGTAAATTTTGTTTTATTTTGGTAATAAAGATTATTGTATGTGTGTGTGTGGGGAGGGGGGGCTCTATAATGGAAAAAATGGCAGAAAGTTCAAACTTGATATTTAGTTTAAGGTTACCCGCTAATAAGGTTTTGATCAACCGGAAGTACCACTTTACTGAAAGGCGATTTCCTCGAAAATGACTCCAGTAATTTTCTGGGACTCAGCAACTTTGTACGTACACTACATACATTTAACATATACAACTTTTATTTGAAATATTTTACCGGAAAACCTTCATTAAGGAAGGGTTTGTGGGGGTGGAGGATGATCGGTGTTTATGTTTACCTATAAAATGCCATTTTCGTTTATTTTATACGATTCTATCATCTACATAATATTAATTACGATGCGAAAAAAAAATTCAGAATTTGAAGAAAACTTTGGTTCATCGAAAGTATAACTAGTTACTGATCAGTTTTTTTTTTTTTTTTTGTGACTTTATCCATAAAAAAATCAACAGGTTTCATTAAACTTATTATTACTAACTGCAAGTGATCTATCTAACATTTATTTTAGAGAGGATCTGGGGTCTGGAAAGGTCATCTTCCTCTCAATAACTATTGAAAGACTATTAAACAGTTCGCGAAAAGTTTTGAGAAAATTTGTCACTAACAACTGTAGATATAAATTGCAGTAAGACGTGTTTAAGCGGAAATTTAGGTCAATGAACTTGATAACTTAATTAAAAGTAAATTGCTGGATAACTATATTACATAATCATAGCAGTTAGTCTTGTTACAAAGTAAGCATAAATAAAATTCCAATTTAGGATTATATTATTGATTACTATGCAATAATTCTAAAATTTAAATTTGGAACGAAAAGAAAAAAAAAAAATTAAATAAAGTACATGATAAATTAAAATTATCATAATTAAAAAAATAATAATACTTTTTCCTTAATGACGTCAATTATTTATTAATTAGAATTTTGCTTTTACAAAAAAAAAAAAAAAGCCTGGTGTGAAACACTCACATAACTTTCTCTTACTCCAGTTCTCAAAATTATAATTGACAAATTTTATAGTTTGTGTAACCAAATTAAATGAAATTCGTTGAAAACTGAAAAAAAAAAACTGTCCGGTAAATGCGCTAAACTTCCGGTTTACTAATTTTCTTGAAACTTGGAATTTTGGTAATCTATTTATTTCTAATTAATTCTGTTTGAATCATAGAATTGTATGATAGCATTGTAAAGAAAAACATAACCCCACCCCCTCCTCCAAAAGTGCCCTTAAATAGATTTTCCCAGACAAATGTTTTAAATAAAAGTTGTACATCTTTGTATGTTTAGTTTATATATAGGAAATTTCAAGAAAATCATCGGAGACATTTTTGAGAAAATCGCGAAAAAGTGAAAAAATCATTTAGTGAAGTGGTAATGTAAACACACTTCCGGTTATCCGATTTTTTTTGAAAACTCGGAATTTCTACAAGATATTCAATTTCTAATTAACATTATTTAGATGATAGAATTGTTTAATAAACTGAAATAGCACTTTAGATGAAAACGTAACCCGACCCCTCCCCCCATAACTGGCCCTTAAATGAATTTTCTTCCCAGAGAAACATTTCAAATAAAAGTTGTAACTCATTGTATGTGTAGTTGATATATCAAGTTTGAAGAAAATCGGCGGAGCCATTTTTGTGAAAAACGCATAAACGTAAAAAAAAACAACAAATAAAGTGTTGCTTCCGGGTGAGGAATTTTGGCAGATGACCCACTGCCAAATGCCATGGACACACACACACACACACACACACACACACACACACACAAAATTCGCTAAAAACAACTTTTTTGGACTCAGGGGACCGGACTTCAAAACGGATATTTCCGGTTTAAACTCGATATCGAAAATTTGACACGATTACTAGGAGTAAGAGAAAGTAAAAATTGAACTGATAAACGTTTGTATTAATTTTAGTTTTGGAGCTCGAGTTTTAAATAACAGGTTTTTTTTGAAAAATAATATAATTTAATTTAAATTTCTACGTTCTATTTTAAATTTTCTACCTTTATTGAAGTGCTGCTAACTTATATTCTCAGTTTAGGGTGCAAGCAGATAAATACAGGTCAACTTCGGCCTTCTCTACTATTTGCCCCAGCCTTGTTTTTCGTCCGTTAATTGGCGAGTTTATTTCTTATCTAGGACTTACTCCTTCCAAAAAAAAAATAAACAAATAAATAAATTCTTATCTTTACTAACTGACTTCATTCTAGCAAAGGGCACTTCGTCATCTCAGTTAGCGAACGTACACCAATTCTCTCAGAGATTCAGCAGCTATCTCGCAGGCTATTTTCAGCTTAGTTTTTCTTGATCCGAGAGGAAAAGGTTGTTTCTTTAATGGCGTACCTTTTTTGTGACTCCCATTGTGCGGTTCTATATCGTCACCATATATATATTGTATATGTTTTGGAGACATAAAAGCCCTTCTCAATTCAAAAAATATGGTTGCATCTTAATTCAGCTCGTCTAAATTCCCAGAAATCTTCTTCATTTTTTTAATGGTGCTGCAACCATGGGATTTTTTTGGCCTCCTCTGTAGTTTTCTGCCAGTTGTCCTATATGTTGTGCTTCCTCCGTCCAATTATGGTTTAGCACTAGATTAGATCATATTAGAAACGGAAGGGGACGAGCTTCATTCCACTGCGACATACAAGACGAGGTCTAAAGTGGATCCCCTTAAATTATAGCTCAACCCCCACCTTTGCACTCCTAATGCAAAGTCCTAGGGGCAGCATTAGCAAAGCTGAGAGCAGCTCCGTCATGAAGCTCAAAGCTTCGGGATTGCCTGTCTCCAATTGAATAAACCTTGTCCTCGCCAGGCCAGCGCACTCACAGAGGATTTGAGCCGGGGTTTCTTCCTCTGCCTTGCAGAATCGGCATACCGCACTATCTGCAAGTTGTAGATGGTGCATGTGTCTGTTCAGCCTACAATGCCCAGTTAGTAGACCCACAACTAGCCTTATATCCCTTCGGGTATGGCTCAGTAGATCTCTGGTAAATTTAGGCAAATGTCTCTGGATAAAGAGTTTTGCCTGCCTCTGTGCTGGTGTTCTCTCCCACCTAAGCAGGCGCTGTTCTTCTATCCAACCTTTGATAGAAGTTTGAATAAGGTTCCTGGACAAGCCGCAGAAGGGTTCAGGGCCTATAAAGGTATCCTGCGAAACCTTCCACGCTAGGGCATCCGCCCTTTCATTGCTCAGAAACCCCGCATGTCCCGGCAGGAACCAGTTTGTTCCGAGCACCCAACTCGGTTAGGGCAAAGAGGCTATTCCACAACAGTCTTGAGAATATTTGGTGTGAAGAAAGTGCATTCAGGGCTGCCTGACTATCGCAGTATATGGCCACTCTTCTACCCAATATGCCTTGCCTTATTATCTCCCTAGCGCAGAGTTATAGCGACACGACTTCAGCCTGGAAGACCGTGGCGTACTTCCCTAGGCTGGCCTTAATCTTAACTTTAGCCTGCCCCCATAGACCCTGGGCTCAGACCCCAGTCGGAGTTGTGGTTCAGCACTAAGTCTTTCGCTTTCTGTGGCGGTGCTATCTTTCCTAACCATTGTAATGGAATCGTTTGATGTGATTCCTGATAGTGTGCGACCTTCGTAGTTTGGTGACCTTATTTAGGTCAGTGGCCAACCTTATCGGTGCTTGCTTTTGATGTAAAGTATTGAAAAGGGCTTTGTTGTTTGTTTGGCCGGCATTGTCTTGAAGACGGCGGCCTGCTAGGTCGCTGGTTATAAATTGCTCTTTTATTACTGCCATCCTTTGTTAAGATAGCAGCTGGCTGGAACCACTTTGACATTGGTATGACTTTCCATGTCATTACACCATCTGTCTTCTACGCGGATGATTTCTTCATATTTTCCCTACCCAACCAAATTACCCATTCAATGCACGTTGACAATGTTCTCAATCGCCAAATAGTGTTCTCATATATATTTGACTGTAAGTTTTGCAAATTATATTCCTTTCAAACATCAACCGTTTCCCAGAAATCTAATAAACTTCAACATCGAGGTAATAATATACTATTTTCCTTTTAGCCTTCCCACCTTTTCTCTTTTCTTTGACCTCTCTTAATCAATGCTATCGCTATCGCAGAATAAAATCATCTATTTAAATACAGAAATTTAACTGTTAACTTCAGTTTCTAAACCAATTGCTTGTTAAAAACAATTAAATCAATTAATTTTTTTTTTTTGAACTCTGTTCAGTAAAAGTAAAAGTAATGCCTATTTTTTCAGGCGGACTTAACGTCCAACTACCAAATTAGGTGTCGTGGACGGGGGCGGAAGCACGTACTTTACTATTAACATTTTTTAATCTGTTCAGTATGATATTATTTACTTTCTAGTTCTCTCTTCCTTTACGTTTCTCTTTCATACATTGTTTCTTACTACCATTTCCCGTTGTACGGAGAGTCTTGCAACTGATTCACAGTGAAGCTATTGTTTTATCATTTTTATTCAAAGTAAAACCATATAACTATTGTTTTGCAACCTGAAAGTGGCCTGATTTAGTTATTTAGCTTGCAAACTTCTATTTCCCATTAAAGGGAAATTTTTTCTCTTGTTATTCTTGTTATTGTTATTTTTCCCCTCTCTACTATACTGTCCAAGGCCTCTAAGGAGGCTGTGATAATCTTGTCCCTTTAACCACACCGTTCTTAACATTCTTATATCTTCATTTTGTTAAATATTATTTATCACTTTTCACAGAGTCTAACGCTAACCGCGTTAAGGCCTTAACTGTTAGTTGTTGTATTCTGGGTGTGGTTATTCTTTTATCACAACTCTTCATTGTTACTGGTTTACTAGTAACATTGTATAGGAATTTCTAACCTCAACAAGCTGCTTCCGGCTGGCCACTACATAGCTAAATTCATAATCAGATAAATGTTACGCTCCTATACTATAGTGATTTTCTCAATTATTAGTCAAATTCCTAGATATTTTGAGTTAATACTTAAATTATTGTAAATTAATATTAAAATTCATTCTGCCAGGTCTGATACTCTCCAGGATGTCAGGAAGGATATAATATCCCGTATGAATTCTTACACTCAAGCTATTCATTCCAATAAAAGTCCCATAAATCCACAAAGTGATGTTACGACACTTACTAATCACTTGATATAAACATATTCTATAATCACCCTTCAAAGTCAGGGAATTACATCATTAATGGACTAAAAAAAAGATGACAGCCTGTCTTATACACACTTTACATACACTCTTATACACTCTTACATACTCTTCCGTAAACTGCCCAGTGGCAGTGGTTGCGGAAGAGAGACGCTAAAAAGTACGCTATAAATTATCAAGGACAACTGAAGCTTCTTCAGTTGAGGGGGGGAAAAAAAAGCGTGATCAAAGGAAAGTAGAGTTTACCACCTCCTTAGCTGATCATATTCTTGGAATCAAAGTTTTCTTAGACATCTCAGTAAATCCATTCTCTACTGTTTCATGATTTCATGATTCGGTAAATTATAAATATTTATTGTATATAACTGCACAAATGAGAATGGTGTTGGAGCAAGAATCTGTCAAACTCTCAAAAGCCGCTAGGTTTAATTTACGTAATTTGCCACTTAAGAAGATCTCCTAGGAAGCAAACTTCTTTCAAGAATTCTTTAAAGAATTAGCAGTTCGAAAAAACAACCTTTGGAGAGCTACCACAACTGCTTTAAAAAAAAAATTATCGTACAACAAAGCAGAAAGTGAAATACTCGTATCACATCCTCTTACAAGTATAAAAAGTGATAACTTCTTCAGGAAACCTGGAGCCTCAGCAGATATTATGGTTAGTAAGAGACCATGTAGCCAAAACTCGTTTCCTTAAATTCCATTCATCCACAACTGCTCATCCTAATCCTTCAATTCACCAGAGCTTTCTTCAAACACTATTCCCCTACAACAATCCACGCAGGCGGCTGAAGAAGAAGATGGCTCCGTGACCATCTTGTAGAATAACTCAAGATAGTGGAGTGCAATATCGCTGGATGTCTTCTCCAATACACATTTCTGTTATTTAAGTTGCCATTCAACATAGTTACTTCTTGCAGTGTATTTTTGCAGTTGTAAATATCAATAAAAATAAAAAAAGAAAAAGTAAGAGAAATCTACTCTAGAAGATCAATTGTAGATCTCTCGCAGTCAGTCAATGCATTGTGGGTTGTCTATAATGTGCAAAATATTGTAAGTGAGCTAGAAGTTTGTCGATGTTTTCATCCAGGTTTCTATACACAGCAACTACCTCTGCAAGTCTTATATGAGTTTGTATATCAATCAAAAATCTTGGCAGGGAAGCCAAGATCTCTGTAGAAATGATTCCCTTACAAGGAGCCTCTTGAGGATATTCGGCCTTACAACGCTAACATATACATATGGCAAACTGTTACTATTTGGGATTAGCGTCTTCCCAACCTCAAACCACTATTTACATTCTCATTTCCTTCTGCACATTTAAAAACTGCATTAATACCGATCCGACTAGGAAGCCAATTAGATCTAGCTGACTTGCAATTGGCTTTGTAATCATTCCCCCACCCCCAACCCATCCGTCTACGTCTATCTATAAAGAGCAATCAATAACGATTACTACGTATAAATATGTAGCATCTATATAATTTAATTTAAATAAATAAAATAATATACAAAGAATTGATTTATTATAAATTATAAAGATGAAGGTATCCAATCAGAGAGTATAAATAATAACAATTAAAAGTTCGTTCAACTTTAAACACTTCTAACTAGACACGGCCATCTTGGATCTATCTATCTACGCGACTATTTAGATATGCCGACGATGATATTTAATAAAACCAACTAACAAATATTTAAATGTCAAACCAGTAATGTAAGGAATATTATGTACAAATACATTTATATACGGTATCTTTTAAGGCAGTTGTTTTTATCGTAACTAATAAAGTTAAACAATTTTATATATGTATGTATGTATGTATGTGTGTGTAAATGGTGAATTTATAAAGCACATATGTGCACGCATATCAATGATGACGTTAACAACTTCTTCTTTTTACTTTTCTTTTTAATGCTTAAAATGTTTTTATGCCTAAGTACCGTTACTGCATTCAAAATTGAATACATTTTGAAACATATTAACTTCTTGTTACTTCATTTTTTTTTTTGTGTGTGTGTGTGTCCGTTTTATTACTATCGCTTACTATAGATAAGTAATGGTGTTTTATAATAAAACTTTATATTTATTATATTCTGTTTTATATCTAGTTCTTTTATGTGTGGACTGGGGGGAGGGGGCGTTCACCTTGCCACTCTTTCCAATCAATTATAGATTTTTATCCTTACATTTCATTTCTACAAAAATCATTGGCGTTCTTAATATACTAAAATAAAACCTAGTGTAAAAAAAAATTATATATTATATACGTATATATAAATGTTTAAAAGCCTTTTATATTATAATAAATTATTAAAAAAGCATATACTAAAATAAAATCTGGTGTAAAAAAAAATAATATATATAAATATACGTATATATAAATATTTAGAAGCCTTTTATATTATAATAAATTATTAAAAAACCAACTAAATGCGCAATAAAAATTCCAAGAATGATGTCGATTTTCAATTAAAGTTGAGAAATTTTAATATAAGAAAATCGTGACGGTGATTAAAAAAAGAGATGAAAGTGAAGTAAAGATTGTTTCTAGTAGAAATGAGCCCCTGCAGCAACCTGGGCTGGTTGCTTTTTTAAGAATAACTCTTAAAGATATATATCTATATCTTTATATTTATTAATTATTAATTTATTAATTATTAATTATAAAAATATCTGGTGTGAAAACACACACACACACACACACACACACACACACACACACAACTTTCTCTTACTCCAGTTTTTCAAAATTATGATTGACAAATTTTAATAGTTAGTATACCAAATTTAATGAAATTCCGTCCGTGTGTTTTTATGGAGAAAATAAAAAAAAATTGTTCAGAAAAAAAAACGCACTTCCAAGGTTTACTAATATTCTTGAAACTTAGAATTTTGGGAATCTACTCGTATTTATTTGGATGGTAAATTTGTATAATCAACTACGATAGCACTTTAAAGAAAAAAACACGTGTAGTTCATATTCCTATTTTTAAAGAAAATCGTTGGAGCCGTTTTTGCGAAAATACCAGAAAACCTGAAAAATATATTTGAGTAAAAACGCACTTCCGGTCATACATTTTTTTTTTTCAAACTCAGAATTTCCACAACACATTTAATTCTAGTTAATATTATTATTTAGGTGACAGAATTGTATAGTAAACACAAATAGCACTTTAGAGGGAAACCTTCCCCCCCATCCATTCCCCCTCATCACCCCCAAAGTGCCCTTAAATGAATTTTCCCGGAGAAATGTTTCAAATAAAAGTTGTAGCACATTGTATGTGTAGTTGATGTAGTAACAAGTTTCAAGAAAATTGTTAGAGCCATTTTAGAGAAAATCGCAAAAAAAAAAAACTAGTAAAGTGGTACTTCCGGTTGAGGAATTTTGACAGATAACGCATCATCAGATCCTATACCTAAACCTAAACCTGCTAGCATCAGATCCTATACCTGCTACCTAAACTTAATATCAAATTTCAACTTTCTACGATCTTTCGTTTTTGACACACACGCACACACAACATTTGCTAAAAACCACTTTTTTGGACTCAGGGGACCTCAAAACGGATATTTCCGGTGAAAACTCAATATCGCAAATTTGACATGATTACAATACTTCCTCATACTAGGAGTAAGAGAAAGTAAAAAACGGCAAGCTGGCATTTCCAACTGATGGATGACTGTTGATCAAAAACCTTCATGTCAAATTCTTAGTCATACTACGAACGGAAAATCAAATTCGTATATTTCTGTGATTTTTAAAGTCAAACACAATATGTCTGATTGTTATTAATCTATTAAGACTATTTTCAAAAACACAACTTTTTCATTAATCACTGCTGCTGAATTCGAACCCAAATTATCTAGATAAGGTGAATCGTTCATTATTTAAAATTTCAGTACAGAGGGAAGCTTAAGATCACAATCCCTCCCATCACAGAGAAAGCTGCTGAAATGAATTTTTTTTAGAACTTACAAAGCCCAAATACAAAGCTCCTTATATGAATTTTCCCGGCGAAATGTTTAAAATAAAATGTATAGCTCTATGTGTGTATGGATATATAGTCCTCAAGCGTTGTTCTAGTGGCTAGCGCGCTCGTCTTTCATGCGAGAATACAGGGTTCGACTCCCGTAAGAGCAAAATTGATGTTGAACCAGCATTGCGATAAAAAGTGGGAAGCTATACAGTTAGTAGCGCCCTAGGTAGCGAAGGCCGGAACTAAACGACGTGGGAACTGCGGCGAGCTTACCACACCCCCCTCGGTCAAATCGCCGTCTGGCAAGCCTTGGTTCTTAATGGGCTGTTGCGCCATACGGTTTATGTATGTATAGATAATATGCCAAAGTTTAAAGAAAATCGTTGGAGCCGTTTTCAAGAAATCACAAAAAAAAAAACTGAAAAATTCATTCAGTCAATTCGCACTTTCAGTCAACCGATTTTCTTCAAACTCGAAATTTTGTAATCAGATTTCATGTAATTATATAGTAGGTAGATAATAGAATTGCAAAAATAAACTGAATACCACTTTTTACTTAGGGTACTTTTGTGGGAAAGATGGGGGGTGGGGGGTTATGGTTTTCTCTAAAGTGCTATTTTAGTCACAAATTCTGTCAACTAAATAATATTAATTAGAATAATGTATTAATAATGGGGGACAAGACTTTTTCAATCTTTTACGATCTTACTAAGGCATTTGATGCATCCAGCATGATCTTCTAGTTGAGAGAAATTGTGGAAATTGGGAATAAACGGTGTGTGAGCGTTCCGACCTGATCAAGTCGTATTTATTAGATCGTCAGCAATTGGTATCTATAACTGGTCATGAGCCGATATCAACTCCATTAAGGAACACTTATCTACGGCATTATCTTGTCCCTTTGGTGTTCCTCAAGGAACTTGTTTAGGACCTCTCTTATTTATATTGTATATTCATGATCCGCTCGTGGACAAGTCGCCTGGGACAAATCAACTTTTTTTCGCAGATGATATAAACTCCAGTTTTTGTGGTAAGAATTTTCAAGCTGCAGCTTACGATGCAAGCACTGGGAAGCCAATGCTATCTTCAATTGGGCATTGAATAATAATTTAAAAATTAAAACCGACAAGGCCATCGGATTAAATTTTTCTATTTCTCCATAAAGTAATACCTGTTCTCCCCTTATCATGATGGATAATTCCAGTATAAAAATTTGTGAATTCTGCTTGTTTTCTGGAATTACACATTTCAACTGACTAGAAGTAGAAAGTGCATGATGACAGTTGATAGTTAAGTTGGGTTCAACAATTTTATTTATTTTATAAATTGGCCAAATCTCTAGATATTGAGGCTCTAGACACTGAGGCCTTAAAAATGATTTACCAAGGAAAATTTGAATCAACAGTGCCGTATGCCATAGAGTTTTGGGGGAAACACGCCGAAAGTATATAGAATTTTCAACATTCAGGAGAAGATCATTCGTATCTTGGTCAAGACTAAACAGAAGGAAAGTTGTAAGGATCATTTTAAAAAGTTAAATATACTTACTGTTCCATCTTTATATATCTATAAATTGGCCGTGTTGGTGTTTAAAAACAAAGATGATTTTTTTGTCACTAAAAATATTAGCCCCTACGAAACAAGAAGTAAAAGTTTACTTTGTCCACTATTTACAAGGTATACAACAATCAGGAATTCCTATATCTCCATGGGCATAAAAAGTATTTAAAATGATTCCGTCTCTATTGGTGAACCCTTAAATTTAAAAGATTTTAAGAAGAAACTGAATGACTTTTTCTCATTCTCAGGTTTTACTTCCTCTTACTCCTAGTAAGAGGAACTACTGTAATCGTGTCAAATTTTCGATATCGAGTTTTCACCAGAAATATCCGTTTTGAGGTCCCCTGAGTCCAAAAAAGTGGTTTTTTAGCAAATTGTCTCTCTGTGTGTGTGTGTGTGTTTGTGTGTGTGTGTGTGTGTGTGTGTGAACAGCATTGCTCAAAAACGAAAAACCGTAGAAAGTTCAAACTTGATATTCCGTTTAGGTATCACCATGGGATGTGACAGTACGTTATCTGTGAAAATTCCTCAACCGGAAGTACCACTTTACTAGTTGTTTTTTTACTTTTTTGCGATTTTCTCAAAAATGCCTCCTACGATTTTCTTTAAACTTGGTATATCAACTACATATACAAACAGCTACAACTTTTATTTGAAACATTTCTCCGGGAAAATTCATTTAAGGGCACTTCCGGAGGAGGGGTAGGGTTAGGTTTATCATCTAAAGTGCTATTTCAGTTTATTAGACAATTCTGCCTTCTTTATAATGTTAATTAGAATTAAATATGTTGTTGAAATTCCGAGTTTGAAAAAAAATCGGATAACCGGAAGTGCGTTCAGTTTAACACTTTACTAAATGATTTCTTCACTTTTTCGGCCATTTCTCAAAAATGGCTCCGACGATTTTCTTGAAACATCCTATATAAACCGAACATGCAAAGATCTATTTCTTTTATTTAAAACATTTCTCTGGGAAAATTCATTTAAGGGCACTTTTAGGGGAGGGGTGGGGCTACAACTTCCTCTAAAGTGCTATCATAGTTGATTATATAATTCTATCATCTAAACAAAATTAATCAGAAATAAATAGATTGGTAAAATTCCGAGTTTCAAGAAAATTAGTAAACCGGAAGTGCGCTTTTACTGAACAGTTTTTTTTAGTTTTCGACGAATTTCATTAAATTTGGTACACAAACTATAAAATTTGTCAATTATCATTTTGAGAACTGGAGTAAGAGAAAGTTGTGTGAGTGTTTCACACCAGATTTTTTTATATATAAAGAAATGAAACATCCCCTCCCCCCAATTCAGATTCCAAGAACATTTATTTATTTAAAACCAACTTTTGGCAAAATAATTTCGCCATGAAAAGACAATAGCCAGACAAAACTACAAACTTATTATTCCATAAAGATATGTAAATTGAAAAATTACACGATACATTAATAGTAATATATCATCCACATGTTAGTATGTTGATATAATCTGTGTTTACATATTTGGTTTTATAGGTAGATTGCCAGCTGACACATTTAAGAAAGAGAGAGTGCGGCGAAGGAGACACGTGCTAGCCACACAAATGAGTGCGTAATTCACAAAAAATGAGCAGCGCCGCCCACACGGCCAAGTACGGCCTTCATGATCGCTTATTTCTCCAACAGATAAATATCCTCCAATAAAAAACTGACGTCATATTCATTATTTACGTAGTGTACCATATTTAGTAGACTTTAGTTTGTATTATATTTTTGCAGTACCTAAGTAGTGGCTTTTATGGTAAACATTCGCATTAGAGTTGTTTTTTATTTTGTTTCGCCGGAAAAATGGTAAATGTTACAATACAGCAACGAATTGTAGTGAAATTTCACGTGAAACTTGGAAAAACCGCTACTAAAACTTATAATTTATTGAAAGAAGTGTATGGCCATAAATGTTTATCGCTTGCACGTGTTTTTGAGTGGTTTAAGCGTTTTCAAGATGGTCGAGAAGACATTGAAGATGATTCACGCCCGGGTCGCCCTTCCATGCCAAAAACGGATGACAATATCCAAACAATCGGTAATCTGTTACTGATCTAACCGTCTCGGTTAAGTATTCGTGCGATTGTTGAAACTATAGGAATTGACAAAGAATGTGTACGGCAAATTTTACATAACAATTTTAACATGAAAAAAGTGTGTGCCAAAATGGTGCCTAAAATTCTTACGTTTGAACAACACAAGAAGCTCGGAAAAATCTTTGTACTGACACTTTAAATGCCATTGAAAATGACCTAAACTTATTGGAAAGGATAATAACATGTGACGAATCATGTTTTTTTTGTTTACTTATAATCCCGAAACGAAGCGCCAATCCATGCACTGGAAGAGCCCAACTTCACCGAGAAAAAGCTTGAAAGAGCAAATTAAAATTCAAAGCAATGATAATTGTTTTTTTTCGATATTCATAGGATTGTGTACCTTCTCACTGGGTTCCTGAAGGTCAAACTATTAATCAACATTACTAACTTCACGTTTTTGCTGAACTCCATAAAAGAATAAGGAAAAAACGACCCGAGTTGTGGAAAGACAAGTCATGGGTTCTTCACCAAGACAATGCGCCGGCTCATTCCGCATTGTCTGTCAAGAGGTTTCTAGCCAAGTACAGCATCCCAGTGTTTAGACCATCCGCCTTATTCGCCGGATCTTGCACCGTGCGACTTTTATCTGTTTCCTAAGGTGAAATCTGCATTAAAAGGGACAAGATTTGCATCTGTTGAAGCTGTGAAAGAGAAAGCGGCACGCGTCCTGAAGGAGCTGACAAAAGAAGACTTCCAGCACTGTTGCAAACAATGGAAGATTCGCATGGAGCGTTGTAGGGATAGTGGAGGAGGGGTGTATATTGAAGGTGATAATAAATAAATATGTATGAAATCATTAATAAAATGTTTTACAGCGTTCAGTCTCGTTATTTAATAGCCACACCTCGTATGTCGATATAGTTAATGGATCTTAACAATTTCATTAATCATTCTTTAATAGATAACCACATAAAATAAAAACTGCAAAAAAAAGTCCCCATATGATCCGGTGCCCCCAGGCTAGAAGAACATCCTTCTAGTAAGAAAGCTCTGGCAGTGTTTTAGAATATTCTAGTACCAACCTGGAAGTGAAGACACGATGAACTCAGCGCCTTCACACGAGTTAGTGTAACAAATTTTTTTAAAAAAATCTGTCATATTTACAGGGAGAAAATAGTAGAAAACTGAAAAAAACTGTTCAGTAAAAACGCACTTCCGGTCTTTTTCATTTTCTTCAAATACGAAAATTTTGGCAACGTATGTAATTCTAATTAATATTATTTAGATGAAAGAATAATAAACTAAAATACCACTTTAAAGCAAACATAACCCCACCCCGTCCCCCAAAAGGTCACTTATATAAATTTTTCCCAGAGAAATATTGCAAATAAAAGTTTGTAGCTCCTTTATATGTGTAGCTGATATGCTAAATTTAAATAATATCGTTGGGAGCCGCTTTCGAGAAAACCACACAAAAAGACTTAGAAAATAAAACATTCAGTAAACTGGTAATATTAAAAGAAATGACAAAAATATGGTGTGAAACACCCACACAACTTTCTCTTACTCCTGTCCTCAAAATTATAATTAACAAATTTTATAGTTTGTGTACCGAATTTAATGAGATTCGTCGAAAATTGAAAAAACTGTTCAGTAAAAGCGCACTTCCGGTTTACTAAATTTCTTAAAACTCGGAATTTTTGGCTATCTATTTATTTCTAATTAATTTTGTTTGGATGATAGAATTGTATAATCAAACTATGATAGCACTTTAGAGAAAAACATAACCCCACCTCTCCCCACAAAAAAGTGACCTTAAATGAATTTTCCCAGAGAAATATTGTAAAATAAAAGTTGTAGATCTTTGCATGTTTAGTTTATATAAGATGTTTCAAGAAAATCGTGGGAGCCATTTATGAGAAAATCGCGATAAAGTGAAAAAAAAATCATTTAGTAAAGTGGTAAAGTGGTCGCACTTCCGGTTATCCGATTTTTTGGAAACTCGGAATTTCAACAACATATTTAATTCTAATTAATATTATTTAGATGATAGAATTGTCTGATAAACTGAAATAGCACTTTAGATGAAAACCTAACCACACCCTTCCCCCAGAAGTGCCCTTAAATGAATTTTCCCGGAGAAATGTTACAAAATAAAAGTTGTAGCTCTTTGTATGTGTAGTTGATGTTTGAAGTTTAAAGAAAATCGTCGGAGCTATTTTTGAGAAAATCGCAAAAACGTAAAAAAAAAAAAAGTAGTAAAGTGGTACTTCCGGTTGAGGAATTTTGACAGATGACTCACTGCCAGATGCCATGGTTTTTTGTTTTTGAGCTATGCTGTTCACATACATACATACACACACAAACACACAAGACTATTTTGTAGAAACAACTTTTTTTTGGACTCAGGGGAACTCAAAACGGATATTTCCGGTGAAAAACTCGATATCGAAAATTTGACACGATTACAATACTTCCTCTTACTAGGAAGGAGTAAGAGAAAGTAAAAATAGATTACAATTTTATTTGTAAGGATGATGTTGTAAACATGCCAATGTAAGCATTGTAAGCATCTACAATACATGTAATCTAAGAAACTCGGGGTTTCCAAATGGAAGTTCAGCACTTAAGACCTCAGCTGGGCCCATTGTGCACATACAACACATGTAAGAATCAATGTTGGCAGTTGTGTACACAAATCTCTTAATCATGAAATAGTTACAAACAAATAAATAAACAAAAATAAGATGTGAAAGAAGAGTTAACAACTAAATATAATTTATAGACCTGCAATGGATTAGTTTAATTATTTATTAAAATGAATAATTAAGTAGCAGACAAGAGTATTAAATATATAACATAAAATGGGAACAAAGTATGTAAGTGTTCGAACAACTACAGAGGAGAACTGTTCGTTTATGGTTCTTTGACTGTACTCAATATTGTCGAGTGGTATTCACGCGGCTCAAATACAGCGGTACATCGATAGAAAGGGGGGGATAGAGGATTTCCATTTCCATCCATTTTAACATCAGTGTTCTCTCCTCCCGCCTGGTGGGGCCCATTCTATGCCATCTTATTTATATAACTAATATCGGGCAAACAGCCCAAACAGGCTTGACTTACACATCAATTCACATCAAGTATTATTATAATACAGGGCTTCCCATTCATGTTAAATAAGCATTTATTGCCACTCCTTAATTAAATAGTTGGAGTTTTTTTTTTATAAATTTTAATGTTAACTAGAAACACTCCCCCTAATATCAAATTTCGACCCGAAAAAAGGAGATTTAAAAAATGATGTTTTATTAGAAAAATAAAGTTCCAAATTAAAAAAAAAAAAAATCTGGTATGAAATACTCACACGACGTACTCATTTCAATATAGTTAGTTACATAGTAGTCCAGAAGATGGTGTTAATAGTATTGAAGGAACTCACAAAAAAAAATTACGGTATTTTACGCCACAAAGTTCCGCAGAACCATCCTAAAAAATCAGTTTCTTCCAGCAGAAATCTTTTAAATAAATTTATAGAATTTGAACTGTATAGTCAGAGCAGTCAAAGTTTGAAGCTGTTTTCAAGAAAATTCCGATCTGACTATAATATCATTAAGATATCTTTTATTTGACTCCCCCCCCCCAAGCATTCTCTTGATAAGAGTGTTGCCCTACCAAATATGCGGAACATCGTATTTAGTGAAACTGGGACATTTACCTAGGTAGTTCGTTCTCAATTCTGACACAAAAGACCTAGATATGTTTTGCCTATTTTGTGTAAATGACCAGCTACCCAAGAGTGCCCGTCCAGTCAATACTTAGGGAAAGAAGATATACTTCAAGTTGTCCCTTCTTTATACATTTTTTTTTTTTTTACATCTCTTATAATGATTGTGAGGAGAGAGAATTGTAAAGAATGAATTTAGGAATGAGAAATATTTGTAGCGAGAGAAATATAAAGAAACAGACTGACTGAGTAATGAGAAGGTAGTAAGATAGGTTGCTGACTGGTTGTACTGTTGGAAAACGGTCATAAACTTATCCTGAACTCTTCAGCTATCACTCTGTTTATTATATGAATCGAACTCTACCTTCCTAGTTTGACCTAGATGGGAAGTAACTAACTTTTGATTCAATTAATGTGTGCTTCTCCGCTCTGCGGATCCTATGAATCTTTAATGGTTCAGAAGGACAACCTCCATGTCCTTCCAGTGTTCCTCTAGTCACCTCCTATTACTCCATTTTTTAACTTCTCTCGTTACAAAATTGCTTGGAGACTGCTACTGCTGGCTCGGGACCACAAAACAGTAGTGCGGATCCCCCCAGTTTAGTCAATTCGTCCTCCCACTCATTGCCCACTTAAACCCGCTTGTCCGGGTACCCCAGAAGAACTCACATCAGTTCTTATTACTTTTCTTTAAAATATTATTCCGGAAACCTTGATTCTCAGGATGCTGAAACGTTCATCAGATTATCCCTCTAAAATGTCACATCAATAGTATGTTGCACAACCTGGCGATAATTAAGAAACTAAACCACTAAGCAAAAATTCCGACTTTTAAGCAAATTTTTGGAATTCCAAAATTTAACACTATCCCTCCTCCTGCTTCCTCTCTTAGCTCTGAATATTAGATGATTATATAGGGAACTTCATTAGTAAAATGAATCTACAATATTACCTTTAATATTGACTTTACTATATAAATGAATACAGAATATTTAAGTTAGTTCATATTAAGTTTCACATCGATTTGGTTGTATAAATATTTGTAATCGGATGAACAATAAAGTTATGGATGAATGCTATTCGGGTGAAATGAAGCGATAACAAGTTTCTCAATATCAACCTCCTATAGTTTCATTAAGTTTCGTAATAAAAGAGGGGGGGAAAAAACTGGTTTGAAACACTCGTATATGACTTTTTCTTAGTACAATATTATGACAATTCAAAAAAAAAAAAACATTTATGTTTATATAATGTAGCAACCTCAAGTTTTTTATTAAAAAAAAAAAAATTACAAAAATTACAATTCGGTAACCGTACATTTTTTAAGGTTAACCTGATTTTCTTCAAAATTCGCGCTGTTATGAAGTGTTCCTAATATTGAGTACTTTAAAGTTATAACAAGTAATAGTTAGTAAAGCAGTGATCAATAAATAATATGATCAAAGGATTCCTGGATGTAATAGCAACAAGAAGCAAAGAGAGATTGGCCAGTCTCCTCCTAAGACTTCAGTCTTCATAAACCAAAAAGGCGGCAGTGTTGCACTCGGAACTCAGACACAAAGACTAATATACAAGAACACGCACACAAAATGTTATAAACTACATTTTCCTTTTATTATTAAATCTAACAATATTATATTGTGAGTTTGGGTGCACAGCAACGGCAGAAATTAGGGTGGATTATGACAGGGTGGGGAACGCTACCACCCCTTGCCAATTTTGTTAATATTAGATTTATGAGAATTGAGATCGCAAGAATGGGAGTGCGACGTTAATAAAGTAAGTTTCTTTTTTTGCCCCCTTTCCTTAGGCACAATGGAACAAGGGTTGTTATTTCAAAAATACAAAAAGAAAAAGAAAAAATGGGATACTGACTAATTTTCATTAAATTCAGAATATTGACAAATGGCTTTTTTTTCTTAATATAATAGTTGAAGGACTTTCTGAAGAGCTTTTTGGTGAAAGAAATGATGAAAGCCTAACTCAAACTACTAGCAGGCCAAGATCTGCTTGGGAAATTATAACCGACGGAGATTGGAGGCGTGCATTGAATTGAGCAAGAGCAAGCTCCGCGTTCTTACGGGTTTCCTCAAGAGGCGTTGCCGACTTAGAGGACACCAGGTGAAGCTGGGTTTGGACAGTGGTAGCTCATGCAGATTCTGTGGGGAGCTGGAGAAAACTCCATTACATCTCCTAACAGACTGCGAGGAGGCTACCACTCAGAGAAGGTTCAAGAACCTGGGTAGCTACCAGGTCGAGGAGGGGGATATACCCTCTCTAGAGCCTATCAGGATACTGGGATTCCTTAGGGAGGAGGTTTTGTAGAACGGATGTTCAGGTGGGCAAGCCTGCGGCACCCAGGGGGCTAGCACAATAGACCGGAAAAAAGGTTGCAGTAGGCCCCCCGCTTAAAAAAAAAAAAAAAAAAAAAACCTATGAGTCTTGAGGCCTGGTTAAGACATCTACGCAATTACAAACAAAGGTTGTGAGGCTTAGCACGATGACAAGTTTCCTCACGGGGGGGGGCACTGTGGTCACTGGAGGCATCGTATTAAGCTGGGCCTAGACAGCAACAATACTTGCAGATTCTTGTAGGGAGATTGCTGGCGAATCTGTCACTTTCTGATAGATTATGGTGCTGAAAGATTAGAAAAAGCCTGGGTTCTTTGGGGGGGAGTAAATATTTTCCCAGAACATTCCCAGATTCTAGACTTGTTAGAGAAAAATAAACTTGGAACTGTTGGTGTAGGTTGAGGGCGGCACCATTAGAGCACGGTTGAAACGCGCATCATCCGACTGGCCAAATAATAAAGGCGCCAATGACCACAGATGTTGACGCGCCTTAAAAAAAAAAAATAATAATAATAATAATAATTGTACTTTATTTTAGAAATACTACATAAACACATCAACTTTACAAAGTACATAAGGCATGGCTGACGCCGCTGTCTACCAGAGTTTGGTATTGAGTTCATAATAAACAAAAAATTATACTATTAATAGAAAATGACCAAAAAAAAATAATATACTAGGGATACAAAATACGAATAAAATACGACACAAACAAGAAATAAAAAAAATATTAAAATAAAAAGAGAGTAAATTATAAATCAAAAATTAAATTCTTTAATGAGGCTGAATCTATAATTCAAGGCTTGTCTGGCATACATAAGCAAATTGGTGCAAGTATACGCATTTCGTAAAGAATCTGTTACAAATTGAGTGGAAACAAATTTCGCACCCAAGCATCTCAAACGAAATTCGGATAAGATAGGGCACTCACACAGGAAATGATACAGATCCTCCCTTGCATTTAAATTGCACATTGTACATTTTTCCTTGTATTCCAGTTTAATCAACCCATAGTACATAGTTTAAATAACTTAATTTACTTCTCAGTTTGAAAAGGCCACCTTAGATCTGAAAACTTTAGTTGGGTATCAGAGTCAACATGAAATATAGTGGAGCATGCCACTTGTATCTAACCAAGTCCTGTACAAAACAAAACGCTCAGAGCTCATGGTGCGATTCACAGACTCCTCCAAATTAATCCGTTTTATTACTGTTTGTAAAAGCGCCGAGAATTGAGACTCCCAACCCGACAAATTATCGAGGGAAAAATCAGAAATCAAGAAATACTTTTGAGCTAAGTTAGACCATTCTTTGAACCAAAGTATATTTTTGCTTACAATTCCAGTGAAAGGTGAATAGTGGTTGTATAATGGAAGTGAGAAGGAGGGAGAGAATGGATTTTAGAGCAATAAACTAGATGATATGCTGAACAATGTATAATGAATAGAACTGAGAGCTAGGACTTTACAGTAAAATAGAAGTTAGCTTGCGAGAAAAATATAAAGAGACAGACTGGCTGAGTAATAAGATGGTAGGTAGGTTGCTGACTGGATGTCGATAAATATTCTGAACTGTTCTAATGTCACTCTTTTTATATGAATCGAACTCTCCCTTCCTATTCTAGCCTAGGTGGGGAGTTACTGACTTTTGATTCATTTAATGTCTGCTTCTCCGCTCTTCGGATCCTATGAATCATTAATGATTCAAATCCCATAACATCATATGGAATCACTAAGATTCGGATCCTATTACATGTGTATGAGTACCTCCACTGACCCCACAAGTCCCTTACCATGCCAATGTATCACCAGAGATATTCCCATTTCAATTTCAATATAATTCACACAGAGTGACACTTAAAAACATGTTACTATAGAATAGCACTAATTAACAAAAAAAAAAAAAAAACCCGGTGTGAAACGCTCACACGACTTTCTCTTACTGCAGTTAATTGAATTAAAAAAAAAATTGACAAATATTCATTAAACTTGAAAATGTTTATTCAGTTGCCGTAACGTAAGCATAGAGACAGTAAAGTGGAGTTGAGTAGAGGAGGCACTTGTCTGGCTAACATGGCATCATTGAAAATTTTGTGTTTACACTGTCATCCAATAGATAGCGAGAAAAACATTGCACAAATATATGTATCATTTTGAAATGTAACGTCATAGATTACGTCTATTTCATAAACAACTATTCTGTAAAATTATAGTTTTGATTAATCGATTTTCTTCAAATTGAAATTCTGGCAACGTTTCTAAGGTATATTAAGGCTCAGATGTATCTCTTAGTTGGCTGATCGGCCAGGGGGTATCATAAGAAAAACACTACAAAATTTTTTAAGTGTTTTTATTAATATCCAGACGTTTCGACAAACATTGTTTGCTTTCTTCAGGGGCTATCTTTGGAAAATTTGTATGCTCTATTTATTACTACATGTTCAATTATGATTGTGGTCTATGTGTGTACTCATAGACCACAGTTGTTAGGCTGTACATAGACCACAGCCATAATTGAACATGTAGTAATTAATAGAGCATACAAATTTTCCAAAGATAGCCCCTGAAGAAGACAAACAATGTTTGTCGAAACGTCACAAACACTTAAAAAATTTTGTAGTGTTTTTCTTATGATACCCCCTGGCCGATTAGCCAACTAAGAGATGCATCTGATCATTTCTAACGGCCAACAATTGCTACAATTTGATATATTAAGGCCATACGTTATAGTACCCCCAGAACGCTCCAAAAATTAATCAGTTGTGTAGATGATATGAAAAGTTTAAAGAAAATCTTCGAGAAAACCGTCAAATCTTCGAGTCACTTTCGAGAAAATTGTAAAAAAAAAAACTGGGATGGGAAACATTCAGTAATGTGGCACTTCCGGTAGATGGATTCTGACGGAAACCTCTGTGAACAAATGCGGTGTGTTGTTAACTAAACGTAATACTAAGTTTTTGAGCTTCCTTCGGAGTTTTAGAGTTTTGAGATATTTTTGGCATACACTGCACCCGGACAGAGACCAGTCATACTTAAAAGGAAGAGAAAATAAAAAGTCTTATGACTATTTCAAGGGCGTATTTTATTTTATTTCCCAATTTTTATAAACCAAAGAGCGGAAAATGTTGCCCTACTTTCACAACAAAACAAGATCGTCAACAATGCAATAAGAAAATTAAAGTTTATTAGTTATTTACTTACGCATCGTACATATGAGTTGATATATGAGATGTTAAGGTTGGTTTAAATTATTAAAATATACGGAGGAATGTAAAGTTGAAGCTCCTTGCTTATCCTACCAGCTAGCAGAGGGAGAGAATGCATAGCTACTACAATGTGCTCATATAAATGTTCTAAAGAGAAAATATTAAGGTAATTTAAGTTGAGAGATAATGGCGTACATAGGAAATGTTATAGTATACCACATAAAATCCCAAAAGAGCACATGACGTACTCTTAGCAATGTCTAAAAAAAAAAAAAAAAACCCACGACCACATTCTGCCCCCCGTCGCTTACACAATTAAATAACATAAGTTACATAGTTTTACAATTAAAAACATCTCAACGTCAAAAAAAAAAATCACATTTTATTTACGACAAAAGTAAGGAAAATTTGATCAAAACTATGAAGGGTTATGAAATCAAAATGGGTTAATCAATCTCAGCACACACACAACCTTCTCTTACTGTACGGCATTTTTCATAGTTTTCAGAATTTTCATTAAACTAATGTTAGGTTGCCTAGAACCCGCAGTTATTGTATAGTGAACAGGACCCGTGGCTGTAGTGAATCTTCACTACAACAAGGAACCATAATATAATGGAAATGAGAAGTAAGAGAGCATGAATTTAGGATATGAGATTAGAGATAAACTAGATAATATGCTGAACACTGTATAATGAATAGAACCCACAAACTGCAAGGACTTTACAGTTAAATAAAAGTTAGGTAGTGAGAGAATAATAAAGAGACAGACTGGCTGAGTAATAAGAAGGTAGAGTACATAGCTGACTGGATATTCAGTTAAAAAAACTATCGTAGAACTCTGTTAAACTGTTCTGCTGTCTCAGTATTTATATGAATCGAAATCTCCATTCCTAGTCTGGCCTAGGTGGGGAGAAACTAATGTTTTATTCATTTAATGACTGCTTCTTCGCTTTACGTATCCTATTACAATAACAACCTCTCAATCCCCCCAGGACTACGTCAAAATCAATTTTTCTATCATAAAATGATTTCAAATAAAAGTGTTTTTATTTTTATTTTTTAACCGTTGCTTTCTTTGCTTAGTAAAAGCGACTTTGGCCATCCCGCATAATATAGCATCGGATTTACCTTATTCCCATCTTGGATTTCTAAAGGTTTTGTTTTAATATCTTGATATGTAAGTAGCAAATAATGGAGATGATCCACGTCCATGCTGCCGTCTCCGCATAATATGCATGTCCGGGCTATACTTGATCCCCCTCCCCCCGTAAGAGAAAGTATTGTGATCGTGTCAAATTTTCGAAATTCTCTCTCTCTCACGCGTGTGTGTATGTGAAAAAATATTTCAAAAATTGGAAAAATATTTCGAATCTCAGGAATCTTAAAAACTTGGTATTTCGGGCTGAATTACTTACTTATTCCGCATATGACATGAAATTTTTGGGCAAAATCCATGAACCGAATTCAGTGAATGTTACGAATGTTTTAAATGTTTTTTTATATCAGTTTTTGGCGATTTTTTTAGAAAACAGGTACAACGATTACATACGCCTAACAGGTACTTTAAACTTTATATTAATATCCACATAAATGATTACCTATCACATTTATTTGAAACTTTTTCCCAGGATAATTGATTTCTTAAAAGGTTCTGGAGGGGGAGCAATAGCATCAAGCTACATATAGAAAATTATAGCTCTACCACTTATATGTTCCACTTATTAATATCAGAAGCATTGGTGGCATTCCAAATTAAAAAAAAAAAAAATTAAAAATCTGGTGTGAAACACTCACACAACTTTCTCATACTCCAGTTCAGAAAATAGTAACAGACAAATTTTATAGTTTACGTATCAAATTTAATGAAATTCGTCGAAAAAAATGAAAAAAACTGTTCAGTTCAGGTTTACTAGTTTTCTTGAAGCTCGGAATTTCGGCCACCTATTTATTTCTAATTAATTTTGTTTGGATGATAGAATTGTATAATCAACTATATAGCACTTAAAAACATAACCCCACCCATCCCCTTTAAATGAATTTTCCCAGAGAAATGTTTTGAATAAAAGTTGTAGATCTTTGTATGTGTAGTTGATAGATAAAGTTTCAAGAAAATCGTCGGAGCCATTTTTGAGAAAATCGCAAAAAAGTAAAAAAAAAAACTAGTAAAATGGTACTTCCGGTATAGGAATTTTGGCAGATAACACACTGCCAGATCCCATGGTGATATCTAAACAGAATATCAAGTTTCAACTTTCTCCGGTTTTTCGTTTTTGAGCTATGCTGTTCACATACATACATACATACATACACACACCATTTTCTAAAAAAAAAACACTTATTTGGACTCAGGGGGGACCTACCTCAAAATGGATATTTCCGGTGAAAACTTGATACCGAAAATTTGACACAATTACAATATATCCTCTTACTAAGGAGGTAAGAGGAAGTAAAAATCCGGTTAATAGGAAGTGCGATTTTACAAAAAATACGTTTTCACGTTTAGTAAAAAATTTTTTTCGAAAATTTGGAATACCTAAATTGCACAGATATAAAAAACGAATCTAATTCTATATGCAAAATAAAAATAAAAACTGTGGAATTTGTGACTTTAAATTTCAAATATTTGGGGGGTGGGGTTGTTTGTATGTAACTAGCGCGTATTTCACTTCTCTACCTGTTTGGGTTGGTTAAGTCGGTGCCTATCTCCCTCACCACCAACCACCAGCTCAACATTTATGTTACGATAAATGAACAAAGTTTGAAATTTAAAGAAAATATTTCGTTTTATATATAATTGTATTAACAGGAGTGAGAGTGTTTCACAATTTGGACAAAACAACTAAATAAGGTGCCCAATTTGATAGAATTTTTATGTAAAATGTGTAAAAAAATAAATAAATAATAATAATATAACAAGACAGATAAATAAAAAAAAATTTATTGCAATTAATTCTTAAATCATTTTAAGAGATTTAATTAAAATTAAGTTAGTCGAGTAATATAAACTTTGCACTACTGCATATAATGTAGTTTACAATAAATAAAAATAATTTCAAAAGAGAAGATAAGAAAATAATCAATAATAAAATAAAATGGATAGGTGAACATGCGATGAGAACATGGCCAATAGAAATGATGACGAAGCAAATAAAAAATTACTCCTCCTTTTAGGGAGGGCAGTTTACTGGACTTTGTAACATCTCAGATACATGAAATATAATATAAAATAAAAGTTGCACAATAACTGGAGAGACCTTCACCCTTAAATCCAATCCATATATTATATATATCTTTATCTATCTAAATCTTTTAATAATACTTACCGGTTTGTTATTAATATAACTTACACACACTTAAAAAAAATAAATAAATCTGATGTGAAACACTCACACAACTTTCTCTTACTCCAGTTCTCAAAATTATAATTGACAAATTTTATAGTTTGTGTACGAAATTTAATGAAATTCCACGAAAACTGAAAAAAAAACTGTTCAGTAAAAGCGCACTTCCGGTTAACTAATTTTTCTTAAAACTTGGAATTTTGGCCATCTATTTATTTCTAATTAATTTTGTTTGGATGATATGAATTGTATAATCAACTACGATAACACTTTAGTGAAAAACATAACCCAATCTCTCCTTCAAAAGTGCCCTTAAATGAATTTTCCCAGAGAAATGTTTTAAATAAAAGTTATAAGATCTTTGTATGTTCAGTTTATATAAGACGTTTCAAGGAAATTGTCGGAGAAATTTTTGAGAAAATCGAGAAAAAGTAAAAAAAAATCATTTAGTAAAAAGGTGGTAAAGTAAACGCACTTCCGGTTATCCGATTTTTTCAACCTCGGAATTTCAACAACATATTCAATTCTAATTTACATTATTCAGATGATAGAAGTGTTTAATACGTATACTGATATAGCACTTGAGAGAAAAACTTTATCCCCACCACTCTCCACCATAACTGCCTTTAAATGAATTTTTCCAGTGAAACGTTACAAATAAAAGTTGTAGCTCTTTGTATGTGTAGTTTGATATACTAAGTTTGAAGAAAATCGTCAGAACTATTTTTGAGAAAAACGCAAAAAAAAAAAAAACAAGTAAAGTGGTACTTCCGCTGGTTGAGGAATTTTGACAGATAACCAATGTCAGATTCCATGGTGATACCTAAACGGAATATCAAGTTTCAACTTTCTACGGTTTTTCGTTTTTTAGCTATGCTGTTCACATACACACACACACACACACACAGACCATTTGCACACTAAAAACCACTTTTTTGGACTCAGGGGACCTCAAAACGGATATTTCCGGTGAAAACTCGATATCGAAAATTTGACACGATTACAATACTTCCTCTTACTAGGAATAAGAGAAAATAAAAATATCATATAAAATCATTGTAGCCGTTTTTTTTCCTAGAAAATTTGAAGAAAACTCAACAACCTATTATAATTTTCCTTCAATCCTATTATAATTATTACATTATTTCCTATTATAATTTTCTACCAATACCGTTAAGATATATTATTATATTATACAGGAAAGCATAATGGAACTGTTTCCCTTTGAACCCCCCCCCAAAAATTAATTTATCCCCGGGGAAAATGTTACAAATAAGTTATAGGTTATTTAATTATTATTGTAGATAGTATAAGAAATTTAAAGAAAATAGTTAAAGCCGTTTCATAAAAGAAAATATTTTAGTAAAGTCGTATTTCCGGTTGATTGAATTTGCCGTACAACTGTGTCAAAATGCGGTAGTAAGTACCTGTAGATATTTTGTTCACACACAAACCCATACACACACAGACCATTCGCTAAATTTTTCATACTCAGTGGACCACAAAACATGTATTTCCGGTGAAATACACAATTTCAAAACTTTGACGCGATTCCTCCCTTCCTAAAAAAAAAAAAAAAAATGAATTGAGGATTTTGATTGTAGTTTTGAGCTTCCCACGTCTTTTTAAGTTATTATATGTATTTTTATGTTGTTTTATATGTTTTTATGAGTTTATAAATCGTCACAACCTCTAACTATAAATTCTATTATATTAAAACCGTTTGCCAAAAAAAAAAAAAGTTTTGAAAATGCAATATAGTATTCCAAAATATTTAACAACCGATAAGTTTAACTTAACTTAGCAAAAAGATAATAATGTTATTCTTACAATTAATAATAACCAACATAAACAGGTTAACATAAACATCATCCTTGGGAATGATCAATTTCTGAGATAGATATTTTTTTAAGTACCAGTTGATTTATAATTGTTTTTATGGCAAGAGATGCGCAATTATAACCAAATTTCAACCATGTAATTTTTACTTACTAGGAAGTATTGTAATCGTGTCAAATTTTCAATATTGAGTTTTCACCGGAAATATCCGTTTTGAGGTCCCCTGAGTCCAAAAAAGTGGTTTTTAGCAAATGGTCTGTGTGTGTGTGTCTGTGAACAGCACAGCTCAAAAAAGAAAAACCGAAAACCGTAGAAAGTTGAAACTTGATATTCCGTCTAGGTATCACCATGGCATCTGACAGTGGGTCACCTGTCAAAATTCCTCAACCGGAAGTACCACTTTACATATTGTTTTTTTTTTACTTTTTTGCAATTTTCTCAAAAATGGCTCTGACGATTTTCTTGAAACTTGCAATATCAACTACACATACAAAGAGCTACAACTTTTATTTGAAACATTTCTCTGGGAAAAATCATTTAAGGGCACTTATGGGGGGGGGTGGGGTTAGGTTTTCATCTAAAGTACTATTTCAGTTTATTAAACAATTCTAACATCTAAATAATGTTAAGTTAGAATTAAATATGTTGTTGAAATTCCGAGTTTGATAAAAATCGGATAACCGGAAGTGCGTTTACTTTACCACTTTACTAAATGATTTTTTCACTTTTCGCGATTTTCTCAAAAATGGATTCGACGATTTTCTTTAAACTTATTATATTAACTACTCATACAAAGAGCTACAACTTTTATTTAAAACATTTCTCTAGGAAAATTCATTTAATGGCACTTTTAGGGAGGGTGGGGTTATGTTTTTCTCTTAAGTGCGATCATAGTTGATTATACAATTCTATCATCCAAACAAAATTAATTAGAAAAAAATGGATGGCCAAAGTTCAGAGTTTCAAGAAAATTTGTTTACCGGAAGTGCACTTTTACTGAACGGTTTTTTTCAGTTTTCGTCGTATTTGAATTAATTTGGTACACAAACAATATAATTTGTCAATTATAATTTTGATAACTGGAGTAAGAGAAAGTTGTGTGACTGTTTCACACCAGATTTTTTTGTGTTTAAACGTGAATTCGTTGGCTGACACGTGTTCCTGGAAAGGAGAATTGTACAAGATGTTAGAAGTGTGCAAAGAGAACTTTATTCAAGATTGTATAAAAAGGCAGCAAAGTGGACTCATCATGGCTTGTATAATGTATTAAGTAAACCAATATATTACTTAAATCAAATAAAACAAACAAATATAATCAGTTTAATAATCAAATGTAGAGGGGATTTTTTAAACTTAAACTAAAGAACATTGGAAAAATTCAGCTATGTTAACTATGCAACTTATAAGAAATAGAAAATAGTAATCATTTCCTAGCAGTATCCCTATTTTGAAATCGTTATTTAAAAATCTGGTGTGAAACACTCACACAACTTTCTCTTACTCCAGTTCTCAAAATTATAATTGACAAATTTTATAGTTAGTATACTAAATTTAATGACATTCGTCAAAAACTGAAAAAACTGCCGCGAACTTTCGGTTTACTGATTGCTTTCAAACTCGGAATTTTGGCCAGCTATTTATTTCTAATTAATTTTCTTTGGATGATAGATTTGTATAATCAAGTATGATAGCACATTACTGAAAATACATAACCCCAGCCCTCCCCCAAAAGTGCCCTTAAATGAATTTTCCTAGAGAAATGTTTCAAATGAAAGTTATAGATCTTTGTATGTGTAGTTGATTTATCAAGTTAAAAGAAAATCGTCGGAGCCATTTTTGTTAAAATCGCAAAAACGTAAAAAAAAAAAAAAAAAAAAAAAACTAGTAAAGTGGTACTTCCGTTTGAGGAATTTTGACAGATAACGCACCATCAGATCCTATGGTGACACCTAAAGTAATATCAAATTTCAACTTTCTATGATCTTTCGTTTTTGAGCTATGCTGTTCACATACATACACACACACACACAGACCATTTGCTAAATACCACTTTTTTGGACTCAGGGGACCTCAAAACGGTTATTTCCGGTGAAAACTCAATATCGAAAATTTGACACGATTACAATACTTCCTCTTACAGGAGTAACAGGAAGTAAAAAAAATTCAGTGAAGTCGCACTTCCGGATGATAAATTTTGCAACGAAACTTGTGTGGCTCGGGTCCGAAATAAATGAACTTATTGCGATTTTTGTTTTTTTGAGAAAACACACACACAAATGGGAGAATATTATTTTATTTTTCTCGTACTCGGGGTACCTAAAATTTTCATATATTGCCGATGAAAAACCCAATTTCAAAAACTTTGACATGTTCATATAAAAAGAAATTAATACTCTTTTTACTTTCAAGAGATTATATGCATTATTACTTTCTCTTACTCCTAGTAAGAGGAAGTATTGTAATCGTGTCAATTTTTCGATATCGAGTTTTCACCGGAAATATCCGTTTTGGAGGTCCCCTGAGTCCAAAAAGTGGTTTTTAGCGATGGTCTGTATGTGTGTGTGTGTGTGTCTGTGTGTGTGTGTGTATGTATGTGGAACAGCATAGCGCAAAAACGAAAAATCGTAGAAAGTTCAAACTTGATATTACGTTTAGGTATCACCATGGGATCTGACGGTGCGTTATGTGTCAATATTCCTCAACCGGAAGTACCACTTTACTAGTTGTTTTTTTTACGTTTTTGCAATTTTCTCAAAAATGGCTCCGAAGATTTTCTTTAAACTTGCTATATCAACTACACATACAAAGAGCTACAACTTTTATTTGAAACATTTCTCCAGGAAAATTCATTTAAGGGCACTTCTGGGGGGGGGGGTGGTTAGGTTTTCATCTTAACTGCTATTTCAGTTATTAGACAATTCTGTCATCTAAATAATGTTAATTTAGAATTAAATTGTTGTTGAAATTCCGAGTTTGAAAAAAAATAGATAACCGAAGTGCGTTTTTACTGAAATATAATTTTCAGTTTTCTGGTATTTTCTCGAAAATGGCTCCAACGAGTTTCTTTAAACCAGCGTTGTTAACTATACATATAAAGAGCTACAACTTTTATTTGAAACTTTTCCCCTGATAAATTCATTTAAGGGGACTTTTGGGGGAGGGGGGTTATGTTTTTCTTTAAAATGCTATCACAGTTGATTATACAATTCTGTCATCCAAATTGAAATAACTAGAAATTAATATATGACCCAAATTCCGTGTTTCAACGGAAATTAGTAAACCGGACAGTTTTACTGGACAGTGTTTTCACTTTTCGACGAATTCATTAAGATTTGGTACACTAACTATAAAATTTGTCAATTTTGAGTACTGGAGTAAGAGAAAGTTGTGTGAGTGTTTCACACCAGATTTTTTTTGAATTTAAAGCCGCCAGCGCGTACATATATATATATATGAGGCATGTCCAGTAAGTAAGTGTACTGAGGCTCTCACGGCCGGAGGGATTTTGTTTTCGACATGTTGGCTACACTCTCGTGTAGCCTGATTCCTCCCATGCGCAACGAGACCGGTTCGAGGTCAGTACGTTGAGAACTGTCGACGCGACAATACGTTTCGTGAAAAATGTCAATCCAATCTCCCGCCAAGTGTGAAATACCCGGCGTCATCCGTTATCTCGTTTGGAAGGGAAAAACTCCAGTTGAGGTTTATAATGAGGTAAACAAAACTGCATATGGTGATAAAGCTATGAATCGTACGAGTGTGTTCAAGTGTTGTCGCGAGTTTAAAAACGGACGTACGTCTGTGCATGATGATCAGAGGAGCGGAAGACCTTCGATTGTGACTGACGAAATTGTGGTAAAAATAGAAAATTTGCTCCGTGACGATCGCAGATTGACTGTGGATGAACTTTCTGCGCTGTTTCCGCAAATCTCCAGATCTCTGCTACACGAAACCTCACCGAAACCCTCGGATATCGGAAACTGTCCGCGAGGTGGGTCCCAAAACAGCTGACAGACCAACACAAGTTGAATCGAGTGGAGGCCGGGCAAGAGTTTTTGAGACGCTACAAACTCCATGGAGATGAATTTCTCCGCTCCATCATTACTGGAGATGAAACTTGGGTTTCACACTACACACCTGAAACCAAAAGGCAGTCTCAACAGTGGCGTCACACCTCTTCACCCTCCGCCAAAAAGTTCAAAACCACAATTTCAGCCAAGAAAATCATGGCATCCGTGTTTTGGGACTGTCAAGGCATAATTTTAATTGAATATATGTCTCAACGGGAGACCATCAACTCTGCAAGTTACTGTGAGACCCTAAAAAAATGGCGGAGGGCGATTCAGAACAAAAGGAGAGGCATGCTGACAAAGGGAGTCTGCCTGCTGCACGTCAATGCCAGACCACACACGGCCAAGGCCACGAAGGAACTGTTTGCTTCGTTTAGATGGGATGTCCTGAACCATTCCGCGCATTCCCCTGACCTAGCACCTTCAGATTACCATCTCTTTACCTCCCTGAAGTAGACGAAGGGGTTGGCGGGAAACTACTTCGAGGAAGGCACCAAAAAATTAATACCCCGGTTCACCACCTGCATTGAGAGGAATGGTGACTATGTCGAAAAATAACTTACATATGTACTAATGTGACCAGGTAATTTGTTTGTTCAAATAAAAATTTTTGTAACCTACAAAAATTCAGTACACTTACTTACTGGACATGCCTCGTATATTTATTGTTTGGCTCTCAATATTTACATTGAACAGGATTTAATATAAATAACACTTATACGAACAAGTAGATGAACTACAACTGTAGAACAACTGTGCACCACTGGCGTGGGAACTTACAGGAAAGACTCTGTATTTGAGTGCTAGCAATTAGTAAACAACCAGATTTACTAGTCACACGATATGGAGCAAAATCTATGTACTTCCTACAGTACGTATGTATGATTCTCCTCTTCATATGATTGCTGTAGTTAGCGCGAGGTTTTGCTGAATGCTGATACCAACGCTGTGGACTATGATCCTCTCTCTTTCACACAGCTCATTCTCACGAATCTTGTTTAGCTGGTTATGTTCACGGTTCCTATTCAGCCATTTTAACATATAGCCTTCTAGTGTAGCACATATACCCAAATTCACGACAAATCATTCTCCCACCATGTACGTAGTACAGGTCCCCGTGTAAAACATCCTATGTTAAACAGATTTCATTTTAAACCTGTCATAAACATAAAGGAAACAAGCCTCCTAAGACCGACCGTACAAGCTCTACAGACACTCTCTTGTGTGTTATATACCTCATATACAATGCCATGTATGGGTGGGTGACGCCCATTTTACCTTACTAAAAACACATCAATATTTTATGCCTTTACAATATTTTTGTCTTTTATCAATTTGCAAACTTTTATATATTTAAGGTGTTTGTTTATCTATATAATCGTATGATTCAATTTTTTTACTTTTTCTTATGGTTAATAAGAGAGAAACATTGCTTTTATATTGTTTTTCACCGGAAATACACGTTTTGAGAGGTCCTCTGAGTCAGAAAAAATGGTTTTTAGTCTGTATTTGTGGGGGGGAGGGGCAGTGTAGAATTAGGAATTAGAATGACGGGGGGGGGGGGGCTCCAGCCTAGGCACTGCAGCCTATCCATTGAGGTTTATTGTGCCAACCCGCAAATGTCTAGAGAGGAATCCTCCCCTCTTAATCAGATCAAGGGCATTCCCCATCAGTCCTTCTTGAATTTATCTTGGTCTCCTCCGGTCTCAGCTTGCCGAAGATCTCGTACCTCAATCTGCTGATTGCGACACTGTCAAACAACAGGTGAGAGCTGTCTCCACCTCTTTTTACACAAGGGCTTCGAATCAATTAATCCCACCTTGTGCAGATGTTTCTTGAACCTACCATGTCCTGTAAACAGGCCCGCTGTCAGACAAATCTGATATCTGCTGAAATCCCTGGATTTCAGCAGATATCAGAATGGGCGTCTCCATTCTCTCAGAGACGCCCTCGTCAGGAGGGCAGTGTAATTCAAAAAGGAAAAAACCGCAGAAAGTTCAACTCGATATTTAGTGCAAGTGCTATCAGGAAAGATTTTTACCAAAATCCGCAAACCGGAAGCATCTTTTGGTGAATCTTTTATTTTTTATTACTATTTTTGCGGAATAACTGATTTTACGAGAGCCTGGAGACTTATCAATTAGGTTAAAATTTAAACTGCCACTATAAGCTTTAATTGAGATAGAGTTCGCTACCATACTAGTTACACTGAGTTATCCCATAATATCTCTGTGTACAAACTGAATTTGCTCTGTACAAGTCTGTATTATCGCACTGTTTATCAAGATATCCTGATGATGGGCGAACAACCGAAACCGATCGATGGATACAAAAAGATGAAGCACACTATCATGGAATTAATCTCGAATGTTTTCCAGCTCTGCGAACCCCAAACACAACAATATTGTATATATAAAATCTGGAATGTACTCGTACAATTCACACAACTTTCTTTCACTGCAATAATATAATATGATAAAAAGCAATTTCTTTAAAATAATTATGTTTAAAACCGTTTAAATGGGCTTGTTATAAAAAAACGTGGCATGGGTTATCATGTATCTCTAGACGAAGCAAAAGATTCGGAGAATATTTGGGCGTGATAAGCTCTGCATTAAAGGTAGTGCCCGAGTTCAAATATCTGGGATCTATCCGGTCCAAGTAAGAATGAGGTTGTAAAGTATAATCAAGCACAGGCTTGCGCGTTTGGGAACAGATGCTATGCAGCATTACGTGGTCGACGCTGAAAAACAAAAGCCTGTCCAAAAAAGCAAAAATGACCATATATATAGAACAGTTATATACGAGGTGTGTAAATTAAGTAATGAGACTGATTTTTTATCTTTTTTTTTATTCAAATAAAATTACAATTCCACATTATCCCTTTCAAAGTAACTACCTTGGAAAGCCACACAACGCTGAAGACGATTCTTCCATTCGTCATAGCAGTGCTGGAACTCGGATACTGGAATAGACTTCAGTTGGTCGGTTACGGCTGTGATTTTTCAATTTGGGGAACAAAAAAAAGTCACATGGACTCAAGTCGGGTGAATAAGGAGGCTGAGGAGCCACAGGAATGTTATTACTGGCCAAATACTCATTAATAGAAATCGCGGTGTGACACGGAGCATTGTCGTGATGCAACACCCACTTGTTTTTGATGTTTGGTCTCACACGCATGACTCTTTTTCGAAGTCTCTCAAGAACTTCTCGGTAAAAATGTTGGTTTACCATTTGGCATTGAGGCACAAATTCTTTGTGAACGATTCCTTGGCTATCAAAAAAGCAAATCAGCATGCATTTGATTTTTGACTTGCTCATTCTTGCTTTTTTTGGCCTTGGAGAGGTTGAAGTGTGCCACTGCATGCTCTGACGCTTAGCTTCTGGGTCATACTCAAACACCCAAGACTCGTCTCCTGTAATAACACGTTCCAACCATTTTTGCACAAATTTTTCTCATCCCCAATTCATTAGTCAAAATTTGATGAACGGTTGTGTGAGTCAAATTCAACTCTTCGCCGATCATTCGGACTGTCAAACGACGATCTGAACGCACGAGATCGCGGATTCTGCCAACATTTTCGTCGGTTCTTGAAGATGAAGGCCTTCCGCTGCGAGGCTCGTCTTCAATTGATTCCCTTCCTTCTGCAAACGACTTAAACCACCTAAAAACCTGTGCTCTCGACAAAACATTGTCTCCATAGGCCTGGCACAGTTTTTCAAACGTTTCTGTTGCACTGTGCCCAAGTCTGAAGCAAAACCTGATAGCACAACGTTGCTCGTAATTGATGTCACTCATTTTTAAAACGCACTGAAAAAATCTTGCTCACAAAAAAAGTCACTACGGACAGTGCAACAACTCTAGCATTTTCAAATTTGCACTGGACGTGTATCAGATGTTTACTTGCCCTACCACGCATGCGCCGCGTCTCCAGTGTTGCCAGATCGAACACTAGAAAATCAGTCTCATTACTTATAATTACCTCGTAAGACGAATTTGCATTGTTCGGTGCCGAAATTTCACTCCGATTACAGCTAATGAACTCCGCATGAATTGCTGGAAGAGGAAGATTCTGCGTACGATTTTCGGTCCGATTATGGAAAACGCAGATTACCAGGCAAAAAAAAACTAGAAGCAAAGAAAACGGGCATAGAAAAACAGAGTTAAAAGAAGTCTTGGAAGGAAGAAGGAAAAAATGGCAAGATTGCGTTGTGGCTGGGACACCTCTATCGGACGGGGAAGACTAGGATTCTACGAATATTGCATGAGGGGCACCTTGGGGGGGGGAGATCCCGAGGGAGGCCTACTTTAAGAAGGCTACAAGATTTAGAGGATGACCCGCATCCTTTAGGAACGGAAGCAGTGGAGAAGGAAGAGACAGTCGATCAAGAAAGGTGGAAAATTTTTATACTAAGGTGGCCATCGCCCTGCATGGACCATACAGCCATGGAATGAATGAATGAATTGGTATGGAAGCGTCATCTGTCGCAACTAAAGCTTGTAGAGGCAGTTTAAATTTTATATCTAATTGACACGTCCCTAGAAACCCCTTTAAATCAGTTTATCTGGAAAAATCATTTAAATAAAAGTTATAGAATTGTATCTGTGATAAGCATTTATGTATGTAGTAGATAGTGTACGAAGTTTAAAGAAGATCTTTTGGAGCCCTTTTTGAACAAATTGAAAAAATCGTACTGTAAAGTGGTATTTTGACCAATACATTATCACATGCGGTGGTAGTATGTTTACTTACAAGTATACCTAGACCCGTCCTTTACTCCATTTATACAGCTGATATGCCAACTATGCCATATACCGCCATCTTGCTACACATAAAGATCCCGTAATAGCAACACGCAATCTACAGGCTCATCTGAATTTATTTCAACAATGGTTCAACAAATGGGAAATCAAAATCAGTGTTGAAAAGAGCAAAACCATTTCTTTCACTCTCCGACGAATCACTCTACTGTTTCAGTTTATTTTGACAATGTTGCCTTACCTCGGTACAAAATGTTTGCTACTTAAGACTACATTTGAACCGACGCCTCACCTGGAATCCACGCATCAGACTTAAACGGACAGGCACTACTTCAAAACGTTACAAAATGCTGATGCGAACCACTTGGCAAACGATCTTAACTTCACACTTACCAACACATTGCTAATCTATTAAATCATACTTAAACTAAAACGGTGCAGAACTGTAGAATTCAACCAAACGATCTAAATTATAATCCTATCTAAACCCTCCAATCTAAAAAAATCTGGTGTGAAACACTCACACAACTTTCTCTTACTCTAGTACTCAAAATTATAATTGACAAATTTTATAGTTAGTGTACCAAATTTAATGAAATTCGTCGAAAAGTGAAAACACTGTCCAGTAAAACTGTCCGGTTTACTAATTTCCTTGAAACTCGGAATTTGGGTCATCTATTAATTTCTAGTTATTTCAATTTGGATGACAGAATTGTATAATCAACTGTGATAGCATTTTAAAGAAAAACATAACCCCCCTCCCCCAAAAGTCCCCTTAAATGAATTTATCAGGGGAAAAGTTTCAAATAAAAGTTGTAGCTCTTATATGTATAGTTAACAAAAAGAAAATCGTTGGAGCCATTTTCGAGAAATACCAGAAAACTGAAAATTATATTTCAGTAAAAACGCACTTCCGGTTATCTATTTTTTTTCAAACTCGGAATTTCAACAACATATTTAATTCTAATTAACATTATTTAGATGACAGAATTGTCTAATATACTGAAACAGCAGTTAAGATGAAAACCTAACCCCACCCCTCCATCCAGAAGTGCCCTTAAATGAATTTTTCTGGAGAAATGTTTCAAATAAAAGTTGTAGCTCTTGTATGTGTAGTTGATATACCAAGTTTGAAGAAAATTTCGGAGCCATTTTTGAGAAAATTGCAAAAACGTAAAAAAAACAACTAGTAAAGTGGTACTTCCGGTTGAAGAATATTGACACATAACGCTCCGTCAGATCCCATGGTGATACCTAAACGTAATATCAAGTTTGAACTTTCTACGATTTTTCGTTTTTGAGCTATGTTGTTCACATACATACCCACACACACAGACACACACAACACACACATACAGACCATTTTCTAAAAACCACTTTTTTGTACTCAGAGGACCTGAAAACGGATATTTCTGGTGAAAACTCGATATCGAAAATTTGACACGATTACAATACTTCCTCTTACTAGGAGTAAGAGAAAGTAAAAATCCGCGGCAAAATCGTTTCAAGCTCCTTTCTTTGTTTTGCAACCATACAATCCATACAGATTTTTAAAATATTCCATAAGTTCTGTCAAGAAATCCTATTCCGTAACAATAGATTTCATAACAGTTTATTCCTCTCATGTCAATCCTCTTGTCGGTGAACTTGCATCCCTCATTAATCCTATAGAGTTTCACTACTGAATGACTTCTCCACTCCAGTCTCTATTAATTGTTCACAATTAAACAAATTTACTATTATTATGCTTATAATAGTTGTAAATATCGATAAAAAAAAATAATAATAATAAAAAAAAAAAAAAGATAGGAATAAAAGAGAATGTAAAAATAATAAATGGATGCTGAAGTGATAAGCTGAAAATTAATTTAGACATCTGTTAATCAAACATATTGACACAACAGTGCGATCAATCAAAATATGATTTAGGTTGGTGTAATATACGGTTAAACCAATTAAACCAATTTACAAACGTATGTGGTGCTCTTTCTCTTTCACCCGTTTATGGATTGAAAATTTAATTGCTCTTTTGGAAATGTTTAGGTGGGGGAATCAGATCAAAATGATCTTCTCCAGTTGTAATACAATGTCTAATCTTGCGTAAAAGTAATCTAAGAAACTCTCTCTAAGATCTTAGGAAAAAATTTCTCTCAGCAAGTAACAATGTCATACTGGTCGAGAGTTGTAAAAAATACTTCGCTGACGAATTTAATATTAGTTTTTTTTCTGCATCCTAAATTGATTCTTAATTTATATGAATATAAATAAAAAAATCTGATTTGAAACACTCACATGACTTTCTCTCACTGCGAAATGGCAAACCTTACAATTTCTTATTAGTGCTTGAAAACCTGATAATCATAAAAAAACTGAAAAACCAATTCAGTAAAGTCGCACTTCCGCTCAACCGATTTTCTTCAAACTGTGAGAATTTTGGCAACTTATATAATTCTAATTCATATTATTTTGTTGACAGAATTGTATATCACATTAGAGGAAAACATGGGGAGAAGGAAGGGATTAGCCCAGTGACAGCGCGCTGGACTAGCAACGCGGAGGTCGCGGGTTCGAATCCAGCATGCTACCCTTAGATTTTCTTTTCCTAGGAGCCTCTACCACTCACTGTCCGGTGATGGGCAGTGTTGTCTACGGCTAGAGAACAATGCTTGGAGACCGGCAGTGCACTGAGAAAGCGCCGCGGGCACAAAAGATATTTCAGGTCGCAGTGCAATAATCCTCTACAACAATCTCTAGAGGAAAACATAACCCAACCCTTCCCCAAAAAATCCCCTTAAATGAAAAAGGCTATGCATGCTACGAGGTGGTCTATTGTGTTGACACGGACGACGCCTCAAGATACGCAGATATAGTAGCGTTTGATAAAGACAGTCCAGCTGCGTTAGTTGTCGACCCTACGGTTAGGTATGAGAGCAACGATCCAGACCAGGCTAAGCGGATTAATGAAGAAAAGAGAGCGATTTATGAGAAGTGCGTTAACTTTCTCCAAGAAAAGTTCCTACAAGAATTTGGAAAAAGGAACTTTGCAGTACACGATCTATGGTTCGGCTACTGCACAATTTTTTGATAATGTCGGCATTGACAAAGGGAATTGACCCGGCTGGCGGAGTAAATTATCTTGGATTCCTTGGGAATCCTCCATAACCACATCTACGGTCATTGAGAAATTGGTTATTGAAATAGTCTTATTTAATGCCCTATGTATTGAGTTTGTGTATGTTTCATTCTTATTTCGCGTATTCTTTGCACTATTTACTTTAGTTTTGTAAGGTTTGTGTCTTTTGGACTTGAGATTGTCTCATGAAGATAGATTAGTAATCTGTGTTTTTTTAGCAACTCAATGAAATTGAGCAGCCACATCGACTTGGTTTGTCGCTATAATCTCTTCCGGAGAAATGTTACAAAATAAAAGTTGTTGCTCCCATAATGTGTAGTTAATATTTAAAGTTGAAACAAAATCGTTGGAGCCGTTTTCAAGAAAATCACAAAAAACTGAAAAAAGACTATTAAGTAAAGTAAAGTGGCCGTTGTTCCCCGGTCATCCGATTTTCTTGGAACTCAGGTTTCGACAACATATTCAATTTTAGTTAATATTATCTAAGATGATAGAATTGTGTAATAAAATGAAATAGCACTTTAGAGGAAACCATAACCCCACACGTACCCCCGAAAAGTGCCACTAAATGAATTTTCCCGGAGAAATGTTTCATATAAAAGATGTGTAGCTCTTTGTATGTGTGGTAGACATACCAAGTTTAAAGTAAATCATTGTAGCCGTTTTCGAAAATACCGAAACCTTTCGATAAAGTGCTCCGGGCAAGTACGCTGATCTAGTACGCTATCTTTCCCTTCGATTTCACACAGAGCACGCGTAGCTTCAGCAGTTGTACACTGTTTTTTTTCCCAGTAGTGAGGTAAAATTACTAATACATCGTAAGACATAGTCATGGACATTACGTTGAAGTGAACTCTCTACACGAACTTGGTTAATTTGCTCCGACGATGGATGAAAATCCGAAACCGGTCAGGAAGAACATAAATATGCATGCTACGACGGATAAAATACCAGACATAGGTCATGGCTTTCTACAAACGTCCTGAATTGAACGGACTATTGGATGGGGCAAGATATGTTGATAAACACTCTACAGATTGTGGACTGTAGACTGTTGTAGAGGATTATTGCAATGCGACCTGAGAGATCTATTGTGCCCCACGCAGCTTTCAAGCAGTGTTCTCTACAGACAACACTGCAGTGCGTTGTAGAGGCACCTAGGTATAGAAAATCTAAGGGTAGCATGCTGGATTCAAACCCGGGACCTCCTCGTTGCTAGTCCAGCGCGCTTCCACTTAGCTAATTCCTTCCTTCTCCGTTAGCTTACGCCAATTAATTAGGGATGGATACCCTACTTTGGGTACTGTGTTTGTCCTTGTCTGTAAGGTGTAAAGTGTATGCAGTTTAAGTGTATTGTGTATTGTTCTGAAGAAGTGCATGGAGTACTGAGCTTGGTAACCCGTGGGGTCGCTACTCCCCAAGTAACTGCATGCAACAGATAACCCTTGCGGACAAAACAATCTACAGCGTGTAAAGATTAATACAATATCGTGTTTTTAGATATCAGGCTTATATGGATGAGATTTAAAGTCCATGGAACTTCTTTAGTCAGAAAGAATATCATTTTTGTTTGTATACACCTTTTTTTTAATTTCCAAATAAATTTTAATAAAATTGTAAATGAATAACTTGAAGATTACATCATCGAGTGGCATTCTGACTGACATACATATCTAAATATAAATACAAATAATAATAATAATAATAATAATAATGACAGAGATGATGATGATGATGATGGTGATAATGCTACAAAATACGACTATCACAAACAGGAAGATACTAAACATGAAATAGCTGCTCATTCTGTTTTCTTTTATTCTCTCTTTCACTCCCACACACACACACACACAAATATGTTTGTGTGTATTATTTATGTGCATATGTGGGTGTAAATGTAATGTGTGACACACAGACACAGAGAAACATTAGTATAATTGTATTAAATAAGGTCCCATATTGACAGACCCCCCCCCCCCATTATACTCGCATTCTAGTAACTACGTATTTACTATCATTATGTCATTTGACCATGTTACACATACTTGTCCGTCGTCCTACACAAACTACAACATTGCCAACAAAAAAAAAATACACTGCTTTTAATTTCTTGGGTTCCTTCAAAATTATCCGTTCATTAAATAGAATGTGTAAATTGTATCGAATAAACATTGTCAAACAGATATGTTACAATTAGATCATATCATTATTAAATTATTGCTTTCTCTTCTGTAAGAGGAAAATATAGGAACAGTATCAAGTTTTGAAAATGATTTTTCACACAGGAAATACACTCAGCCACAAAAAAAATGGGACAAATATTTTATTACATAAACACACAATAACTCTGTACTTTATTACTAGCTTTGATATTTTTATGTTTATAACTAATAATAAATGTTATTTACAATATTTCGACCACAACAACTCGTAACTTTCTTGAGAATAAAAATTGAAAGCAGTAGAAATACATTTATGGTGGCTTTCTGATCTGTGATAGACATCCTAATGATTTTATTTTATCGATAAATTACTTTATTTGCTTAACTTTATTAACAGAAAAGTGGTCATTTCTTTTGAGGAAGGATGTAGCGTACGATATGTGGCAGTTAGGTTTAGGTCTATCACGTTCTGCAATTTATCGAACAATCGTAGATTTTAGAAAAACGGAGGAATACGGTCGGAGACCTGAAGAAAGTCATAAAAAATTCACAACAGAATGGGATGACCGATTTCTTTCCCACTCAATTGTACGCAATCGGTTTCTTACAAGCTACAGAGCTCAATGACATCTTATTGCAAGTGCAGGGTTACACCTAAGCTCTGAAAGTGTTCGAATGCAATTGTGTGAAATAGGTAAGTCATCTCCTGATGACTAGGAGGCCTAGCATCAAGGTTAATACTAAAATTTTTGTAAGCATCATCGTGTAAGCAGGTTAGCTTTTGCCAATAGATATCTTCATTAGACTACAGAGCCGAATTGGTTGTTCTTTTCGCGAATTGGTCTGTACTCTTCATTCAATGTACTACTAACGGAAGTGCTCCTTTTCAACAACGATCAATTATAGCGTGGGGTGGGATAGGTTTGGAGATCCGCACCGAGTTAACTATTGTTGAATATGGCGCATTGGCCGCTGCTAGGTATGTTGAAGAATTTCTTTTAGACGCTGTCATAAACGTTTGCTCCACTAACTTAAGGGGTGTTTGTATCTGCTCGGACAGCCAAGCTACGTTAAAGGCGCTCAGTTCATGTGTCTTCACGTCCAGATTGGTATTAGAATGTTCTAAAAGACTGGAAGAGCTTTCTTCTCTGAAGGATGTGCTTCTAGTCTGGTACTGGGTGAGGTGGGAATTTTTGGGAATGAAGAGGAGGATAGGTTTGCCAAATTGGAAGCCTACTGTTGGTGTGTCTCTTGGCACATGTCTGTCAGGCTTCCAGACATGGATGACTTCACAGCACTCATCCTTATAGATGAGCACAGCAGGTTGTCGGCAGTCTAAAAGATGCTCATTGGGGGTCCGGGCGGGGCTTTGAGTGAGGGGGTCCTGTGTCTTTCACGGACCTCTCTCAGGCATCTGTTTGTTGGCTTCCTCACTGGGCATTGTGGCTTAAAGAGACATCTCTATACAATGGGACTCATGCCTGACCCCTTTTGTAGAGTCTGTGAGAGGGAGGAGGAAACACCCATATATCTCATGACGGATTGTTTGGGCCATGAGGAGATTAGGTTTAGGACCTTTGGCCGAAATAGGATATCGGTAGATCTTAAGTTATGTTCTTTTAAGGTTCTGGTCCGATTTGTTCGGTCTGTGGTAAAACTTAGATGGGTAAAACCCGGACCTGGACTTTTGTTCCAGACCCGGTAGTTGTTATTCCTTTGGGGTAGTTACATGGGCCCAGGGAGGCTTTATAGATAGCGTAGGGATTCGCCCTATACCCTTTCTTGAATAATAATAATAATAATAATAACCGTTTGCTCCATTTATCGAGAACAGTTTCATGTTAATGCATGATAACATCAAACCACCACACAGCTAGAGTTGTCACCCACTTGCTTCTTGTAGGAAGTCGGTATAAATTTGATTGATTGGCCTTGTACGTTCTCCAGACTTGAAACCTGTAAAACAGCTAGGAGGCATGCTCAAGAGGCGTGTTAGAGCACGTATTCAGCCACCCCAAGTATCTGCAACACCTCCACATATCCCCACAAGAAGAATGGGATGCCCGAGAAGGCAAAGGCTAAGTACTAGGAAGGTGAGAAAAATTAAAAAAACGTATCAAAATAATTTTTTTCGTTCTTTTTCATTTTTTTAGATCAATTCAAATCAAAAATTAGTGTAAAAAAATAAACACTACAAGATATTATATAGCTAGTAGCGAACTGGATTGGAAATAGCTCGTCGCAATAAATGTTATTTATTAATTGAATAACTAAGCGCTCCAATTTTTTTTTTTTTTTTTTTTTTTTTTTTTTTTTTTTTTTTTTTCCTGATGTGTATATTATAAAGTTCTCAGATAGGTATGGGAAAATGTGTTTAGCGAATAGTCGGTATTCGAGTATGTGAGTGAGTGTGTATGTGTGAGGCGGAAATAAAATAATATAAGAACGAAAAGGAAGGAAGCTAAACTTGATATTCCGTTTAGGAATCAGTAGTGGGGGTTCTCAATACCGGAAATACGACTTTACTGAACCAGTTGTTCCTTCTAAATGTTTTCATTGATTTTCTTTAAACTTGATTTACATACTGGGTTTCCCTCAAAAGAATGTACTATAACGCTGTGTTATATTATTGATAACAATTTATATAATAACACCTGATTCAGTTGTAGCTTCCCAAGTGTAACTCCCCTAACCCAAATAATATGGGCAAATACAGGGAATATAAAAATACTACAACTGAAGAAAATTGTCCCTATTGGTTGTAATGAGAAATATAGTACCAGATAGTTGCATGATGTTTCGTATCAGTCTTTTAAACGCCAATGAAACGAAATCAGGGTTCTATCTCAAATCCTGTTCAATTATAAGGTTTTCTCCTTTTCGAATTACCTAATATAGAATATCAAATTTTAGTAGCAGATTATTCACTGGCACAACCCACTCACGATTTTACTCCACTTATCTTAACATAAATATAGAGTTAATGTGAGGACACTTGCCTACTTACCTACTCAAGTAGTAGAAGTCAGATTATATTATTGTCCAGAACACAGCCTAATAGCATTGAAGGAACGTTCAAATAACGTTTGAAATTTAACGTCATCTCGGCAGAAATATCGGAATCTGGAGAATGAAATCATATTCGATTACCAGGCGGCCATTAAAGCACTGAGCTCATAAGTCATCAGTTCAAAAAATTGTATGGGAATGCCTCAGCAAACTCAATCATCTAGGCAAAAATAATAGAGTTACCCTATTTTGGAATGCCAGAGTATATTCGTGTGGAAATGGATGGAGATAGCCGGAACCATGGGAAAGAAAAGCGCTTCATTCCCTTTTGTGGGGCAAGACAACACTCTTCAACTACCAATACCTACGCAGATTCTGAGATTTCTTGGAGATCTCAGAACACCTCCATTGGTTACGATATTGCTACTGCACAAGTTGTCTTTACTGCAACAGTCTTTATCGAGTACTGGGGGAACCTGTAGGTTAGGATTAGCTTAGATGTTAAGTTCATTTCTATTCTTTTGGGGCGTCGTGCTCAGCATTAAGGGCACCATTCGGGTTAGGGGTCTATGCGCGAGAGCCCACGGACCGCCCACCCAGTTTTTAAAAAAAAAAAAAAAACCAACAGTCTTCGGGTAGAGCTCAGAACTAAGGAGGAAGCGAATAGAACACAGCTGTGGAAAATCCTCCCAGGGCTAAAGCAAGCTTAAAACCTGTCTGGGTGGTTATAACCAGAAAAGATCTAAAAGTGCTTCAGTCTAAAATCATCAGAGTAAAATTAGGCTGGTTTCTTCACGGGTGCATTATAAACTCAGGGAGTGGGGGTATCTGGAAAAGTTAAGCCTAGAACACGAGGTACTCTGTGGAGAGATGGAGGAGACCCCAGTAATAATACATCTCCAACTGGACTGCGACGCTGTCATCGAGAGAGGGTTTGGAAACCTGGGTAATTACCAAATGTTAAAGGAAGATATAGCCTCCTTACAACCTTCTCAGATTCTGAGATTTCTTGGAGATCTTAATCTGGAAGGAATTTATAGTATGGGCAGTCTATAACAACAAACTTATATTTCTTAATTTTTTTTTTTTTAAATAAATAATGTAAGCTTTTTTGAGTTGGAATGAGAAATTTTTATTTATATAAATTAAAGCGAGATCGATCAGCTGATTAAATGGTGACGAAATCAACATGGCAGTGATATAAAGAAGAAATAAAAAGAGCTGTATTGTTTGTTAATATAACAAGAGTGTGTTTATTGCCTCTCACTCCTCCTGTTCCCCCAAAAGATGCATAGAAACGAAAAACTAGGACAAGAGACAAGAGACGAGTAGCCAGTCAATGGACTGAACTCCGCCGCCCCCACTTTCTTTAAGCCTTTAACTATACAAGCTACAGACATCGAAATGTGGTGACAATGAGAACTGCATTCCATGTAGATTTCACTTTCGTCTACTACAACACAAACAACACTCAACACACAACTGTGGGTTCTGTCTCATTTATAAATATAAAATAAAAGGAGTATTAATCGGAACTTGTTTTTGAGGTCCCCTGAGTAAGAAGAAGTATATTTGTTTATTTCTAAATACACCGTTCAGTTGTGTGTTAATGTGTACAGAAAAATTCAATAAATAATTAAATAATTAAATTCAACCAACTACCGGAATTCCTCGTAGATTTTGGGCCAAAAATCTGTCAACCGGAAGTGAGCAAAAACTGAATGTTTTTTTTTCTCAGCTTTTTCCAAAATTTTCTTGAAAACAGAATCAAAAATTTTTTTTCTTTTAACTGCTGAAACTACCACCAAACTATATTTTTGTTTAAAAACTATTTTATCGGGAACAATTGATTTCAAGGGCATTTTGTTTAGTGGTGGGTGCTGCCCATTGCCAATTAACGCTTGGTTATACAATTAATATTATATATATATAGTTCTAAACAAGATCATTTAATGTGTTACTAAAATTTTGAATCTAAACAAAAAATAGTTTATCGAATAATTGTATCTTTATTAATATTTTTTACTAATCTCTTCTTATTTCTAGGGTATAAGAGAAATTGTTGCGACTGGTGATGGATGCCAGAAATATAATAATATATTTCATTGGAAATTATCAAAATTATGAAAAAAAATGTAACATTCGCTGGCAAAAAGGACTATTCAGGTAGAAGACCGCAATTGTCTTTTAGAAACTC